>CM060309.1:73781533-73784033 GCA_030674185.1 Monoplex corrugatus | reverse complement strand
TATTTCTAAAAGACCAGAATGTGCAGTGCAACATTTAGAATGTTTCTAAAAGATCAGAACGTGTAGTGCAACATTTAGAATGTTTCTAAAAGATCAGAACGTGTAGTGCAACATTTAGAATGTTTCTAAAAGATCAGAACGTGTAGTGCAACATTTAGAATGTTTCTAAAAGATCAGAACGTGTAGTGCAACATTTAGAATGTTTCTAAAAGATCAGAACGTGTAGTGCAACATTTAGAATGTTTCTAAAAGATCAGAACGTGTAGTGCAACATTTAGAATGTTTCTAAAAGATCAGAACGTGTAGTGCAACATTTAGAATGTTTCTAAAAGATCAGAACGTGTAGTGCAACATTTAGAATGTTTCTAAAAGATCAGAACGTGTAGTGCAACATTTAGAATATTTCTAAAAGATCAGAATGTGTAGTGCAACATTTAGAATGTTTCTAAAAGATCAGAATGTGTAGTGCAACATTTAGAATGTTTCTAAAAGATCAGAACGTGTAGTGCAACATTTAGAATGTTCTAAAAGATCAGAATGTTAGTGCAACATTTAGAATGTTTCTAAAAGATCAGAACGTGTAGTGCAACATTTAGAATGTTTCTAAAAGATCAGAAGTGTAGTGCAACATTTAGAATGTTTCTAAAAGATCAGAACTTGTAGTGCAACATTTAGAATGTTTCTAAAAGATCAGAATGTGTAGTGCAACATTTAGAATGTTTCTAAAAGATCAGAACGTGTAGTGCAACATTTAGAATGTTTCTAAAGATCAGAATCGTGTACTGCAACATTTAGAATGTTTCTGAAAGACCAGAAGTGCATGCAACATATAGAATGTTTCTGAAAAGATCAGAATGTGTAGGGCAACATTTAGAATGTTTCTAAAAGACCAGAATGTGTAGGGCAACATTTAGAATGTTTCTAAAGACCAGAATGTGTAGGGCAACATTTAGAATGTTTCTAAAAGACCAGAATGTGTAGTGCAACATTTAGAATGTTTCTAAAAGACCAGAATGTGTAGTGCAATATTTAGGATGTGTCTAAAAGACCAGAATGTGTAGTGTACCATTAGAATGTGTCTAAAAGACCAGAATGTGTAGTGACCATATAGAATGTGCCTGAAAGACCAGAATGTGCAGTGCAACATTACAATGGATCTAAAGACCATACTGTGAAGCGCACCTCAAGCTCGTATTCAAAGCCTGCAAATGTCTCGGGCCATTTAATTTTCGCTACACTTTTTATAACCTTTCGACTTGAAAAGTTTTCAAAAGAAGAAATAAATGTACTTTTCACAATTTGTTCTTGTTAGGTCTCCGTCAGTTCAATTTCCTTTGAGCTCTCTGCCCCGCTCAGAGGAGGTGGCTACAATAAGGTTAGGGCCTTGTATAAACTTTTTTACATTCTAGTCTTCGTGTACATTACGTCTAAAAAAAGACTTTGAACATCAATCAACGAACGAACGTGCTTTTCACTGCCTTCAGATTGAGAACATCGGTTAAACAGGCAGACAAGACAGAAAGCCAGACATCCACACATAAGTAGGACAAACACGGATGGAGACATACGGAGAAGGAGATGAAAAGACAAAGAGGGAAAGATAACAGACAAACAGACGGGAAGACAAATATAATTTAGATAAAGAGCGATGTACCCAAAACGACAGGTGTGTAAACAAGAGAGACGGAGTTGCAGAAAAGAAGGCAGAAAGAGAGTAAAAATGGACACTTGGACAGAGAGAGAGACAGAGAGAGAGAGTAAACTGACCACAAAAAAAGAGAGAGAGAGAGAGAGAGTAAACTGACAAAAAAAAAAGAAAGAGAGAGAGAGAGACTGAAACAAAGACAAACATGTGGACACACAAACGTGGCTATGCAGGTAGGCATTGACATGGAGAGACGGAGGCAAAGACAGACAGAAAGATGCATACAGACATAGACATTTAGACAAGAAAATACAGCGATTGAGACAGACAGACGGACGGACAGACAAACATAAAGACGCAGATAGAGAGATAATGCTGATAACAGTGGTCACGATGCTTTATTTTCGAATGATAGACGTTAGTTATTAGCTGAAAATTTTTCTCTTTTTTTTCTCTTTTTTTTTTTCGAATTTGCCATTGCTTGCATGCTGGGTGTTTTGTGTGTTTCCATTAGTCAGCCACTGACATGTCTTACAGGGTCTTTAACGTGCATACTCTGCATATGTATACACACGAAGAGAGCTTAAGCGCTGGCAGGTCTCCACACATGTTGATTTGAGAGGTCGGAAAACACTCCACCCTTTGCCCACAAAGCAGGGGTGTCTTGGGGGGGGGGGGGGGGGGGGGGCTGAACCCTGGGACAGTCCGATTTTAAGGCCCATGTTTACCCACTTGATTACCGTGCCCTTCGGACAGACAAAGATGGAGAGAGACAGGGACACAGACGGACACAAAGACAAACATGGACATACAAACTGATAGAGCCAAAAAGGATAAACAAGGCAGAGTAGTAGA
>CM060309.1:73771533-73776533 GCA_030674185.1 Monoplex corrugatus | reverse complement strand
CCATGTCATTGCGTCGACAGCTCATTGCGTCGACAGCCCCCCCCCCCCCCCCTAAAATGTGAATGAGCTGTCGACGCAATGAGCTGTCGACGCAATGAGCTGTCGACGCAATGGGCTGTCGACTTTACGGTACCTCCTAGTGTGTGTGTGTGTCTCTCTCTGTCTCTGTCTCTCTGTCTCTGTCTCTGTCTGTCTGTCTCTCTCTCTGTCTCTCTCTCTCTCTCTCTCTCTCTCTCTCTCTCTTCCCCCCCCCCCCCCTAAAATGTGAATGAGCTGTCGACGCAATGAGCTGTCGACGCAATGAGCTGTCGACGCAATGAGCTGTCGACTTTACGGGTACCTCCCCACGTAGGCCATACAGCTTGCTAAATAGGTTCAACAGTTATCATGTTTGTCGCTCAGTTTTTTTTAATATATATATATATTTTTTTTATTTCATTGAAGCCTGCTGAATTGTTTGAACATCACTATAGCCGGGTTCTGGAGCGTAATTAATTTTTTTAGATAAGAAGTAATTGCAACAGTTATGATTTTATTGTTTTTCTTTAGGATCTATGATGGGAAACACGGGGTGAAAAAGGGAGATCGATACAAGAGCTGCTTCACTGATAGTTTTGTAAATATGATGTCATCATAGATCTATTTTTAGCATAAAGTATCTATGAATGCAAATATGGTCGAGTAACCATTCGTTGGAAAGGTCTCGACATAAATCATTCAAAATATGCGTTTTTATGTCAATTAGAGCAAACACGTGCTCAAAATCAATAAATTAAAAAAAAAAACCAACTGAAAACTGATGACGACGTGGGATTTTTTTTTCTTCGTTTCATCTACTCTCCTCACAGAACGGATAGCCAATTGCTAGTTTTCTTGACTCTTAGTAAACTCATGCATCACTTACCCAAACAGAATCCACTGGCACACACAAATCAATTTAAATCAAAGAGTCTGAGAGATCGCCAAGGTCAGGCAGTTCAGCATCTGTATTGTCCAGCGGATCATTCATGTCCACTTCAAAGTTTGGGGAATTGAAACAACTCAACCCTTTACACTCTCCACAGGCTAGGGAGCATTCTAATCCGTGTTTCCGGCATGTGCAGGATTTTGTTTTGCAGTCTGTCTTGCAGTTGCAACGAATGTAGCGAAGCAGAAAGTCTGGTGCTGGCGGAAGGTCAGTTGATCTTGGCTCCAGTCGTCCACAACTGTATTTCCATCCCCAGTGTTGCGGATCGAGGTCTCGACGTAAATGGATCCACTCCTACGAACAAATGTTGAAAAAAAAAATCATTATCTAAATTGTTTTAACATTGCATACTCCAGTCAGGTACATCATCTGTCAGCGATTTGAAAAAAAAATAAAGAAAGAACTGCCAGCGAGTGTCTGAATAGAAGTTTCTTACTTTTGGCTTTAAGTACGTTTAACTAATCAAAAATGTCTTCTTTACTATGAACTTTGAATCATGTGATCAGCCCTGCTTATGCAATTATGGATTTTGGATTGTGTAGTAAAATAAATGAAACAAATATAAACCTTAACCATTTCATGGTGTATAATATATATACAATTTTAAGTGTCGTGACACTTATGTGTATGGCATTACCTGCACTTGAAGATAGACGCGCAGACTGTGGTACTTGGCAGCGGCTGATGTGGGTGGGAGGCTCTGGACATGGACAGTGGTGACGCTGGTTGCCACTTTTTCACAGAAGCGATGGTAGCGAAGAGTGTCCAAACTCATTCCTTGCTGTCCATTGTAAAGGCAAACTAGAGCTTTCTCACCTTCAGAAATGATTGTTTCGGGACTTTGGCCTTTGGTGCAGAAAACAGTGCTCGCAGTCATGAAAACAGGGTTTTCCATCTTTTTCGTGGGAACGCCTTTTCCGATTCCATATAAGCGGGACGTCGTATCACATCCGTTGACAGCATGTAGGAATGGCAAGGCTTTCAGTATGTGTGGCTTAAGACTGTGGTGCAATTGCTGAATGTACCACATCCGCTGCTTGCTGCCAGTTTGCTTATCAGAACGAAAGAACACAGGCTTATCTGACTGCTTTACATGAAAGCACAACAGCACAAGAAGGTCTGTATCTTCGCCGATGACATGTGTTTGGTTCATTTCTGAGCACTTCAACGCAGTTTTTGCGATGAGTGTATCGGCATCTCCGTCTGCATGCAGAACACGACATCCATGGCTCTCCAACGTCTCACCAAGCATGAGAACAAAATTGTGCTTGTTGGATGGGTTTGACAGAAAAATGTCTTTTCGTGTACTCAGCTGTGTTGTTGTTTCTAGACTGAGTATTTCTGGACCAGTTCCACCAGATCGCCGAAGGTGAGCTGCATCTTTAGTTGCTGGGCCAGACCTATAACCGTCAAATACAACAATGGGCCTTCTGTACCTTCTTGTAATGTACTCAACATACATCTGGCAGATCTGACCGAATGTGTCACCTTTCCTCCATGGTATCTTGTACAACAGAGAGCCACCATCCAGTACGCATTCCACACTGTCTTCTTCATTTTCCTTCATCTCGTTTGTGTCTTGCGATGGGAACGAGTCCAACAGCCTGGATTTGGTGGCTTCCCGCAGTAATCCGGATGTTTCGAATAGTGAGGCAGGTGGTGCGCTGAGTTCAAACTCAAAAATGGAAGTGATGTCAAACTCCTCCGACGCAGTGTTTGTTGCTGCTGTTATTAGCCGCTGAAACAGAAGCTGAGGGTCTATATGGATGTTATCTCCATCTATTCGGGCACAGCGTTTGGCGTCAATTGTGACTACTTGTTCCTTTTTCTTGAACTTGAAGTCAGTGACCTTTTATCCTGCCATGTTGCGGATGATGGAACTTCCCACTTCTTTTGCTGAATCAGCATTCACAGAAGAATCGGCGACCATACCCGTGCAGATGTTTCGCAGTGACGGATCAGCACCGGAAAATGGATTGTGCAGCAAAAGAAAATTCAGCAGTGACTTCATATCTGTGTCATTCTTCTTTTGCCGTGCCTCTGTTGATTCCGTATGCTGATCGCTTGTGGCGAATTCCATTTTTGTCACCTCCTGCATAGCGTTGTTTATGTCTCCACAAGCCGGCATTGATAGTAGCCACTGAGTCCTTTGTGATTCGTTCATGCCTCTGCCACGTGTAAGACCACCTGCAGACTTGACACTTCTCATCAGCAGTTGCTCGATCACCAGGTCAGAAGACAACCCGGCCCAGTAGCGATCACTTCTCCGCAGTACATGATATCCATTCATGAAAGCATGGTAGACATCTCCATGGTGTTGCTGGAGCTGTTGCATGTCCTGCAAATAGATGTAGATGGACTTCGTGTACAGATTATGGCCAGCAGCTGCGAGGTATGGTAGCATTTCCTGCATTGTCTGAAGGTGTTGCAGCCAGTTTCCTGTCCTTTCTGCTCTGAGGAATCGCCTGAGAATATCGACCATATCCATGTACTGCAGCCACAGACGAGAAGTGCGATTCGATGACAGCTTACTTTTGGTCTGAAGCAGCGTGTCATTAACCCTCTGCAGCTCAGGATATGCGTCGAGATCTTCAGCTGTAAGGTTCTTGGCCATGACCCGATCGTACAAGTCAAGAGAGGACATAAGATCTTCACTGTCTGTGACATTGATGACAGTCACTTCCCCTTGCTCCTCTGCTAAGGCATTCTCGAGAGGGTAGGTGAATGTCATGGATGCAACAATTGCAATGAGCACAGCATCAACAAGGAAATGTGCTCGAACAGCCCTGGCCACTGACTTCCCTGTCAGCATGTGACTGATGGCGTTTGACGCAAACACAACTTCCAGCAACTGCTGAAGGCCAGATTCCCCCATCAGGCGTCCCATGCTGCCAAGGAAGCTCATCTCTGTGTGGAAGCCACCTAGTCGTAGGACAATGGAGCGGAGCGGGCTGTCTTCTGGCTCACTGGCAGCAATGACCTTGGCCTTCCACCAGAGGGGCTGATCAAAGGTGATGACAGGAGTCACGTGGTATTGGCTGGCCAGTTTTGACAGGAAGTGCAGAGTTGTGAAGACACAGCTCATGTCTGTTGGATCCATGTCAATCATTGGCAGAAATGTGAAGCAACTCTGTCCAGGGTAAGGACCGTCACACACAGCTTGCATAGTTCCTGACCAGCCAGGCCGCGGAGAACGCAATGGCCAGGATATCTTCCACAGCAGGTCAAGAAAGGTGCTCACTGTGACGTCCATGTCATGGAGCAGCCCATATTCTAGAGACAACTGGGAGCTGGGTGCACTGAAGAATTTCACTGGAATTCTGCCGACTGTTTTCACAAGCTCAGCTGTGACCGCTACATCGCGTTGGATAGATCTGCTGTTCTTAGTGGCAGGAGTAACCGAAGCGATCACCCCCATACCATGGAATGTCCCAGTTCCATCAAGCGTTCTGATGTTGTGGTCGACATTATCTGCAACAAACTGCACGACGCTATTCGGGGTGATGCCTTCTATGTCAACGCCATGGGTCAGTGCTGCACACTGTTCAAACCTTTTGACCTCAGCATATGACAAAGAAAAACCAAGCTTGCTTAGATGGTCAACTAGGTATTTAGAGGCAAAAAAATGGTGAACTTCCACACCAAGTCCCAGCTGTAGCGGTGACATTAGGACTTTAGGTCGTGTTGTCTGGACAAGTGCTTGGCCAACAGAGGCAACCTTCAGGTCACGGTCTTTTTTGTTACGAAACAGTGTATTGAGGAACAACCTGACTGAAGCTGGAAGGTACGCTAGGTTTTTGTCTAGACTGGCGATATCAGAACATGAGGGGTATTCCTCTTTTGAACTGTCCATGGCTTTGATGTTTGAAAAAAGCAGCATGGCCACTGTCTTAATTATACGAAGTTTCTCTGCTTCACTATCTTTCTCCTTTCCTTTCGAAAACTCTTTCAGGATTTTGTCAGCAGTTGCTCTGAAGGTGACTACATTTGCTTTGCCTCTAATACAGGTCACGATGATGGTCTCTCCAAAATG
>CM060309.1:73736533-73766533 GCA_030674185.1 Monoplex corrugatus | reverse complement strand
TTGATCCTGCCTGGGTACCTCAGGTCCAGAGTGTAAAGAATACAAATTTTTCCCATCTCTCATTCAGCATGTGTGACCTGTCAGTGACTAAACAGCCTTTGTGAGTATACACGCGGAGAATATCAAATACGCACGTTAGAGATCCTGTAAGTCAAACCAGTATCTGGTGGCATATTGGAAACATGAAAGCACACAGCATGCACGCTCACCGAAGGCAGAGTATGCAGACTGTGCAGCAACATGCTGCCTGCAAAGTGTGAAGGTGAAAATAGATTGTTATAATGATCGTTAGTGTTTAAAGCCCAGCTGCCTGCGTAGAGCCATGTCAGGGCTATTCATCATCATCATCAGGTGCCCTGCCGCATGGCGTTGGCGATCATGGACTTCCATCTGTCTCTATCTCTCGTTGCCCCTAGCATCTGCCCCACCCTCCTCGTCCCCAGCCACTCTGCAAGTCCGTCCAGCATTTTTTCCCTGGGTCTACCTGGTGCTCTCTTTCCCTCCAGCTTTCCCGTTGTGACCAGGTGCTCCAAATCCCAAGTTACCGCTTCAAAACATATGACACTTCAACAGGATAAAAAAAGAAAACAAAAAGAAAATTAAGTACACCTATCAAAGCATTCGCGCACATAATCTAAGGACATGCCTCCGTTGACCACTGCGTCCAATTTGCCGCACACGGGATTAAAAAAAAAACTGCATACAAATTTAAGCATATCCAAGGACACAAAAACATAAATTACCTAAATTTACTTTCGGATATCTCACTTCCCTAGAGCCAAAAAAATGCACTTAACACGTGTACCCAACCATCAGTCCTTAGAAAAAGTACGTAAGACTTTATCGAAAACATACAGGTGAATGGACCAGCAAGGCAGAAAATGATAGGAAGAAATGACAGAAAGTAAGGGAACAGGGTAGAAAAAAAGAGAGTGACAGAAAAGAGGATATCTCTTGCACAGAATTTCCACAAGGTGGGGATAATTATTATGTATTTTGAAAAAAGCCCCCGACATCCCCACAGGGGATGATAAAAATAGATAAATGAGTAAGTAAACAGATGTATAGATAAATAGGTGAGTGAATAACACAATGTTTAAAATAAATGTTTCAGAATTAAATGAATATATAAATAGATAAATAAATACATAAATAAAATAGATGTATTTCTTTCATAGACGACGACTCCGTCGCCAAAGAACTGGCCCAAAAGGTGCGGGTTCTCATTTGGGTGATGACGGCACCAAATAACCTCCAATCAAAAGCATCGGTGGTGCGAGACACGTGGGGCCGGCGAGCCAATAAACTCATCTTCTTCAGCTCGGAGACCAATAAGGATTTCCCTACTATCGGGCTGGACGTGGGGGAGGGGCGGGAACATCTGACTGCCAAGACCATGAAAGGATTCCAATACATCTACGAGAAACATCTCAATGACGCCGATTGGTTTATGAAGGTCTGTGTGTCTGTCTGTCTCTCTTTGTCTCTTGGTCTCTGCCTGTCTGTCAGCCTCTTTCTCTGTCTGTCTGTCTGTCTGTCTATCTGTGTGTGTGTGTGTGTGTGTGTGTGTGTGTGTATGTTGGTGTGTGTGTGTGTGTGTCTCTCTCTTTATCTCGCTTTCAGTCTCTGTTTCTTTCTCTCTTGTCTCCGTCTCCCATCCACTCTCTCTCTCTCTCTCTCTCTCTCTCTCTCTCTCCTTTTTTGTGTTCTGGAGAATGACAAAAATCTCGGTTTCTAGTCTATAATATTTTTGCATATAGGAAAAATTGTTAAATTGGCTTGACCATATTGTTTGTCTTTTTTAACATTTATTTTCCATTATCATTATTGTCTGAATTTGCTTGTTTATTTGTTTGTTCGTTCTTTTAACTCCAAGGTGGACGATGATACGTACGTGATTGTGGAAAACCTGCGATACTTCCTGCAAGGAGAGAACACGAGTGAGCCTGTGTTTTTCGGCCATCACTTCAAGACTATTGTCAAACAGGGCTACTACAGTGGCGGAGGCGGCTATGTACTCAGCAAGGAGGCCCTCAGACGATTTGGAGCAAAAGGTTGGGCTTTGGGTTTTAATTAAAAACAATGGCAATACCGCCATTTACACTGCCTTGACCTAGGAATACTGCTAATTCCACTACTAGTACGAACAATAGCAATACTGCCATTTACACTGCTGTGACTGTGACCCCTACGAATACTGCTAATTGCACTACATGTACTAGTACGAACAATGGTAATACTGCCATTTACATTGCTATGATTATTACTCCTATGAATACTGCTAATTACACTATTAGTACGAACAATGGCAATACTAGCATTTACACTGCTGTGAATATTACCCCTAGGAATATTGCTAATTACACTACTAGTATGAACAATTGCAATACTGCCACTTACACTGCTATGACTATTACCCCTACGAATACTAATTATGCGACTCTTATGAATAATGGTGATGCTGCCATTTACACTGCTATGACTATTACCCTTACGAATACTGCTAATTACACTACATGTACTAGTACGAATAATGGCAATACTGCCATTTACATCGCTATGATTATTACCCCTACGAATACTGATTACACTACATGTACTAATACGAACGATGGCAATACTGCCATTTACATTGCGATTCTTGTGAATAATGGCAATGCTGCCATTTACATTGCTATAATTATTACCCCTATAAATACTAATTACACTACATGTACTGTACGAACAATGGCAATACTGCCATTTACACTGCTATGACTATTACCCCTGCGAATACTGCTAATTACATCACTCTTATGAACAATGGCAATACTACCATTTACACTGCTATGACTATTACCCCTTTGAATACTGCTAATTACGTCACATGTACTAGTACGAACAATGGCAATACTGCCATTTACACTGCTGTGACTATTACCCCTACGAATACTGCTAATTACACTGCATGTACTTGTACGAACAATGGCAATACTACCATTTACATTGCAATGACTACTACTGCTCTGAATACTGCTAATTACGCTACTAGTTCGACTACTACGGATACAAGTGCTATCATTCACAAAAGATCTTTGGTACTACAACTGCTGTTGCTGTACTGCCGCTACAGCTGCTGCTTTTACTCTGTTTCTTATTTTATATATTGTGTTTACTTCCTCATTGTCACGATGAATTATCATATGAAGTTCATGCTGCTCTTCTCGAGGAGATTGCGTAGCCGCAGTGAAGCGCCACTCACGTCGATTGCTCACGAATCGCGAGTTTTACCAAGTCTCGTAACTCATCTGTTACAGTTCATACTGGCTCTTTCGTGCGTTATGTCCCTTGATTTGTAGTATGATGGTCGGTTCTGGAACTTGGCTGGTGCGCGCCGTGTGTGTGTGTGTGGTGTGTGTGTGTGTGTGTGTGTGTGTGTGTGTGTGTGTGTGTGTGTGAAAGTGTTTGTGTGTATGTGAATGTGTGTGCCTGCGCGCCAGTGTATGTTACTGTGGTGCGCTTCTATCTGTCAGAAAGTTATAGTCTGTAAAGTGTATATTAAAGGAGATTGTAGAATCAAACAGACAAAGAAATGAACAAACCCATAAACCCTCAGACAATGATGAAATTGTAGACTTAAACAATTCTTACCTAGACATAAGCAAAAAAATTAATGAAACAGATAAGAAAAAAAAAAAGAAAAGAAAAAGAAGAAAAGTAAAAAAAAACATATGTGTCACTAATTATGATGCAGACATTGCAAAAAATTATAGTAAAGTATATCAGCATTTCAACAATGATGACTCTTTTTTAATTTCTTTTAGTGATACAGTCAATAACAGAACTGCATGCATCATTAAAGGGGAATTAGAGCACCTGGTCACAACAGGAAAACTGGAGGGAAAGAGAACACCAGGTAGACTCAGAGAGAAAATATTGGACGGATTTGCAGGGGGGCTGAGGACAGAGAGGGTGGACGATACATTTGCAGCGACAAGGGATAGATTCATATAGAGGTCTATGATCGACAATGCCATGCGGCAGGGCACATGATGATGATGATGATGATGATGATGATGATGACTGTTGACCTGAGAGACATAAAAATATCCACCGTTTACGTACCAGGCGTGAAATAACCAGGGGCAGGATCGAACCCCAGACCCCAGACCTTCTGATTAGAGGTCCGTCTTACCCATTTGACTATCGTGCCCATCGGATTACATCATTTTTATTCATTTGTTATCCTTGCTAAAAGTGATAACCGCATGTGTCGGCATTTAAACAAAAACATTAGAATCATATCATTCCTATTGAACGGTCATTGCAAGAAACGAAAGCCACGTGTTCCCGCGTTTAAACAGCAATGTTATCGTTGCTATTCATTCATTGATCATTGCAGGAGACAATAGGGGTGTTTGTATTTAAACTAAACAATAGGAATTATGTCAATCTTATTTATTCTTTGGTCGTTGCTAGAAGCAATAGCCATGTATCCCTGTACAAAAACACAAAATAGTAATCTTATCTTTCCTAATTATTTGTTGATTGTTGCAGAAAACTGGAAATGTGTCCCAGTGCAGTAATTCAACATAAAAAATAGGAATAATATCAATCCTAATTGTTTATTCACTAATCATTTGCAGGAAACAATAGCCAAGTATGTCGGCAAGATGGAGGTGCTGAAGATGCCGAATTCGGCAAATGCATGGAGACATTAGGAGTGAAAACAAGGAACTCGACCGATATTCTGGGTCGGAGTCGGTTTCACTGCTTCGATCCGGAGACTCATCTGTTTGGAGGGTATCCAGATTGGTATTATAAATATGATGCCAACGGTGCGCACAAGGTGAGTGTGGGTTTTGTTTGTTTTGTTTTAAAGAGATGTACTTTGTGAAGCCTTGTTTGTGTAGAGGTAAAGCATTTGCCTTTCAAATCTTCGTACATTGAGTTGGTGCCAGTCCCGTCTGTGGAAGTTTACATTTTCGTGCAGCCTCCAGTCTGCTCAAACTGTAGATGGGTACCTGACCTTCCTAACGGTCAGGGAAAGGTAAAGAAGGGAGTAGAGTTGGGCACAGCCTTCTTTTTAACGTCTCTTCGCATATGTGCTTTTAGACGGCTCTGTGTGTGTGTGTGTGTGTGTGTGTGTGTGTGCGCGCGCGTGTGATAGAGAGACAGAGACAGAGAGAGAGACTGTTCACTGCTGTGTACTTTGGAAGCGTATAATTTTACTTCTGTCGTTTAACATTTGTGTATATCTTTATCTTTTGTCCACTTCATCACAGCGGTAGGGGTTGACATGTACTTGCCATACGTATGTCTGCCTTTGTCACTTATGCTTTTGTAAAGCGCTTAGGGCTCTTGTGAGATGACGTGCTGTACAAGTAGTTCATTTGATGATGATGATATTGATGATGATGATGATATTATTGATGATGATGATATTGATGATATTGGTGATATTGGTGATGATGATGATGAAGAAGAAGGTGATGATGATGATGACACTGGTGATGATGATATTGATGACTATATTGATGGTGATATTGGTGACGACAACGACTACGATGATGGATGATGATTGATGAAAGATGATGGAGGAGGAGGATGGATGATGATGATGATGATGTTGTTGTTGATGATGATGACGACGATGATGGTGATGATAGTGATGATGATGATGATGATCATGATGGTGATGGTGATGAACGCTGTTATGATTCTGTTGCTGTCTCAGGATCCTGGCCAGCTCATGGGTTTATGTGCAGGCTGAAGGCTTGTGCCATGATCACCATACACATGGCACATGTGATGTTATTGCATGTGGAATTCGTTCCGACCGCGGAGACGTCTTGAGAAACTGAAACTGAAACTGTGAAGAAAACACTACGAATAAAAGTAAATGAAATGAATGAAAAATGAACGTCTCAACACTCGTTGTTTCAGGGTCAGGAGAGCATGAGCGACTATTCCATCTCCTTTCATTACGTGCCACCCAGGAAGATGCAGGCGCTGGAGTTCTTCATCTACCACCTGGGGCCTTACGGCATCATCCACGGGCTGCAGAACCTCAACAGGCCTCACCAAACCGACTCCACAGCCAAGTCCTAGAGAATTAATTACACACGAAACATGACAGACCCCCCCTCTTTCTTACAACGAAGACTAGTCACAAACCAACCCTGTGAACATTCGTGCTGTATGCGCATACTTAATCCTTTCACTTCTGTCTTCCTATCTGATAGATACGGTGAGGGAGGCAAAGGGTTAATTAGAAGAGACGAAGAGAAGAGGATGGGTGAAAGGGTTAATTATAAGAGAAGAAAAAGAGGAGGAGGAGGAGGAGACGCAAGCGGGACAATGTGTATTTTTCTAAGCATTCCTTTGCATTCGTGTGTGACGATGCAAGAAATTGTGTTCTTTTTTTGTTTTGTTTGTGTGTATGTTTGTGTGTGTGTGTGACTGTCTATCTGTCTGTGTGTATGTGTGTGTATATGTGCGTGCGTGTATATATATATATATATATATATATATATATATATATATATATATATATGTGTGTGTGTGTGTGTGTGTGTGTGTGTGTGTATGTGTGTGACAATGAAATGTGAACAAGGTACTACACAAAGTCGTATTGTTGTGAAGGGATGTTAACCAGTTGTTAGTATAATAATAATAATAATAATTACAATATTTATATAGCGCAAAATCTTGATAAAATCAAATCTAAGCGCTGAAGCAGACACACACGCACGCACGTTCGCACGCACACACACGCACACACGCACGCACGCACACACACACACACACACACACACACACACACACACACACACACACACGCATGGCTATAAATGGGAAGAAAGAATAAAAGCAAGAATAAAAGCAATGGAAAATTCTAGAGAGCATAGCATATACAATTATATATTATAACCATGTGATTCCCCTCCGAGCGGAGACAGGCTGCAGAGGGAGGGGGGGGGGGTTGAGTGAGGTTAGGATTTTATGCGGAGGAGAAAAGGTGAGTTTTGAGAGCGGACTTGAAGGAGACAAAAGTAGGTTGCTGACGGACTGAGAGAGGAAGTTTGTTCCAGGAGAGTGGACCAGAAATGATACAGGATATGTCTTCTCATGTCATGTCATGATTAAGTCAAAATCCTGTGATGAATCCAAAATAGTCACTTAGACGTAGAAATTTGTTTAGGCAGGCTATAAGAGAAATCACACAGACGAGCGTATTTGGTAGGAATGTATTATTATTCATAGTTCCACCTTTCTTCCCCCCTTTTCATGCCCATTTTCAACGTGGTTTAGATTATCAGTATTAGCAAGCTGTGTCATCATAACAAATATGAATTGATCGTAATTGAAAAGCTATGTACTGATGACATATCGTTGGGCACCATCGTGTCAAGATTCAATTATTTTAACCTGATATTTAGTCGTTTGTTTGTTTGTTTATTTGTTTACGAGTTTTTTCGGCAGAGGACAAAACGTATGGCCACAGGAACGAATATCTTTGGAATGAAAAACAAACAGAAAGTGTAAATCACACAAGGCGAACTCAAAGTAACGAAATGGTCTGCACAAAGATTTACTGACTAGGAGGTATGGGTTTGAAACCCCCATCAGTCCACAAACGAAACGATTGTGAGGGCTCCTAATCACAAATGAATACGCTATGAACTCATTGGGAAGACTTAAGACTACACAGTCGAATACTAGTCAAACCATGCTAAGGATTGAACATACACACAAAAAAAACCTCCCAATACTTGATCTTTCCCCTCTGTCACCCAGACTCAGCAACTAACAGCAACAACAACAACAACAAAGAAAAATAAACAAATAAAACTAGAAGTCTCAAGAAGACGAGTTGGCGAAATCAAATATTTTCATTCACAGCGATAACACTCTGCCGATAAAAAAATTAAAATTTTAAGAATTAAACAATACCCCAAAACCACGGGAAAGAAAACAGCGCAAAATGACACAACCAATTTCCACTGAGGCAATGATACCAGTATGTCCATATACATACATATACATTCATATATATATATATATATATATATATATATATATAATATATATATATATATATATAGACACACGCATATATACGAGAACACGTTAACTGAAAAGAAAATACTTGTGCCATATCAGAGCAACCACCTAGTGATATTTTCTCTCTCACGTAAATTTGAGTGGTCACTATGTCAGGACATTGTACAAATATTTGAACAACTAAATACACAAACATTTGAACAGATATCAGAGCAACCCTGTTATCTTCTCTTCAAAATAAACTCCAAAGGGACACTATGTCCAGATATTTCAAAATATCTGGATAAATATCTGAATAATCACATCAATTCAGTTAACACCGGGACCACCCACCAGAGATGTCCCCGATATCCTCTCTTTCAAATACATGTAAATTTAGTGGCCGATATGCCCAAACACCTCAAAGATTATTTGAATGAATAAATCAACCAACAAAGCAACACATCAATTTAATATGTATCAGAGCACCTTGCAATAAGTCCTCGCTGATGGCGTGTTCTAATGTTACACCTACAGACTATGCCAGCCCCGTAGTCGCCAGGACCTAGTTTTTGATGAACGTAAGAACAGAGATGACTGGCTGGATGGACTGCAAGGGAAATACGATGTCCAGCATCAACACCCCACACAAACGCAGGGGTCATGTAGAAATGGTCAGTACCAAGACCTGAGCATAGGCCTCACTGCCAGTCAAGGTCATAACAGATCAGCAAGACAGTGCTTTGAACTTGTGCACCTCACACGTTGACTCTGGGTTCAAGCTGAGACACAGACAGACATCCCTTGATGGACCCAGCTGGATCCTCAAGCCAGCCACCCAAACTGCAAAGTCAGTACTTGAACTGTGGCAACAGAGACCCTGCGGTCACAGTAATACCACACTCTCTACACACACCTAGTTTAAATCTAACAAACGTATTCTATATTCAGCCATTCAATCTGTACACATTAATATACATACCGTCTAAGGAAATTTAAAATGGCTTCAGTTTTCCGACTGTATGCCCTTTAAGGGCGACAGCAGAGGGGCAACCAGGAGTCATGACATGGATGCGCCCCGGCCCCCTTAGAGTGTCAGGAGTTAAGGGCCAAAACACTTGCTTGACGGAGGTTTCTCCTCTGTAAGGACCTTCTGCTGTCTAGCTCTCCCCAGAGCTTTTTACTACTACAGGCTTCAGATTCCTGACTGCATGCCAGAGTCCAACTATATATGTAGAAACAAACATCATAGCATGTGCCAATGCCAAGACTCATTCTCTTTTACTAAGCTCCCATGCTGGATATTTATTTCAAATAATGATATGAGCTATACTCAGGGTAGATCTCCTTTTGCAATCTCTTTACACCATCCACAATAATCCATATTTCAACCATCACCCATTTTATATGAACTATGACCGAGGCCCAAAATTTCAATAAAATAAAATAATGGTCATTCATCAGAAGCGAATTGTTTCCTTTCTCTCCGAATTATTCAACACAAAAATAGTAATGATGCATCAACACCAAATAAAGCTATTCCTTCTATAAGATAATCAACATAGGCAAGTGGTGTGCTCTGTACAAGTATATGGTTATAGAATATTTCTGTTGGCGGATATAATCACTATTCAGTCACACGAAATTACCTTACTGCATATAATCAAAGACAAAATTCCCATATACAAAATAAAAAAGAATATGTGAAATATGTGACATTATGTACACACTATCATGCCTGCGCACATATTCTTAAAGAAACCGGGCTGCTGTTGCCTTATGAATGTTAGTGTAGTTCCTGCATTCGCGTATCTCGTGTGCACTTTGGCATGTACATTTCATAAAATATACACTTATAGCGAACAAAATGGATGTGGACATAACAGCACACAGCTCGCATTTCAACTCTCATGAGCGAAAACATTTCACTGTATATGGATGGCCAGCCCATATGGATAGCCTCTGTCAGTGCCTGCCTTCGAACCAGTACACACTTCTTGATATGCTAGACTCACAACAACTGACGAATATCAGCACAATTGAGCAACATTACAGTACGAACAAACAACCGCTATATGGTGGAATCTGTTAACCGAACGCGAACTTAGACATACAAAACGACCGATACAAATGCAACACACGTTACATTACAAACACACCTCATGTCCACAACGCTGGAATAACCGCTGTCAAACAATAGTCTGGGGTACCTCACTCGGACAACGACGACAGACGACGACTAGACTGGAACACAGAAAACCAGACCACCACTGGGATGCCTCTTCCTTCCACCTTCGACCAGACGGGGACGACTAGGACACAGCAACGACGACACCACGGGGCCCGGCAGGGCAACACAGCAGGAACCTTCACCCTTCACCAGCGGGCGTGGACATCCTCTACAGGTCTGCGATGTAGACACACGGGGCAGGACGCACATGACAACACAGCAAGAACCTTTACCCTCCATCAGCAGGCGTGGTCATCCTCTACAGGTCTGCGATGTAGACACACGGACAAGACAGCACAGCAGGAAACTTCATCCTCCATCAGCAGGCGTGGACATCCTCTACAGGTCTGCAGTGTAGACACACGGGACAGCACGCACGGACAAGACAGCACAGCAAGAACCTTCACCCTCTATCAGACGTGAACGTCCTCCACAGGTCTCCAACGTAAGACACACGGGACAGGACACACAAAAGACAGCACAGGACCCTTCACCCTCCACCAGCAGGCGTAGACATCTTCCAGGTCTGTGTACCTCGAAAAAACCGACATCTTCCTTTGTTCAATGTTCTAGGGCGCTAGGCCCAACTACTCCACTAGACTTCTGTCAGACACGAAAAGAAAAAGAAATGAACACACTTATGGCTGGACGTCGCGCAAGTGGCCAATCCCCTCACCTTTGTCTTGAGTTGGAATATCTTTCCAAAATATAAGCCTGCCCACCCTCTCTCCCGTGGTAAACTCAAGCTTATAACAGACTTGACACAGGATTTACGTGGTACATAAAAGCACACAAAACACGCGAAGACAAATTCTAAGACAATCTCCGTCAGGTTGTCCACACACACACGCTCAAACGCAAACACACTTACATACAAACATACAAACATTTGAAACACATACGCACTCATCGACACAGGTATGCGTACGCAAGTGGCTTTATACGGGGCAAAGGCTGAATTCGCACGTGGATTTTTGTCGGGATGGAAGTCATCTGAATCATGCTGTTTGCACGAGTTGTAGTTACGACACGCAACTTCGAATCAACTAGTCTGTTGAAAAATGGGGACAAGATTCGGATTGATCCCAGCCACATGTGTGTCTGTGTCAGTCTCATCCACCCTACGGATGCGTCGTTGCAAATGTTGCTCAATTTTCCTTACCAGCACGGCGGGTGTATGTGTCTCTCGGGCCTGGTCAACGCCGAGATATAATATGAAAGGAAGTGTAGAGAACAGCCCTATCATGCAGTTTCAATCAGAACTGGAGCTACAAAGCTGCACCACCATCATCTCTTTCTCATCAGCATAGCATTATGAAACATTGTCCCAGATTCTGTGGCCTTTCACGCACTGCTGCCATGGCGACTTCGGTTTCGTTGGGTTTGGTGGAATCGAATTGAGTCGTCTGAGTGATGACACACCAACTTTGCAGAAAATGGGGCGATAAAAATAAGAAAAAAAAAGATATTGTCAAAGAAATCATGTTCCATCTGACCGGTGCCTACTTTCAAGTTTTAAGTAGGCTAACTCACGTTTACATCAGATGAGACTGTTAGTAACACAAGGTACAAACATGTGAGTGACCGACACACATGATGAAAATAACAATGAGATGCCTGACCATCTCGGATGTGCGGTTTGATGGAAGACATCATCATCATCATCATCATCATCATCATGTTCCCTACCGCATGGCGTTGGCGATCATGGTCCTCCATACGAATCTATCCCCTGTCGCTGCAAGTACATCTCCCATCTTCTCTGTCTTTAGCCACCCAGCAAGTCCGTCCAATATTTTCTCCCTGGGTCTACCTGGTGTTCTCTTTCCCTCCAGCTTTCCTGTTGTGACCAGGAAAGACTACTTGCGTTTGAAAATAAAAATGGCGACAGCAGAGAGGCATCCAGGAATCATGATGTGAATCTGGCACAGTTTCCGTAGAGTGAGTGTAGAGCTGAAACACTTGCTTTAGGAAGGGAGAGAGAGAGAGAGAGAGGGGGGGGGGAGGGTTCCTCCGTAGGCTTTCTTCTGTTCAGCTCTTCCCAGAGTTTCTTGCTACTAAATAAATAAATAAATATACAAACGGGAGTTCAAAAGAGTTCTGTGGTATATGAAAAAGCTTACCGCTAATAACAAGGACAGCTCCTAAAAACAAATTACAACTTTCCCCCCGATATTTCTTGCTGATAAATAAATGAATGAATAAATAAATAAATAAATAAATAAATAAATAAATAAATAGACTTCAAGAGAGCTGCATGAAATATATAAAAGCTTACCATTACTAACAAGGACAGCTCGTAAAAACAAAGTACAACCTTTCCCCCGGTATTTCTTGCTGATAAATAAATAAATGAATAAATAAATAAATAAATAAATAAATAAATAAATAAATAAATAAATAAACATATAAATAAATAAGACTTCAAGAGAGCTGCATGAAATATAAAAAAAGCTTACCATTACTAACAAGGACAGCTCGTAAAAACAAAGTACAACCCCCCCCCCCCCCCCCCCCGTATTTCTTGCTACTAAATAAATAAATAAATACATAAAGAAAGAAAGAAAGAAAGAAAGAAGATTTCAAGAGAGCTCTGTGATATATGAAAAAGCTTACCATTACTAACAAGGATCACTCGTAAAAACAAAGTACAAGCTTTATGTGTTTTGTTAATTAATTAATTAACTGCAGGAGTGTTAGAAAGTTGTACCTTCATTTTTAAAAAATCTTTTTACTTTAAGGGAGAATGTTTTCATACCGTCTGTGTATCAGTGTCTGTCACAAGAAGACTATTTCAACAACATTTGTCGGCTGTCTGTGGGTAGACATTAATTAACCCTTTGACTCCCGCACCCTGTCCACCAGCATCCTGCATTGTCAACCATGATAGCAGAGCAAAAACATAACCCTTTGACTCCCTCACCCTGTCCACCAGCTTCCTGCAAGAAGTTGGTAGATAGGGAGAGAGAGAGTCAAAGTGTTACATTTTTGCAGTTGG
The DNA here is from genome assembly GCA_030674185.1 of Monoplex corrugatus. Lineage (NCBI taxonomy): Eukaryota > Metazoa > Mollusca > Gastropoda > Littorinimorpha > Ranellidae > Monoplex > Monoplex corrugatus. The sequence goes on along the minus strand of CM060309.1, from coordinate 73,753,280 downwards.
TGCATAGGGTGCGGGAGTCAAAGGGTTAATCAGATTTTATTTGATTAAAGCTGGGGACTGTTCATGACTCGCGAAACCTTAAGTTTACAAAATAAAGCGCCAAGGTCAAGGTCACAAGGACCAAAACGACGCTTGAAATGAAACGTTTTCAGGGACGTTGCATGAACATCTTTCTCGGGAACATATTTGATTTTTTCTTTTACTGCTGTGAGAGTTTAGCATTATCCCCGGTGCACTTTCGGTTATATTTCTTTTGAAGATTCTCGAAGATTATTATGACCCTGATAATTAGAAAATCAGGGCTTTCCGTAAAAATGTTTGTGTATGAAGAGGTTTTATTAAGATAGCTTTCCATATGTTTTTGTTTCGTTTTGTTTTGCTTCATTTTGTTTTGTTTCGTTTCGTTTTGTTTTGTTTTTTATGTTTCTAAGCTTTACAGGAATTGAGAGGGTGAATGGTGCAGGTATTTTATTTATTTTGTGTCTGGATGCTATTACTTGAACTTTGCATTATTTGACAGTAGTCAGCACATAGCCTTGATATACCTATGTATGTGTTAATGACGGTGATAAACATACTGAGCTGTGTATCTGTTAATGTGTTTGTATGTATGTCTATGTGGGTTCAGGGTTCGAAGATGAGTAGAGGCTGTTGGTGTGTGTGTGTGTGTGTGTGTGTGTGTGTGTGGTGTGTGTGTGTGTGTGTGTGTGTGTGTGTGTGTGTGGTGTGTGTGGTAGTGGTGTGTTGTGTTGTTTTGAGGTTTTGAAGATGAGTAGGATCTGTTAGTGTGTGTGTCTGTGTGTGTTTGTCGGTATGTGTGTTTCAGTGTGTGAGTGTGTTTCACTGTGTATGTGGTGTGTGTGCGCGCGCGCACTCACGGGCGAGCCTCTGTGTGTGTGTGTGTGTGTGTGTTGTGTGTGTGTGTGTGTGTGTGTGTGTGTGTGTGAGAGAGAGAGAGAGAGAGAGAGAGAGAGAAATTTCAGGGTTTGGTGATGGTTTAGAAAGTGCCAGTGAATATAATCACAGATCAGTGTATAATGTTCAGTGACTGGCGACTTCATTATGCCTGGATGGGCAGCAATAACATTGTTCTTCTTGACTAAACTACAGCAGCATTTTCAGTGTGCGTTCCCCCTTGCCGTGGTCCAGATCTTAGTTTGGACATGAGAGAGTCGGTGGAGTAGAGTCTGTCCCCCATCCCTAACCCCGCTGTCCCCCCCCCCCCCCCTTTTTTTTTTCTTCTTTTGGACATGTTAAGTCAGTGGATTAGAGTCGTTTTGTCTCTCCTCCCTTTTCCCCCCTCTCCCTCCCCCCCCCCCCCCCTTTGCCCTGTCCCCCTATTTCTGTTTTTGGCTTTGTTACGAGTTGTTGCAATCCCATGAAGCTGTTATTCAAGGAAAAGTCGAGAGCAAATGACGATGGGGATGACCAGGAGCAAACTACCTAGGAAACATCAAGGAGCGGACAGGTCGTACACAGTCCAGAGATTTTTTTTCAGCCTGATTGAGGAAAGACAGACGTGGAGGACAGAGACTCAGAGAACAGTTGGGGGCAGCTGACATTCCAAGGAGTGATGCTGTAGAGTGAGAGTCAGTGAGTGAGAGTTGTTGGATAAGGGTCTCTTTGTCTGTGCCCCGCCTCTCCCACTGTGCCCCTGTTTGTGTGTGTGTGTGTGTGTGTGTGTGTGTTTGGGTTTGTTTTTTTTCCTCATCCAATCTTCTGTTACCAGTCTTTTTAAATTAAGATGACGGTGGCTTCTTCTTTAAGTGTCGATTGTTCTCGGTTGTGTGTATGCATGTTGTTCTGTTCTCACTGTGCAGGCGGTATATCGCAGCACAGTCTGCGTTCCCTGTTTTCGGTGGGCGTGCATGCTGGGTGTTTTCGTTTTTGTATAGCTTATCCCTTTGGCTCTCGCACCCTGTGCATCAATTGCAAGAACTTTAACCCTTTGACTCCCGCACCCTGTCCACCAGTTTCCTGCAAGGAAGCTGGTGGATAGGGTGAGGGAGTCAAAGGGTTTAGTTTTTGCTTTACTAGCATGATTGACAGTGAAGGGTGGTGGTGGACAGGGTGCGGGAGTCAAAGGGATGAGAGACTGGACACTGATATGACTTACATGTAGATCTATAGTGCCTGTTAACGTGTCTTCTTGATGTTCTACGAACATACAAAGTGGGTTTAGACACTAGTTTCAGTTTCACTTTCTCAAGATGACGCCTCCGCGCTCGGAATGAATTTCATATGCACTAACGTCACAGGTGCCATGTGATGGAGAAGATCCACAATGATCATGGCATAAGCCTTAAGCCTGCACATAGACCCACGAGCTGGCCAGGTCCTGAGGTCATGCCTAGCCTATGGGTTTTGTATCTTATACTAGTATTGTATCAGTCCGTCATTGGAATAATTAGGCATTGACGGGCATGTACACACATTGACCTGGGAGAACGGAAAAAAATCTCTGCCTTTTATCCATCAGGCGGAAGGTACCCAGGCAGGATCGAACCCCAGACCTACCCATTGGAAGCCCGACTGACGTCTTAACCCACTTGACTGGCAGAATGGTTCAGACGTTCACCTGCCAATAACTAAACTCGAGGTTCCAGGGTTCGCTCACCAGCAGAGGTCTCGACTTTTCTCCTCAGTTCGACTGGAAAATCGAACCGAACGTCTAGTCCTTCGGAAGGAGACGATAAACGAGTCGGACCCGTGTTCCGTCTGGCTGCGCACGCTAAAGATCCCACAGCAGTTGAAAATCGTGAAGAGCAGGGCATTGCCCGGCTGCCTTGGTATAAAACATTGGAGAGATAGGTTGATTTCCCAGGCCCCACCTTTTCAAGACCAATTAGCCTTCTTGCCTTTCTGAAGTCTTGGTTAGAAAAATGTTAATATGAATTTGAAGCGAGGGAGAACGGGATGGGCGCCGCCCTCGTGGTGCTGGCCCCGGGAAAAGTTGAGGTCTGTGCCACCTCACTGCCCTACGACCCATAAGTTATGGAACTATCTAACTAGGACCTCAGGACCTGGCCAGCTCTTGGGTTTATGTGCAGGCTTAAGGCTTGTGCCGTGATCATTCTGGATCTTCTCCATCACACGGCACCTGTGACGTTAGTGCACATGGGATTCATTCCAACGCTGAGACGTCATCTTTAGAAATTGAAACTGAAACTGAAACTGACTGAAACGTTCTTCCTGCTCATACGCTCGTGCTTTGATATTGTGGGATAATTATACTGCTGATTGTATGATCATCATTATTATGTGATAATTCTCTTGTTGAAACAATATTGTAATCATCGGTGGTGGTTTTGAGAAATATTGATGTGTGTGTGTAACAGTATTTAGAGAAGTTCATTCTGATATGGTTATATGTATATATATATATCTGTTTGAAACAGAATGACCTTTATGGGTGTTTTGCTTTATCAAAGCATTGTTCGTGTTCGTGCTTCCATGTAAAATAACATTATGATGTCTGTATATTGGGATGATGTTAAGTGTGTTCTCTCGCGTGTTCTTTGTGTGTGTGTGTGTGTGTGTGTGTGTGTGTGTGTGTGTGTGTGTGTGTAGTGGGAGAGGGTTGTTTGTTTGGTTGGTTGGGTTTTTGTTTGTGTGTGTGTATTTTGTTGTTGTTGTTGTTTTTTGGGGGGTTCCAGTGTGCTATGTGATAACGCAGGGGTTGTGGGTTCGATCCTTGGAGGGGGGTGGTGAGGGGGTCTTTTAGTTTTATGGCCCCGTCAACTTGTAGTATTGTGGCCCAGTGAGCACAGTCTGTTAGAGCGCCGTGCTGGTAACGCAGAGATTGTGGGTTCCACCTTAAGCTAACCCTTTGACTCCCGCACCCTATGCATTAACTGCAAAAACTTAACCCTTTGACTCCCGCACCCTATCCACCAACTGCAAAAACTTAACCCTTCGACTCCCGCACCCTGTCCACCAATTGCAAAAACTTAACCCTTTGACTTCCGCACCCTATCCACCAACTGAAAAAACTTAACCCTTTGACTTCCGCACACTGTCCACCAACTGCAAAAACATAACCCTTCGACTCCTGCACCCTATCCACCAACTGCAAAAACTTAACCATTTGACTCCCTCACCCTCTCCACCAGCTTCCTGCATGAAGCTGGTGGGTAGGGTGAGGGAATCAAAGGGTTAAGGTTTTGCTTTGCTAGTAGGACGCTGGTGGACAGGGCGTGGGAGTCAAAGGGTTGGAGTGGGCCACAGTTTTCACACGCGGGCTGGGTGGATCTTTTCATTCAAAGAACACGTGAATTCAAGATGTCACGCCTCAAGACCGGTCTAGTTAGTCCCAACCTGGTAACGTGCGAGCTGGCCTGTTCGCCTGCCCGTCATGATACCCCTCCCCCCACCCCGATCATTTGGGTGGCGTCAGTAGGTTGATCGGTCCGTTCTACCCCCATCCCCCACCCCCCACCCCACATCCCCGCCCCCTTTCCCCATCCCATTTCACGACCTTGCCAGTGCAACGAGTTTGAGCAAGTTGAAGGAATCTGCTAGATATCTTGCTGAGTGGAGCGAGTATGTAATTGCCCGAGTGCGTGGAACCCACAGACATGTTATATATGAAATGTCTGTGGTTGAACCCCTCTTGAACAGTCTCCAAGACCCTTTCAGGTAGAAATGTTATGTACGGTGAATGGTGTTTATGATGAGTAAATTGCTTGGTTGGCTGTTATTCTGTTAGGAGTGTTCTAGGGAGAATCATTTGAAACGGATCGGATCCTTGGAAGTGCTCAGTTTCAGACAGGTTACAAGTAAAGTATGATCAGAAAGCTATATTTTAACCCTTTCACTCCCGCACCCTATCCACCAACTTCAAAAACTTAACCTATTGATTCCCTCATCCTATCCACCAGCTTCCTTAGCTTCCTTCAAAAAGCTGGTGGAGAGGGTGAGGGAGTCAAAGGGTTAAGTTTTTGCTTTGCTAGCATGGTTGTCAATGCAGGATGCTGGTGGACAGGGTGCGGGAGCAGTTTAAGACTGTTGAAATGCGTGTGTGTTTGATGCGTGCGTGTGTGTGTGTGCGTGCGTGCGTGCGTGTGTGTGTGTGTTTGTGTGTGTGTGTGCGTGTGTGTGTGTGTGTTTGTGTGTGTGTGTGTGTGTGTGTGTGTGCGTGCGTGTGTGTGTGTGTTTGTGTGTGTGTGTATGTGTGTGTGTGCGTGTGTGTGTGTGTGTGTGTGTGTGTGTGTGTGTGTGTGTGTGTTAGGAGGGAAGGGTATGCAATGGATTCTTATTTTGTTACAAGTATATAGAGGTTGTGACTTTCTTAATGCGCTTAATTGCCCCCCCCCCCCCCAAAAAAAAAAAAAACCAACAACAACAAAAAACAACAACAAAACAAACCAAAAATCAAGAAAATAACAACTACTACAAAATTCCACCTTCAAACTAAAACAAAACTAAGCAAAAACAAATTCTGTGCAATCAATGTCAAACAATCATTCGAGCCATCGTCTATTTGTTGTTGTTGTTGTTAGTTTTTGTTGTTGTTTGTTTATCTGTTTATGCATGCATTTGTTTGTTTGTTTGTTTGTTTTTATTTCATTGTCAATCAAACCAGTTTTGAGCACTTTGTTTAATATTCGAAAAGTTTGCATATTAATCGGTGGTTTTTTTTTTTACTATTAGTAATTCCCAAACCGATCACGATAAATACCAGGGCAGCAACACACACACACTTTTTTTTTCCTTTTCATTTACAACCTACACATAATCAGAACTAATGAAATGAAAGCAAAATCAAATGACCCTTGAAATTAAAAAAAATATTGTGCTAAAAATCAGTATCAGATGAAATGTGATAGTAGTTCTATTAAAAAAAAAAAAAAACAGAAAAAGAAATTTGAAGTTATACGTTGTAATTACTGTTAGAGTTTGCTATTATTTTATGTATTTGTCTCTAACTTTGTACTTGGACTTTGTTTGTCAAAAATGCATTTAAACGAAGTTGGACAGGAAAAATCTAAGGGAAAAAAATCTTTAAACACACCATCATGAAAAAGGACTTTGAATTTGAGTTGTCTGTGATGTGATTTTGTGTGTGTGTTGTGTTGTGTGTGTGTGTTGTGTGTGTGTGTATGTTGTGTGTGTGTTGTTGTTGTTATTGTAAATGTTGGCAGCAGCCTGTACAGTGCTTTATAACGGTTTGTTAAAAGTGTGATGTTACGAAGGAGTCTTTCCCTTTGAATTGTATATGTCACATATTAGTATGCGTGAATCTTTGTGCGTGTATGTGTGTGTGTATGCGTGTGTATGTGCGCGCGCGCGTGTGTGTGTACGTGCGTACGTGCGTGCGTGTAGAGGACGAGAGGGTTGTTTATGTACAGATATTCTATAAATTTTCTTAAAAGAAGTTATTCATTCAGAGAGGCGATCGCGATTTGATTGACAATGTTTCTGGAATGTAAGTTTTGTTTGTTTGTTTGCTTGCTTTTTTAAAAATTTTTTTTTAACATCAGTTGGTTTTGTCTCCACTCGATTGTCAACAGAAATCAATCACACTTCTTTCATTTTTTTTCGCTGAGGATCTGGTCAGAGTTAAGGCAGAATTAAGGCTTGTGCTATGATCATTTTGAATCTTCTTCAACACAATGGCACAGCGCATACGGACTTTATCCCGAGCGCGGAGACGTAATCTTGAGAAACCGAAAGTGAAACTGGAGTTGAAAATCTTTTTTCTTGTTTAGGTTTGTGGGTAGATCGTGACGGTTTTTTTTTTTCGTGTTTATTTTCTTTGCTTATTCTGTACCCCCCACGAAGTTTCCAGTGTGTGGAGAGGGAGTGAATTTTTGAAAGGAGAAATAACCTATTTTCTCTTACTCTTTTCTCCAATTCGTTGCCGTAACTGAATGGATAAGAGCTCAGACAACATTGCAGTTTCCTTTTGGCACGTGTTTGGGGATTTGCCGATTTGCAATGGGCGGCCCAAGGAAGACAATTTCCACACGAAATTGTCGAATCTTCAGCAGGGTCTCTCTGACGACGCAGGCAAGGTAGCGACAAAATTCGCTTTGCACGTGCAAGGCAAGCCCTTTTTGAACACTACTCCAGCCAAAGTTGCCCGCAGACGAGGATAAAAAGGACCCGTTCTTGGTTCGTTTTAACCATGCTTGCAAGACGACGGATGACGGATGAGCAGCGGGGGAGAGCCCTCGCTCTGCTTGATGAAGGCCTAGCGCAGCGGGAAGTTGCTAGACGACTTGAAGTGTCGCATTCCACAATCCAGAGACTGCTGGAGCGCTTCAATGAGACTGGAGCAGTCCAGGAAAGGCGTCACACGGGTCGACCCAGAATAACGACAAGACAGCAAGACCGCTACCTTGCCCTCTCCGTCCTGAGGGAAAGGGCATCCACTGTGGTGACCTTGAGGGGTCAGCTGAGGGACGCAACAGGTGCTAACATCAGCTGCAGCACGGTGAGAAGACGGCTACATGAGGCAAACTTGAGGTCACGGAGACCGGCCGTCCGACCCGTGCTGTCACCGGTCAACAGAGTGCGCCGCATGACCTGGGCCAGGGAGCACGTGACCTGGACAAGGCAACAGTGGGCCCGGGTCTTGTTTTCGGATGAGTCCAGGTTCACCCTGACCTTTAACGATGGCCGGGCTCGGGTGTGGCGACGTCAAGGGGAGAGGTTCGCTGACGCCACTGTCCAAGAGCATAACCGGTACGGCGGCGGATCGGTGATGGTGTGGGGTGGCATGAGCCGTGGTACCCGGACCCCCCTGCTCCCCATTGACGGCATCCTGAACGGGGTCCGGTACCGGGACGAGGTTCTGGCGGCCGTGGCACTGCCTGCGCTTGTGGACCTTGGTCAAGGCGCCATCTTCCAGGACGACAATGCACCTGCGCATCGAGCACGCCTTGTGACCGACTTCCTGGAGCAGCATGAAGTCGTCCGTATGGCCTGGCCAGCGTGCTCACCTGACCTGAACCCAATTGAACACCTGGGATGTGCTCGGGAGGCGCATCAGGGACAACCACCCCCCACCGGGCACCCTGGCCAGGCTGGTCGACATCCTGCAGATCGAGTGGGCGGCCATCCCTCAGGACACACTCCGTACCCTTGTGGGGTCGATGCATCGGCGCTGTGAAGCATGCATCCAGGCTCGGGGCGGACACACGCGATATTGAAAACAGATTGGCCAAATCTGACACTTTCTGTATTTTGAAAAGGGGGGGATGTTCCTTTAAATGCATGTGCTGTTCACTAATGGGTCATTGTGCTAATTTCTTTTTCCAAAACAGGTGTGGAAATGATGAAATAAAACATAGAATCAATTCTAAACATTGTCAATTATTTCAACTTAAAATTAGAGAGGAAGGAAGAAGTGGCCCTTAAATTATGATTAGGAGTATACCTGTAACATGTTCCCGTTACGTTTGTGAGTTTCAGTTTTTTTATCTGAAGAGACATCTCCACACATGATGATGATAGGTATATGTGAGTTATAACCCAGTCTGTCTGCATGTACAGCTAGTTAATGTATTGCTTTAAGTTTATGAAGTTTGTACTTCAGCGTTAAATTTTCCCTTCGCTTTGGTAATGTTAATTGTTAGTGTTAAGATCTTGTTCCATTTTTATATTTACCCGCTTACTCATGTCTCATACTATATCTCCCTCTGCCCTCAATCCAACTCGCCCACCTCCCGTCCTCCATTTTCCCCCCCGTCTAATATCACTCATAGTGAACAGACATTAAATCAAAGAACGAACACGAATAATTCCATTAGCACTGACGCCACAGGTGCCATGTGATGGAGAAGATCCAAACTGATCATAGCATAAGCTGTAAGTCCGCATAAGCCCTGTACGCTGGAAAGGTCTTGAGGTCCTAACCTAGGGTATAGGTTTGCGTCTATCTTTTGTATCAGTCTGTCAATGGAACACTGAAGCTTCATTTGTAGTGAAATGTATATCTTCATCTGCTATGTGAGAAGAAGAAAAAAAAAAGAGAGAGAGAGAGAAAATTACAATCCATGGAAATGGATAAAAAAAAAATCCAGCTCATCACTTCGAATAGACCGCACCAACGCTCATAGAAACCCATCCTAAAGCAACACTCTTCCATCGGCCCATTGATACGATTCATCGTCTCCGCCACCCCCTAGCCCATCCTCTATCTCTAATAAACACACACACACACACACACACACACACGCGCGCGCGCGCACACACACGCACACACACAGATGAACACACATGCACGTACAGACACGCACGCACGTACACACACTCTGTCTCTCTCTCTCTGTTTCTGTCTGTCTGTCTGTCTCTCTCTCTCTCTCTCTCTCACACACACACACACACACAGATATAAAAAACGGGGAAAAGATCACACGAAAAGAAAGAAAGAAAGAAAAGAATAAACAATAACAACAAAACTAACTGACACTATAACAACAAATTGAGAAAACAGATGAACGTATAAACTGCACAGCCTTTTTGCCCTCAGTAACACCACGTTTCACGCCTTCCTGTAGGTCATATATTGCTGGTATGGAAGGGGGTGGGTTAGAGTGGTGTCCACATAAACGGCCTTGACCCATGGGTCATGGAGACGGAGTAAAGTGTTTTACGCCGCCCACAAGACTGACCCATCATAACCCATCATTGCAAAGTTTCCGATCTGATTTTGCGAGAGGTTTTCTTTTTTGGCGACTACAGTTTAGCAGAGCATAGTTTGAGGTTGATCTGCTGCGTGACATATTCACCGACACTCCATCTTGCCTCCCCCCCCCCCACACACATACACACATGCATGCACACGCACACGCACGCTCATACACGGGCTCAGACACACACGCAGAAACAGACACACTCTCTCACACACTCTCTGTCTCTCACAGATACACACACTTGCACACACACACAAAACACAGCACGCACGCACACACACACAAACACACGCACAAACGCACACACACACATGCACACACACACGCATGCATGCACGCATACACACACGCGCAGAGAGACAAAGTAAAACAAACGCAAGAACTGAAGCAAAAGAGAATTCTCTGCGTTAATTAAGTTGTACCATCGCCTGAGTGTAAAGCAGCTTTGCCAGTACATGGGTTGTTTTCTTGGATTTACTAAGTACACACCAAATCAGATTAAGAAGTGTCTCTAATTGGCAAAACAAGACAAAGGCCAATTTTTGGCCACCTGGCCTTTGGGTTATTTTCTCTAGCTCTGGTAAATGTCAACGAAGTTCTGCTGCTGTTGATTTCTGTCCAAATTATATGTTTTTGTCCTCTATCGTCTTTTGTGTAAGCTTGACGAAGGCAGACTGGCCAAATACTTGTGCTTGTTTTGTGAGTTAATTTTCTTGACTCCCTCGCCCTATCAACCAGCATCTTGCATTGTCAACCACGCTAGCAAGGCAAAAACTTGACTCCCTTACCCTATCCACCAGCTTCCAAGGTTTGTACCATGGGAATTTTCCCAGCGCGTGGTTCATATGTGCGGCCTTAAGGTTTGTACCATAACAATCTTGTCAACGCTTAGGGTTTATTTGCAAGTTTAAGGTTTATACCATGACAATTTAGTTAACGTCAATGTATAGGACTTATGTTGAGGCTTGTACCATGACCATTTTGCCAACTTTTCGGGGCTGATGTGCAGGCTTAAGGTTTGTACCATGACCATTTTGTCAACGTATTGGGTTTATGTGCAGGCTTAAGGCTTGTGCCATGAAAATGTTGCCAACGCAAAGGGCTTATCTGCAGGCTGAAGGTTTACAACACGATCATTTTTGGATCATCTCCATCGCACGGCATCAGTGGCGGTGATGCATGTGAAATTTACTCCAAGCGCGGAGACGTTATCTTGGAGAAAACTGAAACTGAACCTGAAGCATCATCACATAGTTTATCAATGCGTGCAGGCATGTGCACTTATGTGCCAATGCCAGCATGTACATATATGCACACCACGCCTCTGCTTTAACATTACCTCCAACTATGCAGATGAAAACCAAAAGAGAAGGGGTGGGGGGGGGGGGGGTCTGGAGGGAGTGTACCATCCAGTACCAAAAAATATAAAACAGACCAATAAAAAGCGTGGTGTTGACGATGGGTAGATGGATGATAATGGAGACTGCAATCTGTGGTGACCTCTTGCTGACCATATAACTGATTCACCACCTCCCCACAATGACCTATACACTCCGTGTTTTTCCCCCAGGTCGTATCTATATGTTAGGGTCAGACAGACGGAGAGAACTGGTTCTCTGGCAACTTAGGAGGGAGCCACACGCAGTCTTGTAGACATATTATCACAGCAGGCATGTATACATCAGTATATCTACACACACACACACACACACACACACACACACACACACACATGGATATTCGCACATGTTTGCATCGCACATACACGTGCGTGAACACGCAGACGCGCGCGTGTGCACACACACACACACACTCACATACACACGCACACACACATGCAGAAGCGTGCTAGCACTCCTTGTGTGAACATTTGTGCTTCAGCATGCTCAGGCGCGCACACCTGCACATACATGCACAGAGATGGACTCAGAGATTGACAAACCTACAACATCTCTCTCTCTCTCTCTCTCGTTTTTTTCTTTCTTTTTGTCTCTCTCCTTTTCTCTCCCTCTCTCCATCTCTCTCCTTCTCTCTTTTTCTCTTTTTCCGCTTCCTCCCTCTCTCTCTCCCTCCCCGTATCTCTCCCTCTCCCCTCCTCTTTCTCTCTTTCTCCATCGGGTGTTTCCCACACAAAACTAACTAAACAAATATAATTTTTTTTAAAAACAAATCAGAAGTTTTTGCAATTCAAATAAACCAAATGTTCAGTAGGACTTTTTCATTACTGCCTCTCTTTCCCTATTTCATTTTCTATCTCTTGTCTTGTCTTTTTAGTTTTGTCGCTATGCATTGTCTCATTGTGAGAAAGGAAGCGATTGTTTCGTAGAATGACGTTTCTTTTCAATGGAGTTGTCTTTCTTGCTGAATTCGCGTCCATTAGACCGGAAACCGTGTGCTTTTCCTGTATGCCGAGCAGGCCTGGCTGGGAAAACTTTGTGCAAATGGTTTTAAGATCACCAAGCTATTGTGAGCTGGAAGGTACCTAGTATCAGGGTTGGGGAAGGTAGAGCAACGGAGGAGAACGACGAGACCCACTCTCACATACCTTCACCTTAGAATAGTGAGGTATGCCATGTCTCTCCCCTGTGTCCCAGTTTATATGTTGTGCTGCAAGGACTACCTTTACTTTTCATATCATTCTTGCCAGAAAATCTGATCATGGGCTAACCCTGAGGCCAATGACATGAAAAATGGGGATAGACAGAGGATAGGAAGAGGTGGCAAGACTCATGATGTCCTATAATCATTCTAGTACTGGTCTAATAGACTCCTCCCAAGTTCTAACAAAAAAAGAGAAAAAAAGACAGGGCTGTACTCTACGCTTACTATCATAATGTATCCTGTCGTCAACCAGGCCCGAAAGAGACAGACACTTGCGGTGCTGGCCAGAAGATTGGAGCAACACCCTCAACGACGCATCCGTGAAGTGGATGAAACTCGACTGTGTGAAGGCCCGGGCACTGCATCTAACCCTGTGGTCTGAGATTCAATACTGACTCAGCAGTCTGTGTATGCTGACATAGAGGTGTATGTATACTGATCCTATCTATGTCTGGTCGCACATTCAACAAATTGTTTGGCTGTTAATCTCTGGGCCCATTTATAACGAAACGTCTGTCTATCACTCCACATCCTATAAATGCACCTCTCTAACCCAACGTTCCCAGTCAACTAAAATCACTTGTTGCTGCTATTTTTGTTTAAAGCCCAGCCGACTGCGTAGATCAATATCAGGGCTATAACCGTTTCAAAACATACACAATACCTGAACTGATAAAAAGGGAAAAGAAAATTAAGTACACATTTGCGCACACAATCCAAGAAGATGCCCCTGGTGTTGACCACTCTGTCCAATTTATCGCACATAGAATGTAAAAAAAACAACTTATACAAATTTAAACATAGCTAGGGACACTAAAACAGACATGAAACAGACCTAAAATACCTGAAATTGCTTCCACGTATCTCATTTCCGAGAAGTCAAAAATGCACTTAATACATGTACCAATTATCAATCCTAAGAGAAAGTACGTGAGACTTTATGGAACACATACAAGTGAATGGATCGGAAAGGCAGAATTGATAGGAAGAAATGACAGAAAGCAAAGGAACAAGGCAGCAACAAAGAAAATAACAGAAGACAGGAAACTTCTAGCACAGAAGATGGGGATACTATTTGTACCGAAAGAGCCCCGGCAACCCCAGGGGGTAATTAACCTCACTGAAACACGACTAATTAAGTCTGTGATATCTTACCAATGGCACACAAACTGATGCACATAGTTTTACAGTCACCTACAGACAGGTTGCTTTCTCGAAACAGCAGCAGCAGAGGCAATAACAGTAACAGTAGCGGTTGCAGCAACAGCAACAATGACCACAACAAAGTGGAAATACCGTGCCGCAACAATGACGACAGCAAAGTAGAAATACCGTGCTGTCTTTCATATTTTCTGTCTTTCTTGTAGAATATAGGTGACATTCATGGATATCTATGGCAGAGACAAAGAGCTGGTGGTCAACTGCAAGCTGAAAGATCTGAAGAGGAGAGACGTCATGTAACATTAAGGTCTCCTTCGAGTCCTTGATGTAATCATTCATTTGCTCTTGCACCTATATTGAAAATCTGCTCCTATATCTCTACACCCTTCCTTCTCAATTCGGGGTGTGTGTGTGTGTGTGTGTGTGTGTGTGTGTGTGTGTGTGTGTGTGTGTGTGTGTGTGTGTGTGTGTGTGTGTGTGTGTGTGTGTGGTGTGTCTGTGTGTGTGTATGTGTGTGTGTGTGAAATGGGAGAAGACAAAATTTACGCTTCTATTCATTTGATGGCAAAGAAAGGAATGATCTAACAAAAATGCTTATTCATTTACTCTTGCACCTATATAAAATTTCTGCTTCAACATCTCTCTTCACCCTTCTTTCTGAATTTGGAGTGTGTGGTGTGTGTGTGTGTGTGTGTGTGTGTGTATGTGTGCGTGCGCGCGCGCGCGTTTCTGTATGTGTGTGTGTGTGTTTGTAAGTATGTGTGTGTATGTGTGTAATATTGCAAAAGAGAGATTTTACACTTTTGTTCATTTAATGCCAGGGAAACAAAACAACCAAATAAGAACGCTTACTGAAACAGAATGAGAAAATAAAAATGTGTACATACGTACCCACCATCGTGGACTGCGTTAAACAGACTGAAGTCACAGGAACTCCGAAAGGTCAGACCAATTTAACCTTTTCATTACCACGCCCTAGTGAATAGGGTAGGGAGTGAAAAGGCTAAGTGTATGTAGCGTATTAGCAAAGGCCGGCAGCACCACTCCCACTGTCAGTGTAGTGACCCCAGAGGAAATAACAACATGAGCATTATAAGTTCACATGACTCCATCAGTTTCAATTCACTCTATTCTCACGCTGCTTTCCCTTTCCATCTTTTGCAAAATATGTGGACGTGCTCTCTGTCTCTCTCCCTCTGTCTGTCTGTCTGTCTGTCTTTCCCTCTGTATCTCTCTCTGCATCCCTCTCTGTATCTCTTTCTTTATTTCTATCTCTGTCTCTGTCTCTTTCTCTCTCTCCGTCTCTCTCTCTCTCTCTCTCTTTCTCTCTGTCTGTCTGTCTCTCTGTCTGCCTCCCTCTCTGTATCTCTGTCTCTCTCTCTGTCTCTCTTTCTATCTCTCTTTCTATCTCTGTCTCTGTCTCTGTCCGTCTATCTCTCTCTCGCTCCCCTTTTTCTCACCTCTCTTTCTGTCTCTGTCCCTGCGAAATATACAATGATCATAACCTCTTAATGTTTCTCTTTCTCTGTCCATCTGTCTCTTTCTATATCTATGTGCATGTCTTGTGCACGCGTGGGGACACACATACAGACACACATATTCGCACGCGCGCGCGCACACACACACACACACACGCGCGCGCGCGCGCACACACACACACACATCACCATCACCACCATAACCACCGCCACTAGCACACAACACAAACACGCACGCACTGCTTCACCAACTGATCTATTCAACCAAAATCAACAAATTTCAGTCGTACTCGAGAAAAAACTTTGTGCATGCAACCTTCATTTCAACCGCCTGTGAAATAATACTTATTGATGTTCAGAACAGGAGACGATAACAGAAAATAAGAGAAAACGAAAATACAAACCAGAGAAAAATAGAGGTCTCTTCCATCTTACACACCACTATACTCAATCTCTGAGATATAAGATACTATACTTAGTCTCTAGTAGGAGGGAAGGGGCTGGCAGCTATGAAAGCTGGTGACATGGGTGAGGGGCTGCCCGAAAGAGAGACGAAGACCAGAGTGGGGCGCGAGAGAGGGCTCTTCCCTTCTCTGTTGGTCCCGAAGCTGGGCTGGACCTGGTTGGTGTGCGTTGTATGCACAGACATCTAAAATCTTAGATGTCTGTGGTTGTGTGGCTATGTCCCGGGGGTTGTCATCTCCCCATCTTGCTATTTGGTTTATAAACAAGGTAACTGATGTGACTGGGTCCGAATGGTTCGTGCAACGGATGGACATCACCCTTTACTTGATGAAATCACTATCGAGTGGCGTCGGGAGCTTGGGAGGTAATTGTCCGGAGAGTGGCGAGGCATTGGTGCTCCGGGTCCCATCTGCACCCTCGTGGTGTTTCTTGTTAACTGTTAATCCTCTAGGATGTCAGACAATATGAGCAGTCTCTGAGATAATAGATACTGTGAACTGGAGTCTGAGAAGTGGGCACTATGATCAGTCTCAAAGATTAGAGACACTATAATCTGTGTCTTAAATATGAGAACTACAATCAGTCTCTGGGATATGAGATGTTATGATCAGTCTCTGGGATGTGAGACAGAATAAATAGATCTCTGAACAAAATGAACTCTATTTTGAGAGAACAAATGAACCCGAGTGAATAAAATGAACTCCATTTTGAATGAACAATATCAACTCTATTTTGAGTGAATAAAATGAACATTTTGAATGATCAAAATCAACTCCATTTTGAGTGAACAAAATGAACTCCATTTTAAGTGAATAAAATGAATTCTACTTTGAGTGAATAAAATGAACTCCATTTTGAGTGAATAAAATGACCTCCACTTTTGAGTGAATAAAATTAACTCTATTTTGAATGAACAAAGCGAATTCTATCTTGAATGAACAAAATGAACTCCATTTTGAATGAACAAAATGAATGAACAAATTGAACTCCACTATGAATGAACAATCTTAACCCTACTTCTATTGAACAAAATGAACTGTATTTCGAGTGAACAAAATGAGAGAGAAACTGAAGACTCTTCAGCATTTTTTTAAAAATTAATACCGATAGATAAATTTCTGCTTTTTTTTCAGGTGGGGAAGGGGGGGGGGGGGAGGGCAATTTCCATTGTCGCCTCTGATTTTTATATATATGAACGTGGGAATGTGCTTAACCTGGATTTATTTGATCTTGTTACCAATAGATTTGCTGAACCTATTTTCCTACAAAGTATGGTGAAGTGCAGTTGAATTCTGGAATTTTTTTCCAGTTATAAATTGCAGTAGTTAATGTGTGTCTTCTTTTGTTTTTAGAGAAAGCAAATAGCGGACAGCTAACGTATTTTTGGTTTTTTGTTGGTGG
>CM060309.1:73731533-73734033 GCA_030674185.1 Monoplex corrugatus | reverse complement strand
CACAAACTGATATGGACTTAGGCTGCTGATGAGAAGGATGTTTTGATGATGAATGAAGAAATAATGCTTCAGTTTTGTCATCATTGAGTTTGAGTTTATTTTGAAGCATCCAGGATTTGATGTCAAGAATACATTTTTCTAAGGAAGGTACTGATGGTGACATGTTGGAGCCCATACTCAAGAGCTGAAATGAAAATTCCAGGGTTTTTACCAGGTGAAATACATGTATAATTTTAGTGTTTGTCTATTGAACATGGCTAGCTTTCAACATATAAATTACACTCTAGATGACTGGAAAAAACAACAACATGATATGAGGCAAATTCAGGAAATTTCCTTATATATTTTAAGTTTGTTGTTGTGCTTCACTGTGTAGAAAGAAATAATTTTATCACGGATGAACATGTACAACACAACCTCACTATAAGTGTCGTTGACACCAAAAATACTTTTGTGCTTCTATAGTTCCATTAGTGTCAAAGAGAGAGAGAGAGAGAGAGAGAGAGAGAGAGAGAGAGAGAGAGAGGAGAGAGAGAGAGGAGAGAGATGAGAGAGAGGAGAGAGAGAGAGAGAGAGAGACGTTATATCGTTCTTATAAAACTTATTTGATGCTATAGTATTTATTGTACTTTACTTTTTTTTATATTTTATATGTCACTTCATGTCCTTATTTCGTTTTATTTCCTTCCGTTTTATTTAAATGTGTTCCATGTTTCATAATGTAGTCACATTTGGGATGACTCCATCAGCAGAAAACGGGTTGTCGTTTTTGACATGGTATTAGCCCTGATATGGCTCTAGTAGTTGGCTGGGCTATAAGTAATATAGACTTGAACTTGAATCAGCAGAAAAGAGAAACAGAAAACAGGGGCACTGACCAGTGGGAAGAAAGCCCACAGTCAAGGCATATATGTCAACGAATTGCAGTGATCTGGTTTTTAAAAGTCATGCATTTCTCGTTAATCGTTCATGTCTCTCCAGCATTTTTCTTTACTCTTATTGGTATAATTGCTGGGTTTTTTTTTTACACACCAAGATTTCACTGATCACTGGCAATGGATTGAAGATAAGTCTTCTTCTCCTTCTCTTCCTCTGCTTCAGCTCCTTCTTTTTAATTTTTTTTCTTTCTAGTTCTTCTTCTTCCTCCTCTTCCTCCTCCCCGGCTTTATCTTCTTTCTCTCTTTCTTTCATTTCCTCCTTTCCCCCGTGGGGATGACGGGGGCTCTTCCAGTATAAGTAGTATCCCCACCTTCTAGAAATTCTGTGTCAGAAATTTCTCTTTTCTGTCACTCTCTATGTTTCTCTGCCTTGTTCATTTGCTTTCTATCATTCCCTCCTATCAATTTCTGCCTCGCTGGTCCATTCACTTGTATGTGTTCGATAAAGTCTTGCGTACTTTCTCTTAGGATTGATAATTGGGTACATGTATAAAGTGCATTTTTGGCCCTGGGGAAATGTTATATGCGAAAGCAATTTTAGGTGATTTAGGCCCGTTTCATATATGTTTTATTGTCCTTAGTTATGTTTAAATTTATATTCAGGTTTGGTTTTTTAAATCCCCTGTGCGATAAATCGGACGGAGTGGTCAACGAGAGGGGCATCTCCTTAGGTTATGTGCACAAATGCATTGATATGTACATGCATTAAATTTTCTTTTCCTTTGTTTTTTCCTGTTGAAGTATTGCGTATGGTTTGAAACGGGTTATAATCCTGATATGGCTCTACGCAGTCGGCTGGGCTTTAAACAAGAATAACAATAACAATTTCCCCCTTCTTATTTTTTTTTACCTTCTTCTTTTCTCTTCTCTCCTGACTCTTCTTTCTCTTTTTACCCTTCTTTTTCTTCTTTCTTTTTTTTCCTTTTCTTCTTCTTCTTCGTCTTTTTCTTTCTTGTTTGTTTTCTTCTTCCCTTTTTTCTTTGTTTAATTGTTTTCCCCCTTCTTTTTTTTTTCTTAATTTTCTTCTTCTTCTTTGTTTTCTTCTTTTTTTTTTTTTTTGAATTCTTTTTACTGGTTTTGGTGTTTATGTTGTTGTTGATAGTGTGCTGTTTTTGTTCGTTAATTGCTTTGACTTTGTTTATGTTAACGTTTTACGATGTTGTTAATCTTCGTTTGCACTTGGTTTATTTCTGCCGAACGGGCTGTGTTTTACCTCTTCTTCTATTTAACGATGTTGTTGGTGATCATTAGGCAACTGTTGGTGTTGTGTTTACTGGCAGTAAAAGCGAGTTCTTCTTAGTGCATGTTCTCGTGTGTGTGTGTGTGTGTGTGTGTGTGTGTGTGTGGTGTGTGTGTGTGTGTGTGTGTGTGTGTGTGTGTGTGTGTGTGTGTGTGTGTGTGTGATTGTGTGTGTGTTTGTGTGTGTGAGTGTCTGTGTGTGTTTGTGTGTGTGTGTGTGTCTGTGAGTGTGTGAGTGTGTGTGTGTGTTTGTGTGTGTGAGTGTGTGTGTTTGTGTGTGTGAGTGTGTGTGTGTGTGTTTGTGTGTATGTGTGTGTGTATGT
>CM060309.1:73711533-73714033 GCA_030674185.1 Monoplex corrugatus | reverse complement strand
TTTTATTTTTTTACCTATGTTTATTTGTACACTTCTGCCTTCATCCACACAGGAACTGAGGGATATAAAAGAGCAAGATGACAAAACCAAATCTAAAATGCCTCCCTTTAACTGAAACTGATGAGTTTTCAGCTCATGCTCAGTAACGTATATCAACACTGAAAGAAAAGCAATAACACCATAATTACAAACAGAAAAAATTCTGTCCCGTTCCAAAGGCATCTGGATATTTGACTACTACCAAAAACAAAACGAAAGATTCACCAATTTGTTTAAACCATTCTTATCGTCATCCCTTTTTCATAGAAAAGTTATCACAGAAAATCCAGATGTTATACTTCTCAAGGTCACTGTGACCTTGAATATGTATCAGATGAAATGAAACGTGACGTAAATCACGAGGATAAAGGTAGACTCTCACAGAACGTAAATATTCTTAGACTTTTCAAGGTCAATATGACCTTGAATCTGTTTCTTTCAAAAGACATCTGGATATTTCACCATTGCCAAAAAACGAAACGAAGAATCCACCGATCTGGTCAAACCATTAGAACAGGTTATCACAGAAAACCCAGATGTCATACTTCTGAAGATCACTGTGATCTTGAATAAATATCAGATGAAATGAAACATGACATGAATCACGAGGACAACAGAAGACTATCATCATCATCATCATTATCAAGTGCCCTGCCACATAGCGTTGGCGATCATGGTCCTCCACATGTATCTATCCCTCATTGCCGCAAGTACATCTTCCACCGTCTTTGTCCTCAGCCATTCTGCAAGTCCTTCCAATATTCATTCCCTGGGTCTACCTGGTGCTGTCTTTCCCTCCAGTTTTCCTGTTGTGACCAGGTGCTCCAATTCCCCTTTCCTCATAAAATGGCCTATAAATGTTGCCTGTCTTTTCATAATCTTCCTTATGAATGATCTTCTTGTGTCTGCCTCCATCAAGACTGTCTCGTTTGTTTTCTTTGCTGTCCATGGAACTCTCAACATAGAAACCACATCTCGGCTGCCTCAATCTTCTTCTGGCTTTGCGTGTTGACTGTCCACGCCTCACAACCGTATAACGTTATCGGTTCTATATAACATTCAAGAACTCTCTTCCTGATGTTAATTGATAGGCATTTCTTGGAAAGAATGCTTTTCATCTTCTTGGATGCTGTTTTGGCTTGGCCGATTCTGCTGGCTATTTCTGATAGAAGACTATTACATAACACACGCACACACACACACATGCACACACGCTTGTGATGTTCTACATAAGGACACACACACACACACACACACACACACACACACACACACACACACACACACACACACACACACACACACACTCAAACATATGTACATACACACACACACACACGTACATACACACACGCTTTTGGTGTTCTTCATAAGGACACACACACACACACACATACACAAACACACACACACAACACACACACGCACGCACGCACACACACACATACACATTCAAACACCTTCGGTCGATATGAAACTGTCTCCTTTTCTTTCCAGAAAAAAGGACGGCGAGGGGGAGGCCACTGGCAAATTCAGCATTCCAGTTTTTTGTTGCGCTAATGCTTTGATCGTAGGCTTACAGACTGAGGTACAACAGGGGTTTCTCTCACTCAGATTTATTATGACAAAAATTATTTATCATTTTCCTCATCTTATCAACACCTGACTTTATGATTTCTTTAAACTACTCTCCATGTTGTCTTTTGTGTGGCCATGAGACAGACACAAGAAAACATTAACGAAGAAGATTAGGAAAAGACAAGCAACATTTACAGGACATTGTATGAGGCGAGAGAAATTAGAGCACCAGGTCACAACAGAAAAGATGGAGGGAAAGAGAGCACCAGGTTGACCCAGGGAGAAAACGTTGGACGGCTTTCAGAGTAGCTGAGGACAGAGAGGGTGGGAGATGTACTTGCAGTGACAAGGGATATATTCTTACGTAGGGCCGTGATCGCCAACGCCATGCGGCAGGGCACAAGATGATGATGACGACTTTCCATGTGAACTAGTCATTATGTGTATGTCATGGTCAGATTTTATAATTTATCATCATCGACATTATCATGTGCCCTGCTGCATGGCGTTGGCGATCATGGCCCTTCTTATGCATCTATACCCTGTCGCCGCAAGCACATCTCCCACCCTCTCTGTCCTCAGCCATCCTGCAAGTCCGTCAAATATTTTCTGCCTGGGTCTACCTTTTGTTCTCTTTCCCTCCAGCTTTCCTTTTGTGACCAGGCGCTCTAATTCCCCTTTCCTCATAAAATGTCCTATAAATGTTGCTTGTGTTTTCCTAATCTTCCTTTTCAATGATCTTCTTGTGTCTGCCCCCTTCAAGACTGTCTCGTTTGTTTTCTTTGCAGTCCATGGAACTCTCAACATTCTTCTTAGAAACCGCATCTCGGCTGCCTCAATCTTGTTCTGACTTTGCGTGTTGACTGCCCACACCTCATACCCG
>CM060309.1:73694033-73704033 GCA_030674185.1 Monoplex corrugatus | reverse complement strand
TTCATTATATTTGCTCTGTATTTTATCGCTGTATTCCGAAAGATAAAGCTTGTTGCAGTAGTGCTCTTCGAAAAAAGGCACTGCACCATAACCCGTCCCATCGTTATCATCATTTGCCCTGCCGAATGGCAATGGCGATCATGGCCCCCTATACGAATCTATCTTTTGTCGCTGTAAGTACATCTTCCACCCTCTCTGTCTTCGTTCCACCTGGCCCATTGGCTCAGTGTTTAGAGCGTCATGCTCATAACGCAAGGGCTGTGGATTCAACCCTCAGGTGGCAACTCTTTTGCCAGCCGAAATAGCTGTTAGGAGAGCGTTGGACTGAAGACCTAAAGGGTCCTGGTTCAATCCTGGGTTTCGGCACAGAAATTCCGGTGGTTGGGATTTTTGCGTGAGGCCCATTAGCTCAGTTGGTTAGAATGGCGTGCTGATAACGCGGAGGTCGTGAGTTCGACCCCCATGTGGGCCAGTTTTTTAGATGGCTCGTTGGTCTAGGGGTATCATTCTCACTAACGGTGCGAGAGGTCCCGGGTTCAAATCCCGGACAAGCCCGAAAAAAAGGGCCTCAGAACCTGGCCAGCTCATGGGTTTATGTGCAGACTTAAGGCATGTGCCACGGTCACCATATACGTAGCACCTGTGAAGTTAGTGCATATGGAATTCGTTCCGAGCGCAGAGGCGTCATCTTAAGAAACTGAAACTGTCTTCATCCACTCGGCAAATCCGTCCAATTTTTTTCTCCCTCGATCTACCTGATGCTTTTTTTTCCCTCCAGCTTTCCTGCTGTTACTAGGTGCTCAAATGTCTTTTGCTTCATAAAATATCCTATAAATGTTGCTTGTCTTTTCTTGCCCTACTCTTCTTCATTAGTGTTCTTTTTGTGTTTGCCTCTTTCAAGACTGTGTCATTTGTTTCCTTTGCTGTCCATGCAACTCTTAACATTCTTCTTAGAAACCATATTTCAGCTGGCTGCCTCAATCTTGTTCTTGTCACATAAATACTAAAATTACTTCTCTGCTTTAGGAGGCATGCATACCATGAACCAGTCAAAAACAATCCCTCCGCTTTTTGTCTTTCTTTTTCCTTTCTTTTCTTTCTTTTCCCCTTGTTAAAGAAAACCAGTATAATCAACAGAGATAAGTATTTTCTTCTGTTTCACATACCTGAAGTTTTCTGGGTTTTTTTTGTTTTTGTTTTTTTGTTCTCAACAAAAATGTGTAATGACATAAACCTGCAAGGCACAGGGAGGATTAACTTATCTATCGTCTCACCCCAACTCACGGGCTTAGTTTATTTACCATGCTCAGCTGCTGACTGTGTTCCCAGCAGAAGCCAGTGTTGTGGTTTTTGTGGTTTGTCAGCAGAAAAGAGCTTTTGGCGGCTGTTGCCGGCTTCATGGGTGTATCGCAAGAAGGTATTTGCGATGTGTATCTTAAGGAATTGAGGATGTTTACGAAGGATTGTAATTGGGGCTGATTATGAAGGATTGTTTCTCTACTTGGTAATTATGCACTTAATAAGGGAGGAGAATGTGACGAGAGGAAACGCACTAACCACACTAGACAAGGATTCTCAAAGGTAGTCCACACATGGAATGATAAATACAACACATTTATTTAATTGATCAACTTCAACGTAAGACATAATTCACCGTTCCTACTGGCCTAAGTCCCAATGGCCCTAAATCCTAAAATGCACAACGAATCTTCACCAGTTTACATGTTACTAGCATACTGCACATTTCCAACTCTATTCTTTCTGTTTCCTGGAAAGTAAAACATGCCTCTAACTTCTAGCCCTAACCTTAACACCTAACAAGAGTACAAATTAAAACGTGGGTCACATACCTGTGAGGTAGCTTGGAAGCTGGTTCCCCAAAAGAGCGCCCAGAGGCTGACTGACTATTCCTTTTATAGAAGGGGATTCAGGTCAGGACGCTTTCTTTCCCTGACCATCAATGTGTCAGTGGTCATAGCTGTCCGCGTCCCTAAAGCCTGACTTGAAAAATAGCGTGACTCGACTCTTTATTTTTAGAGGGGAAATCAGGTAAGGACGCTTTCCCTTCCTGACCATCAATGTGTCAGCTGTCATTAGCTGTCCACATCCATAAAGCCTGACTTGGAAAATGGAGTGACTGGACTTGTAATCGTGGCATGGTGGCTATAGCTAATGTTACCCTCGGTCATTTAAATGCCGTTATCAGAAGTCAAATTTGGACGGTGACTTTTACTGCCACGCGTCACTCCTTAGAACCTGTCCAACTTCCCCAAAGTGGAGAATAATGGACAACTGGCAGTTGGCGTTATTTCCTTTGCCACTGGCTTCTGGTCAGTGTTGTGGTCACTTCACAGGTCTATGGTAATGATCCATCAATTCTGTCTCAATGCATCTGTCGCCCTAAGGAATTCCTGTGATAGGTGTTTGAGAGCTAGGCACAAATAGTAATTCTAGTCCCAAGTGTTAGTTAGGCTGGGTGATGGCCAACAGCTGAAAAAATTCGTGGCAGGTTTTACCGAGTGGCACGTGCATGTGTCCATGTCACTGTTAATTAACCCCTTTCATTCCCTCACCCTGTCCACCAGCTTTCAACATTATCAGCCATAATAGCAAAACAAAAGCCTTACCTTTTCACTCCCTCGTCCTATCCATCAGCTTCTTAAATCATCAACGAAAATAGCAAATCAAAAAGCTTTTAACAGTTTTTTTTTAACCTTTTCACTCTCGCATTACATAACTCATCAGCTTCTTGTGTTATCAGATATAATTGTAAAAGCGAAAACATAGCCCTGTAACTCCTTCAAGGTGAGGGGGGGGGGGGGTGAAAGGGTCAAACATTTGCAGCTGGCGGTTGGAGTGAGGGAGTCCAAAGGTTAAATAAACGGTGCTGCCGTGAAACCTGACCTCAAGTGCACGTTATGTGTGTTAATTTATACATCTGTTTGACTTGTTCTTTCACTCTGACAATTTTTAATGAGGGTTAATTTGTACGGCTGATTCCATTAGCAGTATGGGTATACAAGAAGTCTTAACTGAATTTTAAGTTGTATTAGTAACAAAATTTTTTTTGGGACTTTCAGAAACTGGCACAGTATGTCAGTGTTTTTCACACTAGTTGCTTCGCTCGTTATGTTAGCCATAAAAGATTGTTTTACGCATCTCTGAGCTCCTTCCGGATGGTAACGGACGTTTTGATAACCCGAAAATTACTGTTCACTTGTTATGCAGCTTTCACTTGGGTGACATGATTACAGATAACTCGGTGAACATGCTTGGCTAGGGTAACCTCCTTTCTCTGGCTCGTTAAAATTTGGAGAAACATCCACACATGTCAGCTGACTTTGAGCCAAGAAACGGGGACGTCTAAAGCGAAGAGGGACGAAGACTTGAGACATCGTGGCGAAGTGGTCAGCGCAACGGACTACTGACTAGGAAAGTCATGGGTTCGAAACCCCCCAGTGAGTTCAAGAAATGAGGTGGGATTTTTCATCCCCGATTAGTTTCAGTTTAAATTTCAGTTTCAGTTTCAGTTTCAGTTTCTCAAGATGACGTCTCCACGCTCGGAATGAATACCATAGGCACTAACGTCACAGGTGACACGTGATGACGAAGATCCAGAACGATTAGCTCCTGTCCAATATTGTGCACGCGATATAGACTCTTAGGAAAGATTGAGACCACACAGTTAGGTATGAATAAGTTTGTGTTGTATTTCGCTGGATGGAATGTACTTGAAGTATCAAGTGGAATGAAACAATTTTAGCATGGATTGCAGGCTGGATGACCACCGCTGCCACTGATGAAGTACATTTAACAGATCCGATTTGCGCTCCTCTTTCTCAGCCCTTCTGTCAAGAAGTCACACATGTGGTTCCAGGACTGCACTAGGCCAACTCTAAGTGCTCCTTTGGAGAGGACTTGTTAGTCGCGATAGGTGGGCTGGAAAACACTCGTTTCCATACCGATAGGTCTAAGTCTACTGATAAGGCGTTAACAGACAACTACCACCTTCTGTCCAGAGAGTAACAAGTGCTCTTCATGACACTCTGCTCCAGCGCCAAGCGGTTCAACGCGTGTAAACGCCCTATCGATATACCCAGCCCTATCGATATACCCAGCCTATCGGTATACCCAGCCCTATCGGTATACCCAGCCCTATCGGTATACCCAGCCCTATCGGTATACTGAGCTCTATCGGTATACCAAGCCCTATCAGTACACTCAGCCCTACCGGTATACTGAGCCCTATCGGTGCACACAGCCCTATCGGTATACTCATCCCTATCGGTGTACTCAGCCCTATCGGTGCACTCAGCCCTATCGGCAGACTCAGCCCTATCGGTGTACTCAGCCCTATCGGTACACTCAGCCCTATCGGTACACTCAGCCCTATCGGTACACTCAGCCCTATCGGTCTACTCCGCCCTATCGGTACACTCAGTCCTATCGGTCTACTCCGCCCTATCGGTACACTCAGCCCCATCGGTACACTCAGCTCTATCGGTCTACTCCGCCCTATCGGTACACTCAGTCCTATCGGTCTACTCAGCCCTATCGGTACACTCAGCCCCATCGGTACACTCAGCTCTATCGGTCTACTCCGCCCTATCGGTACACTCAGTCCTATCGGTCTACTCAGCCCTATCGGTACACTCAGCCCTGTCGGTACACTCAGCCCTATCGGTATGGAAGCAGGCGTTTTCCCAGTCCACACATCCTGGCTAACAGCTCTTTCCCAGGAGCACTTAGCGCCGCCCTAGTGAATTCTTGAAGCCACATGTGTGATTTCTTGAGAAGGTTCAAGAAGAACAACGGAATTCAGATCTGTTACATGTATTTCGTCAAAGGCACCGGTGCTCAGCCATCGCGCAGAGCCACACAAAATTTAATACATTCTACTTGATACTTCATATAAATTGGGATGAAAGTATAAAGTAAAGAAACAGATATTAATGTCCATACTGTAGAATATATTGAAATGGAC
This sequence comes from Monoplex corrugatus, assembly GCA_030674185.1. Lineage (NCBI taxonomy): Eukaryota > Metazoa > Mollusca > Gastropoda > Littorinimorpha > Ranellidae > Monoplex > Monoplex corrugatus. The sequence goes on along the minus strand of CM060309.1, from coordinate 73,699,049 downwards.
GAAACGTAGTATTGAAAAATAAAATATTCAAAAGAATGGGCAGGTGGTGGGGGGGTGCGGGCGGGGATGGGGGGGGGGAGGGGTTACCAAGGCGGGCAGATGAAGGAGTAGAAGAGAACAAAATAAAGAAAGGAAAAGCGAAATAACAGAACAGACAACTGAACATAGACGTGTGCAGAATTCTTAGTGTGTGTGTGTGTGTGTGTGTGTGTGTGTGTGTGTGTGTGTGTGTGTGTGGTGTGTGTATGTGTGTGTGTGTGTGTGTGTGTGTGTGTGTGTGTGTGTGTGTGTTTGTTTATGTGTGTGTGTTTGTGTGTGTGTGTTTGTGTTTGTGTGTGTGTGCGTTTGTGTGTTTGTGTGTTTGTGTGTATGTGCGTGCTTGCGAGTGTGAGTGTGTGCACGTGCGTACGTGCATGCATGTGTAAGTGTATGTGTGTGTGTGCGTTCCTGTGTGTGTGTGTGTGTGTGTGTGTGTGTGTGTGTGTGTGTGTAAATTAGGGATGTATCATAAAATTATTTTATGTTCCTTTTTGCATACCAGGGCAGAAGGGGTATGTGCAGGTTTATGGCTTACGCCATGGCGTGACGTCAGTGAATATGGAAAAAAATGTCCCAGTCTGGAAACACTATCTTCAGAAACTGAAAACGCATGCCGTGTAAAACAACACACCACACACGCACACGCACGCACGTGCGCACTCACACACACACATACATACAGACACAGACACAGACACAAACACACATACACACATGCACACGCGTGCGCACGCGCGCGCACGTAAACACACACACACACACACACACACACACATACACACACACACACATACACACACACAACACACCCCGCCCGAGCACACACAACACAATACAACACAACACAACACAACACACACACAACACAACACAACACACACACAACACAACACACAACACAACACACAACACAACACAACACAACACAACACAACACACACACACACACACACACACACACACACACACAACACTACCCCACAACACACACACATAATTCACAACATACCACCACCACACCCGCACACACCACACCACCACACACCACCACAACACACACCACGCACACCACACACACACACTACACACACACACAACACACACACGCACACGCACACATACACACCACACACACACACACACACACCACACGTACAACACAACACACACCACACACACACACACACACACACACACACACACACACACACACACACAACACACACACACACACAACACACACACACACACACACACACACACACACACACACACACATCCAACACCACACACACACACACACACACACACACACACACACACACAACACACACACACAACACCACACACACATACACAAAACACACACCCCACCCACCACACACACAACACACACCCCCAACCTTCCACCCAACCCCAACCCAACCCACACACATAACGCGCTATTGCACCTCAATTAAAAACAACCAACAAACAAACATCATTCACATCTTCCTGCACATCTTCAACTTTAATACAGCACCCTATCAACCGCTATCATCAAGAACCCCACCCCTCCCATATGCGTGAATACAGTGCCCCACTTGAACGAACAACCTAACTACCAATGACCATTTCATGTTTGAGATGGGCTCCACTCTCGCACCTCAATGCCCCGAAACGCTCGCGGAAGTTCGCGCGAATGAGGCGGAACTGATCTCAGCTCTGAAGGTTCACTCCACCAGAGATATGGCTAGAAAGACAGACGACTAGCTTTCTGGCATTCTGTGAGAATTTCTAATTCTTCTCCTTCTTCTTGTTCTTTTTCTTCTTCTTGTTGTTCTTTTTCTTGTTGTTCTTGTTGTTGTTGTTCTTCTTCTTTTTCTTTTTCTTGTTGTTGTTGTTGTTCTTCTTCTTCTTGTTCTTGTTCTTCTTGTTGTTCTTCTTGTTCTTGTTCTTCTTGTTCTTGTTCTTTTTCTTCTTGTTCTTGTTCTTCTTGTTCTTGTTCTTCTTCTTCTCCTTCTTCTTCTTCTCATCATTGTTGTTGTTATTATTATTATTAGTAGTAGTATATTTTCTTTATTAATTTCTTTTTGTCAAAGTGGATTTACCATATGTGAAACTCCTGCTGCCTCTTCCCTTTGAGAACGCGTCGCCGCAGTGCAGCGCCATTCAATTTTTGTTTGTTTGTTTGTTTGATTTGATCAAGACTTCACAAAGGCAAGAGAGCTAATTGGCCTTCAAGGGGAGGGACCTGGGAAATCAACCTATCTCTCCAATGTTTTATACCAGCGCAGCTGGATGAATGCCCTGCTCTTCACGATTTTCAACTGCCGAGAGATCTTTAGCGTGCGTGGGCCAGAAGGCACACAGGTTCGTATTCGTCCTTCGTCCCCTTCCGAAGGATTAGACGTTCAGTTCGATTTTCAAGTCAAACTGAGTCAGAAAAGTTGAGACTTCAACGAAAAACGAACCCTGGAACCTCGAGTTTAGTTATTAGCAGGCGAACGTCTGAACAATTCTGCCACTCTTCTCCTTATGATTGTCTTGTTATATACCACGGGTGTGAAGCAGATATTTTCCAGCCCAGTTATCCCTACTGACAGATTCTCCACAGAAGCACCTAGCGCTGACCTAGTGATTCCTGGAGGACGTGTGTGAATACTTGACCAGAAGGGCTTAGGAAACAGAAGGCAAACCGGATCTGTTACATGCATCTTATTACTGGCAGCAATGTTCAGCTAGCCCGCATAGCCGTTGCAAAAATGTGTAGATTCCACTTAATATTTCAAGTACATTCCTTCCGTTTTCCAAACTTCACAAAGTTGTTCTTACAGAGAGAATTAAAGCGAAATTTTCTTTAGCTCACCTTAGATTGAAACTGGGCCATCTACCAAAATAATGAAATGGCTGCTACTAATTTGTTGAGGGAGCAGAAAAATGTATCAGCATCCATTGTAACAGCAGACGAAACAACAACAATAAAAAAAAATGCAAACAATGAAACAAACAAACAAACAAATAAACAAACAAACAAATAAACAAACAAACAAACAAACAAACAAACAAAAAAAGTCGGGATAGGGAGGCCAAATTGTACCAGGGAAAAATGCGTTTATAACTTAATGGTGACCTTTTACTTTTCATTGTGTAAACATTTATAATCTCCCGAAGCAATAGGTTGACATTTAAAGATTTAGATTTCATAAACATTGTTGTATACTATACGGTGTTTTCAACGAAATATACCGATACGTTTAAGCGTCCCGATGAGGTGTTAACACACAAGTTTTGCGAGCATAATTGTGCAGAGCTACAAGAAACGGTGCCGTGTCATTCAGGAAACTTCAGTTCATTTTTTTAGCAACTTTTTGTCGTCAGTTTATATTGACGTCCCTGCGCAGGTGTGGGATCAGGGGCTGTCTTGAAATTGCTTTTTGTCCTGACAACAACATTGTGGAATTTTGTGTTGGTGTAAATGGTTTAAACAGAGATTTTTGTTTCCAAAGGAGCCAAGCCAAGAATACGTGCAACATTTTCAGCCAGGATTTCAAGAAAACTCTTATTTAAAGCTGTGTGTCATGGTTAGTCAGCTGTTCGCTTGGGCTGGCAGTTGGCTTCTTATCAAATTTCTGTTATAAGAAAAAAATTAAATATAATTAGTAGTCAAATATAAGAAAATGTTCTCAGCTGAGAAGTTTACGATAAAAACAAAACAAAACAAAACAAAAAACAAAACAAAACAAAAACAAACAAAACAAAACAAAACAAACAAACAAACAAACAAACAAACAAACAAAAAACAATCAAAAACCACCACAACCACCACCACCCCACCACCACCACCACCCCCACTTCCACCACCACCACCACCACTACCACCAACAAAGTTCCATGACTGAAACAAAATTTCCATGATTGAAACACAACAGAAAGACATCTAGGGATGAGAAAACTCCTCATCTTGGTCAACACGATACAAACAGAAGCACAGTACTGCGACAAGAATATGTTATTACCTACAGGGCATCAGTCTACAACTTGATTGAACATTATTTCAATGTATTAAAACATGAATCACACAAGAGTAATAGAAATCCATGCTAGGGCTATCATAGGTCGAAGCCTGGGGTGCACAACACGTTTCGACCACCTAAACGGATGGTACATGTTGAAATCATTTCAGTTTCACATACGTTCTCGCGAAAATATTTAATCAATTTCTACATTTAGAATGCATCTAGTGTGTGGTTCCGTCTGGGCCTAGAAGTTTATGAAGATATGATTCCGACATATCCGAAAGAAATGTATGCTGTGGTTATCTCTCAAAGATAGTAAGTTCATTAGTCCCACAAATCCAAGGAAATTTGTGCTGTGATTGTCTATTACAGATTATAAGTTTACAAAGATATTAATCCGACAAATCGAAAAAAGAAAAAAACATTATTATGTGATTATCTATTTCAGATTATAAGTTCATAAAGATATCAATCCGACAAATCAAAAAAAAAAAAAAAAAAAAAAGAAAAAGAATTATGATGTGATTATCTATTTCAGATTATAAATTCATAAAGACATTAATCCGTCAAATCCAAGGAAATTCATGCTGTGGTTATCTGTCAATTATTATAAGCTTATAAAGACATTACTCTGACAAAACCCTGGAAATGTATGCTGTGATTATCCACCACAGGTTATAAGTTTACAAGGACATTACTCGACAAATCTAAGGAACTTTATGCTGCGATTATCTATCACAGATTATAAGCTTATAAGGACATCACTCTGACAAAACCCTGGAAGCGTATGCTGTGATTATCTATCACAGGTTATAAGTTCACAAAGACATTACTCTGACAAATCTAAGGAACTTTATGCTTTGGTTATCTATCACAAATTATAGGTTCATATTTAAAGCAGTAGTGAAATCTGTGTTTAAACAGTAAAAGTCCGGAAATTATCTTTTTATTTTTCTATACTTTTCAAAGTAACATCGAT
>CM060309.1:73679033-73684033 GCA_030674185.1 Monoplex corrugatus | reverse complement strand
ATGCCAGTTGCACGCTGTGCAGGCAATGATGCTTTGTGTTTGGGACGTGCATTCTGGAAGTTTTCGGGTTGCTATCAGGCACTAGACATTGACATGACTTAACAGGATTTTTAAAGTGTGTATTTAACCCTTTGACTCCCGCACCCTGTCAATCAACTTTAAAAACTTAACCTTTGACTCCCTCACCCTATCCGCCAGCTTCCTGCAGGAAGCTGGTGGATAGGGTGAGGGAATCAAAAGATTAAGTTTTTTGTTGTTGCATTCCTAGCATGGTTGACAATGCAGAGTGCTGGTGGACAGGTGCGGGAGTCAAACGATTAATGTTCTGGTGGTATATACACAAAGAGCGGTTTTAGCACTAACACTGATAGCTCAACACACATGTTGATCTGAGAGATTTTGAAAAAAAATGTCCACCTTTTACAAGCCGGAGGGGAAATACCGAGGCAAGACGGAGCCCAGATTTTGTCACGGGAAGTCGGATGTCGTATGCATTTGTCCATCGCACCCATCCGTTCGTTACATTCAGTTACTGTTGAGAAACCCCTTTGGGGATGCCGGGGGCTCTATTCAGTATAAACAGTATCCCTACCTTCTGGAAATTCTGTGCTAGAAATTTCCTCTTTTCTGTCACTCTCTTTGTTTCTTTCTTCCTCCTTTGCTTTCTGTCATTCTTCCTTATCATTTTCTACCTTGCTGGCCCATTCACTTGTATGTGTTCGATAAAGTCTTACGCACTTTGTCTTAAATTTGATAATTTGGTACATGTATCAAGTGCATTTTTGGCTCTAGGGAAATGTGATATGCGGAAGAATTTTAAGTAATTCAGCCCTTTTTTATGTATGCTTTAGTGTCCTTAGTTATGCTTAAATTTGTATTCGGCTATGTTTTTTTTAAAATCACCTGTGTGATAAATTGGACGGAGTAGTCAACGCCAGGGGCATCTCCTTAGATTATGTGCGCGAATGTATTGATATGTATACTTTAATTTCTTTCCGTTTTTCCCTGTTGAAGTATTGTTTATGTTTTGAAAGGTAATAGCCCTGATACGACTGTACGCAGTCGGCTGGGCTTTAAACAAAATCAACAGTAACAGTCACTGTTCAGAGAAAAGAACAAAATTTACGTCCAAACTGAACAGAACAGAACAGAACAGCAGCATAGTTACGTTAATTAACAAAAGCTGCGTGGCGGTAAATATCTTGCTCAGTAAAATTACAGAATAGTCCACAAGCGGTGAGATTGTAGTCAAAAGTTGAAATAAACTTCCAAGGTTTGTTATAATCCTCACAAGGCCAGACCATCCTCCCAGAATAGCGCAACACAATAAACACGCTGTCTGGAAGACATTCCTATTTTTATGTCGTCGTCGTATACAATGAAAACAGTTGCCGGTGGCTCAGTGGTTCATTCAAATCAAGACGGGGGGAATGCAGAGTATGACTCGCACCCCCAGGAATGCCTCCCTGTCCGCCATGTGCTGTGGGAGTTGACGTTGTCTTTGAAAAACGAAACCACTTCACACTCAAGGTGTCTTTACCAGGTTACAAAAGAAAAAGAGGAAAACCAACCAAACCAAACCAAACCAAACCAAGCCAAACCAAACCAAACCAAACCAAACCAAACCAAACCAAAACAAACCAAACCAAACCAAACCAAACCAAACCAAACCAAAACAAACCAAGCCAAACCAACCAAACCAAACCAAACCAAATCAAACAGAAAAATTCTTGTCACGTCACTACCACATTCAAGTCCTTTTCTCCCATAGGACGAAGCAGCAGGGAAGTTTGAGTCTTTTTGTCCTTATTTTTGTATTTGATGTTCATTCGTTTGTGATCTTACTTTCACGCTTGACAAAAGCCAGTTGGCCGAAAATTTGCACCTGTCTTGTCTAGTTGTATTAAGTACGTGTTCTGATTCTATTTTCGTGGGTTTTTTTTTCTGGTTCCTGTTTGCTTGAACGCAGGCAGTCGCACTTGTTTTGGATATCAATGGATAATCAACATGGTTCGTTTTATAGGAAAGAAACGGATAGTGCTCGCTAGATCTATATCTTGTAAAAACGTGTATCAAACGGGAAAAGAACTAAAACAGAAGATTTACAGCTGATTTTGTTTCTTTTTTCATTTCTTTTTTGAGTTCCTTTGAAGAGAGATTTGTCGCATTCAGTCATTTCCGCGCTCCCTTCAAACCTGCCAGCAATTATCTGGCGGATTCCCTGATCCTGTGTAAAACCATTTGCGCTGGCAAGGTGTTGAACTAAGGGGAGAAAGGAAGGGGGACCTATGAAACACTAAGCTGATATCACCAGAATTATGGAAACATTAAGACAGGCAGCGAACTGGCCAGTTGTTTAATGTTGGGGCCTCGGATCGAACTCGAGAGATGAGATCCTGAGTTCTCGGCGTCACCAAAAGAGCTTGCCAGCCCGCGTTGGTTCTGAATGAACAGCACAAAAATAACACCAAGAAAAAGAACCCCCCCAAAAAAAAACAAAAAACAAAAACAAAAACAAACACACACACACCAAAAAATCGAAGGTTGTCAGGCCATTCTAACAGTCTGCCTTTCCTTTTCCATACATTTTTGTACACAATACCTCTTATCCCCCAAACTCCCAATTTTGTACTTTTCGAGGTGATTGTGATTTTGAAGAAGATTCAGTTAAAATAAAACTTTAAAAACTTCGTGTGCATCGAGGACAATGGTAGGTCGTTCCCTCAGTCAAAACAGAACGTACGTATTATTACATAATTTCTTGACAAACTGTTGCTCTTACATTTTCCTAAAAAAAAAAAAAAACAACAAATAAACAAAAAAGCCGATTTTATTTATTTATCATTTTTATTTGCTTCTTTTAACCATGACTTGGACATGAAATCGCAACATTACAATAAATTACACCAGTTTCATCTTGCTGCGACATCTCCCCGGTACAACGGGACGTAAAACGTGAAGTAAAATTCAGCCAGAGACATGTAGGCTACATATACAACAGTCCTTACAGTGCCCCATCTCTCTCCCGAAAACAGCGCAACAATAAACACTTTCACCGGAAGACTGCCTATTTCGTGCAGTGTCTACCTTTAACCCTTCGACTCCCGTACCCTATCCTTCAACTGCAAAAAAATAACCCTTTGACTTCCGCACCCTATCCTTCAACTGCAAAAAAAAACTTAACCCTTTGACTCCAGCACCCTATCCTCCAGGAAGCTAGTGGGTAGGGCGAGGGAGTCAAAGGGTTACGTTTTTGCTTTGCTAACATGGTTGGCAATGCAGGATGCTGGTAGGACAGGGTGCGGGAGTCAAAGGGTTAAAAACAGGGTTGTCAGTGTGAATGTACCGAGGATGTCTCACTTCTCTGAGAATGCCTTTTCTCTTTCCTTCTCCTTGTGGCTGTGGCTGCTGACGTGGCTGTTTGGAAGAGGGGCATATTTTACCGCTAAGGGTCCTGTTTCTTTATCAGTGAAACACTTTGCGCTGTCGTGCGCTCTCACTTGTAAAACCTTCCTGTCTCCCACAGCATCATCGGAAACTGTTCTCAAGTTGATATAAAGTCCCTCTACACACACACACACACACACACACACGCATCTCTCTCTCTCTCTCTCTCCCCCCCCCTTTCCCAAGTGTACTCGCACACACACGTGTACGCAAGCACTGGCGCATGCACGCATGAATGCACGCATGCATACACACAGGCGCAGACGCTCGCAAACACACAGACACACACATACATACGCTCACACACACGTTCATCACTCATGCGTCGATGGAAACATTCATAAATTTTTAAAAAATTTAAAAAGCAAGAAAAGAAAAGAAAGACCGAACGAAGGAGAGAGAGAGAGAGAAAAAAAAGACTGCTTGCAGTACAACATTCAAGCTTCTCATCAACAGTGGAATAGGAAATGCCTTGTTTCTTCATACACTGTGTATGTTGCACGGTATCTTTTGGAAAACGAACCCTGTGCTCCCTTCGGCAAGACCACCATTGAAGCTTGCACTATCATTGTTTCTCTTGTAACTTCTCTCCCCTACACACACATACTCACACATACGCGCGCGCGCGCGCACACACACACACACACACATGCAAGTATGCACGCATACTGACACACACATGCACACACACACACCGATAGATACATCTGTCTCTAGGCAAAATGAAACAACACCCCTTTGTCTATCTTTTCTTTCATTTTTTAATTTTTATTTGATACTACCTTATTTATGTTTTATTTTGTTTCGTTTTGTTTTATCTTATTTTATTTGATTTTGTTTTATTTTAGTTTACTTTATTTTATTTTTTATTTTGTTTTATTTCATTTCATTTCATCTCTTTTATTTTATTTCATTTATTTTATTTAATTTTATTGAATTTTTTTTTCATTTTGTTTTATTTTATTTTATCTTATTTTGTTTTATTTTATTTTATTTTATTTTATTTCATTTCATTTTATTTTATTTTCAAAAAGGCGGATTGGAAAAGGCCACGTTTACATTCGTACGCACGCACACAGACTAGGCGTGGACAGTTGAATATTATGTAGATGTCACGGCACAAAGACACAGCCTTTGACAGTGTCGCGAAAGAAAAGTCGTAAAGTTCGTTCGCTGATATCACGTTTCAGTTTAATGCTCTCGCGGGGTAAGGAACTCGTATCAGTTTATCCGGGGACAGTAGGCGAATTCTGCAATGTACACGTATAATTATGCGGACCAATCTGCGGGTGGGATTTTAGAGGTGCTCGTGAAGAGGCCTGTCCCTTCAGTGTATTCTGTTTCATCTGTCAAATTATCAGATTGTCTATGGTGGTATATGTAATGTACGGTTTTCCACAAACAAACAAACAAATAAACAAACAAACAAAGAAACAAAGAGACAAACAAACAGACAAACAAACACACAGACAAACATTCAAACAGACAAACAAACAAACAAACACACAAACAGACAAACAAACAAACAAACAGACAAACAAACCAACAAACAA
>CM060309.1:73651533-73656533 GCA_030674185.1 Monoplex corrugatus | reverse complement strand
CTCCTCTTTCTCCTTTTTTTTTTTTTTCTCCTCTCTCTCTGTCTCTCTGTTCTTCTTTTTCTCCTCTTCCTTCTTGTTGTATTCCTTCTGCTCTTGCTTCGTCTTCTTCTGCTCTTCTTTCTCCTTCTTCTTCTCTTCCATTTTCTTTTTCTTTTTGTTTTCCTTCTGTTTTTCTTATTCAACTTTTCCTTCTTCTCCTTCTCCTAGGTCTTTTTGTTATTCTCCTTCCTTTTGTTCTTCTTCTTCTCCTCTTTCTCTTCCTTCGTCTGCTTTTTCTTCTTCTTCATTTTCCAACTTATTCTTTTCCTCCTCGTCTCTCTCGTCCTCGCCGTTATTATTTTCTTATTCCTAATCCCATTTCCTCCTTCTCGTTGTCTTTTTCCTTCTCTTTCTTCTTCTTTCTCTCCTTCTTTTATTGTCTTTTTTTTTTCCTTTTCTGTCACCTCCTCTTCCTCCTCGTCTTCCTTCTTGTCTTCATCCTATTCTTCCTTCTATCCCCTCCTCTTCTCCTCTTTTATGTCTTTCTTTTTCTCTTTCTTCTTTTTCTCTTTCTTCTTTTTCTCTTTCTTTTCATCTTCTTTTTTTTTATATTCTATTCCTCATCATCTTCTTGTTCTTCTTCCTCCTTCTCCTTTTTGCCTCTTTTCTTCTCTTCTTCTTCTTGTTCTTGTTCTTGTTCTCCTTCTTTTTATTGTAGTAGTTGTTTTTCTTTTTTTTTCTCTCCTTCTTTTTCTTCAATTTTCTTCTTCTTTTACTTCCCCTCTTTTTCTCCTTTTCTTTTCTTCTTCTTCTTTTTCTCCGTCTCCCCCTCCTCTTTCTTGTTCTTTTTTAGCTGTTGCTGTTGTTGATATTGATGTTCTTCTTCTTCTTATCATTATTATTATTATTATTATTTCTTCTTCTTTCCTTCTTTTTCTTTCTTCTTCTTCTTCTCGTTCTTTTTCTACTCCTCTTTCTCCTTCGTCTTCTTCTTCTTCTTCTTTTGCGAGTGTGCCTATATACATAAAACCCAAGAGGATATCTATGCTTAAAGTGGCCTGTCAGCAAACCTAGGGGTTTAGGTGTTTAGAAAACATCTATTTTCAGTTTAATGTGTTTCCACCGACGAGAAACCAGGCTGGGGTGTGGAAGGGGAGGAGGGGCAGGCTAGTGTTCTTCCATGTTTCAATTCGCTGCTGCTTAACCCCCCAACCCCCACTTCTTTCACTTCCACTTACCAGCTCTCTGTGTTTTAAGTGGAGGCTGGTCCTGGTTGATTCTTGTTCCGTCTGGGTACACCATCACACACACATACACATGCACACATATACATACACATACACATACATATACACATACATATATATGCCTACCACCACCACACACACACATTACATAATACGCCACACACACACACACACACACACACACACACACGCACGCAAAACACACACACACACACACACACACACACACACACACACACACACATTGGAATCTTGGCATACCATTTTTCTTTCAGATCTGAAGGCTGGACACTCAGTCTGGCCGTGTGATGCTGCAAAAGAGTGTAGATAGATGCTACAAATCTACATGCAGACACAGGATTCTGGGTGTTGCATTATATAGACATAGATAGAGATACAGACATATATATATATATATATTCATAAATCTATATATATGTATATATATATATATATGTATAAATGTATATATATATATATATATATATATATATATATATATATATATATATATATATATATATACACACTGTTCAGGGATTACTTATCTTAGTAGACACCGCTTTTCTCCGTACGGTGTACTTGGTATATTCGTCTGCCTGTTTATCTTGTGTTATTTGTTTGTTTATTTGTTTACCTGCTGTTAAGATGTAGACACTAAAAAGAATGACATACCCTAACCCTGTGAACTCGTATCTAGGTAGGGTCCTTAAAATGTTGAGATGTTCTACGTGTGCATTCAGGCACAAGTTCGTTTTGCAGGAGTAGACAAGCAATCATCCCCACATCCACACGTCCATCTCTGCCACCAAATGCATCTTTAAGTGGAAACTTGCTGTCTACATAGATGAGTGTTTTCTGTCTGGTTGTCTGGTTTTTTGTTTGGTCTGTTTTGTCTCACTTTGCTCTCTGTCTGTCTCTGTCTCTCTGTCTCTATCTCTGTCTCTGTCTCTGTCTCTCGCTCGCTCTTTCTCTCTCATTCTCTTTCTTTCTCTGTCTCTCTCTGTCTTTGTTTGTCTGTCTGTCTCTTTTCTCTCTCTCTCTCTTTTTTCTCTCTCTCTCTGTGTCTGTCTCTGACTCTCTGTCTCTCTGCTGTCTCTGTCTCTCTCGCTCTGTCTTTCTCTGTCTCTCTGTCTGTCTATCTGTCTGTCTGTCTGTCTGCTGTCCGGCTGTCTCTGTGTGTCTGTCTTTGTCTGTCTCTCTCTGTCTCTGTGTAGCTCTGTCGACCTCTGTCGATTTCTGTCTCTCTATGTCATTGTCTCGGTCTCTCTCTCTCTCTCTCTCTCTCTCTCTCTCTTTCTTCTCTCTCTCTCTCTCTCTCGTCTCATCACCTCCTTTGCTCGTTTCCTTCGTCTTCTCCAGTCCCGAGATAGTTGTCCTGATTAAGTTCGTCCTGTTCATCTTTTCCCTGCCACATGTCATTAATCACAGAAAATATTCACTACAAAAAGTGAATGACCGGGTTCGCCACACACACACACACACACACACACACACACGCATGCACGCACGCACGCACGCACGCGCGCACACACACACACACGCACGCACGCACGCACGCACGCGCTCACACACATACACACATACGCACACACACTCACACACTCACTCACACACACACACACATAAGCACACACACAGACGCACACACAGACACACACACACGCGCACACATACACACTCGCACACACACACACACACACACACACACACGCACACACACACTCACGCACACTCACACACACAGATACACACACACGCACACACATACATACACACGCGCGCACACATACACATGCACACACACACATACACACACACACACACACACACACACACACACTCACACATACACACACACAACACAGACACACACATAAGCACACACACATAAGCAAACACACACACACACACACACACACACACACACACACACACACACACACACACACGCCCGCGCGCCCGCGCACCCGCGCACTAATTATCTAATATCACATTATGTGGATAGATATTAAATGAAATTAAACACACACAGGCGCACACACACACACACACACACACACACACACACACACATACACACACGCACACGCACACACACACACGCACACAAACACATACACACACACACACATCCACCCCCCCCTCCCCCACCCCCCACCCACACACACAAACCCCAGTTTCTTAAGAGTGTGTTCAAGAAGGATTCATCGCATTCAAAAAATTCCATATACGTTCCACTCCAATCTGCCAGCAATAATCTGGCAGACACCTTCAGACTACGCAAAACCCTTAGCGCGTTGGCAAGATCTTGAAATAGAGCTGGAGGAAGAACAGGACCCATGGAACACTAAGCGGACACCACCAGAATGATTTAAGCTTTACGATGGAATCGGAACAGGCTAGTTTTCCCATTTCGGGTTGGGTTTGAACTTAAGATATCAGAGCTTTCGTCCACGGTTCCAGTAAAAGAACCAAGCAGTCTTCGTAACAAATACAACGAAAAAGAAAAAGAAAATCAAAAACAAAACAACAAACAAAACAAAAAGGTCTTTCTGGGTTTCGACTCCTGAGTTAGCAATAAGGGATTGTACCCAAATGTGGTAGTAAGCATCTTGAAAAAAAAAAAAACAGACAGAGAGAGTCAGAGAGACAGAGACAGAGAGAGAGAAAGAGAGAGAGAGAGAGAGAGAGAGAGAGAGAGAGAGGAGAGAGAAACAGACAGAGGCAGATACAAACAGACAGACAAGCAGACAGAGAAAGAGACAGAGATAGAGAAACAGAAACAGACACAGACAGAAACAGACAGAGAGAGAGAGAGAGAGAGAGAGAGAGACAGACAGACTGACAGACAGACAGACACACATACACACACAGAGACAGACAGAAAAACAGACAGAAACACAGACAGACAGAGACAAGAGAGACAGACAGAAAGACAGAGAAAGAGAGAAAGAGAGAGACAGAGAGAGAGAGAGAGAGAGAAAGAGTGCGAGAGAAACAGACAGACAGACAGACACGCAGACAGACAGATTGACAGACAGACAGACAGACAGACAGAGTGTACATATGGTTCCATCATCAAGATCGTAGTGAGTATTCTCTTCGCACTAGCTCTCTCTCTATCTTTGACAGGCCTACACTCTAAGAAGTGGTCTTTTTTCAGTCTGCTTTGGAAAACAAATCATGGATGGGCTGACGGATGGGATGATGACTGTTTCATTGTTAACAGAGTGAGATAGAGAAAGAGAGAGAGAGAGAGGGAGGGAGGAAGGGAGAGAGAGACGGGGGGAGGGAGGGAGGGAGGGAGAGAGAGGACGAACACTGGATGTAAAACTTAAGAGGCCATAACCCCTTATAAAGGGAGAGGGGCCAACAATAAAAATAGATTTATACAGAAACATGGCGTTTTTCCTGATACGATCTTCGTTTCATCTTTTTGGGAAAGAGAGGGAGAGAGAGAGAGAGAGGGGGGGGGGGACGGAGGGAGGGAGGGAGAGAGAGAGAGGGAGGAGGGACACTGGATTTGAAACTCAGAGGCCATAACCCCTTATAAAGGGGAGCCAACAATAAACATAGCTTTATGCAGAAATATCGCGTGTTTCCTGATACAATCTTCGTTTCATCTTTTTGAGAGAGAAAGAGAGAGAGAGAGAGGAGAGAGAGAGAGAGAGAGAGAGAGAGAGAGAAGAGAGAGACAGACAGACAGACAGACAGACAGACAGACCGACACAGACAGACACAGACAGACACAGAGAAAGAGAGAGAGACAGA
>CM060309.1:73636533-73641533 GCA_030674185.1 Monoplex corrugatus | reverse complement strand
CTGCCCTTGATTTATTTATTTATTTATTTATTTATTTATTTATTTGTTTCTTTGTTATCTATTTCTTTGTTTGTTTGTTTGTTTATTTATTATTTATTTATTCAGTTATTTGTCTATGTATGTATGTAAGTATGTATTATGTATGTATATGTGTATGTAATTGTTTGCTTGCTTGTTTGTTTATTTGTTTGTTTTTTTTTTTTTACTTTTTAATTCATTCACTGATTCATTTTGTTCCTTTTTTTTATAAGTGTCGGGTGCAACTTTTTTGCATTCAGTCCCTTGATAATAATTCACCATCAGTCTGTATGAACTATTAGAAAAACTGCGCTTTGGGGTAGATGTCACCAGGGTGCAAATCTATGCCTAGTAACGTGGAGAACCTGCCATTGGATATGCAACAGGACCTCCCTTTCCGGAACACCGATAGGGAATCACAGGAGAGTCTAAATAAATCCTGCACAGCTTAGAACTGATGAAGGGAGAATAAAGCGCACATGCTGGCTATTTTTTGTGTGTGCGTGTGTTTCAATAAGTCACTGGAAATTGGTATAGTTTACGGGATCTCTAACGTTGCAGGTCCGATGTTTAGCATGTGTATACAAGTATACGAGTATAAGCGATGATGATTTGCGGTTGCTGGGCGCGGACAGTCAACACAGAAAGTCAGAACAAGATTGAGGCAACTGAAATGTGGTTTCTAAGAAGGACGTTGAGAGTTCGATGGACAGCAAAGAAAACAAACGAGACAGTCTTGAAGGAGGCGTACACAAGAAGAACTTAGGAAAAGACAGGCAACATTTATAGGACATTTTATGAGACAAGAGAAGTTGGAGCACCTAGTCACAACAGGAAAGCTGGAGGGGTAAAAAGCGTCAGGTAGACTCAGGGAGAAAATATTGGACGGACTTGCAGAGTGGTTGAAGACAGAGAAGGTGGGAGATGTACTTGCGGCGACAAGGGATAGATTCGTATGGAGGGCCATGACCGCCGACGCCATGTGGCAGGACACATGCTGCTGCTGCTGCTGCTGCTGCTGTTGTTGCCGCTGCTGTCGCTGCCGCTGCTGTTGCTGCTGCTGTTGCTGCTGATAATGATGATGATGACATGAGTAATTATGAAGAGAGTTCAGTCACTAACACGTCTGCAAGAATGTAGACATGAGAGATCAGGTAAAGAATAAAATCTTACCTCTCAGTCACTGAGGGCTACCTACCTTTGCAGGGTCAAACCTAGACTATATGATTGGAACTCTGACACCTTCGCTAGCTCACATTGGGAGGAAGGGATCGCACTTCTCTCCTGCATTCCCCGCTTTCGAGACTCAGCTCGTTAGGGGAGGGGGATAACAATATTTTAAGGCTTCTTTTGAACGTTTTTTTTTTTCCGCAAGTTCTCATATACACATAATGTGGTAGGTCTTTAATCCTTTAACTCTCGCACCCTATCCACCAACTGCAAAAACTTAACCCTTTGACTCTACTTGACTCCGTCACTCTATCCACCAGCTCCCTGCAGGTGGTGATGGAATCAAAGGATTAAATTTTCGCTTTGCTAGCAAGGTTGACACTGCAGGATGCTGGTGGACAAGGCAAGATAGTCAAAGAGTTAAACACTACAAAACGAACGATCTTAACCAGCTTGGCTATCACGCCCACTGTATTCAAAGCAATGATTATGTCATCGGTGATTACCAACTATAAATATTGTAAAATGTTTGTTTGTTTCTTTCAGGAAGGGTCTGGATTGCTCGTGTTCAATGTCAAGGTCACGAAAAGAGCTTGCTGAACTGCACTTATGTGGGATGGGGCTATCGGATACGTCACATGTGTAAAGGAGAGTGGAGAGCGGCAGGAGTTGTCTGTCGTCGACCCAAGCACAAAAAGAAGAAGAAAACGGCTGCCGAAAAGAAAGCCTGGAAACTCAAAAAACGACAAAAATGGCTGGCACGGCGAAAAGCTCGAGCTGAGGCGAAACGAAAAGCCGCTGCGGCGAAAAAGAAATTATCAAAGAAGAAACCAACACCCAAACCGACGGCAAACGAAACTGCTGTTAGGAATAAAACCAGAACAAAACCTGTCGAACAGAGAAAAGAACCTGCTGCTAATTCTGCCAAAAATTCTCTCGATTTGGGCAAAGATGATCTCAGTGCCAACTCTTCTGCAAATAGCATCGTGGAGGATTTGAACCCAGCCTCCCACCATAATAGCCCTCCATCTGAGGAGAACAATATTCCCATGCCGTGGGCAATAATTGACGGTCCCCTGGAACTGACGGATATGAAACCAACACCTTCTGCACACCGTAGAACTCATCGTCCGTCTTCCATAGTCTCCAGGTTTGGTAAAACAACGACGAAGGCAACAGCGGTGGTACATAGCGGTTCGTCTACATCGCCACATACTACAGTCTCAACCGTCAGCACAACTACTACATCTACTACAACAACCACACCAACTACAACGACGACTACGCCTACGACTGCTACTAGTACATCGACAGTTACAACAACGACAAAGCCTACTACTACTACTACTACTACTACTACAGCAACATCCACGACAACACCTAGCACTACCACCACAGCTTCCACTACGACTACACCAACCACCACAACTACTCCAACAACTAACAACACCTACAACAACTACGACTACACCCACCACAACAATAGAGCCTAGCACAACCACCACAACCACAACTACATTTACACCCACATCAACAAAGCCCAAGCCTACAACAACAACAACAACAACAACTGCACCAACAACGCCCACACAATCTCCGGTTTCCAAAACCCCAAGTCCCACAAAGACAACTTCTAAGACTGTAGCGACACCTGAAGCTGTCGGCACGACGCCAAAACCGAAGGAACCGAAACCACCAGCAGACAAAGATGTCGTCGACCTGACCAAAGCCAAAGCATCAGGGGAGCTCACCCTCAAAGACACGCCTCTGAGATCGGAGGATGCTCTGCTACTTCAGGCTGACTCTCCTAGAAACCCTGTGAGTAGTTTGTTTTAAGGTCCTTTTCCTTCGTGTTTAATCTGTTGTTGTAGTCTTTGTGTTTTGTTTGTGTTTAGTTTGGTTTGGTTTGGGTTGGTTGGTTGGTTGGTTAGTTGTTGTTGTTGTTGATGATGTTGTTGTTGCTGCTGTTGCAGTTATTGCTGTTGTTGTTCCTGTTGTTGTTGTTGTTGCTGTTCCTGTTGTTGTTGTTGTTAATGTTGATGATGTTGTCGTTGTTGTTGTTGCTGTTGTAGCTATTGGTGCTGCTGTTATTGATGCTGTTGTTGTTGATGGTGTTGTTGTTGTTGTTCATGTTGTTGTTGTTGATGCTGTTGTTGCTGTCCTTGTTGCTGTTGTTATTGCTGCTGTTGTTGTTACTGTTGTTGTTAACCTCGTCATCTTCACCACTCTTGTGTCACAAGCTCACGCAGCTAACTTCAGTTCTTCATCATAACTACTAAAACCATGGAAACTGAGGTTACTAAGAGAGCATGGCAGAAGGGCCCCAGGAGCTGGGAACAATTTTTGACAATGCTAACATGATTATAATGTCGACGATAATCATTATGCTATGGAAGTTCCATCTTGGATTGAGGCAGCATGACAGTGTTTATACTCTACGCTTACTTTCATGTCAATCATATCCTGACCTCAACCAGGCCTGAGCGATACCGACACCCGCAGCGTTTTCAAGAAAAGTCCGAGCACCATTCTCAACGAAGCATCTGTAACGTGGATGACTCACGACTGTATGGCTCCAGTCTTTCCAACGAATCCATTACACGCTCATTACTAGGTGGGAATCGGTCGGAAGCTGAAAAATCCCACAATATGATTTTTGGACAAATGAGGATTCGAACCCACGACTTCAAAGTCAGTAGTCCTTTGCGCTAACCACTCTGCTAAGTTGACGTGGTCGGGAGACATTATCTGATACTGACTTGAGGGATTTCTCCCTTTTCAACTTTTGCTAGCATGGTTGACGATGTAGGATGCTGGTGGACGGGGTGCGGGAGTCAGAGGGTTAAATTACAACCCTAAAATTCTTTCATCTCAGCCAAAGTAACAAAGGTCTCTTTCCTGGCTCCAATCATTCGGTGATCAGCTGTCACTCTGTTAAAATAAAAGAGCAAAAATGAAGAACTAAATCATCTAATTGAATCTAAATATTTGATATCGTCAGAGAGTTTATGTTCATTCGATTGAAGCTGCCGTTCTTTCAGGAATGCATGACAAAGTTGTGGGACACTTACAATTTATTAACCCGTTCTTATTCACGAGGTTAATTTGATATCAGCAGAACTGTGAATCAACCCAGTTTTTAGTAGTTAGCGTCGGAACTTTACGAAACCCGATGCGATGTTTTATACGCCGTCATCACCCTTAACCCTTTGGCTCCTGCACCCTATCCATCAACTGCAAAAACTTAACCCTTTGACTCCCGCACCCTATCTATCAGCTTCTTGCAGGATGCTGGTGGATAGAGTGAGAGAATCAAAGGGTTAAGTTTTTGCTTTGCTAGTATGGTTGACAGTACAGGAAGCTGGTTGATTAGGTTCAGGAGTCAAAGGGTTAAGGCTTCCGTAACAAACAGCGAAGCCTACGATGCGACACAGGATCGACGAACTTTGAAGGCATTTCATTCTCGATCATTTCTGCAACTGATCAAAGTAAAAGCGATCACACGTTATGGTCAGTGTTGTTGTTGTTGTGTGTTGTTGCTGCTGCTGTTGTAGTTATTGCTGTTGTTGTTCCTATTGTTGTTGTTGCTGTTCCTGTTGTTGTTGTTGTTGTTAATGTTGATGATGTTGTTGTTGCTGCTGTTGCAGTTATTGTTCATGTTCATAGCAGCCAGTCCCTCGTCTGTCCCAGTTTGGAATCGACAAGAAAGAGACTTGTCATGGGTTTTTTGATCTAGTGATGCCAGTAATGACTGGATAGACAGTCGCCTCATTAAGTGACCGTATCTATTGACAGTTTGTAATAAGAATTGC
>CM060309.1:73609033-73621533 GCA_030674185.1 Monoplex corrugatus | reverse complement strand
ATAAGTGATATTAGACGGTTGTTTGTTTGTCTCTTTGTCTGTGTGTGTCTCTGTCTGTCTGTCTGCATGTCTAAAGTGAGTAACTCTGTCTGTCCGTCTCACTGTCCGGCTGGCTGGATGGCTCCCTGGGTGGCACATAAATCTTTGCAATTTTTTATTCTTATCTGTCTGACTGTATGTCCGTCCGTCCACCTGTCTGTCATATATACCTTGCTTGTTAAGGTTTTTTTTCTACCTATCTGTCTGTCAGTCTGTCAGACTGTCTGTCTGTCTGTCTGTCTGTCTGTCTCACTGTCTGTTTATCTCTTTGTCTGGCTGGGTGGCTTGGACATAAATTATCTTCTTTGTATTTTTTGTTCTTATCTTTGTCTGTCTGTCTGTCTGTCTGCCTGTTTAAACTGACTGACTAATTCTGTCTGTCTCACTGTCTGTCTGGCTGGCTGGCTGACACATAAATCGTCTTTGTAATGTTTGTTTTTGTCTGTCTGTCGTCTGTACTGTGTCTGTCTGCCTGCTTGCCTGCCTGCCTGCCTGCCTACCTGCCTACCTGCCTCTCTGCGTGTCTGTGTCTCTCTGAACATTGTTCTGGCGTTCAGACATTGTTTAAAGTGTGATCCATCGCATTTGGACACTTCCACATGCGTTTCTCCCAAATCTGCCAATAACTGTATTGCAAAAAAAAAAAAAAAAAAAAAAACTCCTTGAGCCTGCGCAAAACTTTGATGTCCCGGTAAGGTCTTAAAATGAAGAAATGGAAGGTGCAGGGAGGGATGTGGGGGGAGGGGGAGGGGGAGGGGAGGGGGGAGAGAGGAGTCAACAGAAACTCCTAAAAATGTTAAGCTAACATTATCAGAATGATTGGAGCTTTGGACAGCAAACAGGCAGACCAGATACCATGTTGTAGACTAGTACTGAACTCGAGATATTTCGTCTTGAATTCACGGGTCCCCCATCCACATAGCTTCTGTGAACCTTCGTTGCTGACTTTCATGCCAGTGGCATGATGGGAGGCAAGAGAGTCACCAGTCAGTCAGTCAGTAAGTCAGTCAGTCACCAGTCAGTCAGTCAGTCAGTCAATGAATTAGTAAGTGAGTGAGTCAGTCAGTCAGTGAGTGAGTGAGTGAGTGAGTGAGTCAGTGAATTAGTAAGTGAGTGAATGAGTGAGTCAGTGCGTCAGTCAGTCAGTAAGTCAGTCAGCAGTCAGTCAGTCAGTCAGTGAATTAGTAAATGAGTGAGTGAGTGAGTGAGTGAGTGAATGAGTGAGTGAGTCAGTTAGTCAGTCAGTGAATTAGTGAGTGAGTGAGTCAGTCAGTGCGTCAATCAGTCAATCAGTCAGTCAGTCAGTCAGTCGGTCAGTCAGTCAGTCAGTCGGTCAGTCAGAGTCAGTGAATTAGTAAGTGAGTGAGTCAGTCAGTCAGTCAGTGCGTCAATTCGTTAGTCAGTCAGCCAACCAGCCAGTCAGTCAGTAAGTCAGTCAATAAATAATAGTGAGTGAGTGAGTGAGTGTCAGTCAGTCAGTCAGTCAGTGAATTAGTGAGTGAGTGAGTCAGTCAGTCAGTCAGTGCGTCAATCAGTCAGTCAGTCAGTCGGTCAGTCAGTCAGTCAGTCGGTCAGTCAGTCAGTCAGTGAATTAGTAAGTGAGTGAGTCAGTCAGTCAGTCAGTGCGTCAATTCGTTAGTCAGTCAGCCAACCAGCCAGTCAGTCAGTAAGTCAGTCAATAAATAAGTAAATAAGTATGTAAATAATCAGTCAGACAGTCAGGCAGTCAGACAGTCAGGCAATGAGTGAGTGAGTGAGTGAGTGAGTGAGTGAGTGAGTGAGTGAGTGAGTAAATAGACGAGTTAGGAAGTAAGTAAATCGATGGGTTAGTAAGTAAATAAGTCAGTACGTGAGTGAGTGGGTCAACAAGAAAGTAAGTAATAAAAAACTGAGCCAGTGAGGAAGTGAGTGAGTGAGTGAGTTTAAAATGAGTGAGTGAGCAAGTAAGTAAGTAAATAAGCAAGCGAGCACACAAGCAAGCAAGCAAGCAAGCAAGCAAGCAAGCAAGTCAGCCAGCCAGTCAGTTAGTCACTCAGTCAGTCAGTCAGTCAGTCACTCAGTCAGTCACTCAGTCAGTCACTCAGTCAGTCACTCAGTCAGTCAGTCATATCATGTCGCTTCATTCTACATTCTACATTTTCTTTCTTTTTGATAGAACGAGCGTTTATCTTCTGTTTTAGTAAGTCATGTGTCATGTGTCGTTTCATTTTACATAATACATTTTCTTTCTTTTAGTCAGAACGAATGTTTATGTTTTTCTCTGTTTTGTTTTTCCTCCTCAGCTGGAAGTCAACCCTACAATGATGGTAGCAGAGAATGACTTCGACAACAATGTGGCTCGCTGTGACTTGTGGTATTCCCGCTACGCCGCCAAGCTTACCAACTGTCGCCATGAAAGCCTTCTGGATTACCGGAGGTAACCGCTACTACCTGCCTAGGGTGCTTAACTCTGTGTAGACCAAGCTGATCAACTGCCCAATATTGAGATTTGTGTGCTTGAAACTGTCAAAAAATGAAATGTTAATGGTGTGTTCTTTGTCTAGTATGAAATAGTAAGATGTTCTTTATTTTTTTCTAGAATGAAATGATGATGTCTTCTTTGTCTAGCATGTAAGATGTTTTCGTCTGGAAGGAAACAGTTATATATCTTCTTTGCTTAGAATGAAATAATGAGTGTTTTTGCCTAGAATGAAATATCAGTATTTTCTGTGCTTAGAATAAAATGTTAATATGTTCGTATCTTAAATAAAATATTGATATTTTTTGCCTGCAGTGAAATAATGATAATATGCTGTTTACTTAGAATGAAATCTTAATAGTAGGCACTTTGCCTAGGATGAGATTTTAATGATATGCTCTTTGCTTAAACTGAAAGACTGAGAATAAGTTGTTTGCCTAGAATGAAACACAAACGGTATATTCTTTGACTAGAAAGAAATATTAATAATATATTCTTTGCCAAGAATGAAATATTAATGATATATTATTATATAGAATGTAATATTAACAATATATTCTTTGCTAGAAAGACATCTTAATAATAAATTTATTCTTTGACTAGAATGAAATATTAAGAACACATTCTTTGCCTAGAATGAAACGTTGATGACGTTCTTTGCCTAGTTTGGAAATAATTATGTACTCTTTGCCTAGAAAGAAATATCAGTAACACATTCTTCGCCTAGAATGAAATATTAATATTTTCTTTGCCCAGAATGAGATGGTAATAATATATTCTTTGCTTAGAATGAAATATTTGTAATACATTCTTTGCCTAGAATGAAATATTAATGGGGTTTTTTGCCCAGAATGAGATAGTTATAGTATATTCTTTGCTTAGAATGAAATATTAATCATACAATCTTCGCCTAAAATGAAGTGTTAATAATATATTTTGCCTAGAATGAAATATTAATAATATATTTTTTGCCTAGAATGAAATATTAATCATATATTCCTTGCCTAGAATGAAATATTGATAATACGTTCTTTGCTTAGATTGAAATATTAATGACGTTCTTTGTCTATTTTGGAAATATTAACGTGCCTAGAAAGAAATATTGATATTATGTTCTTTGCCTAGAGTGAAATATTAATGATGTTTTCTTTGCCCAGAATGAGATGTTAATGACGTTCTTTGTCTACTTTGAAATATCAACGTGTCCTTTGCCTAGAATGAAATAGTGACGTATTTGCTAGAATGAAATATCAATAAAATGTTTCTACCTTATATGAAGTATTCATAGTTCTTTGCCTATGATGTATTAGGAATATGTTCATTGCCTAGAATGAAATAGTCATATGTTATTTACCAATTTGAAATATTCATGCACTCTTTGTCTGGAAATAAATAGTAGAAATATATTCTTAGCTGCATAAATGAGATTGCGTTCCTAATCTACCTAGGATTAGAATTATGATATTAAAACCTCCGTACGAGATTATGATGAACTGCTCATAACCATGTGATGTTTCACGCTGCTTTAAATGAGATTGTATGCCGAAGTTAATGCCATGATATACTACATGTATTTATTCTAATCTGCTTGTACATTGGCACTTTCCAAGGATAGTACAGGCATAGGGCATTTATGGCATAAAGAGACTAGTGCCCAGGCATGTTATACATAAGAGTACTCTTATGATTATGATAATGATGAGTCATTCTTGTATAGTGTTATCATTCTCCAAACTCGTCAAGATTCACTATGCATTACTCTTACGTACGAGACACATGGTGTAATACACACATAAGGTCTGATATACACACACACACACACACACACACACACACACACACACACACACACACACACCACACACACACACACACACACACACACACAGAGACACACACACACACACACACACACATACATACACATTTACACAAACACTAACACAGATACACACTAACACACAGAGTGTAATACATACATAAGGTCTAATATCACACACGTTCACACACACACACATACACACACACACACACACACACACACACACACACACACACACACACACACACACATACATACACACACTATCACTAACACTGAAACTAACACTAACATATCAGAAAGTATGCACTCATACACGAACACAAATAGATACATACTAACAGAATCTAACCGTACATTCATACATGCATATATACCCATCGCCATTAACCTATGCATACATAATCAGTGTTAGAAGTCGTAGTGCATTATTTGCTGCAAACTAGGCCAGTTGATGATATATACAATGTTTTGTCGTTGTCGTTATCGTTGTAGTCGTAGTTGTAGTTGTTGTTGTTGCTGCTGCTGTTAGTGTTTTTGTCGTTGTTGTTGTTGTTATCGTTATCGTTGTCGTTGTTGTTGTTGCTGTTATTGTTGTTGTTTTTATTGGTGCTGTTATTATTGTTGTTGTTGTTTTTCGAGAGATTTGTGTGTCTGTGAGAAAATTGTGTGACAAGATTTTCTCGCGTTTTATGATTGGATCTTTACCAAATTTGAGTCAAACGTGTGAACTGTTGAGGATTCTCAAAAATCTAACTTTGGAAACAAAGCTCTAAGGTCAAGGTCAAATGGATCCATAAAGTGGGCTAAGGTCAAGGTCACATTGATCATAAAGTGGGCTAAGGTCAAAATCACATGGGCCCATAAAGTGGTCTTGAAATCATCATTCTTTAGGAAGGTGCGGAAATAATTGTTTTTCTCAGCAGCTTCGGGAATATATCATAATCTGTTGTCAGTATTGACAATCTACCATTGTCCCCAATACAAATCAAGTTATATTTCCATTGAAGGTTCTCCAATGTCACAGTGACCTTGAGAGGTACACAATCTGGATTGTCTGTAATAATGTTTGCAGAAAAAGGGAGATTGTTTGAATAGTTTTATCATTTTGTTTAATCATGTTTCAATGATTTAATCTTAGTTTTGATGTGTTTTTTTTTAATCTCTATTCTCAGCAGCTTCGGGAATATATCATAATCTGTTGTCAGTACTGACATGGATCATAAAGTGGGCTAAGTCAAAGTCACATGGGCCTGTAAAGTGGCCTTGAAATCATCATTCTCTAAGGAAGGTGCGGAAATAACTTTTTTTCTCAGCACTTCGGGAATATATCCACATTAGAATGATTTGAACCATTAACCCTTTGACTCCCGCCACCTAATCTACAACTGTAAACTTTAACTCTTTGACTCCCTTACCATTTCACAACTTCCATAGGGTGCTGGTGGATAGTGATGAGGTAGTCAAAGGGTCAAGTTTTGTTGTTGTTGCCTTTGTTGGACATGGTTGACAATGCAGGCTGTTGGTAGAACAGTGTAGTCAATGTTACAAAGCAGAACTGTCTAGTATTGTATTTGTCGAGATGAAGCAAGTATGTAGTCCCATTCTGTACAAAGCAGCCAATTGTACAGCTAGTATGTTAAGTCATGTCTGTACAAAGCAGCAATGTACAGCATAGTATGTTAAGTCAATTCTGTACCAAAGTCAGCCATGTACAGCATGTATGTTAGTCCACATCTTGTACAAAAGCAGCCAACTGTACAGCATAGTATGTTAAGTCACATGTCTGTACCAAAGTCAGCAACTGTACAGCATAGTATGTTAAGTCCACATCTCTGTGACCAAAGTCAGCCAACCTGTACAGCATAGTATGTTAAGTCCACATTCTGTGACCAAAGCAGCCAACCTGTACAGCATAGTATGTTAAGTCCACATCTCTGTGACCAAAGTCAGCCAACCTGTACAGCATAGTATGTTAAGTCCACATGTCTGTCAATCTCTGTGACCAAAGCCAGCCAACCTGTACAGCATAGTATGTTAAGTCCACATCTCTGTGACCAAAGTCAGCCAACCTGTACAACATAGTATGTTAAGTCCACATCTCTGTTACCAAAGTCAGCCAACCTGTACAGCATTGTATGTTAAGTCCACATCTCTGTTACCAAAGTCAGCACTGTACAGCATAGTATGTTAAGTCCACATCTCTGTGTACCAAGTAGCCACCTGTACAGCTAGTATGTTAAGTCCACATCTCTGTGACCAAAGCAGCACCTGTACAGCATAGTATGTTAAGTCCACATGTCTGTTACCAAAGCCAGCCAATCTGTACAGCATTGTATGTTAAGTCCACATAGCTGTTAAGTCCAACGTATGTAAGTACCACATAGTATAGTTAAGTCCACATCTCTGTTAATCCCAAAGTTAAACCAATGTAAGCATAGTATTTAAGTCCACATCTCTGTTACCAAAGCCGCCAACCTGTCAGCATAGTATTTAAGTCCACATTTGTTAAAGCCACAAATGTTAAGCATATTATGTTAAGTCCACATTTGTTAAGGCCACATAGTATGTTAAGTCCACATCTCTGTGACCAAAGTCAGCCAACCTGTACAGGTATAACTGTGGCTGGCTGAGGATTGAACTCACGACCCCGGCGTAATATGCATGGCGCTCTAACCAACTGGGCTGCGCCCTCTGGTGTCTGAGTCAGTGGAACTTTGATGATCCGGTTTTTGTTGTTGTTCCTTATTTTGTTGTTGTTGTTGATTGTTGTTGTTGTTAATGGTCCGGTTTTCTCGTCGCCATGCATATTGCAATTTAGCTGTTAATGACCCCGGTTTGAATTTGGTGTTGTGTTCATGTTTATCAACGGTTTCTTTTTGTCCTTAATTATCTAGTTTCTTTTTTTGTTTGTTATTAATGATATGACTTCTTTTTGTTATCAGTGATGTGCTTTCTTTTTGCTATCAACGATCTGGTTATTTTACCGTTGTTAACGGTCTGGTTTTTCCTTTTGCTACTAATGATCTAGTTTCTTTCTGCTACTAATGATCTGGGTTTTTTTGTTACTAATGATCTGGTTTCTTTTTCTTACTAATGATCTGGTTTCTTGTTGTTACTAGTGATCTGGTTTTCTTTTTATTACTAATGATCTGGTTTCTTTTTGTTATTAATGATCTGGTTTCTTTCTGCTACTAATGATCTGGTTTCTGTTTGTTCTATATGATCTGGTTTCTGTTTGTTCTAATGATCTGGTTTCTTTCTGTCATTGATGATCTGCTTTCCTTTTGTTACTAATGATCTGGTTTCTTTTTGTTACTAATGATCTGGTTTCTTTTTGTTACTAGTGATCTGGTTTCTTTTTGTTTCTACTGATCTGGTTTCTTTTTGTTTCTAATGATCTGGTTTCTTCCTGCTACTAATGATCTGGTTTCTTCCTGCTACTAATGATCTGGTTTCTTTTTGTTACTAATGATCTGGTTTCTTTCTGTCATTGATGATCTGCTTTCTTTTTGTTACTAATGATCTGGTTTCTTTTTGCTACAATGATCTCGTTTTTTGTGTGTGCTTGTTTGTTTTTGTTGCTAATGAACTGGGTTCTTTTTGATACTAATGAGCTGGTTTCTTTTTGCTACTAATGAGCTGGTCTCTTTTTGCTATTAATGATCTGGTTTCTTTTTGCTATCAATGATCTGGTTTCTTTTTGCTATTAATGATCTGGTTTCTTTTTGCTATCAATGATCTGGTTTCTTTTTGCTATTAATGATCTGGGGTTTTTTGTTTTGTTGGTTTTTTGTTGCTATTAATGATCTGGTTTCTTTCTGCTATTAATGATCTGGTTTCTTTTGCTATAATGATCTGGTTTCTTTCTGTTATTAATGAGCTGGTTTCTTTCTGTTATTAATGATCTGGTTTCTTTTTGTATCAATGATCTGGTTTCTTTTTGCTATTAATGATGTGGTTTCTTTCTGTTATTAATGATCTGGTTTCTTTCTGTTATTAATGATCTGGTTTTTTTTGCTATCAATGATCTGGTTTCTTTTTGCTATCAGTGAACTGGTTTCTATTTGCTATTAATGATGTGGGTTTTTTTTTCTATTTACGAGCTGTTTCGGTTTTATATCAATGATTTTGATTTTGTTTCGCTGTTCCTGTATTTCTTTTGTACTGTTTTTGCTGTACAAAGTCAAGGGTATATTTTCCTGTGATTGAATTTGTTTCAATGTCTTGTCTACTGTTCTCAAAGACTTTTTCTGTATAGAGTTTAGAAGTTAATTTTTCACTGAGTGCATTTATATATTTTTAATAATAAATCTGTCTTTCTCTAAAACTACTTTGTTTGTACGGAATATAGAAATAAATGTCGAAATATACTCATTTCTGTCTTTTTTTTTTATATACATGTGTGTTTTGCTTTCGTTTTATCTGTTCTCGTTGGATATAGTTACAGTATAAAGTTACTGTATCTTAAATATAGGTTCACGTATGTTGTCTTTTCCCTTGGTAACAATTACTGCAAAGTATGTGTAAATATTTGGTCGAGTCATTTTTTTGTGTTTTTTTTTTGTATAAATCAGTATGATTATCTGTTTACGTAACGCAAGTATTCCTGGCTAGATTGTTTGAAGATATTAGATTGCGATACATACGAAATGAATCGTGGGCTTATACTGCAAGCCAGTTTTATCACTCTTACTCTGAGGTTAGCGCCATCGAGCGTAGTTCCCAAATAGATGGATAATGAGAAAGGGGCCCTGCCTTGAAGTTGAACACAGCGCTCCAGACCATTCAGCGACAAATGGATATCTGCCCTATCTTTAAAGATGGTGAAGGTAAAGCGGTAGAATGAGAACTCAAAGAGCTCGAAACAATTGGGTACCATACAGATACTGGCCCTAGACAGACAGGTGTGGAATATTTTCGTTGCTGTCCTATATGACAATGGCATAACAGGCAGTGAGTAGTGAGTATGTAGTCAGAAAACATGAACCCTTTGACTCCCGCGTCCCGAACATTTATCCCTTTGATTCCCTCACCCTATCCATCAGCTTCCTGCAGGAAGCTGGTGGATAGGATGAGGAATGGAAGGGTTGGTTTTGCTTTGCTAGCTTGGTTGACAATGCAGAATGCTGGTGGACAGGGTGCGAAAGTTAAAGGGTTAAGGACAAATTGTCTTCCTTTGTTAATGGACGGAATTGTTTTATTTGATATATTTTGAAAAAACAAAACAAAACAAACAAAACAAAACAAAACAAAACAAACCAAACCAAACAACAAACCAAACCATAAAGCAACGAGGGAGTATCTTTATTGCTTATTTCTGTTTTTTATGTATATTTGTTTATTTTGTTTTTTTTGTTTTTTGTCTTTTGTTTTGATTTTTGTTTTTGTTTGTTGTTTTTTGTTGTTGTTTTTTTGTTCTTGTTGTTGTTTCATTTTATATTTTTTGATTTGGGTACATTTACTTTTATCATATTTGTTTAAATTCTATGGTTTTGAATTGTTTGTTGTCTTATTTGTTTTGTCGTTCAGTGTGTGTTATAGTTGAGATGTAGATGAGATTTGTGTGTGTGTCAGTGAGGTCAGATGAGAATAGACGAAGAAGAGAAGAGTGTGGTGTGTGTGTGTGTGTGTGTGTGTGTGAGGGAGAGAAGTGAGAGAGAGAGAGTGTGTTTGTGTTGTGTGTGTGTGTGTGTGAGGGGGAGAGAGAGAGAGAGAGAGTGTGTGTGTGTTTGTTGTGTGTGAGAGATACAGGAGAGAGCGAGAGAGAGTGCTTTGTGTGTGTGTGTGAGGGGAGAGATAGAAGAGAGAGAAGAGAGAGAGAGAGAGAGAGAGAGAGAGAGTGTGTGTGTGTGTGTGTGTGTGTGTTTTCTCCTGTAAAGCATGGTGTACTTTTAGAGAGGGCTTTTACACATTAAAGCAGAACATGTGCGGGTACGTTCCGTCAGACTTTAGACAAGAAGACAAGGGTATTTCTCCCTTGCAATGGAAACAACCCTACTGTCCCTGTTGTGGGGCTGAGAACACGTACCTGTATTAATTCCGTTCTCCATCCGTGAAAATGAGTAGAAAATGAATGAATGTTTTCTAAGTTCGAATGATGTACATACTAACCTCAATAAAGTGAATGAATGTGTAGAAAGCTTGAATGACCAGCGTGCAGTTACTGGCCACACATCACCCGCAGCAACAACAGTCACCGAAACCAACAGACAGCTGCACAAAGAGAGAGAGAGAGGAGAGAGAGAGAGAGAGAGAGAGAGAGAGAGAGAGAGAAGAGAAGAGAGAGAGAGAGAGAGAGAGAGAGAGAGAGAATGCCATGAAAAGTATAATGCATGCACCATTTCTGTCCATCTAAGGGCATTAAAAGAAAGAGCTAAGATTCCCTCCCATTCTACAGAGCAAACACGCACTGTAGATAACAATGGAAAATCTATCTCCACACACACCAAAAAAAAAAAAAAAAAAAAAAAAAAAAAAAAAAAATGAGAATACAGAAAAAAATCCGTTCTTCGTGAAATGTGTTAAGTATCTCTGTCTGAGTCTTTAAATAAATACTCGTGATCTGATATCTCGAATTCAATCCCAGCCCACAACATTAAAAACTGGCCTGTTAGCTGCCCGTCTTAATGTTCCCATCAGTTTGGTGTGGTCAGCTTATAGTGTTTTATAGGTCCCTCCCTCCCTTCCTTCCCCATTTCAAGACCTTGTCAGCGTATAGGTTTCTTTTGTTTGTTTGTTTTGTTGTTGTTGTTTTTTTGCATACTAAAGGAGTCTGTTAGACAGTTGCTGGCAGGTCTAAGGGGATCGCATATGGAACCGTGCGAGTGCGGTGAATCTCTCTTGAGCAACCCCTAACTCCTAACTCAATTCAATTCAAATAGATTCAGTTCAGTTCAAAATGGTTTATCATATCGTCAAGAGAGCGTCAAGACAGCCATCGCCACAATAAACATACCAGTCGCAAACAACAGCCGTAGCAGTTGCATCGTAGAGCGTAAAAGCAAAGGGAGTGGCGATGCTTACACATTCAACGAGTGGCATGCAAAAGTAGGTTAGCTTCTCAGAGTTAGCGCCCCTTCATTTCTTTCACCCTTTGACCCCCGCACCCTATTCACCAAGTGCAAAAACTTAACCCTTTGACTTCCTCACTTTATCCACCATTTTTTGCACTTGGTGAATAGGGTGCGGGAGTCAAAGAGTTAAACACCGTGACAACTGGACAGTTGTCGGTGGCTTAACGG
This sequence comes from Monoplex corrugatus, assembly GCA_030674185.1. Classification (NCBI taxonomy): domain Eukaryota; kingdom Metazoa; phylum Mollusca; class Gastropoda; order Littorinimorpha; family Ranellidae; genus Monoplex; species Monoplex corrugatus. Next base: position 73,609,970 of record CM060309.1, on the reverse strand, counting down.
CAAACATAGCGAAATAGCACTGAGACAAGACATGTGGCCGGGCAGGGGGTAGGGGGGGGGGTGGAAGGTGGGGGGTGGAGGGTGGGGAGCGGGGGATGGAGGGAGATACGGTACATGGGAGAAGGCCAGTAGTATCAGGAGAAAGCATCAAGGAAACACTTAAACATAAAGAACATACATTATTGTCTCTTTACACAAAATGACTGATAACTCGCAGCGGTTTCTGTGACTTCAAAACCCGCTGCCTCCGGCGAATCTCTTCATCAGCAAAAGGCATCAAAAGGTGAACATACGAACGTATTAAAAACCAATCATAGTTATCATCAATCGCCTCCATTACCTGTCACCCCCTGTAGAAAAGTGAGCGATTATGATCAACCATTGTGCTGAGCGGCCAAGGTCACGTCTTTTGAAACAAAACGACACAAAAGAAAAAAAATCATAATAATAAAATGAAAATGCACATTTTTGACCATGACTAAACCATTCTTTTCTAGCCTGACGTAAATTCGGTTTTGAAGTGCGTTTGTTGAATGGAAAATTGCAAAATATGTTTATGTTAACTTGTTTTGTGTATGCATTTGTGTGTGTGTGTGTGTGTGTGTGTGTGTGTGTGTGTGTGTGTGTGTGTGTGTGTGTGTGTGTGTGTGTGTGTGTATGTGTGTGTGCTTGCTTGCTTGCTTGTGTGAGTGAGTGAGTAAGAGTGGTGTGTGAGTGTGTGTGTGTGTGTTGTGTGTGTGTGTGTGTGTGTGTGTGTTGTGTGTGTGTGTGCATGTGTGTGTGTTTACTTACATCGCTTTTCTCTTCCCTGTAATTGGCAGTTCATAATCGACCTATTCACTTTTTAATTCGAGTAATGGTACTGTCGGCTGTTATTTACTGAAACGAACACAGAGCCAGAATCTTTCAGCGAGATAGTGGTTTGCAGACGACAGAG
>CM060309.1:73594033-73601533 GCA_030674185.1 Monoplex corrugatus | reverse complement strand
CTTTTTTTTTTCAAGTGCTGAGCAAATTTTTTTGTGATGCTTGTACCGTACCTTGTTTTCACTACAATGTGCAAGCGTTCTGTTGCTGCACAAGTCTGCATAATCCGTCTTGAAGTACATATGCATACCGAACAGTTTCGTGTTTTCGCGGGCCATTGAATACTGACTAAGCTTACATGATCTTTCATGTGTATGTATGATTTTTTTTCTGGGTCTGTTACACACGCAGTTGGATCAGGCACTGACAGGTCTGCACATAATGCTGACTTGAGAAATAGGAAAAATCATCCATCCTTTACACGCCAGGCCCTACCTAGACAATTTCGAACTCAAACCTACATGATCGGATCTAACATCTTAACCCTGTGGCTATCACGCCACTTTTCACCCATACACCCTCACCCGGGCTGAAACATAATCATCAATCACCCATCATCCACATCATCTACCACCACTACCACCACCACCACCACCACCACCACCATCATCATCACCATCATCATCATCATCATCATCATCATCAACATGTGCCCTGCCGCATGACCTTGGCGATCATGGCCCTCCATACAAATCTATCTTTTGTTGCTGTAATCAATATTTTCTACTTGGGTCTACCTGGTCCTCTTTTAACTTCCAGCTTTCCTGTTGTGACTAGGTGCCCATAAAAGGTCCTATATAGTATAAATGTTGCTTGTCTTTTCGTAATCTTTTTTTTATTAACGTTCTCTGTTGTTGCTGTTGTTGTTCTTGAAACATATGTGTGCATACACAGAGGGAGGCGGTTCATGTCCTCACCTTGTAGATCAGAAAAAGGTCCATCTTCTAAACATGAGGTCCATCATCATCATCATCATCATCATCGTCGTCGTCATCATCATCATCATCATCATCATCATCATCATCATCATCATCATCATCATCATCATCATCATCATCATCATCATCATCATCATCATCATCATCATCATCATCATCATCATCATCATCAACAACAATATCATCATCATCAAGTGCCTTGCCGCATGGCGTTGGCGATCATGGCCCTCTATAAACAATAAGCATCTATCCCTTTTTGCCGCAAGCACATCTTCCACCTTCTCTGTCCTCAGCCACCCTGCGAGTTCGTCCAATATTTTCTCCATGAGTCTCCTGGTGTTCTCCTTTTCCCTCTAGTTTTCCTGTTATGACCAGGTGCTCTAATTCCTCTTTCCCCATAAAATGGCCTATAAACATTGCTTGTCTTTTCCTAATCTTCCTTTTTAATGATCTTGTGTCTGCCTCCATCAAGACTGTCTCGTTTGTTTTCTTTGCTGTCCATGAAACTCTCAACATTCTTCTTAGAAACCAAATTTCGGCTGCCTCAATCTTGTTCTGGCTGTGCGTATTGACTGTCCACGCCTCACAACCGTGTAACATTATCGGTTCTGTACAATATTCAAGAACTCTCTTCCTGATGTTAATTGATAGGTATTTATTGGTAAGAATGCTTTTCATCTTCTTGAATGCTGTTTTGGCTTGGCTGATTCGACATGAGGTTTAAACTAGACAATTTAGAACTCATACTTTCTTATTAGGTCGCCCAACATCGTATCCAACGCGATGCACTATCAATCTACATATGTGTGAATATACACAGAAATGCGGTTAAGGTACCAGTATGTTCTCACACGGAAGGTCAGAAAAAGTCCATCCATTAAAACACCAGGCGCTACCCAAGCAGTTTCGAACTCTGACCTGATAAGAATTCCAATGTCCTGGAGCACTTAGTTATCGCACCGTCACACTTTCAAGCTCTCATTGGTACATAGGTATACAGATACACACGAAGGCGACTGTTACATAGGTATACAGACACACACGAAGGCGACTGTTACATAGGTATACAGACACACACGAAGGCGAATGTTACATAGGTATACAGACACACACGAAGGCGACTGTTACATACGTATACAGATACACACGAAGGCGACTGTTACATAGGTATACAGACACACACGAAGGCGACTGTTACATAGGTATACAGACACACACGAAGGCGACTGTTACATAGGTATACAGATACACACGAAGGCGACTGTTACATAGGTATACAGACACACACGAAGGCGACTGTTACATAGGTATACAGACACATACGAAGGCGACTGTTACATAGGTATACAGAAACACACGAAGGCGACTGTTACATAGGTATACAGACACACACGAAGGCGACTGTTACATAGGTATACAGACACACACGAAGGCGACTGTTACATAGGTATACAGACACACACGAAGGCGACTGTTACATAGGTATACAGATACACACGAAGGCGACTGTTACATAGGTATACAGACACACACGAAGGCGACTGTTACATAGGTATACAGACACACACGAAGGCGACTGTTACATAGGTATACAGACACACACGAAGGCGACTGTTACATAGGTATACAGACACACACGAAAGCGACTGTTTCATAGGTATACAGATACACACGAAGGCGACTGTTACATAGGTATATAGACACACACGCAGGCGACTGTTACATAGGTATACAGACACACACGAAGGCGACTGTTACATAGGTATACAGACACACACGAAGGCGACTGTTACATAGGTATACAGACACATACGAAGGCGACTGTTACATAGATATACAGATACACACGAAGGCGACTGTTACATAGGTTTATAGATACACTCGGAGGCGACTGTTACATAGGTATACAGACACACACGAAGGCGACTGTTACATAGGTATACAGACACACACGAAGGCGACTGTTACATAGGTATACAGACATACACGAAGGCGACTGTTACATAGGTATACAGACACACACGAAGGCGACTGTTACATAGGTATATAGAAACACACGAAGGAGACTGTTACATAGGTATACAGACACACACGAAGGCGACTGTTACATAGGTATACAGACATACACGAAGGCGACTGTTACATAGGTATACAGATACACACGATGGCGATTTGTACATAGGTATACAGATACACACGAAGGCGATTTGTACTTAGGTATACAGATACACACGAAGGCGCTTCAAACACTTCTCTCACCTCTGAGATCGGAAATATCTCCACTGTCTACCCGCCAGATATTACTCGAGCTGTTTCGAACTCTTTCTGATAGGAAATCAGATATCCCAACCATATAATTACAGCAACCGTCACACTTTCAACTTCCTTTTGATACATATTATGTGTCGGCATATACGCGAAAGAGGTAGGTCCCCACTGACTTAGTTGCTCCTGTATCACTCGACACATGAGGAAGTCAAAGCGGTCCATCGTGCACGGTCCTCAGCAATTCAGATGGTGTCCATAATATCTTCTGTTAACCAGTCGAAGATGCCTTTCCTCTGTCTGTCGTCAGCTCAACCTGGGTCACCCTCTATGTCTCTGGCCTGTTGGCGTCCATTTATTGGCATGACACACAGATCTTGTGGGGAGTCTCCAAACATGACCCACCAGTCAGCAGAGGCACCGTCTATTGTGATCTGTCCCTGAGCTTTCAGACAAATTTCCATCATTCTATAGTGTCAGCTTAGTGTTTGATAGCCCTCTTCTCCCCTTTCCCCAGTTCAAAACCCTGCCAGCGCATAGGGTTTTGTGCAGGCTCAGGAAATCTGTCAGATAATTTGCTGGGTAGTCTTAACATGCCATGTTTTGAAGCCGCAGTATTGATATCACGTTTGAATCGTAGAACCTCAATTTAATATCGGTGGATAAATTCATGCTTTTCCACACTTTGCTCAGTTGGTTGAATGCTGCTGTTGCCTTTCCATCCCAGTATTTCAGTTCATCGTCAAGATCATAAGTCTAACTGGTGGAACTGCTGAGACACGTCAAGTTGTTTATGTCTTAAATCTTCTTATGGTCAATGAAGAAAGCGATTGGCACCTAATATTCTCCGCTCAACATGTTCTTGACCACTTTGACATTGATGATACAACCGAAAAGGTCAACCACAAGCAACTGAGGATCTTGAGTATTATTTGTAATTGCAGCTATGTCGTCAGCAAAATCTAAACCAGAAAATTTCTTTTCTTCAGTCTATTGGATTCCTTTTCCTTGAGTGCTTCAGCATCCAGATCAGACATGGTCCACCTTTCACTCACCAGGCACTACTCAAAACCGCTTCGAACTCAAACTTTCTGATAAAAATCCTAAAAATCCCCACATCCCAAAGCACTTGGCTTTCGAACCCGTCACATACTTTCAACATCCTTTGGGTACATAATAAACATTTTGTGTCTTTACGTTTTGGTGTCTCATGACAAAATAATTCCCCAAATTCTACCCTTTAAGTAGCCACGGAGCGGCAAAGTACACAACTGCCTGTTTCATGTTTATGAGTCTTAACACCTAGAGCGTGGCCATCCAATTTCTTTATTACCATCATATCTGGAAATGGAGCTTCTTGAACTCTACCCGTCTTCACAAACCTGGGTAGGGGCCGCCTTTTCATTAGACGGGTAGGCTCGTGAAAATGGAGACGGTTGCGAAGTCTGGAAGGTGGCGGACTGACTCGGGTACCCTTTCTCGGGTGGATCAGATATCTTGACACATTGTCAGTGCAGTCACTCATCAGTCGCTCACAAGTCTGGGATGGTTTCTGTTTATCACTGTGATTATCGATGGCTGTACTTTTGGTACAATGTTGGAGGTGCCCTTTTTTCTATTGATGTTCTTCCTTCTTCTATCCCCTCAATATTCTTTCTTTTTTTTTCTTTTCTTTATCGATTGTAGATCATAATGGAGTTACCATGTAAAATTCCGGCTGCTTTCTCCAGGGGTGACCGCGTCGCCACAACGCAGAGCCACCTATTTTTCTGTGTGTTTCTTTTTACTTATGAACATGAATTTGTTACTTATAGGATTTGTCTCTCTCTCACTCTCTCCCTCTCTCCCCTCCCCTCTCTCTCTGTTGTCTTTCTGTTTCTGTCTGTCTGTCAATCTGTATCTGTCTCTGCCTCTGCCTGTCTGTCTGTCTGTCTCAGCCTCTGTCTGTCTGTCTGTCTGTCTCTGTCTCTCTGTCTCTGTCTCTCTGTCTCTCTCTCTCACTCTCTCCATGTTTGTTTCTGACATACTTGTTTCACTTTGTTTTCATGACATCAAGAAAACGCATTTTAAGGAGAAGAAGATAAAACCAAGCCATACAAAAAAGAACAATTCATAATAACAGGGGGAGAAAGAAGAAGAAGGTGAACAAGAATGGTACAGACACGATGCAATAGTCAAATAGTATCGACATTTTTCCACGCATTCCAAAGAGAAGATAAAAACGTACAAGACAAACAAGAAAAAGCATCTCTCCTGCAGGAAGCTGGCGGATATGGCGAAGGAGTCAAAGGGTAGAGTTTTTGGTCTGATAGCATGGTTGACAGTGCAGGATGCTGGTGGACAGGATGAGGGAGTAAAAGGATAAAGCATCGGGACGACGCGGTAGCCTTTGAGTTTGAATTTTAGGGCTTTTTCCATATGGGCTCATCTTGGAGTTATTGGAGTTATTTCAAGAGGGATTCACCATGCTCGGACAGCTCCATATACGCTCCATCCAAATCTGCCAACAATTATCTCACAGATTTCCTGAGCCAGCACAAAACCCCATGCGCTGGCAGGGTCTTGAACTGGGGAAAGGGAGAAGGAAGCTGACACCACCAGAATGATGGAAACATTAAGATGGGCAGCGAGCAGGCCTGTTTTTAATGTTGCGGGCTGGGACTGAACTCAAGATATCAGATCTTGAGTCCATAGCTCTACCGGCTATCCCGCGTTAAAATTGCCAACAGCACCCGGTGTTCCCAGGCGGTCACCCATCCAAGTACTAACCAGGCCCGACGTTGCTGAACTTCGGTGATCGGACGAGAGCCGGTGATTTCAACGTGGCATGGTCGTTGGACTCATCACACTCGGACAATTCATACATGCATTCTATCCAACTCTGCCAGCAATGGGCTGGTAGACTCCTTGAGCCTGCACAAAACCCCTATGAGCTCGAAAAGTCTTGAATTGTTGGGGAAGTGTCCAGGACGCGGAGAGGGAGAGGGAGAGGGAAAGGAACCGTTGAAACACTAAGCTGACATCACCAGAATGAATAAAGAGTTAAGATGGGTAAGCAAACATGGCCAGCTTTTTTTTTGTTTTGTTTCTTTCTTTTATGTTGTGGGCTGGGATTGAACACGAGACTTCAGATCTTGAGTCCATGGTTGTCTATTAAAAGAAGGGACCCGAGTGACTGAACTGAACTGAATTGACTGGGTGTGAGACGATAAACGTCCAATGACAAAGTGTCCCTAAAATGTTATGGTGGTTGTCTTCAGAGGTAACAGAACCCTTCGTAATAGTGTGATAGTTAAGAAAGGTTGGGTGGGGAGGCAGTGAGGTTAATTATCACGGCGTGTGAGGGAGGAAACTTGAGACCTGAATCTAAACAACGAGAACAAACAAACAAACAAATAAAAAAAAAGAAAAAGAAAAGAAAAGAAAAACATTATTACTCAAGGATAGTAACATTAATGTCCAGTTTGAATAAGTCTCAGAGCTATTCTTTGCTATTCAGTGTCTCTGACAGAGAAGAGAGAGAGAGAGAGAGAGAGAGAGAGACAAGACAGACAGACAGACAGAGAGAGACAGAGAGACAGAGAGACAGACAGAGAGACGAAGACAGAGAGAGAGAGACAGAGAAGAGACAGAGAGAGAAAGAGAAGAGAGAGAGAGAGAAAGAGAGAAAGAGAAAGAGAGAGAGAAGAGAGACAGAGACAGACAGAAACAGAGACAGACAGACAGACACAGAGACAAAGAGACAGAAAGACAGAGAGACAGAAACACAGGGACAGAGTAACAGAAGTTTTGGAGAAGGGGGAACCGGGGATGGGAGTCATAAGAAAAAAGGGAGCAGGTGGAGGCAGGGAGGTTGGCGGCGGTGGTAGTGGAAGAGGATGAGGGGTGGGGGTGGTAGCGAGCCAGACGTGTGACGGCCAGGAAGAAAGCACTGCAGACAGAAGCACTTGACTGCGCCTCAGTGACACTTGCGGGAAGAGTCCTGTAAAAAGACAAGCGGGATCGCGTTTCGCGGAGACAGGTTTATAGGTGACGTTAGTTGATCGGGTTCCAGTGGGGCTGAGACAATTAGCGCGAGGTCTTAACACGTTATTAAACCAAATACCTTCACTTCTAATCTTCACACCTTCTCCCCGCTGCTCGCTATAGCTGGCCTCCAACAGCCACTTAAATACCCACGTACTTGATTTATGTACAGGCTCTGTGCATTAAAATAAAATCTTTTGATTTTTAGTCTGTGCTGCTCAGCAGGCACTGAGCTGTAGTTCGACTCAATAAATTCACTATGGCATACAGAAGGTCAGTCTTATGAAGTTTGTTCAAGAGGGATTCTTTGCACTCGGACAATTCCATGTCTGTATATCTATCTATCTATCTATCTATCTATCTATCTATCTATCTATCTATCTATCTATCTAT
>CM060309.1:73589033-73591533 GCA_030674185.1 Monoplex corrugatus | reverse complement strand
CTTTTTGGAATTTTGGAGCGTATCCTAGACGAAGTCATCGTGGTCGAACAATTCCGTATGCGCTCCGCCCAAAATCTACCAGCAGTTACCTGGCATACTTCTTGACCCCTGCGAGAAACTTTACGTACTGAAGATTGGTTTGTTGGTTGGTTGGTTGGTTGGTTGGTTGGTTGGTTATTTGACGGGTTGGTTGGTTGGTTACTCGACGGGTTGGTTGGTTGGTTGATTGGTTGGTTGGTTGGTTGGTTGAATGATTGATTGGTTGATTGGTTGGTTGGTTGGCTTGTTGGTTGGTTGATTCGGTGACCGGTCGGTTGGTTGAATGCCTGATTGGTTGGTTACTTGGTTGGTTGGTTGATTAATTGATTGATTGATTGATTGATTGGTTGAATGAATTATTTTTAACTTCCAATGGTGGAGACAATGACACAACACAACAGTTTTTGGTCAATTTTCCAAATCTGTCATTTGAAGGAGAGACATTTGACAAACGAGCGACATGCAGATCATACTGATGCCTAGTATGAGAACAGAAGAAGAAGAAGAAGAAGAAGAAGAAGAAGAAGAAGAAGAAGAAGAAGAAGAAGAAGAAGAAGAAGAAGAAGAAGAAGAAGAAGAAGAAGAAGGAAATATTAATATAGCGTCTTCAGTATGGATTTAGATGCTTACAAAGACACATTCTCTCACACACACTCCCAGTCACAGATATGTTCACAATCATACAACAGATAAAGAAGCAGACAACTAAACATCAGAATAATTCTGGAAGTGGAAATGTTGTCTAAAGAGGTATGTTTTAAGGCGAGATTTAAACATGAAACAGAAACAGAAATGTATGATACTATTTGGAACGGAATTCCACAGCTGAGGGCCATACACAGAGAAGTAATGGAAGCTAAGACATTTTACGTTTGAAGCGGTGTTACTGAAGAATTCGAGAGTCAGAGGAAGAACGGAGAGAGCGAGAGGGGGTGTGTAAGGGTAATCAGATAAGAGAAATAAGCAGACGATCAAAATTGGCTAGCCTTGTGTAGACCACCTCTACAGAACCTCTGTGGCACAGGTTCAAAACTGAACAGTATAATGCCAAAAAAACACATTTACTTGTCCTTTTTTCATGCTGAATGGAATAAATGAATACCAAAGTTTTCTCTACAAAGAACAGATTTTTCTTCATAACATATACCTTGATGTTCGCATTGAAACTTCCATTGTTTGAAATATTGCTATATATATATGTTTCTGTATGTTATATGTTTTTCTTTTTAATCGACTTGTCTTTTTTTTTCATTTGTATGAATTTATGTCATACGGTTTTTGTTGTTGTTGTTACATCAGTTTTTGTTTGTTTGTTTTTGTTTGCAACTGTTCTTATACATCAGAATTAAATGATTAAAAGAAAAAAATCTTGTGCTGGATATAAAGTTAGGAGATGATAGTTCACAATTAACGCAGGGCATGTCGAACATGTCAATTAAAATCGTGAAGTTATATGAAAACAACGACAATAACAACAACAACAAAGACAACATTATCAACGACAACAACTTCATCAACAACAACATCATGAACAGCAGCAGCAGCAGCAACAACAACAACAACAAAACACCAACAACAACAACACCTGCAACAACAGGAACAACAACAAACAACAACAAAATAACTGAAATCGATCAAACCAAAAAAGAAAAAACGATACTGTCAAAACACACTCTAATCGCATTCCAGTCATATTTGGCTCCGATCAAGAACTTGCATAGTGCCTGCCTATCTAGTCATTCACATGGGTCTGTCTGTCTGTCTGCCTGTCTCTCTGTCTGTCAAGGCAGGAGGCACCGGACCGCTGAGCTTTTAAACTCGTCTAATGAATGCGCTGCACTCAACCTGAGCACTCTTTAATTGTGTGAAGGCAATGCCGAGCCGACGCCGCCCTGATCACGCCGGATTACACTGGCTCACATAAACATCACTCAGTCAACATGGCATGCTTCATGCTGCAGACACCAAAAGAAAAAACAACAACAAAAAAACAACAAACAAACAAACAAAAAATGTAGAGAAATAAAAGCTTATTGAGGGAAGAATGCAGGGTAGAGAGAGAGAGAGAGAAAAGTAGAGAGGGAAGGTTGAGAGAGAAAAGTAGAGAGGGAAGGTTGAGAGAGAAAAGTAGAGAGAGGGAAGGTTGAGAGAGAAAAGTAGAGAGAGTGAGAACAGTACAGAGAGGAGGGAGAGAGAAAAATGGAAAGAGGGAGAACAGTACAGAGAGGAGGGAGAGAGAAAAATGGAGAGAGGGAGAACAATACAGAGAGGAGGGAGAGAGAAAAATGGAAAGAGGGAGAACAATACAGAGAGGAGGGAGAGAGAAAAATGGAGAGAGGGAGAACAGTACAGAGAGGAGGGAGAGAGAAAAATGGAAAGAGGGAGAACAATACAGAGAGGAGGGAGAGAGAAAAATGGAAAGAGGGAGAACAATACAGAGAGGAGGGAGAGAGGAAAATGG
>CM060309.1:73571533-73576533 GCA_030674185.1 Monoplex corrugatus | reverse complement strand
TTTACCGTCAGTAGATTCCCGTTTTCGATCCTTTCGGTGCGTCTGTCATCGGAAGAGGGGAGACTTAGCCGTCTTCCGGGACAGCAGCAACAGTGGGTGAGGAGCTGATGGAGAAATTTGAGAACAGGGTCCACCCATGGGTGTAACATGTTCAAAGATGGCTGACCAGTTATCTGTCGCCTGTAATCTGCCCTCACTCACCCTCTACCCTGTCTGCTCTGTCGGCAGCGACACCCACAGTGATTTGTCTCCCTTCTTTTGATGCCGCCACGCCACAACCGCTTGTCTCCCTTGCCCTTGTCAGCCTCATCAGTCGCTTATTAGTAGTTCAGCGGTTTAACACCGTCTTGGCTTGGCTGGCGAGCTTTGAGCTTCAAGTTGCTGTAAATCTTGGCTGAGAAAGACAAGGATCGAGGTGCTTGGTGACATGACGTTTATGACTGTCCACAAACCTGATCGTCAAAGGCAGGTTTTTAGCAGGATCAGATTTTCGTTTTCCTTTTTGTTTGGTTCCATCGTTTGTGGTGTTTCTGACTTTCGTTATTTTGTCTGCAACTTGTATTTTGTTTCCGTCATTATAAGCACGTTCTGTGTTTTCCAAGCTTTTCAATATAACGACAAAACATATATAAGGTAAAATCAAACCAACAGTTTCTGGTTTCCAAGAAATTTGATTTTATCATTGATTTTTAATATTGTTTCTTGCGCACAAAGTAGGACTTTTGCCTCCATATTCTTGCTGACTGAGATGCAGAAATACCTGGAACACTGGATTAACTAGACAGATCCTGGTTAGTAGTATCCTGCCTATGACTGACATAGTAAATGGCTCAGTTGAGTTCATGTTGTTTATGGTCCAGCCATTCATGATGGCCATGTCAGGATTGTGTGAGCAGCTTTGGGCAATGACCGAAACAAAATAGAACTAAGGAAATATCGAAAGAATGAGGATTATTTATCCTTTCAATCCATACAAAACATTTGCAGCCCCTTTTCCCTCCCACTCTCTGTCTCTGTGTCTCTGTGTCTGTCTATCTCTGTCTCATCTGTGTCTGTGTCTATGTCTCTGCCTCTGTTTGTCTGTCTGTCTGTCTGTCTCTTTGTCTCTCTTTCTCGACTGCCTTTTATATTTTTTTATGATTCTGTACTAATTTTTTCTTTACACACCCGTCATAGTAATAGTGTCGTGATTCATCATTGCATATCTAACCTTGCTCAGACTCAGTCTATATAATCCTCAAGTTTAAAAGAAAATTATGCTTTCTTTTAATTCATAGGACAATGCTTTCTTTAATTCATATGACAATAAAAAATATACTTTAAAAACAACCACAATAGTAGATAATCACACTCTTAACAGCGTAAAAGTTGACCGATTTGCATATACTACACATGCCCTGCACTGCGCGATCCTGTCGTGGTGGACGTCTCCACCGATTTTGGTACAACCTGCCTCTTGCTGTGCCAGTCAGACACCACTTTTCGTCTTCTGCTTCTTCGTCTCCTCCACTGCCCCTGCACTCGACCTTGCTGCTGCAAACTTCGTCTCCTCCTCTGCCGTCTTCGCCTTCGCCTTCTGTCCTGCCGGTGCCGCCTTCGCCTTCTGTCCCGCCGGTGCCGCTTTCGTCTTCTGTCCCGCCGGCGCTGCCCTCATCTTCTGTCCCGCTGGTGCCGCCTTTGTCTTCCGTCCCGCTGGTGCCGCCTTCGTCTTCTGTCCTGCGTGTGCCGCCTTCGTCTTCTGTCCCGTCGTTGCTGCCTTCGTCTTCTGCCCCGCTGGTGTCGCCTTCATCCTCTGTCCCGTCGGTGCTGCCTTCGCCTCCGTCTCGGCCACCGCCATGTGACTGATAAACTAAAACTATGCCTTTTTAACGCTCAGTCAACATGTGCAGATGGCAAAGCCGACGTCATTGCTGACTTTATCGCAGATGAGCATGTTGACATTGTTTTTATCACAGAAACATGGCTTAACCCCCTTGGTCATGAACCTATACATGCGAGTCTCACTCCAAGTGGTTACAGGCTTGCTTCTTTCCATCGCTCATCCCGAGGTGGTGGTATCGCCATTCTCTACAACGACTCACTCCATTCACGCCTGTCTTTCTCGCAGTCTCTGCCTTTCTCCCATCCTTCTTTCGAGCACGTTGAAGTATCCTTCCAATCCACCCCTCAACCCATCACCTTCTCCTTGTCTATCGACCTCCACCTAGCTCTGCCAACAAGCTCACCATATCCATGTTTCTCTCTGACTTTGATCAACTACTTGATTACTACTGCCTCTTACCTGGAAATCTCATCATTCTAGGTGACATCAATGTCCACTACGACAACACTCACCGTTATGACACAAGACATATCATCAATTCTCTGTCCAATCACAATATGACACAACATATTTCTGAACCAACCCATCAAAAAGGTCACATTCTTGACTGGATCATTTCTCGTGATCACCACAATTCAGCTACTGACAACTGCCTAGTTCTTTCTACCCGTCTAACTTCAGCCCTTCCATCTGACCACTCTGCAATTCTCTGTTCTCTTGACATTTCTCCTCCTTCCCGTACCACGCGCACAGTGACTCGACGCAATCTCAAATCTATTGACCTCTCCACATTTTCATCTGATGCCTCCCGCCTCCTTTCTGAAAAGTCACATAACCTTGCCAATGAATTCTATACTACTCTCCACCATCTTCTGGACACTCATGCTCCAGCCACAACCCGTCTTTTACCTGACCACCCCCCTACCCCCTGGCTCACTCATGAGATTGCCTGTGCAAAACGTGCCCGCCGCAGAGCAGAGCGTCGCTGGCGCAAATCCAAACTCACTGTACACAGGCAACTTTTCCAAGCCTCTAAAACAAAAGTATCCACCCTCGTTGCATCTGCAAAAACAAAGCTATTTCCAAACCGAAATCCTGAATGCCACTTCTTCAAGAGAACTCTTTACAACCATGAATCATCTCCTTGGCACACGAAAAGATTTACCTCTCCCAACAAAACACACAAATGAAGAACTCCCATCTGTGTTCTCCAAGTATTTCACCACCAAAATACAAACTCTTCGTGACAGGCTTCACAGGACACCCTGTCAACCATGCCCACCTGACCCTTCCTTCTCTGGCACACCTCTTACTACTTTTACCCCAGTCTCACAAGAAGAAATTCTCAACACAATCAGATCCATGTCGTTAAAAACCTGCGAACTGGATCCTTTTCCAGGTTCTCTCTACTCTGACTGTCTCCCTACTCTCCTCCCATTCATCACTGACATCATCAACACTTCTCTTCAAACTGGAACTGTCCCAGATTCTTTCAAGTCTGCTATTGTTCACCCTCTCCTCAAGAAATACAATTTAGACCCAAATGAACTGAAAAATTACCGGCCTATCTCTAATCTCTCTTTCTTGTCAAAACTCACCGAAAAAGTTGTCCTCAACCAGCTGAACTCTCACCTGTCTCCAACAATCTCCTCAATCCTTTCTAGTCAGCCTACCGCCAGTGCCATAGCACTGAAACTGCCCTGCTACACATTCTCAACAATCTCTTCCTTGCAACTGATACTGGCAAAGTCTCTCTCCTCACACTCCCTGATCTGTCTGCAGCCTTCGATACCATTGATCATGGTATTCTCCTTTCTAGACTTCATCATACTTTTGGCATCTCTGACATTGCTCTCTCCTGGTTCACTTCATATCTATCAAACAGAAAACAAACTGTTCTCTTTAATGGCACTTACTCTCAACCTGCATACCTGACCTGTGGTGTTCCACAAGGATCTGTCCTTGGCCCTGTTCTTTTCACTCTTTAAACCTCCCCCCTGTCCACCATCATCAACTCCCACTCTATAAAACACCACTTCTATGCTGATGACACCCAACTTCCTGACATTGACACACCAGACAATATACAGCGCCTCTTGACTCGCACCACTGAGTGTTACTCGGACATAAAGAACTGGATGACGTTCAACAAACTTCAGCTTAATGATGACAAGACAGGAGCTATCCTCATTGGCACCTGTCAGAAACTTTCTCAGCTGCCTCCTCTTTCTCTCCCATTATGTAACACATCAGTCCCAATTTCTGATTCAGCAAAAAACCTTGGTGTCTGCATTGACTCTACCCTCTCCATGAACAACTTTGTTTCTCAAACTGCCAGATCTTGCTACTATCATCTCCATCGTATAAGCCTGATCAGGAAGTATCTCTCTGTTGAAACAACTGCAAAACTCGTCCTCTCCTTCATAATGTCTCGCATTGACTATTGCAATTCACTCCTGCCTCCACCATTCACATCCTGCAGCGCATTCAAAACAATGCTGCACGCCTTGTACTAGAAAAGAAAAAAGTTGAGCACATATCTCCTCTCCTGGCACAACTTCACTGGCTCCCTGTATCAAAGCGCATACAGTACAAACTAGACACCATGTGCTACAAAAGCCTCAATAACGCAGCCCCCGATTACCTGTCAAGCCTACTTGAGATCTATCTTCCCTCACGTACCCTCCGCTCTGCCTCCGATCCCTCTGACTTTTCGCTTTCCACGCACTAAGCTCATACTATGGCCTATGGTCCACGAGCCTTCTCTGTTTCTGGTCCACTTTTCTGGAACAAACTTCCTCTCTCAGTCTGTCAGCAACCTACTTTTGTCTCCTTCAAGTCCGCTCTCAAAACTCACCTTTTCTCCTCTGCATAAAATCCTGACCTCACTCAATCCCCTCTGCAGCCTGTCTCCACTCGGAGGGGAATCACATTGTAATATATAATTGTATATAATATGCTCTCTATAATTTTCCATTGCTTTTATTCTTTCTCCCCATTTATAACCGTGTGCGTGTGCGTGTGTGTGTGTGTGTGTGTGTGTGTGTGTGCGTGCGTGCGTGCGTGCGTGTGTGCGTGCGTGTGTGTGCGTGCGTGCGTGTGTGTCTGTTTTAGCGCTTAGATTTGATTTTATCAAGATTTTGCGCTATATAAAATAATTGTACAGTATTGTATTGTA
>CM060309.1:73554033-73559033 GCA_030674185.1 Monoplex corrugatus | reverse complement strand
AGCCTTCTTACTGTTTAGGTCCAGCCCTTTTTTTCTGCTTTCTATTTTTAGTATATTCACAAGATTTTGTAGGTCCTTTTCATTTTCTGAAATTAGAACGGTGTCATCTACATAACAAAGATTTTGTAAGTCCTTTTCATTTTCTGAAATTAGAACGGTGTCATCTGCATAACGAAGATTGTTTATCATTTTTCTTCTGAACTTTATTCCAGCGCATTCTTCCAGGTTTCTCAAGACGATTTCACCGATGCTGTCCATACACAGTGACACAACAGATGTCGTGGGATGGAAAAGAACATGAAATAATCATAGGATGTGCCATCGGCCTGTGTTTAAACCTTATCCGCTGGCAAAGGAAAAAGGCAGCCAGGGAGTTATTGGTGGTCATATTTCAATTCTTTTTCGTCTTTAGTGTCCCACCCATCCTCGACAGGGACAGGGCCACACGAGTTGAAAACTGCAAAATTCAGGACTTCTTACGTGCTTGCACGTTTATACGAAATCTCAGAGATTCACCATGAAGAAACGAGAAATCCATGATGGAAACATAACTATGGCGCTTTTCGAATTACGGTAATCAACCAAAAAGTATCAACAAAACGTCCCATGGTGTGAGTGAGAGAGGGAGAGGAGAGAGAGAGAGAGAGAGAGAGAGGAGAGAGAGAGAGAGAGATGAGAGAGAGAGAGAGAGAGAGAGAGACGAACAGACAGACAGACAAAGACAGAGACAGAAAGAGTCACACATACATACATGTATTTATCCTTTTTGTAGTTTGGGGATGCCTTTTACACGTCCTCCTAATGCTGGCCCGAAAAAAAACAAAAAAACAAAAACAGACAGTGAGGCCTCAAAACATCTCGCTCTCTTTTAAGCCGTAGGAAATCTTTATCTTTTTACCCAAACATAGGCTAACCTTTCACTCCCGCACCCTGTGTACCAAATGCAAAAATTTAACCCTTTGACTCCCTCATCCTATCCACCAGCTTCCTACAGGAAGTTGGTGGACAAGGTGAAGGCGTCAAAAGAGTTAAGTTTTTGCTTTGCTAGCGTGGTTGGCAATGCAGAATGCTGGTTGACAGGACGTGAGAGTCAAAGGGTTAAGAAACATTTTAGACGAATTCAAGTAGTTCGTGCCAGCTCAACAAATATGAATACCAGCATAAAGTAACAAGTCCATTCAGAATCAGCTAAAAACAACCAACCAACCGACCAACCAACCAACCAACCAACCAACCAACCAACCAACCAACCAACCAACCAACCAACCAACCAACCAGCCAACCAAACAACCAACCAAACAAACAAAACTACGTGTCATGCTCAAAGATATATATATATACATAACGCCTTTGGTCGTACTGCAGGCTTTCAGGATTTGATCTCAGGCAGGCCACAATTCTTAACTAGCTCGAGTTCAGTTCCAGCATAAACATAAAACCTAACTTGCTTGCTGCCCATCTTAATACTCTGATGATTGTGCTAGTGTCAGTGTCAGCTTAGTGCTTTTAAGTCTCCTCGCCATTTCCTCTTTCCTCCAAATTCGAAAACTTTACGAGAGCATCGGGATTTTGCGCAGACTCCAGGAGTCTGCCGGATAATTGCTGTCAGATTTGGATGGAACGTATATGGAATTGTCTGAGCGTGATGGATTTTACTTTAACAAACTTCAAGCTTTAAATTCTGCATAAAAATGCGCCAGCGCATACACACATGCATGCACACACACATACATAAACACACACGTGCGCGCCCGCGAGCGTGCACATGCACACACACACAACACACACAGACACATAGACACACACACACACACATACACACACACACACACACACACACACACCCACACACACACACACAGATACACACACACACACACACATACACCACACACACACACACACACACATACACACACACACACACACACACATACACACACACACACACACACACACACACACACACACACACA
Source organism: Monoplex corrugatus (assembly GCA_030674185.1). NCBI lineage: Eukaryota > Metazoa > Mollusca > Gastropoda > Littorinimorpha > Ranellidae > Monoplex > Monoplex corrugatus. The sequence goes on along the minus strand of CM060309.1, from coordinate 73,557,057 downwards.
TACACACACATACAGCCTTCGTCTCCATCGATGTTAGAAATTCTTTCTTTTTGCAGAAACAGAAAATAGACAATTACAACGAAAGACAAGCGGAGGTGAGGACTGATGTTTCAAACAAGCAAACAAACTAACAAACAAACAACAACAGAAAACCAAAAAAACCAAAAAAACCCAAACAAAACAAAACAAAAATCCACGAACCAATAAAAAGAATTAGTTACGTATATTGTTTTCAAACGACATCTGAGCTTAAAGAAAGAAATGCAAGCACGAAAACCGATTTGTTGGCAATTTATGACCGGGGGTTTTAATTAAGAAGGGGTGTAATTTTTCTCCATGCACACTCGGTCACCCATCTCACTTCAAAATGAATGAATAATGTGTGCTTACAAAGACCTCTGGTGACACGGCGGCTGACGTTTAATTTGCTGGTCTTGAAGTGATCCCATATTAATAGTGTCCGCCCTCAGCTCAGCCCCCGGGCTCTTTTCTTCAGTTCAGACACTGGGTTGGCTTTGTCTATGTGTTCGAAACGGATCGATTTGTGTTTTGTCTCTGTTTCTTTCTTTCTTTCTTTCTGATTGATTGGTTTTCGGTTAATGTTCTGTCGTTGTACCTGTCTGTCTGTCTGTCTCGCTCTCTCTGCTTGTCTGTCTGCGTGCGTGCCTGCCTGCATGCCTGTCCGTCTGCCTGCATGCCTGTATGTATGTATGTATGTATGTATGTATGTATGTATGTATGTACGTATGTATGTATATATGTATGTATGTAGTATGTATGTATGTATGCATGCATGTATGAATGGACGGATGGACGGATGGATGGATGGATGTGTATGTATGTATTATGTACGTATGTATGCATGTATGCATGCATGTATGTATGTATGTATGTATGTACGTACGTACGTATGTATATATGTATGTATGTATGTATGTATGTATGTATATATGCATGTATGTATGTACGTACGTATGCATTTATCAATGTATGCATGCGTGCATGCATGTATGCATGTTCAAGACGGATTCATAAGGTTCTGACAGTTCCATCTGCGCTTCACCCAGATCTACCAGCAGTTATATACTTTTTATATTCTTTAATTGTCCGCTTGTTCCTTCTTGGTTGTTGCGAGGGGATACAGCCGATGATCAGCAGCGAAATGGGAGACCTGAAGAGAAGAAATGCCGAGTGATATCAGATTATCTTTCACACTTGTTATGATAATAATAATGATAATAATAATAATAATAATAATAATAATAATAACAATAATAATAATGATAATAATGATAATAATAATAATAATAATAATAATAATAAATAATAACAATAACAACAACAACAACAACAACAAACAATAATAATAATAATAATAATAATATAATAATAATAATAATAATAATAATAATAATAATATTTGTATGGCGCCAAATCTTGACAATTCAAATCAAAGCGCACCCACGCACAAGGCATACGCATACAATCGACAAAGATCAGATTAGAATGTTTAATACACAGACTGAGGGAAAGAAGTAGTCGTAGAAGTCATGGTTGGGAAAAGAAATGGGATTTTAAATTTGGATATAAAAGCAGAAAGGCTAGGCGTTGGGCGAAGACAGAGCTGGCTGGCGGGGTAGCATTCTGATCGGATGATGAAATCACTTTTCATTCTGAGGATGAGTATGATGGTGGACTGGTGTTCCCACTATTTCTCTGATCTTAATGTTTCCGATTATTTTATTTTTGGTCTTGTTGAGAACCATTCTTCCGGAGCTTGATCAGGATCCAGGTCTGGCATTGATATATCAGGTTGGGATGAAGATGGAATTGATAAGCTTGTGCCGGAGAGGGGGTACGATATGTAAACTGTATATATAAAACCAAGCCTCGGTAGAAAGACATTTGAAAACTCTGTGTTAAACGGCTTTTAGACACTGAGAAACCGTAATCGCCTATACTTAAAACTATCGTACCAGACCCTGACACATTTAGCAGCTTGCTGTTTATGGTTTTATACGAAAGAAAATCATAGTACTTTAGCCTTAGAGTATCATACCCTAATGCTGTGTTGTGTACTTGAAGCCAGGGAGGACGTAAAATAAATTCTCTTGCTTCGCTTCACTGTTATTTTACTACTCGCCATCAAAGAGAAGGGGGTCATACACCAAAAGTGAGCGAGAACTGCACGCACTTTAGTTTATACCATAACCATAACCATTTTTCTCCCTCACCGAATCCACGAGCTTTGAGAGCGCGATAGGAGATAAAAATACAGAAATTCACACTCTGTTCTGTGGCTTTCACACACCTGAGTTTTATTGCTGACCCTTTTCAAATTCAACAAGAAACGCGTCAGTGTGACGTCCAACTCGTCAACAGCGGGAGTTGTGACATTAAAGCCACAAAAGGCCCATCACTCTGACCATTTGCTCTCCTTTCAATGACTAACCTGCACCAACTAAGGGGAATAATTCACCGGTGGAAGCCTTGCGAGTTACGGCCCATGCTGACCGCCTCCGCGTGAAGTTTATTAAGTGGGATGGCTTTAAAACTGGAAACGTTGCGCGCCGTTTAAAGAGGGCGTCACCGCTTGGATGGCCGGTTGTGCCTAACGTGATTGTTGGTTTTAAGGGCGGAGACTGTTTTATTCTTGCCGTGTGTTGTTTTATTTCAGGCTACCCATTTCGCTGATCGCACCTGGCTGAAGTCGCATTCTGGATATTTTTTTAGTCTTTTTAAAAAAAATTTTTTATTTACTCTTTTCAATTAAGCGTATTTAAGTACAGGATGCAGCAGCTGACTTTTTCAAACGAATAAACGAATATACATAAAGATAAAAATGTAACTCTCGTACTTTCAGCCAAACCTCTCCTCTGAACACGTTTTCCCATTCAACCCCTCAAAACCAATGACCACATAACGAGGGGGAAAAAACCCTAACAACAACAACCGAAAACGAAAAAAAAAAAAAAAAGGAAAAGGAGAAACAAAAATACAAAGAGAGATACAAACAAAAATATC
>CM060309.1:73541533-73546533 GCA_030674185.1 Monoplex corrugatus | reverse complement strand
CAATCTGCGATTCCTGCCATAGATACATATAAATCTGTGATTCTCACAAACATGAGGAACAAAATTTTGACAATCTGCAATTGCTGCCATAGATGAATACACATCTGTGATTCCCATAAAAATGAGAAAGATAATTGTAACGCTCAACGTTTCCACCATAGATATATAATATCTATGATTCCCACAGAAAAGAGAAAAATGCTTGTAATAACTTATGGTTCCCACAGTAGATATACATGTACGTCATTCCCACAGAGAGAAAAGAAACATAATTTCAACCATCTACTATTCCCACCCTAGATATCCACAGATCTGTGATTCCCATATAAAAGACCTGTGACGTTAGTGCATACGGAGCGCGGAGACGTCATCTATAGAAACTGAAACTGAAACAGAGAAAGATCATTTCAACGATCTACGTTTCTGGCATAGATATATACATATTTGTATGTATGTACATATCTATGATCCTCACATAATTGAGAAACATTTTTGAAATTTACGGTTTCCACCGCAGATAAAAACATATTTGTGATTCTGTTCTGCTTCTGATACTAGGCTATTCGTTTACAAATTCCTCGGCGCAGAAGTTTCACAGTCGGTCGCCGCTCTTTTTCTGTGTCTGGTCCATAGAAGGAAGATTAAGGAAGATTAGGAAAAGACAGGCAACATATAGGCCATTTTTATGAGGAAAGGGGAATTGGAGCATCTGGTCACAACAGGAAAGCTGGAGAGAAAGAGAGCACCAGGTAGACCCAGGGAAAAAATATTGGACAGACTTGCAAAATGGCTGAAGACAGAAAGGGTGGAAGATGTGCTTGCGGCAACAATGGATAGAAACATATGGAGGGCTATGATCGCCATCGCCATGTGGCAAGGCACTTGATGATGATGAAGATAGTCCATAGAACTGGAAATCTCTTCCCTGTTCATTAGATAGTCACACACTCTGTCTTCCTTCAAGTCTGACCTGAAAACATATATTTTTTTTTATTCAGCAGTGACTTCCGCCTCTATGTGGCGACCTTCTTGGCCCCACTCCCCCCTCCTATCCTCCCCCTCGCGGTTTGCGTGTGCTTTTTGCCCTGGAGTTTTGGTCGTTGTTGATTGACTGCTTTAGTGAGTGATGAGTGTGCGCACTTTTTATATCAATGTTTGGCGCCTTATTGTTATTAACATTATTGTTATTATTATTATTATTACTATTATTAGCATTATTGTTCCCACAGAGATGAGAAATATCTGGGTTCCCATCATATGTATATATACATATGCATATGTATATATATGTACATATAAATATGCGGGTGTGTATGTGTGTGTGTGTGTGCGTGCGTATGTGTGTGTGTGTGTATGCGTGTGTGTGTGTATGTATGTATGTGTGTGTGTGTGTGTATGCGCCCGCGCGTGTGTGTATGTATGTCATTCACGCAGAGACGAGCAAAAATAATTTTGACGATCTGCGGTTCCCACCACAGATATGATGCACACATATCTCTCATTCCCACGGAAAGGGGAGGAACATAATTTTAACGATAAAATGTGATTTTTCAGACCCCTCTTTCAATATTACCCACAGGAATTTTTTTTTCTCTCTCTTCGAATGAAGCCGACAAGACAGGCGTGACACGTGCACATTGTATATTGAAGCAAAACGGCGGAGGAGATAGGAGAACGATAGCAGAAATTGAGCACTTAACTACCAGCCCCTAACCTGCCTCTCTCTCTCGCCTTTCATTATCAGTCACTTTTTCCTTAAAGACCCGTAAAAGAGGGTTTCTCGGCGCCAGAGCTCGCTGCAGAATGGCTCCGGTTCCTTGTCTTATCAACAGCTCGACTCATCGGGAAATGAAAAATTTCCGCTGCGTGTTGGAGCCGAGATGGGGAGAGAGAGAGAGAGAGAGCGAGAGAGATGGAAAAGAAAAAAAAAGTTTCAGTGCTGGCTTGGAAGAAACCCCCTCTGTGGAAGTCTATTAGACTCGGTGTATCAAAGCGGCATTATGCAAAGGCATGAGGAGTGATAGTGTGTCTCGAATGCGCCTACCTCAAATTGCCCATCAACTCTGGGCGCAGCGGGGGCAGTCGTCTGGCGCGCTGCTGCGGGGAAGAGAAATGGGGAAACAAACGAAACCAATATGATATTGTATCAGGAATCATGAGAGGTGATGAGGGCTGTTGATGGTTGCTGATGGGGCGGCTCTTTGAACGAGGGCCGTTTTCCCCCTCGCCAATTGCCTCCTTCATTTCTGGCTCCGCAGGGGTGTGGCGTCGTCCTCGCTGCATCCCGCTGAAACATCTTCATTGGGCAATCACAGAACCCATAAATCTTCAATAAGCTCATTACACATTTGTCCAGGACACAAACGGTTTTGTCTACATGATAAGAAGCAGACGAGACCCCACTGAGGGGGTGGGGGTTACCCAGTAGCACCCGAGAGAGAGGAAGAGAGAGAGAGAGAGAGAGCGCGCGGGTAAAAAGCTGAGAGATGGAAGCAAGGCTTCCTCGCTGCCAGGGTGTGCGAGGCGTTAGGTTAAAAACGCCTTATGTTCCAGCTTTATGTTAAAGCGTCTTACACGAAGTTTGCTGCCTGGCCGGGGGAAAAACTCATTCTCTTCAGAATGCGAATAACAGTCACCGAGCATTATGTCTCTTTTTTTCTTTGCATAGTTGTTCACATTTACTTTTTTTGTTGTTGTTGCTTTTTTTGTGAAGTAGATATTTCAAACCTAGACTGGCTTTGTTAGCAGAGCTGTGGATTCAAGATCTGATGTCTGGAGTTCCATCCCAACGGAAAATCTTTACTGCTCGCTGCCCATCTCAATGCTCATACATTCTGTTAGTGTCAGTTTATTGTTTTGTAATGTTCTTCCTTTCCCTCCCCACCCCCTTCCCATCGATCCCTTTCTAAAATCTTACTGGCGTGTTTAGTTTTCCTCTGGTTTAAGGAGTCTGCCACTCAGATAATTGTTGGCAGATTAAGGTAGAGTACATATAGAACTATCCTAACGCGATTAATCTTTCTTAAACAAAGTCTAAATTGAAAATTTAAGATGTACGTGAGTTCAGCAGAACTGTAGCAGAACATTCCTCGCCAAATGTGCCCATCTTTCCCGTAAACTGTATCAACAGTTACACTTTCCACATTTTAAATCCATCCAGCCACCCAACACTATTGATGTGAACCACTATCCTACTCACTTATTGCCCCGTTATAATATTGGCATGCAAGTCTAGCAACGGAAACCAGTTGCCATGGTGTAGTGATTAGCGCAACTGGAAGGTTGTGGGTTCGAATCCCCATCAGTCCTTCCAAAAATCTTTGTGGTTATTTTTCGGCTCTAATCGGCTTCTGCCCAGGGTTGGGCGTGATCTGGGCTCGTTGGAAAGACTGGAACCACACAGTTGAGTCTCATCCACTTTAAAGATACGATATAGAGGGTGTTGCTCAAATCTTTTGACCAGCACCGCAGGTGTCTGTATCTCTCGGGTCTGGTTGACGCCAGGATGTATCATGATAGTAAGCGTAATTTTTCGGATCAGGAGTATAAATGTACTTATAACATCAGCTCGATGCGTCTGATCCTTTCTCTGTCTGTCTGTCTCTCTGTATATATATATCTTTACCTCCCTCTCCCTCTGTCTCTCTCTTTCTCTCTCTCTCTCTCTCTCTCCATTTTTTTCGATCCTTAGCTCAGTTGTCAGAGCACCATGCGCATAACGCAGCGGTTGTGGGTTCAACCCCCGGGCAGGCCACGTGTACACGCAGACTGGTTGGTTCTCTTGATAGAACTGTAGACACAAGATCTGATCAATACATCGTGTTCAATCCCAGCCAGAGGACCATCGATAAAGAAGATTAGTAAAAGACAAGCCACATTTATAGGACGTTTTATCAGGAAAGAGAAATTAGAGCACCTGGTCACAGCAGGAAAGCTGGAGGGAAAGAGAACACCAGGTAGACCCAGGGAGAAAAAATTGGACGGACTTGCAGGGTGGCTGAGGATGGAGAGGGTAAGGAGATGTACTTGCAGCGACAAGGGACAGATTCGTATGGAGGGCCGTGATCGCCAACGCCATGCGGTAAGGCGCATGATGATGATGATGAATCTCAGCCCGCAGCAGCAACACAACAACAACAACAACAACAACAAAAATCTCGCCCGTTCGCTGCCTGTCTTAATGTTTCCATCATTTTGGTGGCAACAGAACCGATGTTAATAAAAATTAGCTTACTTGGTATCGAAGGAAATAAGAGGGAAGCAGGGAGAATTTTAAATATTAACAAAGTAACATAACTCTCGAGAGTCACAGAGTTATCTCCCATGTAGAATTTCTCAAACCCAACACAGTTTGCGCTACCCATTCAGCTAGCATAGACGCAGCCACAAAGCATAAAGTGGTAAGCTCAGAACAAGTTTGCGCTACCCATTCAGCTAGCATAGACGCAACCACAAAGCATAAAGTGGTAAGCTCAGAACAAGAGTTATGTTACTTAGTTGTTACTTGGTATCGGTTTAGTGTTCCATAGATCCCTTCTCACCACGTTCCCATTTGGAGACCTTGCCAACGAATAAAGGTTTTGCGCAGGCTCAGGGAGTCTGCCAGATAATTGCTGGCATTCGGTCGGAGCGCATATGGAGATATCTGAGTGAGACGAATCCCCCTTGAACAAACTCCAAACTCTAGACTAATCCATTACGATAGAGTTCTAAAAAAGTCGTCTTCGCTGTTTGGCTGAGCAGATTTTTTTCTACCCTTCAACCTTATTTTCAAAATCACTGTACAATATATTGATTTGCACTAAACAGACATGAAAAAAATTATGTTGTAATAGGTAACAACATAAATTCATATACATAGAAAACAGCAATGTTGACGTATAAACAAAATGCAACACAACATAAACATACATAATAATTTACACTCGCTGGCTGAAGTCTGTTTCCACAGCGTTCCTGGGTTTTACAAAACAGCAGAGTTCTTTTAGTTGTTGCTGATG
>CM060309.1:73521533-73539033 GCA_030674185.1 Monoplex corrugatus | reverse complement strand
AATTTCTAGATCTAGTACAGAAATTCCAGAAGGTGGAGGTACTATTTATACCGAAAGAACCCCCGGCATCCCAAGGGGGTTCCATCATCTCTAAAAAGAGAGATCAGATACACCGTAACTCCATTTATAAAAAAAAAACATGAAATGGAGTGGGGGAGGGGGGGGGGTCGATCTCATCCAGAAAGATCGCTTTGATGGAGTGAATGAACCCGGATCTCCCTTTTGTTTGTTGGTTTGTTTCTTTGTGTGTTTTTCTGTTTGTCTGCTTGTTAGTTCAAAGTTGGTCACGCCTTAAAAATAGCCATTGTATCCGTAAGAGACATGTTGATGTTGGTTCAAATGCGTGTATGCAAGTTGCTGAGGTTGGGAGGCTTACACCTGCAGGATTCATTAGTAGCAAGAAACTCTGGACAGCACAAGGTCCTCAGAGGAAAATGTCCCGTCAAGCAAGTGTTTTGGCCCTAAACTCTGTACACTCTACGGGGGCCGGGCTGCATCCAGGTCATGACTACTGGTTGCCCCTCTGCTTCTGTCGCCATCATTTGTTTTTCAACTGGCTTCGAACAAACGCCTTCTAGGAGTCTGGGCTCACTGCTGTGCCCCCCCCCCCCCTTCCCATTTTTTTTAACATTATGTTATTGCATTCTACCTCAAGTAGGTAGAGAGAAGAAACGTTTGTTTTTTTTTATCTGATTTACATTTTTCTTTCTTTCTTTCTTTCTTTCTTTCTTTCTTTCTTTCTTTCATTCTTTCTTTCTTTCTTTCTTTTTCTTTCTTTCTTTCTTTCTTTCTTTCTTTGTTTTCTTTGATTAATTAATTAGTTTATTATTTATTTATTTAATTTATTTATTCATTCATTTATTTATTGCTTATTCCTATTTATTATTTGATCATTAAGTAAGTTATCTACCTATTCAATTATTTACTTATTTACTTATTGTCTCGATACATTTACCATGCGAAATTCAGACTGCTCTACCACGAAAAAGTGTGTCATGCGCCCCGCGCCCATTTTTTTGTGTGCATATCTATTTACACAACGACAATGAATTTTGTTACAGACTTTTGTCAGGAAACAACCCCGTGGCTTGCCGTGGGATCTTTAACGTGCGACTACGTGCATGCTTCACAGTGTACCTCGGTTTATCATGGACTCATCCGAAAGACTAGAACCCAAAGCACCAATCAAGATCGAGTGGAGGGGAGGAGAGAGAACTCTGTCCAATCTGTGACTCGAACACGGGTTTCTTGCATTCTGGGCATGATGCTTTAACCACTAGACCTACTCCACTCGAAGATATGTGCAGAAATTTTCTCGAAAGAAAACAGAAGTCATGGACTGGTAAGAGGCTGAACGAAAGAATGAAAACAAAGAAAATGAAAGAACAAGTGAGGGGAAGAGAGAGAGAGAGAGAGAGAGAGAGAGAGAGAGAGAGATAGAGAGAGAGAGAGAGAGAGAGAAACAGACAGACAGAGACAGACAGACAGACAGACAGACAGAGCCAGAAACAGAGAGGCTGAGAGAGACGGAGAGCGACAGAGACAGAGATAGGGAGAGAGAGTGAAAGAAAGAGAAGACAGACAGACAGACAGACAGGCAAACAGACAGATAGAGAAAGAGAGACAGACAGACAGACAGACCGACAGGCAGACAGACAGACGGACAGACAGACAGAAAGGCAGAGACAGAGAAACAGAGACAGACAGACAGAAAGAAATGAGAGAGACAGAAAGAAAGAGACAGAAGAGACAGACAGACAGATAGATAGCCAGCCAGCCAACCAGACAGACAGACACACAGACAGACACTCAGACAGAGAGGGCTGGAAATTTCTCTCGGAGAATTTATGGAACTCTAGAGCTGATATTTTGAGTTTCAGTACCAGGCCGCAATATGAAAAATTGGTGTCTTTATTGCTCATCGTCTTTCTGTCCATCTGCCCATACTGTATTTTCCCCGAGTAGGCTTATTTTATTATTATATAAAATGTAATCATGATCTAGTACTATGTGTTTAAATTCCAACGAGCATGCTTTGACATGGATTTTGCGCTATGTAAATGGATTCTTTCACCATTGCGATGCAGGTTCTTTTTTTTCAGATTTGCGAATTCCGTGACAATGCATAGGTTACATAAAACTGACAATGCTATACGAAAAATTTACAGCAACTATGACAAAACACCAGCCAGTTAGCTGCAATACCTTCTTCAAACACCCAAGACTCTAAAATGCATAATTAATCAAGAAAAAAAGCAGTGCCATTCATTTCTCTGTGAAAAAGAAAGAAAAAAGAAGGAAAGAAAGAATAAAGAAAGAAAAAGAAAAAGAAAGAAAGAAAGAAAGAAGGAAAGAAAGAAAGAAAAAGAAAGAAAGAAAAAGAAAGAAAGAAAGAGAGAAAGTTTCTGGCACTAAGACTGGAAATTGTAGCTCAGTATGAGGGGTGATTTTTTTTTTTGCTACATAGAAACAGGCATATTTTACCATCCCCTCGAAAATGAATGGAATTATCATTGTTACTACTCCTACCTTAATACTCCAATCCATTTTGTGGTTATCAGCCTAACGTTTTTTGGGTCACCCTGCCCATCTCATTTCTGAATCTTGCCAGCACATAAGCTTTTATTTTCCGCAGGGTCAAAGATGCTGACAAATCATCAAAATAGAATTAGGTGGACTGGATATGGAGTTGTCGAAGTGCGATGAATTCCTGTCAAAAAATTCTAATTCTAGATGATGGGGATACTGTTCATACTGACTGAGCCTCTACGCCTAGCATACTGATGAGAGGCGAGAACTGTATCTAAAGTTTGGAGTTTGTTTGGAATTTGGACTTTATCCAAGAAGAATTCATCGCGCTCGGTACTATTCCGCATGCGCTCCATCAAAAATCTACCATCAACTATCTGGTAGACTCCCTGAGCCTGCGCAAACCCCTACGTGCTGGCACAGTCTTGAAATGGAAAAGAGGGGTGAGGTTTCCATAAAACACTAAGCTGACACCACCAGAATAATAGTAACATTAAGATGGGCAGCAAACAGGCCAGTTTTTAATGTTGCCGGCTGGGATTGAACTCGAGATATCAGATTTTGAGTCCACGGCTCTGACAAGAGAGAATCAACCAGCCTACGCTGAAACTAGTGGCCCGGCACCCAGAACACTCCCTTTGTAAGTGCCTATGATACCTGCACTGAGTGACAATGAACAGATCTCTTGATCCCCAACACTGCTCAGAGTCCACATCACCTTGGCAGGAGCATAGTTCAGTGCGACAAGCTAAAAGTAAACACAGGTAGGAAACGAACACGCGCACGCGCACGCGCACGCGCACGGGCGTGCGTGCTTGCGCGCGCGCCACACACACACACACAACACACACGCACGCGCGCGCAAGCACACACCACACACAACACACGTTTAGGTAGGAAACACACACGCACGCACGCACAAACACACACACACACACACACACACACATGTGTACACACACTCAAGGAGGAAACACACACAAACATACACACACGTAAGTAGGAAACACACACACCACACACACACACACACACACACACACACACACACACACACACACACACACACACACACACACACACACACACACACATACACACACACACACACAATCACACACAATCACGCACACACACAGGTAAGTAGGAAACACATACACATACATACAAACACACACCACACACAACACACACACACACACACACACACACACACACACACACACACAAACACACACCACACACACACGTACGTAAATAGGAAACACACACGCACACACATACAAACACACACACCACACATACACACACACATACACACACACAAACAAACAAACACACACACACAGACACACACACACACACACACACAAAGTAAGTAGGAGACACACACATACCCCCCCCCCCCCCCACACACACACACACAAAACAGGGCAGTCAAAGAGTGCATGTTAAAGAACACAGCTCAGCCACAGTCAGACGTCACCATTCATTACATGGTGCCCAGCTAAATAGTGTCCAGGGACAGCATGAAGATAGCTAACTGTGTGTCATTACCTCCACCCCAGTGAGAGATATAAGAACGTGTTTTTTAACCCCCCTCCTACCTTCTTGCGAAGTATAGTGCCAAAATCCATTTAGTGTTTGAACCAAAAGAGTCTTTCTCTGTCTGTGTCTCTCTCTGTGATTCTCTGTCTTCGTCTCTCTCTTTGTCTCTGTCTGTCTGTCTGTCTGTCTGCCTCTTTCTCCCCCTCTCTCTCTCCCCCTTTTTCTCCCCTCTCTCTTTCTCCCTTCTCTCTGTCCCTCTGTGTCTCTCTGTCTCTGTTTCTCTCTGTCTCTGTCTCTCTGTTTCTGTCTCTGTCTCTCTCTCTGTGTCTCTCTCTGTCTGTCTGCATGTATGTCTATCTGCCTCTGTCTCTCTCTCTGCCTCTCTATCTCTCTCTTTCTCATACGGATGAGTGTGTGAGTGCACGAAGCATACGTGTGTGTGTGTGTGTGTGTGCTCCCGCAGGCATGCGCGCGAATGTGTGCGAGAGCTCCAAACTGCAGCAGAACAAATGCTGACTTATGTGCTGCCCATCATGATATGTCAATCATTTTTTTTTATCTGACGGCAACATGGTTCACGTAGAATCAAGGTGCTGCTCCACTTTTCATCTACATCTCAATGTGCCATGGCTCCAGTGCATAGGTTCAAAGAGTTTTACGAATTGCCAGATTTAGGTGGTTGTACTCTGGAACTGTCCGCCTGTCATGACTACCTGTTCAAAAATCCCATAAGGTGATCGAAATCGCGGCTGTTTCTAAGATAGATTTGACCTGAATTTGGTTCAAAGCTTTGGTAAGCGCAGTCAAGTGGTACACGTGTTTGATTGAGATTGATCGTGTGTCACAGTTACTTATGAAATGTGTTCTTTTCATTTTCTGTTTTTTGTTTTTTTTTTCAGCTCTTGGGCTGGTTACATGTACTCAGTGTTTGTTTGCTTGTACGTTTCTTTCTTTTCTGTCTGTCTGTTTGTCTTTCTTTCTGTTTTTTCTTTCTTTCTGTCTGTCTGTTTGTCTTTCTTTCTGTTTTTTCTTTCTTTCTGTCTGTCTGTTTGTCTTTCTTTCTGTTTTTCTTTCTTTCTGTCTGTCTTTCTTTCTGTCTGTCTGTCTGTCTTTCTTTCTGTTTGTCTTTCTTTCTGTCTGTCTTTCTTTCTGTCTGTCTTTCTTTCTGTCTGTCTTTCTTTCTGTCTGTCTTTCTTTCTGTCTGTCTTTCTTTCTGTCTGTCTTTCTTTCTGTTTGTCTTTCTTTCTGTCTGTCTTTCTTTCTGTTTGTCTTTCTTTCTGTCTGTCTTTCTTTCTGTCTGTCTTTCTTTCTGTCTGTCTTTCTTTCTGTCTGTCTTTCTTTCTGTCTGTCTGTTTGTCTTTCTTTCTGTCTGTCTTTCTTTCTGTCTGTCTTTCTTTCTGTCTGTCTTTCTTTCTGTCTGTCTTTCTTTCTGTCCTGTCTGTTTGTCTTTCTTTCTGTCTGTCTTTCTTTCTGTCTGTCTTTCTTTCTGTCTGTCTGTTTGTCTTTCTTTCTGTCTGTCTTTCTTTCTGTCTGTCTTTCTTTCTGTCTGTCTTTCTTTCTGTCTGTCTTTCTTTCTGTCTGTCTTTCTTTCTGTCTGTCTTTCTTTCTGTTTTTCTTTCTTTCTGTCTGTCTTTCTTTCTGTCTGTCTTTCTTTCTGTCTGTCTTTCTTTCTGTTTTTTCTTTCTTTCTGTTTTTCTTTCTTTCTGTCTGTCTTTCTTTCTGTCTGTCTTTCTTTCTGTCTGTCTTTCTTTCTGTCTGTCTTTCTTTCTGTTTTTCTTTCTTTCTGTTTGTCTTTCTTTCTGTCTGTCTTTCTTTCTGTCTGTCTTTCTTTCTGTCTGTCTTTCTTTCTGTTTTTCTTTCTTTCTGTTTGTCTTTCTTTCTGTCTGTCTTTCTTTCTGTCTGTCTTTCTTTCTGTCTGTCTTTCTTTCTGTCTGTCTTTCTTTCTGTTTTTTCTTTCTTTCTGTCTGTCTTTCTTTCTGTCTGTCTTTCTTTCTGTCTGTCTTTCTTTCTGTTTTTCTTTCTTTCTGTCTGTCTTTCTTTCTGTCTGTCTGTCTTTCTGTCTGTCTTTCTTTCTGTTTTTCTTTCTTTCTGTTTTTCTTTCTTTCTGTCTGTCTTTCTTTCTGTCTGTCTTTCTTTCTGTTTTTCTTTCTTTCTGTTTTTCTTTCTTTCTGTCTGTCTTTCTTTCTGTCTGTCTTTCTTTCTGTTTTTCTTTCTTTCTGTTTTTCTTTCTTTCTGTCTGTCTTTCTTTCTGTCTGTCTTTCTTTCTGTCTGTCTTTCTTTCTGTTTTTCTTTCTTTCTGTTTTTCTTTCTTTCTGTCTGTCTTTCTTTCTGTCTGTCTTTCTTTCTGTTTTTCTTTCTTTCTGTTTTTCTTTCTTTCTGTCTGTCTTTCTTTCTGTCTGTCTTTCTTTCTGTCTGTCTTTCTTTCTGTCTGTCTTTCTTTCTGTTTTTCTTTCTTTCTGTCTGTCTTTCTTTCTGTCTGTCTTTCTTTCTGTTTTTCTTTCTTTCTGTTTTTCTTTCTTTCTGTCTGTCTTTCTTTCTGTCTGTCTTTCTTTCTGTCTGTCTTTCTTTCTGTTTTTCTTTCTTTCTGTTTGTCTTTCTTTCTGTCTGTCTTTCTTTCTGTCTGTCTTTCTTTCTGTCTGTCTTTCTTTCTGTTTTTCTTTCTTTCTGTCTGTCTTTCTTTCTGTCTGTCTTTCTTTCTGTTTTTCTTTCTTTCTGTCTGTCTTTCTGTCTGTCTTTCTTTCTGTCTGTCTTTCTTTCTGTTTTTCTTTCTTTCTGTCTGTCTTTCTCTCTCTTTTTTTTTCTTTCTTTCTTTCTGTCTGTCTCTTTCTTTCTTTATTTTTTTGATGAGTGGGTTTTTACGTAGATAGTTTTTTGTTGTCACTTTTTAACCCTGTCATATGTATACGCAGCCATACTCAACTTTCAGTTGAGTATAAAATCTGAATTTCTGTGTTTCCAGAAGTCGTCGAACACCGACATGGCTTCCAAGATCTCTAACTCTTTGACTCCTGTACCCTGTCCACCAGCATCCAGCATTGTCAGTCATTGCTAGCAAAACAAAACACTAACCCTTTGATCCCTCACCCAATCCACCAGCTTCCTGCAGGAGTCAAAGTGTTAAGTTTTTGCGTTGGTGGATAGGGTGCAGGAATGTATTGTCTGCGTATACACACGATGGTTGTTCTAGCAATGGCAAGTCTGCACACACGTTGACTGGGAGAATGGAAAATATCTCCATCTTTTACACATCGGTTGTTACTGGCAGTATCAAACTCAGGTGTTCTGGTTGGAGAACAGAGAAGAGTGACAGAATGGTTTAGACGTTCGCCTGCCAATAACTAAATTTAAAGTTCCGGGGTTCGTTCCCGACTGAGGCCTCGATCGACTCCTTTCTGCCCAGTTTGACCAGAAAATAGATCTGAACGCCTAGTCTTTCGGAAGGGGACAAAAACAAACAAACAACAACAAAAACAACAAATCAGACCCGCGTGCCTTCTGGCCTGCGCACGCTAAAGATCCCAAGGCAGTTGAAAATCGTAAAGAACAGGGCATTCGCCAAGCCGCCCTGGTATAAAACATTGGAGAGATAGGTTGATTTCCCAGGTCCCTCCCCTTGAAGACCAATTAGCCTTCTTGCCTTTCTGAAGTCTTGGTTAAAAAAAAAGGGTGGTTTTGCACTGTGACGATGGGCTCTTACAGGAGAGAAGAATCCAGAGTGTCCCGTGGTAAATCCACTGTGACAAAAGAAATAAATAAATATGATGTCCAACATACAAACTTTTGGATAATCGCACCAATCAGAAGACATCTGAAGACGTGGAAAATAATCGTAAGATTGTACGTATGGTTTGGCTGTTTAAGTGTTGTGTTTATCTCCACTCGTTTTGTTTTGTTTCTTTTTATTTTATTTTCTTTTCTTATTCTCTATCTTTTATTTCATTTTGTTTTTACTTCATCTATTTCGTTTTTTTTAAAATTCTTTAAACTTTATTTCATTTACTTTTATAAACTGTTGTATTTTTGTTTTGTTTTGTTCATTTTATTTAACTTTTTATTTATTTTCACTATATTTCATTTTATTTTATTTTATCTTTTTTATGTTATTCTATTTCATTTTGTTTTATTTTATTTTATTTTATTTTATTTTATTTTACGTCTCCCACTTTAGAGAAATTCTACCCTCAAATCAAGGCATCAAAACTGAGAATCCAAAAACAAACATGTCTGCAATATACAAACAGCCTCACATCTTAAATATGATCTCTAAAATGGGTTCATATTACCACCTCCTGAAGAGTTCCTTTGCGTTTCAAATAACCCTTTTTCAGCAATGTACCGACCTTTTTACTCCATTTTGCCATTCCCATGGGTCAGCCAATCTTCAACAAATTCTTTTTTTTTCCTCCTACGTCAAATGCCTTCACTTTTTGGCCAGATGATAAACAAAAGAGCAGTTGAAGCTGCTTTTAATTCTGAAGGAGAGGCGAGCTGGCAGAAATAATTAACTCTGGCCGATTGCCTTTCACAGCTGTCATAGAGATTTTGCTGGAGAGAGATTTGAGGTCCCTGGCTCATTCCTTTATGGCGATAGGAGTTCTGTCCCTTGGCAGTGTCGGCGACAGGGTGGTGGGTTTGATGATAGCTCTTCACCCTGTCCAATTCACTCTCCTTGTAACAGACTATCAGGGAGGTTCTCAGCCACCCCCCATCTCCCCCCTCCCGCCACCCTATCATGGCTGCCTTCAACCCTGGTCATAACATTGTTACTCCTCTCCCTGAGCGCTGCTCACAGTGTCAGCCTCTAAAATTAAGAGTGGTTTGGCAGTTATCAACAGCTTTACCACGGCCTACCCCTTTGTTGGCCGATGCTGCCACGATCATCAATAGCCTCTTACCAATCCACTTCCCCACATCGGTCAATACATAGCCCCTTACCATTCCCCATCCCCACATCGAACAATACATAGCCCCTTACCAAACTCCTTCCCCACATCGGTCAATACATAGCCCCTTACCAATCCTTATTCCCACATCAGTCAATACATAGCCCCTTATCAATCTCCATCCCCACACCAGTCAATACATAGCCCCTTACCAATCTCCATCCCCACATCAGTCAATACATAGCCCATTATCAATCGCCATCCCCACACCAGTCAGTACATAGCCCCTTACCAATCTCCATCCCCACACCAGTCAATACATAGCCCCTTACCAAACACCATCCCCACATCGGTCAATACATAGCCCCTTACCAATCCTTATCCCCACATCGGTCAATACATAGCCCCTTACCAATACCCATCCCCACATCAGTCAATACATAGCCCCTTACCAATCCCTATCCCCACATCGGTCAATACATAGCCCCTTACCAATCCCCATCCCCACATCAGTCAATACATAGCCCCTTACCAATCCCCATCCCCACATAAGTCAATACATAGCCCCTTACCAATCCCTATCCCCACATCAGTCAATACATAGCCCCTTACCAATCCCTATCCCCACATCGGTCAATACATAGCCCCTTACCAATCCTTATCCCCACATCAGTCAATACATAGCCCCTTACCAATCCTTATCCCCACATCGGTCAATACATAGCCCCTTACCAAACCCCATGCCCACATCAGTCAATACATAGCCCCTTACCAATCCCCATCACCCACATCGGTCAATACATAGCCCCTTACCTACCCCCATCCCCACACCAGTCAATACATAGCCCCTTACCTACGCCCATCCCCACACCAGTCAATACATAGCCCCTTACTAATCCACATCCCCACATCGGTCAATACATAGCCCCTTACCAATCCCCATCCCCACACCAGTCAATACATAGGCCCTTTACCTACTCCCATCCCCACACCAGTCAATACATAGCCCCTTACCAATCCCCATCCCCACATCGGTCAATACATAGCCCCTTACCAATCCCCATCCCCACACCAGTCAATACATAGCCCATTACCAATCCCCATCCCCACATCGGTCAATACATAGCCCCTTACCAATCCCCATCCCCACATCAGACAATACATAGCCCCTTACCAATCCCCATCCCCACATCAGTCAATACATAGCCCCTTACCAATCCCCATCCCCACATCGGTCAATACATAGCCCCTTACCAATCCCCATCCCCACACCAGTCAATACATAGCCCCTCACCAATCACCATCCCCACATCGGTCAATACATAGCCCCTTACCAATCCCCATCCCCACATCGGTCAATACATAGCCCCTTACCAATCCCAACCCCACATCAGTCAATACATAGCCCCTTGCCAATCCCCATCCCCACATCAGTCAGTACATAGCCCCTTGCCAATCCCCATCCCTACATCAGTCAATACATAGCCCCTTATCAATCCCCATCCCCACATCAGTCAATACATAGCCCCTTACCAATCCCCATCCCCACATCAGTCAATACATAGCCCCTTACCAATCCCATCCCCACAGCGGCCAATACGTAGCCCCATGAAAATCCTCATCACCCACATCGGTCAATACATAGCCCCTTACCAATAACCATCCCCACGTAGGTCAATACATAGCCCCTTACCTACCCCCATCCCCACATCAGCCAATACATAGCCCCTTGCCAATCCCCATCCCTACATCAGTCAGTACATATCCCCTTGCCAATCCCTATCCCCACATCAGTCAGTACATAGCCCCTTACCAATCCCCATCCCCACATCATTCAATACATAGCCCATTATCAATCTCCATCCCCAAATCATTCAATACATAGCCCATTATCAATCTCCATCCCCAGATCAGTCAGTACATAGCCCTTTACCAATCTCCATCCCCACATCATTCAATACATAGCCCCTTGCCAATCCCTATCCCCACATCAGTCAGTACATAGCCCTTTACCAATCTCCATCCCCACATCATTCAATACATAGCCCATTATCAATCCCCATCACCCACATCAGTCAATACATAGCCCCTTACCAATCCCTATCCCCACATCAGTCAATACATAGCCCTTTGCCAATCCCTATCCCCACATCAGTCAATACATAGCCCCTTGCCAATCTCCATCCCCACATCATTCAATACATAGCCCATTATCAATCGCCATCCCCACACCAGTCAATACATAGCCCCTTACCAATCCCCATCCCCACATCAGTCAAAACACAGCCCCTTACCAATCCCCATCCACCCACATCAGTCAATACATAGCCCATTACCAATCCCTATCCCCACATCAGTCAATACATAGCCCCTTGCCAATCCCCATCACCCACATCAGTCAATACATAGCCCCTTGCCAATCCCTATCCCCACATCAGTCAATACATAGCCCCTTACCAATCCCCATCCCCACATCAGTCAATACATAGCCCCTTACCAATCCCCATCCCCACATCAGTCAATACACAGCCCCTTACCAATCCCCATCACCCACATCAGTCAATACATAGCCCCTTACCAATCCCTATCCCCACATCAGTCAATACATAGCCCTTTGCCAATCCCTATCCCCACATCAGTCAATACATAGCCCCTTGCCAATCTCCATCCCCACATCATTCAATACATAGCCCATTATCAATCGCCATCCCCACACCAGTCAATACATAGCCCCTTACCAATCCCCATCCCCACATCAGTCAATACATAGCCCCTTACCATTCCCCATCACCCACATCAGTCAATACATAGCCCCTTGCCAATCCCCATCCCCACATCAGTCAGTACATAGCCCCTTACCAATCCCCATCCCCACATCAGTCAATACATAGCCCCTTACCAATCCCCATCACCCACATCAGTCAGTACATAGCCCCTTACCAATCCCCATCCCCACATCAGTCAATACATAGCCCCTTACCAATCCCCATCCCCACAGCGGCCAATACGTAGCCCCATGAAAATCCTCATCCTCACGTAGGTCAATACAGAACCCCTTACCAATCCCCATCCCCAGATCGGTCAATACATAGCCCCTTTCCAATCGCCATCACCATACCAATCAATACATAGCCCCTTACCATTCCCCATCCTTACATCGGTCAATACATAGCCCCTTTCCATCTCCATCCCATGTCGGCCAATAGTCTGATCATCCGTAGCTCCCATTACATTCCAGCAATTTATCTCTCGCCTTTGTCACAGTGAAAAGAATGAGCCACTGTTGAGATGGGAGGGTGTGGGATAAGGTGCAAAAACGGCAACATTTTAATCTGTACTGGTCTGACAGGACTTCATCGATGGTTTGTTGAAGTGCAAGAACCGATTAAGAGGCAATTCAGCTGGTAATGTGGAGCCCTGTGGAGATGGGGAGGGTGATGTCTATCTATCCGTGGAGCTGGCGGAAATTAAAGCCCGGTAGGGCTAGCAGAGGTTATCAGGCTGTGGCAACAACTTGAATGGAACTTTATTGAAAGCTCATGTTTCTTCAAGGACCCGTGAATTCCAGCCCCAACCACGCTTATTCCCCTTTGGCTGCAGTGGCTTCCCTTGGCCCGCGCTGGTTTTTCTTTTCTCTGGTCTTGCAAAAGAACCACAGACACGATAAGGAAGATGGTTATGTAAGGTGCTCCTTAGTTAGCCACTGTTTTCTTTTTCCCTGGTTTTAATTTTCTGGCTGTCTGGCTGTCTGGCTGTCTCACTCTGTGCCCGTGAGTGAAATGGAATCGACCAGACTGTATTATAAAAGAAAGTTTCCGCCAGTTCAAATTACTTTGCTCGGACATGAACACCCAGACATGAAATAGCTCTTTGATCAAAACTTGAAATAATCTTAGGTTGTTTTTTTTCAGCTCTTGCCACTTCCTCACATACTCTTATCTAAACATTCTACATAGCCTCAGTGGTATTGAACACTGACATATGATCGGATCCATCTTCCTTTCCTGGAAGTCCAAGCATCAGGACTCCATAAATAGTTTTAGTGGCATAATCTCTGTAAGGCTGCTCATGGGAGGAGATACTTCAATACTGCTGCATTGTTTTTTCGATGCCACCTTTTCTGGTTGAAAGTGAAAAAATTTCTACCTAGGTTATGGATGAATAAATAAACAAATAAACACATAAGTAAATAGGCAAATACATAGATAGACACGGCAGACAGACACACAGACAGACAGACAGACAGATAGACAAGTAGACAGACAGACAGACAAATGGATGGAAAGACGAATAGACAGACAGGCAGATAGATAGATAGATAGATAGGTAGGTAGATAGATAGGCAGACAGATAGATAGATAGGCATATAGATAGTTAGATAGATAGATAGATAGGCATATAGATAGACAGATAGATAGATAGATAGACAGAGAGAGAGAGAGAGAGAGAGAGAGAGAGAAAGAGAGAATCAGATACATACATGTACATACATACATGCATACATGTACATACATACATACATTCATACATACATACATACATACATATACATCTATACATACATACAGACAGACAGACATACATGCATACATGCATGCATACATACATACATATATACATACATACAGACAGACAGACAGACACACATGCATACATGCATACATACATACATACATACATGCATGCATACATACATACATACATGTACATACATACGTGCGTATGTACATACGTACGTACATACATACATACGTACATGAATAAATAAACAAATAGATTAATAAACATCATCATCAGGTGCCTTGCCGTCATGGTGTTGGCGATCATGGACTTCCATCTGTCTCTATCTCTTGTTGCCCCAAGCATCTCCTCCACCCTCCTCGTCTTCAGCCACTCCGCAAGTCCGTCTAGCATTTTCTCCCTGGGTCTACCTGGTGCTGTCTTTCCCTCCAGCTTTCCCGTTGTGACCAGGTGCTCCAAATCCCCCTTCCTCATAAAATGGCCTATAAAAAATGTTGCCTGTCTTTTCCTAATCTTCCTTATGAGTGATCTACTTGTGTCTGCCTCCATCAAGACTGTCTCGTTTGTTTTCTTTGCTGTCCATGGAACTCTCAACATTCTTCTTAATAAACAGGGATAAATAAATAAATTAAAAAAAATAAACAAGCAAACAAACAAACAAATAAATAAATAAATAAACAAACATAAATAAATAAACAACCAAATAAAGAAACAAACAGATCATCTCACAAGCTTTGCTGATGCAAGGATATGCATTATGATCGTAAGCGTAGAGTACAGCCCTGTCGATGTCACGTAGTCTCAATTCTACGTGGAATTCCAAAGCATCATGGTTATCATACCCATCCCCACTATCATCATGACACTATAAAAAAGTGTCTCAGATTTCTGTGGCCATTGAGATAACGTAGGAACTGGGAGGAAAATAAACAAACAAACAAAACAGAAAGTAATAGCAATTTTTGTTTCTGTGCTACGCGTTTGAAGAACAAAGAATTGTCTTGGGCGAAAGGAAGCCCCTATTAATAATGACAGTAACTTATCATTACCACGTCAGCCTGTCTTGAAGGCTGCTCAGACCAGACACAAAAACATCCGGTGTTTTTTTCAATCCACTTAAAAATTTGTTTTGTATCGACTGGAGGTGTGTGAATGTGTGTGTGTGTGTGTGTGTGTGTGTGTGTGTGTGTGTGTGTGTGTGTGTGTGCGCGTGTGTGTGCTGTGTGTGTGCGTGCGTGTGTGTGGTGTGTGCGTGTGGTGTGCGTGTGTGTTTGCGTGTGTCCGTGTGTGTGTGTGTGTGTGTGTGTGCACGTGAGTGTGCGTGTGCGCGTGTGTTTTGATAAATGGATCCTTTAATCATTTATTATAATCGCAGTTCTCTAAACAGAATGAACCATGCCATTTTCTTATACCACATTCAGGCAATGCCTAAATGAAATAAATGGTATGTATGTAAACAGAGAGTGTATGGGTGTGGAAACGAGGAGAGAGAGAGACAGAGAGAGAGAGAGAGAGAGAGAGAGAGAGACAGACAGACAGACAGACAGAGATAGAGACAGAGATAGAGAGACAGAGAGACAGAGACAGAGAGAGAGAGACAGTGAGAGAGAGAGAGAGTCACACACATTCACACACAATCATTCAAACACACTCACACCAAACACACACGCAGAAAGACACGCGCACACACTCAACACACACACACCACACCACACACACACACACACACACACACACATACACACACAAACACACACATACACACATACACACACACACACACACACAACACACACACACACACACACACACACACACACACACACACACACACACACACACACACACCACACGTCCTGAAACGCTCGAAAATCTGTGGTTGACGCTCTCACACACCTTCTCTCTCTTTCTCTCTCTCTGTTTCTCTCTCTCTCTCACTCTGTCTCTCTCTCCTCCTCTCTCTCTGACTCTCTCATATTCACACGCACATTCACCCATGCACACAAGCACATACACTTACACACACGCACACGCACACGCACACACACACAAACACACACACACACATACACACACATACACACACATACACAACACACACACACACACACACACACACACACACACACACACACACACACACACACACACACTTAACCACACACAGAGGGCATGGGATGATGTAAATTAAAATTCTTCTCCTCCGCTTTCAAAAATGTCGGAGACGTAACAGCGGATATTCCGCTGCAGCAGGTCAAACCATTAGAGACGTGATAGCGGATATTCCGCTGCGGTTTTTAAAAATAGATACAAGCCGGTCACTGGTCTAGGGGAACTAACTACACATATAGGAACACTCTTTGGTATCTTCTGATGTGTTTGTTACTTCCCTTGCATCGATTTTATCCCGATTAGTTACAGTTTTTGCCTTTATCCAAACCAACTGGAGTGACTGTCCTTGCACCAAAATGGCAACATTTAGGCCTTCTTCTTCTTCTTCAAAGGATCGTCATAATCACTTTGCTGCTTCACCTGTGTGAAAACAAAGCTGTGTTTGTTCTTTTATATCTTCTGGTCATACCAAGGACTTGTGATTACCTGGATTTCTGGATTACCTGATCAAGAATGGGTGTTTTACTGACTTTATGTGTTGGATTACTGTCGATCAAAAACTTCTTTCCCAGAGCCAAAACCCTACCCCATTTCACCTTCTAGGAAGGTAAGTAGAATAGATGTATTGTCCTTGTATGTAGCTTCAGCTCAAAGAGCGTAAATTGAATTTTATTTTGATATAAAATATGTTCTTGTGCTGTAAGATCTGTATTTTTGAGAATTTTTTTTAAACTCCCCCAAATCGTGCGTCTCCAAGGGTTGTGGCAGGTCCCGTTGATCGCGTCCACAGTGGTTGTGCGAGGCAACTATATTACGTCTTCAAAGAGTTAAAGTGGACAGTTGTTGTAGTCAATCACATACACACAATTTTATAGGCGACGGCTGGGTGTGCTATCATGCTGCTGGTTTTATCATTCTTCATTACGTTTTATTTTTATGTCGCTGTATCGATAGCGTCAGAGAACGAACATAAGAGACGGTGGGTGGATGAAAATTCTGTGTATATACCCACACTTTATTACACACGTAACCACCAGACTTACACTTTGCTATAGGAAAAGGAATGACTGTCGATAAGTAAGAACCAGAAGAACAAGCAAACCAAAATGATTTGGTCCCTTTTTATCCACTGGACGAGGCGGCAGGGAAGTTTTTAGTCCTCTTCTTATTATCCGTTGTTTGGTGTTGTTTGTGGTCTGTTTGTGACCGTGCATTCGCGCTTGACAAAGGCCGGTTGGCCGAAAATTTGCACTTGTCTTGTCTTGTTGTGTTGAATACGCGCTTACTTTGGTTTGCTTGTTCTTCTGGTTCCTGTTTGCTTGGGCGTGGGCAGTCGCACTGGTGTTATTAGGCTAGTATGACATGCAGACATGTTACAGAAAATATATGCGAAAATGAAAATATATGTGAGATCTGCAAACGAAAACATAACTGGCTTAATGATAGACACTCAGGAGCAAGAAAGATTTTTCTAGATGTATTTGGTTGGTCAAATATTCTGAAATCTTGTTTGTCCATTATGTATAATGTTACTGGCATATTACTGAAAATGCGGACTTACGAAGTTTCAGTTTCTGTTTGAACGAGAGATGTTGCATTGCTCAGATGATTCCCGAAAGGAGAAGAGAGGCAGGACAGTTCAGACGTTCGCCTGCCAATAACTAAATTCGAGATTCCAAGATTCGTTTCTCGTTGAGGCCTCGACGTTTCCCTCAGTTTGACAGGAAAATAGAACTGAACGTCGAGTCTTTTGTAAGGGGACAAATAAATAAATGAACAAATAGATAAATAAATAAATAAATAAATAAATAAAATTAACAAACAAAACAACAACAATAACAAAAACAACAAAAACCCGAATCAGACCCGTGTGCTTTCTGACCTGCGCACGCTACAGAACCAACGGC
>CM060309.1:73494033-73516533 GCA_030674185.1 Monoplex corrugatus | reverse complement strand
GACAGAGGCAGAGACAGAGACAGAGGCAGAGACAGAGACAGAGACAGACAGACAGGCAGAGACAGACAGAGACAGAGACAGACAGACAGAGAGAGAGAGAGAGAGAGAGAGAGAGAGAGAGAGAGAGAGAAGAGAGAGAGAGAGAGAGAGAGAGTTAAAACAGGAAAAGAAGGAAACAATGCTTGAGTAAGAAATACCTTGGACAATTACCATCCTTCTCTTCATTTAAATGTTGTAATAGTAATAGCGGTAGCAGGAGTGGTGATAACAATGATAAAAAAAATCAGTAAAAGTAGCAGAAGCAGTTATAAAAGCAAAGAGGATAATACCTGCTGTAGGTACTAGTCTCTTTGGTAGCAGCAGCAGCAGCAGCAGCAGCAGCAGTAGTAGTAGTAGTAGTGGTAGTAGCAGTAGCAGTAATAGTAGTAGTAGGAGGAGGACGAAGAAGGATGTCACTGACAAGATCTGTCATTACTGATATCAGTCTTATCATAGTCTTCATCATCTTGTTTCATCTCTTCTATTTTTCGTCATCCCCCCCCCCCCTCAATCATTAAAGTCCTCATTGTTATTATAAATGTTGTTATCATCATCATTATCAGTAAATAAATTAACTCACCAGAAACACCCGAGGCAGCCGGATGGGTGGGACCCAGAGAAACAACACCTCACCACTGACCGACCGGACAATCACCTTCCAAGCTCGGACGCCACACGACAGCCATCTCCCCATTAAAGTTCTTTTCATGGTTATTATCAGTAGAATGATAATCACTACTATTATCATTCACAGCAAGCACACTGTACCATAAATTATAAATAAAACGTACTATCACCTATTATTCCGCAAGCCCATCCGTTCATAGAATAGAGTTATTTGATCAGTTTCTTTATGAGGCATGGCTGTTGAATGAGTGTGCTACTGTACACTTATTGCAGCTTTGTTCAGGTGAATACAAACAATTGTTCCCCCAGCATAACCCAGCTTAATTGGCAGATCTTTTATCAATGGCGTTTTATGTCTTGTCATTGTCTAACAGAACTTCAAGCGGCACTATATAACAGCTTGTTCGCGGGTAATTATGAAGTATACAATTGATCTTGATGTAGACATTTCTGTGCATGGTGAATGCTGATGAGCAGTGAATGCTGGAAGTGTGTAGGCTACCACTTCAAATGTACGTCCTAGGCAACATTTATCCTTCGGCTAAAACAATTGGAAAGAGACGTGTGTGTGTGTGTGTGTGTGTGTGTGTGTGTGTGTGTGTGTGTGTGTGTGTGTGTGTGTGTGTGTTCTTGCGTGAGTGTGTTTGTGTGGTGTGTGTGTGTGTGTGTGTGTGTGTGTATGTGTGTGTGTGTGTGTGTGTGTGTGTTGTGTGTGTGTGTGTGTGAGTGAGTGTGTGTGTGTGTGCGCGCGTGAGTGTATCAATCTATCCATCACACACACACACACACACACACACACACACACACACACACACACACACACACACACACACACACACACACGAGGTAAAGAAACCATCAATACCTGGATGAACTGTGTTAACTGTTCCCCAAGGTTAAAACAAAACTGGCATAAACGAACGAATAAACAAACACATAAGCACACAATAGTATAACAAATCAATGAATATTCCTCACACATTTAATAAAACAAAAATCCGCCCAGGACAGATCTGGTACGGGAACAGTTTAGCATACATGACCGACAGATACTAAGGTTACTGTTTTTTTGTTGTTGTTGTTTTTGTTCTTTTTGTTTTTTTGTTTTTTCGTTGATGGGCCTGTTCTGCCGTTTGAATGAATATAATTTGGTTTTTACGGCCACAAAACATGCGCGATGATGGTCCGCGCATGCAAACTTTTGTGATATGATTTGCACCGGGATGACAAAAACCTACGTTTTGTTTGGTGATGGGAATGATAGATTAGGTGAAATGTTCGTATATTATGGTTGTACGTAGGGTCACAAAACGTGGCCAGGGGTTATGACCTCTGGTTGTTTTTTCACGGGATGCACGGAGAGTGGGCGCATATTAATTTGATCAAGCGGGGTCATCCATTTGCATGATATTCTTCCTTTCATCTATGATTTACATGTGATTTACCTGTTACAAGAGTTACAATTCACACGAGGACATTGGTACGAGACAATAAACTGGAACTTGCATGAGTGAAGCTTTATGCATATTTTGAAACGTTTGATGTTCTCTCTGCATCAGTATGTTTTTAGATACTGATACTGAATGCTATTGATGCTTTCTGTTAAAACTGTATAACAGAAAAGGAACAAGGGAGGTATCATCCTCAATATAGCAGATAAATGCTTGTATTTTTGATAACAGAGAACAACACAACATGTACACCGATCAAAGGGCTTTGAAATGTTATCACCATTGTTAATTTATAGTAAATTTCTCCACATCTTTCTCTCTCTCTCTGTCTGTCTCTCTGTCTCTCTCTGTCTGTCTATCTCTCTCTCTCTGTCCATGTCTGTCTGTCGGTCTGTCTGTCTCTCTGTCGGTCTGTCGGTCTCTCTGTCCTTCTGTCTCTCTGTCAGTCTCTCTCTCTCTCTCTCCCCTCTCTCTCTCGTTTTTTGTCTCTGTCTGTCTGTCTGTCTGTCTCTCTCGATCTCTCTGTCCCTCTGTCTCTCTCTCTCTGTCTCTGTCTGTCTGTCTGTCTGTCTCTCTCTCTCTTCCTCTCTCTCTGTCCTCTGTCTTTGTCTCTGTCTCTGTTTGACTCTCTCATTCTCTCTCTCTCTCTCCTCCCTCCCCCCCCCCCCTCTCTCTCTCTCTGTGTTTCGACATGCCCTGTGTTTAATCATACGTTCAGAGAAAAATGTTATATTCAAGTGTGTTTTTATGTGTTCTATTTCCAGTCAGTAATAACGTTGTCTACATTCTGTTTTTGAAAATGTTTGCAACGTAAATGGTCAAGCCCCTACAAAGAAGGCTTTGCTTTGATCTTGCTATGACTTGTATTTATGATTGTGTTCTGAATGCATGTGGCACATGCTTTATATTTTCATAATGGATGATTTCGTTTTAAGCTGTCATGTTGAAGTGTTTTCGTTTGAATGATTCACTGTTTAGAATTATCAGGGATTTGGTTTCGTGCTCTGAATAGTGAAGAGGATGGGAGTGTGTGTGTGTGTGTGTGTGTGTGTGTGTGTGTGTGTGTGTGTGTGTGTGTGTGTGTGTGTGTGTGTGTGTGTGTGTGTGTGTGTGTGTGTGCATGTGTGTGCGTGTGCGTGTGCGTGCATATTGTGGATTGTGAATGTGTGTTTTAGTGTGTGTTAGAGTGTGTGTTGGTGTGTTAGTGTTAGTGTATGTGTGTGGTTGTGTCTGTGTATGTGTTTGTTGTGTGTTTGTACAGATGCCTTTACACGTGTTTGTTTGTGTGTTTGTGTGTGTGTGTGTGTGTGTGTGTTTGTTTGTTTGTGTGTGTTTGTGTGTGTATGTGTGTGTGTGTGTGTGTGTGTGTGTGTGTGTGTGTGTGTGTGTGTGTGTGTGTGTGTGTGTGTGTGTGTGTGTAGTTGCGCGCGATGATCACCAAGTTCGGTGGTAGCCATCAGGAACAAAGGAAAAAAAATGGCCACATTCAACGCCAAACTTGGCCTGATCGAATAGAAAGCAAACGAGAAGAAAACGAAGAAGAATGCGAAGAAGAAGAATGCGAAGAAGAATGCGAAGAAGAAATGCGAAAGAAGAATGCGAAGAAGAGAATGCGAAGAATGCGAAGAAGAATGAGAAGAAGAATGCGAAGAAGATGAAGAAGAAGAAGAGAAGAAGAAGAAGAAGAAGAAGAATGCGAAGAAGAAGAAGAAGGAAGAAGAAGCGAAGAATGCAAAGAAGAAGAGAAGAAAAGAAGAAGAAGAAGAAGAAGAAGAAGGGAATGCAAGAAGAGAAGAAGAATGAAGAAGAAGAAAAGAAGAAGGAAGAAGGAAGAGAGAAGAAAAGAAGAAGAAGAGAAGAAGAAGAGAAGAAGAAGAAGAAGAAGATGGAGAAGAAGAAGAAGAAGAAGAAGAAGAAGAAGAAGAAGAGAAGAAGAAGAAGAGAAGAAGAAGAAGAAGAGAAGGAAGAAAAGAAGAAGGAAGAGAAGAAGAATGCGAAAAGAAGAAAAAAGAAGAAGAGAATGCAAGAAGAAGAAGAATGCAAAGAAAAAAGAAGAAGAATGAAAGAAGAAGAAGAGCGAAGAAGGAAGAAGAAAGAAGAATGCAAGAAGAAGAAGAAGAAGAGAAAGAGAAGAAGAAGAAGAAGAAGAGAAGAAAAGAGAAGAGAAGAAGGAAGAAGAGGAAGAAGAAGAAGAAGAAGAAGAAGAAGAAGAAGAAGAAGAAGAAGAATGCGAAGAAGAAGAAGAATGGAAGAAGAAGAAGAAGAAGAAGAAGAAGAAGAAGGAAGAAGAAGAAGAAGAAGGAAGAGAAGAAGAAGAAGAAGAAGAAGAAGAAGAGAGAAGAAGAAGAAGAAGCGAAAAGAAGAAGAAGAAGAAGAAGAAGAAGAAGAAGAAGAAGAGAAGAAGAAGAAGAGAAGAAGAAGAAGAAGAGAAGAAGAGAAGAGAGAAGAAGAAGAAGCGAAGAGAAGAAGAAGAAGCGAAGAAAGAAGAAGGAAAAGAAGAAGAAGAAGAGAAGAAGAAGGAGAGAAAGAGAGAAGAAGAATGCGAAGAGAAGAAGAAGAAAGAAGCGAAAGAAAAGAAGAAGAAGAAGAAGAAGAAGAAGGAATGCGAAGAAGAAGAAGAATGCGAAGAAGAAGAAAATGCGAAAGAAGAAAAAAGAGAAGAAAGAGAGAAGAAGATGCAAGAAGATAGAAGGAAGAAGAAGAAGAAGAAGAAGAGAAGAAGAAGAAGAAGAAGAAGAAGAAGAAGAAGAAGAAGAAGAATGAAGAAGAATGGAAGAATGCGAAGAATGAAGAAGAAGAAGAAGAGAAGAAGAAGAAGAAGAAGAAGAAGAAGCGAAGAAGAAGAAGCGAAGAAGAATGCGAAGAAGAAGAAGAAGAAGAAGAATGCGAAGAAGAAGAAGAAGAATGGAAGAAGGAAGAAGAAGAAAGAAGAAGAAGAAGAAGAAGAAGAAGAAGAAGAAGAAGAAGAAGAAGAAGAAGAAGAATGGAAGAAGAAGAAGAAAAGAAGAAGAAGAAGAAGAAGAAGAAGAAGGAGAAGAAGAAGAAGAAGAATGCGAAGGAAGAAGAAGAATGCGAAGAAGAAGAAGAAAGCAGAAGAAGAAGGAGAAGAAGAAAAAGAAGAAGAAGAATGCGAAGAAGAAGAAGAAGAATGCGAAGAAGAAGAAGAAGAATGCGAAAGAAGAATGCGAAGAAGAAGAATGCGAAGAAGAAGAATGGAAGAAGAAGAAGAAGAAGAAGAAGAAGAAGAAGAAGAAGAAGAAGAAGAAGAAGAAGAAGAAGAAGAAGAAGAAGAAGAAGAAGAATGCGAAGAATGGAAGAATGCGAAAGAAGAAGAAGAAAGAAGAAGAAGAAGAAGAAGAAGAAGAAGAAGAAGAAGAAGAATGAAGAAGGAAGAAGAAGAAGAAGAAGAAGAAGAAGAAGAAGAGAAGAAGAAGAAGAAGAAGAGAGAAGAAGAAGAAGAAGAAGAAGAAGAAGAAGAAGAATGCGAAGAGAAGAAGAAGAATGCGAAGAAGAAGAAGAAAAGAAGAAGAAGAAGGAGAAGAAGAAGGAGAAGAAGAAGAAGAATGCGAAGAAGAAGAAGAATGCAAAGAAGAAGAAGAATGCGAAGAATGCGAAGAAGAAGAATGCGAAGAATGCGAAGAAGAATGCGAAGAATGCGAAGAAGAATAAGAAGAAGAAGAAAGAAGAAGAAGAAGAAGAAGAAGATGAAGAAGAAGAAGAAGAAGAAGAAGAAAGAAGAAGAAGAAGAAAGAAGAAGAAGAAGAAGAAGAAGAGAAGAAGAATGAAGAAGAATGCGAAGAAGAATGCGAAGAAGAAGAAAGAAGAAGAAGAAGAAGAAGAAAGAAGAGAAGAAGAAGAAGAAGAAGAAGAAGAAGAGAAGAAGAAGAAGAAGAATGCGAAGGAGAAGAAGAAGAATGCGAAGAAGAAGAAGAAGAAGAAGAAGAAGAAGAAGAACTTTAAGCCTCTTGCCCTTACCGGCCGTTTTGAGACAGAGATTTAAGTTGAAATGTTTGCCCTTATCTATTAGACCTGATTGTCGTAGAAGTAGAATTGAAATCCTTGCCCCTCATTTATGATGCGTGGCTGTCACCGAAGCAGAGCTTTTGCCTTCATGTTTGACTGTGCAAATTTGCACAGACACAAAAGTAGTTCTGGACGTGCTAAAACTCCGTAAGCACACCCACCACACAGTGGTCTAGTTTATGAAACAGACTGAATGAGCTTGTCCCAAAGTGTGGCGTGCACCAGTACATTGTTCTAACAACAATGGCTATGAACCTTCCGACAATGAGCCATGGACTCGAGATGTAGTATCATGGGTTCATTCCCAGTTCGCAACATTAAAAACTGGCTTCTTCGTTGCCCATCTTAATGTTTCCATCATTCTGGTGGTATCATCTTAGTGTTCTGTAAGTCCTTCTCTCCTCTGCCAATTTCAAGACTTTGCCATGCATAGGTTATGCGCATGCCCAGGGAATCTGCTGGATCATTGCTACCGGATTTGGGTTAGGGTGTATAAAACTATGGTGATAATTGTTTGAGTGCGATGAATCTTTCTTAAACAAACCCCAGACTCACAACTCCTCTGACACTGAAGATCACGACATAAACTTAATCCAGACATGGAACCGTTATGAAAAACAAGATGTAAAGGTCTCCAAGAGAACAGAGTATAAGGGCCATAGATTCTAGAAATGAGTCTATAGTTGTTGGTTTTTTACTTCAGTGACTATGATAGTATGGATTAGTAGGAAAGTATGGTATGGATTAAACAGAAAGTAAATTGTAGGACTTAATGACTGGTCTGTACTGTTAAGGCCTACAATAAAACATGTTAACATATCACAGAGTCATCCAGGTTCAACAGATACAGACACAGTGTGAAAACTATGGTATTACTGATCTGGAAGACACTGAATTGCAACAGGCGGGAATAAAGTCCGCGGATAGCATTAGAATCTGTGATTCTCGTCCTCCCAAATCAGTTGCATACATAACTAGATATGTGATAGAGGTAGTTTGGGCCAGAGAGAAACATTGTTTTTCAACAAGAGTTGGTTTTGTTTGTTTGTTTGCTTGCTTTTCTCCAAATTCTGGGGGTGGGTTCCACAATCCTTCATCCGTCGTAAGAAACCCTCGGGAGACCCGGGCAGCAGAAAGTCCTCAGAGGAGAATCCGCCGTCAAGCATGTATTTTGGCCTTTAACTCTTAACACTATAAGGGGGCCAGGGCCGCATCAATGCCATGACTCCTGTATACCCTTCGACTGTCGCCATTTTTTTTCTTTTGATGCAAATTTTCCCTCCACTTGGACTTGAACCTCCGCATCCAAGGTAATCAGGTGTCTCAACGTCAAGTCACCCATGCAACGGATGTCTTAACCACTTTGCTATTGCAGTCTGGCAAAAGATACCCTGTTTGAGACTTTTGAAGTTCATTTTTGTTTCTCCTTGACCAAATCCAGCTAGAACTCATTCCAGTTGTTTCAACCATTGCCTTTAGGGCTGTGGTTCTCTTTCTTCAAGTTCTATTTTATGAGGTCATGAAGCTCTATGGCCAGAATTCTGGCTTGAAAGGCAAATTTTCTCAAGTTGCCAGCTAGACTGGCATACCTTGCAACCTCGTAGATATGTGCTTTCTCCGTTCTACATTCATTTGTATGTGTAGATAATGGAAAGATCCATGTCGTCAATGCATCCTATGGAATCTGCTTATTACCATGCCACAATAACTAGTGTGAACTGTTCAAGGTCGCCATAGCTTGCAACTTAACTTTGGACCTTCCATTCATTATAATATGTCAATCATTCTTTTTGTTTTTTGGGGTGACTGATGTAACATCCAGATGTTGACCCATTTCCATTTAAAGATCTGACCATCCCATTAGCTTTCACACAGATACAGAGAGGTTCCAAGTAATTTTTGGCAGATTAAGATAGAATACACAAAGAAACTTTCTGATCGTAATGACACCTTTAAAGCAAATTCCAAATTCCAACTCGTTGTTGCTTTTGATGAATTTTAACAAAATAATTTCAGTATAAACTTGGCCAAGTAGGTGACTGGATTTGAATGAGAATCAGTTCCAGTAGTTTACAGAAGCCATGGAGTTTTGGGGAACATGAAGGATTGGTACAACAAACAAAACCAGCACTGTGATATATACATAAACCATAGGCCAAATGATAATGCACATTCCACTTGTGACTAATACTGTTTTCAGGATCACAGTCTAGTAAACAGTGTCTAAGTGTGTGAGAAATTTAAGATTGTAGCATAGCGTTCTCGTCTGTCTTGCTATTTTTTTCTCCTTTTCTTGATGTATTCTTTATTTTATTTTACACATTTTATTCTTTTGCATCAGCTACATATCCTATCCTGCTTTGGTGTATTTCTAAGCAGAGTTTATGACGTTAGAATAAAGATTCCTAAAACAAACTTGTCTGTATCACGCACGAAGCCCTACATCTTAATATGATCTGGAAAATAGAGTTCATATTACTACACCCAAATAGTTCCCTGCATCTCAAAATAACCCTTTTCAGCAATGTACCAGCTGTCCTACTCCATTCTGCCATTCCCATGGGGCAGCCAATCTTGAAGAAATTCATTTTTTCCTCCTTCAGTGAAATGCCTTCATTTCTTGGCTAGATGATAAACAAAGACGCAGTTAAAGCAGCTTTTTATTCTGAAGGGAAAGATGACCTGGCAGAAATTATTAACTCTGGACGATTGCCTTTCACAGCCGTCATAGAGACGTTGGTAGGGGAGAGAGATACGGCGTTCCTGGCTTGTCTCCCCTGGTGACGGGAGTTGTGTCCCCCTGTGGATGATGGCTTTCAGCCTGTCTATTTCCCTCTCCTTCATAACGAGCTATCAAGGAGAGATCTCAGCCCACCTGATGGCGGCTGTCAACCAGGGTCACAACACTTCCACCTCTCTCCCTGAGCGCAGACCACAACCCAGTCCCTGTTCTGGAACTGCCAGCCTCTGGAATGATGAGTGATTGGCGGTCATCAATAGCTCTACCACCTCCTGCCCCGCTATCAGCCCACGATATTCTGGTCATCAATAGTTCCAATACCCTTCTGGCCATTTATCTTCCACCACTGCCGCTGTAAAGAGGAAGCAACCATTGAGGAATGCGTCGGGAATTGAGGGGGCGGGGGGGGGGGGAGGGAGGTAGAGGGGAGGGGGTTAAAGCACAGCGAGCCAGCGTCTCTTTATCTGTAGTGTTCTGCTACGACTTCATCGATGGTTTATTGAAGTGCAAGAAGCGATTAAGCGACGATTCCACTGGTAATTTGGAGCCCTTGGCGAGATGGGGAGGATGATGTCTATCTATAAAGCTGGCGGAAATTAAAGCGGAAGAGAGCAAGCAGAGGTTATCTGGCGGGGGGAGACGGTGGCAACAACTTGAATGGAACTTTATTGAAAGCACATCTCTTTTCGAGGACTCTATGAATGCCAGCATACCATTGCTTATTTCCCTTTGACTGCAGTGGCTTCCCCTGGCCTACACTCGCTTTTCCCTTCAGATTTTGTAAAACAAACAGACATGATAAGGAAGGTGGTTATGTAAGGTGCTCCTTAGTTAGCCAGTGTTTTCTTTTCCCTTGTTTCATTTCTCTCTCGCTCTCTCGCTCTCTCGCTCTATCTCTTTTTCTCTTTCTCTTTCTCTCTCTCTCTCTCTCTCTCTCTCTTTCTTTCTCGCTCTTTCTCTCTCTCTCTGTTTCTCTCTCTTTCTTTCTGTCTCTCTCTCTTTTTCTCTCTCTGTCTCTGTCTGTGTCTTTCGCCCTTTTTTCTCTCTCTCTCTGTCTCCCTGTGTCTCTGTTTGTCTGTCTGTCTGTCTCTCTGTCTGTCTGTCTGTCTGTCTCTCTCTCTTTCTCTCTCTGTAACACACTTTCTCTGAAATGAAAAAGACTAGATAATATCTTTAAAAGAAAGTTTCTATCCGCTCATATTACTTTTATTTACCATGCCTACCAGACATTGCATAGCTCTTTGATCAAGAATGGATATAATCCTGAAATCTTTCTCTACACCATCTGCTTTCTCCAGTGTTGCGTTGTGTGTCATTCCGTCCATCTCAGTAGTAGTATACTTTCACCACTTCATCTGGCTCATTTGACAACTCACCACAGAAATTCGCAAAGAGCTATAGTGTCAGGCTGCTTTGAGGCCCCTCAGCATTGGAAACCCTGAACTGTTGTTGGATCATTTCAGATCTCTACGGTAGTGATTTGAAAGACAGTGCCTATCAAATCGAACAGATGGATAGAGAGACAGACAAGCAGACAGACAGACAGACAGACAGATAGATAGATACATAGATAGATAATAGGTGGATATATATATATATATGTATATTATACACATATATCTAGAGAGAGAGAGAGACAGAGATAGAACAGATAGGGAGAGAGAGATAAATAGATAGATAGGTAGATAGATAGATAGATAGATAGATAGAGAGATAGATAGATGGATATATAGATGGATGGATGGATGGATGGATGGGTGGATGGATGGATGGATGGCTAGACAGACACATAGACAGATACATACATAGAAACATAGATAGATAGAAAGGCAGACACATATACATAGATAGCTAGACAGACAGACAGACAGACAGATACATACATACATACACTACATACATACATACATACTACATACATACTACATACATACATACATATCATAATACATACATTGATACATTGATAGATAATGAATAAATAAATAGATAAATAAATAAGTAAAAAAATGAACAAATAAATAAATAAATAATTAATGAATAAATAAATAAATCAATCAATCAATCAAATGCCACCTTTTTACACCACACATCTTACACAAGCAGAGCTGTCTAGGTCA
The DNA here is from genome assembly GCA_030674185.1 of Monoplex corrugatus. Lineage (NCBI taxonomy): Eukaryota > Metazoa > Mollusca > Gastropoda > Littorinimorpha > Ranellidae > Monoplex > Monoplex corrugatus. The sequence goes on along the minus strand of CM060309.1, from coordinate 73,505,533 downwards.
AAAAGAAGCCTGTTATCATGATTACAACCAACCACAACCCATCCCTCTCACACCCTCAACCCTTAAAAATGATGCTCAAGCCAAACACAAAAGTTGGATTTTTTTAAATACAAAATGACTGCAAGAAAGCCATACACAATGACCAAAGTCATAATACGAAGGTAGATAAATAAAGTTACTTCATGTTGTTTCGCTTCTTCAGATATCCTTTAGCGTAGTTGTGGACTTCTCCGGAGAATGGTGCAGCAACGAACACCGTCAACCTTCGTGTGCAACAGCTGTGCCAAGGACTGCCACTCAAAAATCGGCTTGTTTAGCCACAGGTCGACATTGTTCCATATCGTACTGAGTACTCTACCTGGTGCATCTACTGTCTTATCAGACAGACAGACGAAGCCATCCCCCCCGTGGGGATGCTGGGGGTTCTTTCAGTATAAATATTATCCCCGCCTTCTGGAAATTCTGTGCTGGAAATTTCCTCTTTCCTGTCACTCTCTTTGTTTCTGCCTTTTTCCTTTGCTTTCTGTCATTTCTTCCTATCATTTTCTGCCTTGCTGGTCCATTCACCTGTTTGTGTTCGATAAAGTCTTACGTATTTTTTCTTCGGATTGATAATTGGGTACATATGTATCAAGAGCGTTTGTGACTCTAGGGAGGTGAGATATGCGGAAGCAATTTTAAGTAATTTGGGTCCGTTTTTATATGTGTTTTAGTGTCCTTAGTTATGTTTAAATTTGTATTCGGATATGTTTTTTAAATCCACTGTGCGATAAATTGGACGAAGTGGTCAACGCTGGGGGCATGTCCTTAGTTTGTTTGCGCAAATGCATTGATATGTGTACTTAATTTTTTTTTTTTTTTCCCTTGTTGAAGTTTTGTATGTTTTGAAGCAGTTATAGCCCTGATATGGCTCTATGCAGTCGGCTGGGCTTTAAACAACAATAACAGTAATAGTAACAGATAGATCCATCATCAATTATTGTGGGCTTGAAAATGAGCACGACTTGTATTACTTCAACCTGAAGGAGTTCTGACGTGAAATGTATGAATCAAGTTAGTTCACGATCCAACCATCTTTTCACACCCATGCACACGCGCACACACCCACACACCCACACACACAGCACACACACATATGCACGGCACAGGATGATAGAAATCAAACTCTCTTTTCCCTCTGCTTCCCAAAAAAAGTGTCTGCGGCTTTCAAGTCGACAGTTGCTGTTGTCGGTCACATATGTAGTTTTATAGGCGGTGGCTGGGCGTGCTATCATCCGGCGCTGTTCTCTCACTCCCCATTACGGTATACTTTTATGTCGATCAACAGATAGTGTCAGAGAATTAACACAGAGCCGGTGGATGGGTGGAAAGTTATACACATGTACCCGCACTTTATCACAAACGTAACCATCACAATCAAACCATGCTGGGTAAAGGAATAATTCGCGATAATTGTTATTACTTCGCATTGACGTGAAGAGCCCGTGTAGAAAATGTCTTCAAAACGAGATCAGAGAAGGAAAAAAGTGTCAGCTTCGGTGCTGACGTTACAGAACATCAAAGGCTTTTTCGAAAATCTGGCTGGCTCTTTCGATGGAGCTGAGGATTCAAGATGTGATGTTTCGAATTCAGTCCCAGGCAGCAACATAGAAGCCGATTGATTCATTGATTTGGTTCAGTTTTTACGTCGACACCCACCTCAGGTGATATGGCCGGCAGGGATAACCATCCCAGGGAAACGGAGGAAGGGGGGAGGGAGCTTATCTAATCCTACACTGACACCACCAGAACAATAATGATATTAAGATGGGACAGTGAGAAAGCCAGTTTTAATGTAACGCAAGCACCCTGGGATTCGAACCCACAACCATTAGCATGTGAATCCGACGCTCAACCAACTGAGTTACTGAGCCTTGCACATAGAAACCGAACCTTTTCGTTGCACATTTAAATGCTTCAGTCATTCTGATGGAGTCAGCTTGGTGTTTCATAGTTCCCATCACCTCCCTGTCCTCCCTGTGATAGAAATGAATATGAATATGACCATGACCATGACCATGACCATGACCATGACCATGACCATGAATATGAATATGAATAAGAATAAGAATAAGAATAAGAATAAGAATAAGAATAAGAATAAGAATAAGAATATGAATATGAATATGAATATGAATAAGAATATGAATATGAATATGAATATGAATATGAATATGAATATGAATGTATATATATATATATATATATATATATATATATATATATATATATATATATATATATACCGTACTGTCTCGCTCGCCATCATAGACATTACATTTGACATTATCTGGTGGCAAAGGGAAATAAGTAGATAATGAGTCAGAAGCAAACTGCCGCCTCCAGAGGGCGCTGGACGCTGGACACTGGACAATATGTCAGTGAATGGAAAGACTAATGCAACACAGCGCTTCCACTATCGCCATCCAGTTTTCTTGGCATGAATTAAGTGGCCAAACTTCTGCTTGCGTGTAAAATAACACACACACACACACACACACACACACACACACACACACACACACACACACACACACACACACATACACACACACAAACACACGCACACACACACACACTCACTCACACACACACACACACACACACACACACATACACACACACACACGCACACATTCTGTTGGAGAATTTGTTAAGCTATGAAACGACGTTTTGGAAACTATTAACAGGCAAGTTGCACGTTTCGTCGGTCTTGTCATGCAGTTGTCTGCTCTTGCAAACTCCGCTGTTACAAAATGTCATGTCCTACCATGACACATGAAATAACTAGAAATATGATTAGTTCTTTCCCCCCTAGTAGCAATATGAGAACACCAAAGTTCATGTTCTCTTCAGTTGTTTTTGTATACATGTATGTATGTATGTATGTATGTATTTATGTATGTATGTATGTATGTATGTATGTAGTATGTATGTATGTATGGATGGATGTATGGATGTATGGATGTACGTACTTACGTACGTGTGTACGTATGTATGTATGTACGTACGTACGCACGTACGTATGTATGTAAGTATATATGTATATATGTTATGTATGTATGCATGTATGTATGTATGTATGTATGTGTCTGTAGCAGCAGCAGCAGTAGGTTTGCAGTCAAAATCTTTCATTACTATCAGCATTATCTTGATAATTTTATTCTCACTTCTTTATCGTCGTCTTTTATTTGTCCTGCCTCTCCCCTTCCTCACCTCCTAGTGTTGTAGTTGTTGTTATTTGTGTTCCTGTTAGAATCATGCTAATAGTATTGTCACCCATATCAAAGCACATCATGGTCTATGAAATATGTCCACCCTCTCCCCTCTCTCACCGTTAGTATTGTAGCTGTTATTATTTCTGTCATTGTTATAATCATGCTAATAGTATTGTCATTTATATCAAAGCATATCATGGTCCATGAAATATATCATTTACCTTTTTTTTCCCTCTCAGGACCATCTGCTCACACAATACAGGTATTTGATTAATTTCTTTATGAGGCTTGCCTGTTGACTGAATGCTCTGTTGGACACTTATTGCGGCCATTTTCAGGTGAACACAAACAGAGGTTGGCCAAGAATAACCGGGCTTAATTAGCAGATCTTTATCAATAGCGTTTTGTAAGTTGCTGCAGCGTTTTATGCTTTATCATTGCCTAAAATAACTTGAAACAGTGTTGGGTAGGTAGCAAGATGTTTGCAGGCAATTATGAGATATACAGCTGAGGTTAGTGTGGACATTTCTCTGCATGTTGAATCCTGGTGGGAATAGCTGTTGCGAGCGTATGGGCTTCCGAATTGAATTTGCTTCCTACGCAAGATTTATCTCCCGGGGCTGAAAGAGTCGATAGCATATGTATGTATGTATGTTATGTATGTATGTATGTATACCTATGGCCAATAAAATCTAGTATATCAAACTAAGGCTGCGATTTAATCAGAGTACATATACTTTGTGTTAAAAAAGCTATTGGGTCAATTCAGTTTGTTATGCAAGGCTTTATTATTATCTCCCATGCTGAAAGGGTCAACAGCATAATTATGTGTCTGCAAGATCGACGAAGCTGTCGATACTATAAGGAATGTGTTACAATATTTGATATATTTTCAGTACAGAACGAGGACGTAGTATTATGTTTGTACGCAGAACCCACTCCAGTATGTGTCGCCAAGGAAACTTGAAATTGATAACTTCTGAAAACTTTCTAACATTGAGATGTGGCCCTAAGGAAACTTGAAATTAATAACTTTTGAAGTCTTCCTGACATTGAAATAGTGACCCTGCATGAGGAAACTTGAAAAGAACTGAAATCTTCTTGACGTTGAGATAATGGCTCGAAGGAAACTTGAAATTGATAACTTCTGAAGTCTTCCTGACATTGAGATAGTGGCCCCAAGGAAATCTGAAATTGATAACCTTTGATGTCTTCCTGACACTGAGATAGTGGCCCCAAGGAAACGTCAAATTGATAACCTTTGATGTCTTCCTGACACTGAGATAGTGGCCCCAAGGAAACGTCAAATTGATAACCTTTGATGTCTTCCTGACACTGAGATAGTGACCCCAAGGAAATCTGAAATTGATAACTTTTGATGTCTTCCTGACATTGAGATAGTGGCCCCAAGGAAATGTGAAATTGATAACTTTTGATGTCTTCCTGACTCTGAGATAGTGGCCCCAAGGAAACGTGAAATTGATAACTTTTGATGTCTTTCTGACACTGAGATAGTGGCCCCAAGGAAATCTGAAATTGATAACTTTTGATGTCTTCCTGACACTGAGATAGTGGCCCCAAGGAAACGTCAAATTGATAACTTTTGATGTCTTCCTGACACTGAGATAGTGACCCCAAGTAAATCTGAAATTGATAACTTTTGATGTCTTCCTGACATTGAGATAGTGGCCCCAAGGAAATCTGAAATTGATAACTTTTGATGTCTTTCTGACACTGAGATAGTGGCCCCAAGGAAATCTGAAATTGATAACTTTTGATGTCTTCCTGACACTGAGATAGTGACCCCAAGGAAACGTGAAATTGATAACCTTTGATGTCTTTCTGACACTGAGATAGTGACCCCAAGGAAATTTGAAATTGATAACTTTTGATGTCTTCCTGACACTGAGATAGTGACCCCAAGGAAACGTGAAATTGATTACTTTTGATGTCTTTCTGACACTGAGATAGTGGCCCCAAGTAAATCTGAAATTGATAACTTTTGATGTCTTCCTGACACTGAGATAGTGGCCCCAAGGAAACGTGAAATTGATAACTTTTGATGTCTTTCTGACACTGAGATAGTGGCCCCAAGGAAATCTGAAATTGATAACTTTTGATGTCTTCCTGACATTGAGATAGTGACCCCAAGGAAATCTGAAATTGATAACTTTTGATGTCTTCCTGACACTGAGATAGTAACCCCAAGGAAACGTGAAATTGATAACTTTTGATGTCTTCCTGACACTGAGATAGTAACCCCAAGGAAACGTGAAATTGATAACTTTTGATGTCTTTCTGACACTGAGATAGTGGCCACAAGGAAACGTGAAATTGATAACTTTTGATGTCTTCCTGACACTGAGATAGTGACCCCAAGGAAATCTGAAATTGATAACTTTTGATGTCTTTCTGACACTGAGATAGTGGCCCCAAGGAAACGTGAAATTGATAACTTTTGATGTCTTTCTGACACTGAGATAGTGGCCCCAAGGAAATCTGAAATTGATAACTTTTGATGTCTTTCTGACACTGAGATAGTGGCCCCAAGGAAACGTGAAATTGATAACTTTTGATGTCTTCCTGACATTGAGATAGTGACCCCAAGGAAATCTGAAATTGATAACTTTTGATGTCTTTCTGATACTGAGATAGTGGCCCCAAGGAAATCTGAAATTGATAACTTCTGAAATCTTCTTGACACTGAGATAGTGACCCTAAGGAAATCTGAAACTGATAATTTCTGAAGTCTCCCTGACATTGAGATAGTATGGAGGTTTGTAGAATAAAGTTTGTTCGAGACGGATTCCTCGGAGTCAGACAATTCCATACATTCTTCACCAAATATTTTTTTTTATTCATTTTCTTGTTTTACAACAAACGGACATCAAACAGACAACGTGGTAACAGAAAAAATTCTATTAAATCATGCTTCACCAAATCTATCAGCAATTATCTGGCAGATTTCCTGAGCCTACCTAACTCTTTGACCCCTGCGCCCTATCCACCAACTGCAAAACCTTAACCCTTTGATTCCTATCCACCAGCTTCCTACAGGAAGTGGTGGATAGGGTGAGGGAGTCAACGGGTTAAGATTTTGCTTTGCTAGCATGGTTGAGAGTAACAGGATGCTGATGGACAGGATGTGGGAGTCAAAGGGTTAACAAAAGCCCTATGTGTTGGCAAGGTCTTGAAAGGGGAGAGAGAAAAGGCCAATTGGGGAGAGGGAAAGGGCCCTATGAAACACTAACTCACAATACTAGAACGATAAGAACATCGAGATAGACAGTGAACAGGCAAGTTCTTGATGTTGCACACCGGGACACTGGAACCACAGCTAACTGATCGTGTGTTTCGTTCTGTGTTTGGGAAGCTGAAATATGTAGCGTGAATGTAACGTTTAGTTTAACAACTGGCAATAAACGTGCATCGCTTAGTGTCGCTGAAACATTGGTAAACAGACAAATATACAACAAAGAGCTGCATTATTAGCTTTGAGTAGTTGCTTTCTTGTATGTTTTCCAGTCGGTTTGGCTTCAGATCTGCTCTGCGATTTGGGGAAGGGTATATTTTTACCTCTCTCTTTTCTCCCCTGCTATGTTGTTGTTTTCTCAAACGTCCAACTAAGTATATTAGAAGACAGGTAACAACAATTCAGGTTACAATGTGGAACAAGAGGAATGGTAATGTTCTTGCATAACCATTGACCCATGTTAGTTATTTGCAGGTTGTGTATTTTACTCATTCGGAAGTTACTTAGCAATTAGGGATTGTGCAATACTGATAGGTGGGATGTTGTGTGTATGCGCGTGTTCGCGTGCGTATCTGTGTGTGTGTATTTGTGCAGTGTGTGTGTGTGTGTATTTGTGGTGTGTGTGTGTGTGTGTGTGTGTGTGTGTGTGTGTGTGTGTGTGTGTGTGTGTGTGTGTGTGAGCTTGTGTGTGTATGCACGTACGCGTGCGGGTGCGTGCTTGCGTGCGTGTGTGTGTGTGTGTGTGTGTGTGTGTGGTGTGTGTGTGCGTGCGTGTGTGCGTGCGCGTGCGCGTGTGTGTGGTGTGTATCAGTGCAAGTTGTTATATTTTCTTCTTGTCAGAGAAAGTAAATGCGCGAGTGTCAGAACTGAGATCGGGGAGGGGGGAGGGGACGCAGGGGTTGGGGTGGGGGAGGGGGAGGGGTTACGGTTTAAAAAAAATGTATAGAGTAGAACTTGGGTAGTAGTCAGGTGTGAAAACCCATTTTCAGCCAGTATTGGATGATGATGAGTGTGGTGTATCGTGAGTAGCTGAGTAGCACTTGCATCAGGTCAGATAACTCACAGGGAAATGTATGTAACACCATGGATGGTTCTTTTGACAGCTCAGGAGTGCTTGCAGCAAGAAGGACCACTCACATGGAAATATATGTGGAATCATAGATGGTTCTCTTGACAAGAGCACAGCGGTGGTTGCTTCAAATTAGAATTGTAGAACCATGGATGAGTTCTTCGACAAGCTTTACACAAGAACGCACAAAATTGCATATGTGTTTATGTATGTATGTATGTATGTATGTATGTATGCATGTATGTATGTATGTATGTATGTATATATGTGTGTATGTGTGTATTATGTATGTACATGTATATATGTATGTATGTAGTCATGTATGTATGTATGTATGTATGTATCTATATATCTACACATACAAGCAGACATATATATATATATATATATATATATATATATATATATATACATATACATATGTATACATACACACACACACACACTATATATGTATATACATATATATATAATTATATATAATATATATAAATGTATCTACATATGTCCATATCTGCGCTCCTCTCTCTCTCTTTCTCTCTCAAACAAAGACCACACACACACACACACAAACTATGCGTGCGCACGTGTGTGCACAAGCGCGCGCGTGCGCGTATATGTGTGTTAGTGTGCGTGTGCGTGTGGTGTGTTTCAGTGCATAAACTAATATTTTGTGCTTGTCAGAGAAAGTAAGTGTGAGTGTGTCAGAACTGAGGTAGGAGCGCAGTGGATAAGGGGAGGGTGTACGGTTAAAAAAATTCACAGAGTAGCGTCTGAGTAGTGTCAGGTGTGAAGATCCATTTTCATCCAGTTTTGGATGATGGTAAGTGTGGTGTGTGGCGAACGGCTGAATAGCACTTGCATCAAGTCAGATAACTCACAGGGAAATGTATGTAACACCATGGATGGTTTCTTTTGACAGCTCAGGAGTGCTTGCAGCAAGAGGGACCACTCACATGGAAATATATGTGGAATCATAGATGGTTCTCTTGACAAGAGCTCAGCGGTGTTGGCTTCAAGCTAGATATGTAGAACCATGGATGATTCTTCGACAAGCTTTACACAAGGACGCACAAAGTTGCATACGTGTTTATGTATGTATGTATGTATGTATGTATGTATGTATGTATGTATGTATGTATGTATGTATGTATGTAATGTATGTATGTATGTATGTATGTATGATGTATGTATGTATGTATGTATGTATATATGTATGTATGTATGTATGTATGTATGTATGTATGTATCTGTCTGTCTGTCTGTCTATCTATCTATCTATCTATCTATCTATCTATCTATATATCTATCTATCTATCTATCTATCTATCTATCCATCTATCGGCAAACATGATACAAGGACACACAAAAATGCACTTATGTATGTATGTATGTATGTATGTATGTATGTATGTATGTATGTTTATGTATGTAGTATGTATGTATGTATGTATGTATGTGTTATGTATGTAATGTATGTATGTATGTGATATGTATGTATGTATGTATGTATGTGTATGTATGTATGTATGTATGTATGTATGTATGTATGTATGTGTGTATGTATGTATGTATGTGTGTGTATGTATGTATGTGTTATGTATGTATGTATGTATGTATGTGTGTATGTATGTATGTGTGTATGTATGTATGTGGTATTATGTATGTGTATGTATGTATATATGTATGTATGAGTATTTATGTATATATGCACGTAATGTATGTATGTATATATGTATGTATGTATGTATGTATGTATGTATGTATGTATATATGTATGTAGTATGTATGTATGTATATATGTATGTATGTATGCATGCATGTATGTGTGTATGTATGTATGCATGTATGTATGCATGTATATATGTATGTATGCATGTATCTGTCTATATACATATACACATACATACATACATATATATATGTAATATATGTGTGTGTGTCCACATCTGCACTCTCTCTCTCTCAAACACACACACACACACACACACACACACACACACACACACACACACATATGTATATATATATATATATATATATATATATACATATAGTATATATATATATATATATGTGGAGAGAGAGAGAGAGATACATATGCGTGGGCATGCGCGCGCACGCGCCCTTGTGTGTGCGCGTGTGGTGTTTGTGTATGTGTGTCTGTCCCTGTGACTGTCTCTGCGTCTGTGCATGTGTGTGTTAAGTTTATACCTTGGCTTGTGTCATTTGACTTTGAAAAGTATGAAGCAAAGAGACACGGCTGAATGTGAAGTAGGAGCACACGAAAAGGAAGCATATTCGATTACATAAACAACTCTCTCTCTCTCTCCTCTCTCTCTCTCTCTCTCTCTCTCTCTCTCTCTCACACACACACACACACACAACACACACAGTCTTTTTGTTGATTTTGTATTTTTTTGTTTTTGGTTCTTGTGACATCAATCTTGCTTGTTTTGTATCCTCTTTGTATGCCATACAAGTGGTGTGGCATACACGGGGTTATTGTGCACTATGATATTTTCTTGGTGATTTTTGTCTTTGCTGATGCATCTTGAGGAAAGAGATTATGAAATTGAAGACACACTTTTCTGAAACTGAATCTGCAATCTACGTTCTATAACTCACGTTGCTTTGAGAGAGATAGGTATACAGTCCGCGTTTTATTGTATAATGTGTACGAAAGTGGGATACATGCATAGGACGTTATCAATATACAAATATAAAGAATATAAATACATCATCAATAGATGAATAAGCCAAAGCCATGAATGAAGTAATAAACACATCAATCGATCAGTGAACAAAAGTTATTGAATTAATCAGTGAATGACAAATAAAGTATTTGTTGTTATGGAAAAAATGTCCTAAACAAACCAGTAAACAAAAGTTCTTGAATTAATCAATCAACGACAAATAAAGTATTTGTTGTCAAAGAAAAAAATGTTCCCAGACAAATCTGAAAGGGGAACAGTTTAGCTTGTATCACCAACTGACATAAAGCTTACTTTTCGTTGTTAAAGAAAAAAATGTCCCCAGACAAATCTGAAAGGGGAACAGTTTAACTTGTATCACCAACTGACATAAAGCTTACTTTTCGTTGTTAATTAAAGAAAAAAAGCCCCCAGACAAATCTGAGAGGGGAATAGTTTAACTTGTATCACCAACTGACATAAAGCTTACTTTTCATGGACGGCCCGCTCTGTCGTTTGAATGAATACAATTGGGTTTTCATGGCCATAAAAGCCCTGGTAATGACGTTCCGCACGCGCTAGCTCTTGTGTTATGATTTGCATCAGGATGGCAAAACCTGCACGCTGATAGACCCGATAGTATAGTGATACATACATGTGTGAGTGTGGATGGACGTGAGAGACGCGCGATCTTTAATATTTTTTGTCATGAGCTGTATGGCTGGCTGATGCATATTTGATCAAGCGTGATCATCTATGTGCATAGCATTTCCTCTGTTCCTTTATCATTTGCCAATAATTTACACGTTACACGAGCAACAATTTACACCAGTTATTCAAATTCGACAATACTACAAAACGAAGCTCTGTATACATAAGGCTTTGTCCAGAGTTTTACAGTTTTGCAGACATGTACACTACAGAAAAGGAACAAAGTAAGTCGGTGGATTAGTATTGCGGAAATCCATGTACTATAGACATTTATAGCTATAAAAAAAAACCGTATGGTAGTTAAGAACAGGTTGAAAACAAGTATGCACGATCAGAAATGAGGTGTTACTACCATTACACAGCTAAACAAACAAAAGTTAATGCAAGTGCTCACTCTCTTCTACCCCCCCCCCCTCCCTATTCATTCTCTCTGCATTATCTTGAACCATGTTGGTGCTGACAATATCAAACGCAATGCAAAAAGTGGGCATTTATTGGTTCTATTTTCAGTTAGAAG
>CM060309.1:73481533-73489033 GCA_030674185.1 Monoplex corrugatus | reverse complement strand
CACACACACACACACACACACACACACACACACACACACACACACACATAAACACACACACACACATATATATATATATATATATGTATATATATATATATAGAGAGAGAAGAGAGAGAGAGAGAGAGAGAGGGAGAGAGAGAGACAGAGAGAGGCAGAGACAGAGACAGAGAGTCAGAGATTGACAAACAGACAGACAGACAGACAGACGGACAGACAGAGAGAGAGAGAGATAGAGAATGAGAGAGATAGAGAACGAGAGAGAGAGAGAGAGAGAGAGAGAGAGACAGAAAAAGAGAGGGAGGGACATGTGTATACATGTGTGTGTGTGTGTGTGTGTGTGTGTGTGTGTGTGTGTGTGTGCGAGAGAGAGAGAGAGAGAGAGTGTGTGTGTGTGTGTGTGAGTGTATGTATGTATATGTATATATATATCCCACCCTCCCTGTCTTTTTCTCTATCCCTGCTCTTTTCTCTGTCTTTCCTATTGACATTTAGGTGAGTTATAAAGCAAAGCACGAGTGGTTTTGATATTGCACATCCAGTCGAAAGGTCTGAGTTCCAGCCTTCCCGGGCACCACGTAATAAGTGCAAAGTGGAGATTGGTCCCCTCTCACACACGTCAACATATGAAGACTGTAATAGTCCACACGTGGGACAAATCCAAAACAAGTGCACCGCCCGCGTTCAAAGAAACAGAAACCAGAAAAACACATGAACATAGAATCACAATGCATATTTAATTCCACAATGAAAGACCAGCAAAATTTCGGCCAACTGGCCTTTGGCAAGTGTAAATGTCAGATTCTACACACACACACACACACACACACACCACACACACACACACACACACACACACACACACCACACACCACCACATCTCTCTCTCTCTCTCTCTCATCCACACACACACACACACACACTCTCTCTCTCGCACACACACACACACACACACACACACACACACACACACACACACACACACACACACACACACACACACACACACACCAAATACAAAAATTAGAACAGAAAGTCCAAAATTTCCCTGCTGCTTCGTCCAGGATCTGTTCTAGAGACGCATGCTCCTCCACAGTTTATCTTTCTGTTATTTTATTTTGTTTAAAGCCCAGCCGACTGCGTTAGGAACATATCAGGGCTATAAAAGTTTCAAAGTACCCACAATACTTGAAACAGGACAAAAACAGGAACAGATAAGTGCACATATCAGTCCATTTGCTCACATCATCTTGGGAGATGTCCCTGGCGTTGACCACTCCGTCCAATTTATCGCACAGGGGAATTAGTAAAAAAAAAAACATGCCTGAATACAAATTTCAACATAATAAAGGGCACTAAAACATGTATAAATTCATAGCACACTTCCCTGGAGCCAAAAATGCACTTTAATGCATGTTCCCAATTATCAGTCCTAAGAGAAAGTACGTGATGCTTTATAGAACACATACAGGTGAATGGACCGTAAGACAGAAAATGATGGGAAGGAATGGACAGTAGGCGCAGGAACAAGACAGGTTCGACAACGTTCCTTCATGGCTGTCAACTCCGGGTTTTTTCAGGGATCGTGCCTTCCCTCCGGCTGGTGGCCCTCATCTGTCAGGTCTCCGACGTGTTCGTTCGATGACCGCGGCCCTGTACTTGTCCATCTTCTTCTTGTGGAAATACCGGCGCCCGTGTTCATTTCCACATTGTGGGTTGGGGCACCGGCAAGCCCCGTTTCTGATGGAGCCACGCAAATTGCATTCGACTCCTGCCTGGATGCACTGACATGACTCTGGTAAGCACCTTCCCAGGCAGGTGCATCCGCGGGCCCGGCGTGACTGGTGGATTTCTTCCAGCTCCCGTTCCAGCCGGGCCGCCTTCTCCTCGTATTCTGGAAGGGTCGGCGGCAGCATCAGTTCTCGTTCGCGGGCAGGTATTCCCCTCCATGCTGTCATCGGTCTCTTTTCAACCTTAGTCCCCGTTGGGCTCTTCAAATGCTCGAAGTGGGTCGGCGTCATTCCTGAACACAGCACAACAGATTATTAGTATAACACTTGTTGGGTTGTTGGGTCCAGGTCAACCCCAACCCGCGATATTAACCCTTTGACTCCCGCACCCTGTCCACCAGCATCCTGCATTACTAACCATGACAGAAAACCAAAAACTTAACCCTTTTGATTCCTTCACCCTATCCACCAGCTTCCTGCAGGAAGCTGGTGGATAGGTGAAGGAGTCAAAGGGTTAAGTTTTTGCAGTTGGTGGATAGGGTGCGGGAGTTAAAGGGTTAAAAACTGGCCTGTTCGCTGCCCATCTTAATGTTTCTATCATTCTGTGTGTCAGCTTACTGCCTTAGTGTTTCAAAAGTCCCTTCCCCCCTCCACCCCAATTTCAAGACCCTGCCGGCGCATAGGGTTTTGCGCAGGCTTAAGGAGCAAGAAGATTGAAGTCATGGTAATCAGCAAAAAACATGCGAAATAACAGCAAACGGCACAACCTCGAGACAGGTTGATAAATTTAGATATCTGGGAACGATCATCTCACCACACGGCAGATGCACATCAGAAATAGCCAGCAGAATCGGCTGAGCGAAAACAGCATTCAAGAAGATGAAAATCATCCTTACCAACAAACGCCTATCAATTAACATCAGGAAGAGAGTTCTTGAATGTCATATAGAATCGATAATGTTATACGATTGTGAGGCGTGGACAGTCAACAAGCAAAGCCAGAACAAGATTGAGGCAGCCGAGATGTGGTTTCTAAGAAGAATGTTGAGAGTTCCATGGACAGCAAAGAAAACAAACGAGACAGTCTTGATGGAGGCAGACACAAGGAGATCGTTCATAAGGAAGATTAGGAAAAGACAGGCAACATTCATAGGCCAATTTTTATGAGGAAAGGGGATTTTAGAGCACCTGGTCACAACAGTAAAGCTGGAGGGAAAGAGAGCACCAGGTAGACCTAGGAAAAACATATCGGACGGACTTGCAGAGTGGCTGAGGACGGAAAGGGTGGAAGATGTGCTTGGGGCAACAAGGGATAGACGCATATGGAGGGCCATGATCGCCAACGCCATGTGGCAGGGCACTTGATGATGATGATGATGATTAGTGAGTCTGTCAGATAATTGTTGGCAGATTTGGGTGGAGCCCATATGGAATTGTCCGAGTGTCATGAATCCCTCTTGAACAAACTGCAGACTGGGTTAGGTGTGATTGGCTTTGTGTGGGTTTCATCGTGTTGTTGTATCACTATGCATTGTATTGACGGTGTGAGGATGATGGAGTCTCCCTGCTGGCGACCCGACACACACAACACACACACACACACACACACACACACACACACACAAACACACACACACACACACACACACACAAACACACACACACACACACACACACACACACACACACACACACACACACACACGACAAAGAGCCCACATACCAAGTTTGAAGTCTCCTAGTTGGCAAATCGGGATGCGGTCAAACACCCGCTGCCTATCGAACAAGAAAACTTCAGTGTTTTCAGCAAAGCGCACACGTGAAGTCTGCAGAATGCTGTTGTTGTTGCTGCTGTTGCTGCTGCTGCTGCTGTTGCTGTTGCTGTTGTTGCTGCAGCTCTCTGTTTCAGAGGTCTGACCTGCAACATCACATAATAATGTAAAATGAACAATGACTTGAACTGTTTGTTTAGAACTTCATATCGCGTAATCGTAAACTGTACACACGCGCACGTCTAGCTTGTATGTATAACAAGTGACGAAACTCCCTCTTCCTTCCCATCCCCTCCCGCTCTCCACCCCTTCCCATCCCCTCCCCTTCCTCCCCCTCTTCTTCCCATACACGTTCTCATTTTCTTTCTCTCTTGGACGCTAGTGAGCGCGTGCGTGCACAGTGAGAAAGAAGGCAGACAGAGATAGATAAATAAAGAGAGAGAGAGAGAGAGAGAGAGAGAGAGAGAGAGAGAGAGAGAGAGAGAGAGAGAGCGAGAGAGACGTTTACGCTTGACAAAGGGTCAGTTGACCGAAAATTTGCGCCTGTGTCGTCTGGTTGTATTGATTAACCCTTTGACTCCCGCACGTTCAATAGCATCCTGCATGTCAAGCTACTAGCAAAGAAAAAAATTAACCTCTGTCCACCAGCTTCCTGCAAGAAACCGGTGGATAGAGTGAAGGAGTCAAAGGGTTCAGTTTTTGCAGTTGGTGGATAAATGTGCATTTATAAATAAAACACCGACTGCTTATCGGCATTTTGATGGTACCTTGCCTACCTACCTCTCTTCTGTGCTGAAAACATACAGGCCTGAACGCAGTCTCAGGTCAAGCAACCAGAAGCTTCTGGCAAAATCAAAATCAAAATACAAAACCATAGGACACCGAGCCTTCCGTTGCCAAGCCCCACTTTGTCTGGAACGATCTGCTTTTTCTCTCCGTTGTTCATCATCTTTCTCTTCTTTCAAAGCGGGCCTCAGAACTCATCTTTTTGATAAATACTACCAGTAATCTGATTTTTGATCTTTCTGATTCAGTAATGTGTATATTAGTACTTGTGTGCAACAGATGTGCTAGTGCGTGTGTTGGGTGGTGGAAGGGACTAGTAGTGGGAGTTAGTATAATTGACCACTAGGCATAGGGCTGATTGGGAAAAATGAACTAATCATTGTAAAGCACATGAGTCTTTACCTATGTGTAGGAGAATAGCGCTAAATAAAAGTGATTTACTATTATTATTATTGTTATTATTATTATTATTAAATACAGAAATCCAAACCAAGGGCGACCACCCGCGCGTTCAAGCAAACAGGAACCAGAAAAACACAAAAATAGAATGAGAACGCATATTTAACCCTTTGACTCCAGCATCTTGTCCATCAACAGCAAAAACTTAACCCTTTATTTCCCTGACCCTATCCACCAGCTTCCCAAAGGAAGCTCTTGGATAGGGTGAGGAGTCAAAAAGACAGGCGCAAATTTTCCGCCAACTGGGTCACGGGACACCCCCACGCAGGACACAAGTAACCCTTTCACACCCCCACACCCCATCCATCACCTGCAAAACCTACCCACTGATTGTCTCATTGTTCTCAGCCTGCCCGAGGGTCCAGGCCAAGGCTTTGTGTGGAAGAGTCGGCCATGAGTGTTAAAATGCAAGCAATCCAACAACGCGGTAAAGGGTAAAATGTCGCAATGGCTCGACCATTCTATTCAACCCTTTGACTCCCGCGCCCTGTTTGCTAGCACCCTGCATTGTCAACCATTCTAACAAAGCAAAAACTTAACCCTTTGACTCCCTCATCCTAACCACCCTACAGGAAGATGTGGACAGGGCGAGGAAGTCAAAAGGTTAAGTTTTTGCAGCTGGTGGATAGGGTGAGGAAGTCAAAAAGTTAAGTTTTGGCAGCTGGTGGGCAGGTTGCGGGAGTCAAATGGTTAAATCTGTCCTCACTTGTCTACATCCCGACAGGTGGTGAGAAAAACGGCAGGCTGCCACAGCCGGGACACACAGTTATTTCTTTTCCTTTTTTTTTATGTTGTTGTTGTTGTTGATGTTTTTGTTTTGTTTGATTTTAATTTGATTAATTTAATTTGATTCCTGCAGGAAGCTGGTTCAGTTTTTACGTCCGACACCGCCTCAGGTGATATGACCAACGGGGATAACTATCTAGGGGAAATAGGGGGAAAGGCAGACTTATCTAATCCTATACTGATACCACCAGAACAACCATGATGATAAGATGGGACAGTAAGAATAATAATAATAATAATTACAATATTTATATAGCGCAAAATCTCGACAAAATCAAATCTAAGCGCTGAAACAGACACACACGCACGCACGCACACACACACACACACACACACACACACACACACGCATGGCTAGTTTTGATATAACGCACCGCGGGATTCGAACCCACAACCATGATCATGTGAATCCGACGCTCAACCACCTGAGCTACTGATGCCTTCAATGTGTGTGTGTGTGTGTGAGTGTGGGTGAGTGTGTGTGTGTTTGGTTTAGTTCAGTTTTTACGTCGACACAAACTTCAGGTGATAATTATGGCCGACGGAGATAACCATCCCAGGCAAGTGGGGAAAGGGGTCTTATCTAATCTTATACTGACACCACCAGAACAACAATAATGTTAAGATAGGACAGTGAGATGCCCTTTGACTCCCTCACCCTATCCACCAACATCTTTCATTGTCAAACCCACCGAGCTACTGCGGTTCGCAATGTGTGTATGCCGTGTGTGTTACGTGTGTGTGTAAACACTTAACTAATCGTGTGTTTGGTTTAGTTCGGTTCTTACGTCGGCACAAACCTCAGGTGATATGGGACCTATCGAAATCAGTGACAGTACGTATCGTGTGAGTGTGTGTATGTGTGTGTGTGTGTGTGTGTGTGTGTGTGTGTGCGTGCGTGCGTGCGTGCGTGTGTGTGTGTGTGTGTGTGTGTGTGTGTGTGTATGTGTGTGTGAGTGTGTGTGTGTGTGTGTGTGTGTGTGAAAGCAAAGTAGACTCTGCCTTCCCATTTTACGCGATTGCTTCATTGTTCCCAGTCTCCCCGAGGGTCCAGGGTTTTGTACGGACGAGTCGGTCACGTCATGATTGTTAAAATGAACGCAGTAAAGGGTGAATTGTCGCGATGACTCGACCATTCTGTTTAAGTCTTCATTCGTCTACATCCCACGCAGGTGGTCAGAAAAACGGCAGGCTTTTCACGCATCAAAAAGTAGTTCACCGGTATGGAAGAGAAAGCATTCAAGATTCTTATACACGGTTATCAAGTTTTTTTCTTTTTTTGTTTTGCTTGATTTTAATTCGATTTAATCTAATTTGATTCCTGGCAGGAAGCTTGTGGATAGGGTGAAGGGAATCAAAGGGTTAATTTTTTTCTTTGCAATTGGTGAATAGGGTGCGGAACTCAAAGGGTTAACAACACTGCCCAAACTCGTGTGGAATAAAGTCAAAACTGCAAAATTTCACACAAGACGATTTCAAGTAGGTCGGCATCTGTTTCAATGAGATAGTCAGCAAATACATGTAGACATCTCAACAGTCTACTATTATATCTAGAAACTCTACAAGTGCTTTTGTAGGAAAACCGGTCATTTTAACATTTATAGGTCATATTCATCAGGCCTAATGCTATGTTTTTCTGTGTCAAAAACTGCTTTTAGACATTTTTTTTAAAGAATTCGTATGTGTCTTGGTCTCTGTGCATTAATTTTAACTAGGCCTATATATTTTATATATTTAAAGGTCTAACTCTGGATCAAACATCACTCAGGACTGCTCCGAGGTGCCTCTAAAACGCTTGCACGACTGTACATTTCTAAAACGTATATATTGTAATTATCCTTTTAGCATCTACGATAAATAAATGAATAAATATAAATAGATCAATAAATAAATAAATAAATAAAACCAAGTAAGCTTTAGTAAAAACACACAGATAAACAAAATAAACACATTTATAACTAAATTGC
>CM060309.1:73464033-73476533 GCA_030674185.1 Monoplex corrugatus | reverse complement strand
AACAACAACACAACAACACAACAACAACAACAACACAACAACAAACCAACAACTACACAACTTACTTACTTAATTTCTTATTTACTTACTTACTCACTCACTTACTTACTTACTTACTTGCTTACTCACTTACTTACGTACTTACTTGCTTACTCACTTACTTACGTACTTACCTGCTTACTCACTTACTTACTTACTTACTTACTTACTTACTTTCTTACTTACTTACTTACTTACTAACTTACTTACTTACCTATCTGTGGTGAAGAAAATATTGTCTTCACCCAGTTGATTCAGACCTTCAATGATTTATTTATTTACTTCATACATTTGTTCCTTTTTTGAAAGTAAGATACACACATACACATGTCATTTACATGTAACCAAGATTATTCCAGTGGTAGACTAATAAAATATAAAGTACCAATATAAAATATGGACTAAGTAAAACATAGTCTAGGTAGGGCAGGCTTAAGGCATGTGTACACGGTCACCAACACAACACAACACAACGCAACGCAACGCAACGCAACGCAAAGCAACGCAACAACAACGCAACAACAACGCAACAACAACGCAACAACAACAACACAACAACAACAACAACAACAACACAACAACACAAAACAACAACACAACAAAAACAAAACAACAACACAACAACAACACACAACAACAACAACAACAACAACAACAACAACAACAACAACAACAACAACAACAACAACAACAACAACACAACAACAACACAACACAACACAACAACACAACAACAACACAACACAACACAACAACAACACAACACAACACACACAACACAACAACAACAACAACAACAACAACAACAACAACAACAACAACAACAACAACACAACAACAACACAACAACAAACACAACACAAAACACCAACCACAAACACCAACCACAAACACCAACCACAAACAACAAATACAAACACAACAACAACAACAACAACAACAACAACAACAATACAACACAACATTGGAGAAGAAGATTGATGGAGCATATACACGAATGCTGCGTGCAGCCCTGAACAAATCCTGGAGAGAACATCCAACTAACAAAGAGTTATATGGTAAGATCCCACCAATCAGTAAATCAATACGTCAACAAAGACTGCGCTTCGCAGGACACTGATGGCGTAGCAAAGAAGAACTGGTGGGGGATGTTCTACTTTGGAGACCCAGCCATGGCAAACAAAGACCAGGACGTCCAAAGAAGACATTCATCGACCAACTGATGGATGATACGGGCTGTCAGTATGATGAACTACCTACTGCAATGTCTGACAGAGAAGGATGGAAGAAACGTGTCATGGATAGCCGAGCAAGCTCGACATGATGATGATGATGATGTTTTATCTATCCGTATGCTCTGCTGTGGCTGGTTAGCTAACCTGATCCTTCTATGTGCATGACTATGACGACCGTGAGCAGATGATTTAGCTGTACGTGGTAAAAAAGAAATTGGACTTAAGTATCGGTACACTGCAATGTATACCGAACTGATTTAGCGTCAGTTTGTTGTTTGTTCGTTTTTCTTTCTGGAGAAATCAAGGAATAGAGAGAATCGTTTTTGCATGAATTCAAGGCTCATTGTATACTACCAGTAATGAGAAGAATGGGATTTTCATGGGAAAAAAATTGACAGATTCAGTGTTTTTAGATAGAACACGTTGTACAATACCCAAGGTTAAAACGGTTTACAGTTGCTGTTGACACTAGACTGACAAAGGAAAGCTAGAGGGAAAGAGAGCACCAGGTAGACCCAGGGAGAAAGTACTGGACGGACTTACAGGGTGGCTGAGGACAGAGGGGGTGGAAGATGTGCTTGCGGCAACAAGGGATAGATACATATGGAGGGCCATGATCGCCAACGCCATGCGGCAGGGCATTTGATGATGATGATTAGACTGACACTTGAAATGTGTTTTGACACGGTTTAGACTTGGTATATATCTTAAGCAGCTTGTCACCAACACAGATACAATACCATACTGAAGACTGTCCATTTTGAACAAAACAAAAAAAAAGAAATTGCAGGTGCATGCATGCACACACACACACACACACACACACACACACACACACACACACACACACACACACACACACACACACACACACACACACCACACACACACACACACACACACACACACACACACACACACACACACACCTGTTACATTTATAATAGCCACGTGAAACATGGCGTGCGTTCCAACTACGCCGTGACTGAAAGCTTCTCGCAATTTCCTCCTGCCAAGGGCATTAAAACACAAAGCACTGATCGCTTCCCTTGGCCCGTTCAGTCGGAATGAGTAGTAATTAAGCAGTTGGGGATGTTTATTGTGGTCGAGTGGCCATCGGCTCGGACCTCTCAGTCACGTTTACTGTCATTTGTTAAGTTCATCTCTTACCTGTTTATTTATCTACATACTCCTTTATTTTGTATTTATTTGTTCACCTACTTACTTCTTATTCACTTACTCACTTGTTTGTTTACTTGCTTGCTTACTTACTTACTTACTTACTTACCTATCTATGATTAAGAAAATATCGTCTTCACCTAGTTGATAGACGGCTGAGCTTTTGGGCATTGACTAGGGGTGGGTGGGGGTTTTCGCCATATGAGACGAATTTATACAGAATAGCTATTTGTGTTGATTCAGACCTTTCATTATCTATTTATTTACTTTACATATGTGTTCCTTTTTTAAAGGTAAGATAATAATAACAATATTTATATAGCGCAAAATTTTGATAGAAATCAAATCTAAGCGCTGAACAGACACACACGCACGCACGCACACACACGCGCACACACACACACACACACACACACACACACACACACACACACACACACACACACACACATGGCTATAAATGGGGAAAGAAAAGAAAAGCAATGGAAAATTAGAGAGAGCAGATACACACGTACACATGTCATTTACATGTAACCAAGATTATTCCAGTGGTAGGCTAATAAAATACCACTATAAAATATAGACTTAGTAAAACATAATCTAGATAGGACCTCAAGACCTGGCCGGCTCATAGGTTTATGTGCAGGCTTAAGGCATGTACCACGGTCACCATACACGTGGCACCTGTGACGTTAGCGCATATGGAATTCGTTCCGAGGGCGGAGACGTCATCTTGAGAAACTGAAACTGAAAGTGTCACGTGGTGGTTGCTAGGTGTAGGAAGAGGTTTTCTGTAGCCGGTCGGTAGTCACTGTTTAGGGGCCTAAAGTGCTGATGAAGAGTCGCTCTATTTGCTGTTTAGTAGTTATTGTAGTTCAGCCCTTGTCAAATACCCAAACACAAAATGATGATGGCTGGTGGTGGTGGAGGTGTGTGTGTGTGTGTTGTGTGTGTTGTGTGTTGTGTGTGTTGTGTGTGTGTGTGTGTGTTGTTTGTATGGTGTGTGTGTGTTTATGTGTGTGTGTGTGTTTTGTGTGTGTGTGTGTGTGTGTGTGTGTGTGTGTGTGTGTGTGTGTGTGTGTGTGTGTGTGTGTGTGTGTGTGTGTGTGTTGTGTGTTTGTGTGGGTGTTGTGTGAGTAGTGTGTGTGTGTATGTGTGGTGTGTGTGGTGTGTTTGTGTGTGATGTGTGTATTGTGTGTGTGGTTGTGTTGTGTGTGGTGTGTGGTGTGTGGTGTGTGTGTGTGTGTGTGTGTGTGTGTGTGTGTGTGTGTGTGTGTGTGTGTGTGTGTGTGTGTGTGGAGAGAGAGAGAGAGAGAGACAGAGACAGACAGTGTGAGAGAAGTCCTGCTGAGAGTATGCACACAGTTGTACTCCTGGTGATTATATTCTCTTTGATCTCTCAACCTTCAGCTCATATCCAACTCGGAAGGACACGATGGTAAGAGTAAGTGAAGATCAACTTTTATTTACCAGCAAACAAGCAGCAAATTCAGTCACACCGCATCAAAATTCTCTCTGATACATATACAATGCCTCAGCAACGAACATTAATAAACTAAGATCAGCGCACCGATCCTTTCTTAAATGCTTTCCTTGTCTCCTCTCTCTTTCATAACAAATATCTTTACGTCCGTAAAATTTCCTCAGCCAGGTCTGCGTTTTTGTATTTCTTTGACTCTTCCAGTCTGTGATAGTCATTTTTCATTCTCCAGCACTCTCAGAAGCGCTGCTTCATCACTCTTCTTTGCCTGGCTCGTGCTTCTGACTGCATGCACGTTTTTCCAATTGGCATCAGAGTTGACAGCTAGCACGTGCGTGATCGATGACGCCAATGATGAGATCATAGTTAGGGCTGGCGAGACACATGTGCCTTCAGCCATCCATAGAAGTATGGAGTATTTCGCATTTGTCATTGCTATAGCGTCCAGTGAATTGTTTCATCTTTGACAATACTTCACCACCAGTCAGACAATCTGTTCTCAACTTCAAATGCCACACGGCAGCATTTTGCCAAGCAAAAGGGGAGTTGTCCATGCGTTAGGTGACCTATTTGGACCATGTTATCAGTTACGTTGTTTTCAAGCCAAATGATGAAGGGAGGGTGGAGAGGGGAAGATTACAAACCCCGTGACATGGCCACACGATGCAAACCAGCCAAGTCCATCCCAGCCGCCGGATCAGGAGAGAATGAAATGTGTATGGAATTGTCCCAGTGCGAAATTATATATAAATTCCAGCTTTTTCTCAAAAGGAATTTGAATAAATGTGGTTGAATGCCTTGGCCAGGAATGGAGTACATGTTGCACAGACACGCAAAATATAGTGCACGTAGTTGATCAGAGACTGGTCTGTTGTAAAGTCACTGTTACGTTATAAAATGTACATAGGCACACTGAAGAACAAAATGATTCACGTGTCATTATTGTATGCTTTCAGCTATTTTGTTTACGTTTTGATTTTTACGTCAGCAATACATCCTGCTTTGTTAAAATTCTACCAACTGCATATGACGCTGAAACTGAGAATCCAAAAGGAAACTTGTCTGCATTATGCACTCAGCCCATGTTTAATATGATCTGGAAAATAGGGTTCAATCACGTTTGTTCTCCTCCCCCTCTGAAGGGTTCCCTACGCCTAAAAGTAACTCTTTTTCAGCAATGTACCAGTCCTCCTATATCATTTTGCCATTCTGGTAAGTCAGCCAATCTTCAACAAATTCTTTTTTTTTCCATCGGTAAAATGACTTCAGTTCATGGTCAAATAATAAACACTCTGTTCAAGCAGCTTTTCATTTTGAAAGAGAAGTGAGCTGGAAGAAATGATTAACTCTGAACGACTGCATTTCAGACTCATTAATACGTTGGTGGGGTAGAGATTTGAAGTTCCTGACTTGTACCCCTTCACCTCCCCTATGGCAATAAAACTGCTGTTTCCATACTGCATAGCAGACAATTGACAGCGTGGATGACGGCCGTCACTACATCCACTTCATTCTTCTTCACAACAGACTATCAGGGAAGATCTCAGGCCCCTGATGGCTGCTGTCAACCTGGTCACAACACCACCGCCATGCTCCCTGAACGCTGCTCACAATGCCTGGCCTGGAATTGCCAGCCTCTGAAGCGATGAGCGATTGGCTGTCATTAATAGCCCCCACTATCACTCACCCAGTTATCATCCTATGCCGCTCTGGTCATCTATAGCACCACCACCACCCCACCCCCGTCACCATCCCGCCCCCTCATTTTTCTTGTTGTAATCGTCAATACTCCCACCCCTATCCTGACCCTTTTCTGGTTCAGCCCCATCAAGAGACCATGCTGTTTTGGTCATTAATAGCTCTTTTAACCCTGCGGCCATTTATTTCTCCACAGCTGTTCTATTGACGAATAGAGTGGTGGGAGGGAGCGAAAGCTCTTCATCCATGGTGTTTTGAAGCGCACAAAGGATTAAGAGACAATTCTGAGGGTAATTTGGAATCATTCGCAACATGGGGAGGGTTAACAGAGGTTACCAGGTGGTAGAGACGATGGCAACAATTTG
Organism: Monoplex corrugatus; assembly: GCA_030674185.1. Lineage (NCBI taxonomy): Eukaryota > Metazoa > Mollusca > Gastropoda > Littorinimorpha > Ranellidae > Monoplex > Monoplex corrugatus. The sequence continues at coordinate 73,470,537 of CM060309.1, read as the reverse complement.
AATGGAACTCTATCGAAAGCTCATTCCTTTTTCAAGGACCTGTGAATGCCAGCTTACTCTCGCTTACATCCCTTTCACTGGGGTCGCTTCACTTAGTCCATACCAGCTTATCCCTGATCTCGTGAAAGAAACACAGACATGCAATGTGATTAGTCCTTAATCAAGGAACCATTCGGTTTCTAGCAAATGATCTTACAAGCGCAGTGAATTTTTCAAAGGCTCTTAGAGTTTTCATGATCAAGGTTTCTTCTAAATGATAGTACATATGTAGATCTAGTGTGCTTGTAATAATCCCAATGAGATGATTTTAAAATAACAGCAGTTTCTTGATAAATCTTAAACCAAGATGTTTCCCTGTGTGGCCAGGCATGAAGTGCACATATTAAAGACAAACAGTCCACTACATGCAGTGCAGTTGATTATAACTAGTCTGTTTTCAAGGTCAAAATTATGTAAAAAAGTTTATGTAGGCACACTGAAAATATGAAATCAAAAAGGTTTCATTTGGCGTGATCGTGTGTGTGTGTAAGCCGTTCTACTTATCTCGTGTTTTTAAGATTTGTATTTTGCTTTGTTTTCAGTTTTATCTCATTTCATTTTACATCAGTACCATATCCTGCCTTAGTCAATTTCTATCCATGGCTGATGACGTTAAAATTGAAAATCCAAAAGCAAGTATATTTGCTTTATGCACGTAACCCATATCTTGATATGATCTGGAAAACAGGGTACACAGTACTGCCCCCCCCCCCCTCCCAAGCCAAGCCTTCCTTTGACACAAAACAATCCTTTTTCAACAATGCACCAGCCTTCCAACTCCATTTTATTTTTCCCTTAGGTCAACCAATCTTCAACAAATTCATTTTTCTTCCTTCAGTCGAATATTTTTCTATTCTTGGCTAGATGATATACAGACAGCCAGTTGAAGCAGCTTTTAATTTTGAAGGAGAGGTGAGCCGGCAGAAATGATTATAACTCTGGCCGATTGCCTTTCGCATCCATCATAGATACATTCTGTCAATGTATGTTCTCTTCCTCAGTGTCATAGACTAGGGCAGCGTGGATGAATGGTCATCACTCCATCTACTTCTCCCTCCTTCGGAACAGGCTATCTGGGAGGATTTCAGCCCTGTGCTGGCGGTTGTGCTGTCAACCCAGGTGATAACACTACCACCCCTTTCCCTGAGCACTGCTCACAATAGCCAAGCCTCTCAGAGAACTGCCAGCCACTAGAATGATGTGTGACTGACAGATCATCAATAGCCCTACTATCTTCTACCCAGTTTTCAACCTATGCTACTCTTGTTTTCAACGTTTTGGTACAGGACGAAGGCGGAAAACGATAGCTGTGCATGCGTCAAGGACAATGATGCAGGTACAGTTTGTTCCTAATCTGACCCCTAAGAGAACATTTCTGCACACGCCCATAAAGTATGTTTGATTTAGAAATCGGTAAAAGGTAAATTGTAATGGCATGTAGAAAGTATAGCCAAACTATCCAAGTGTACAAACTCTGCAAGAGAATGATGGTATGAGAGCATGTTGACAGTTACAAGTTAGGATTAGGGTTTTACAGTTAAATGTGATCCCAACCTTAACTCTCAGAGAGGCCCTGTGGGATTTTACATTCTGATTTAACTCGAATGTTGGAAAAAAAAATTCAACCTTTGCAATTGTGCAGAGGTGCAATCATTCACTGATTTTTGAGCATGCGCAGTTGGATTGTAGCCCATCTAGAGACCCCACCATCTCCACCCCTCTTCCCCATTTCAGCCCGATTATCAGCCCATGCTGTCCAGTCATCAATAGCTCTAACACCCTTCCGGTCATTTATCTCTCTGCACTGCTCCACTGACGGAGCAGCCATTGAGGAGTGGGGCGGGGAGTTAGGGGTGGGGGGTGGGGAGAGAGAGACGAGGCAGGCACAACAAGGCGGCGTCTTTATCTGAAGTGCTCTGCCAGCACTTAATCGATGGTTTATTGAAGTGCAAGAAGCGACTAAGCGACGAATCTGCTGGTAATTTGGAGCCCCTGGGAAGATAGGGAGGGTGATGTCTATCTGCAGAGCTGGCGGAAATTAAAGCTGTGGAGGGACAGCAGAGGTTATCTGGTGGTGAAGACTGTGGCAACAACTTGAATGGAACTTTATTGAAAGCTCATCCTTCTTCAAGGACCCGTGAATGCCAGCCCCCGTCTCTTTCGTCCATCTCACTGCAGAAGCTTTCTTGGCCCATGTTGGCTTTTCCCTGACCTTGTTAAGAAATGCATACATGATAAGAACGATGGTTGTATAAGGTGCTCCTTAGTTAGCCACTGCTTTCTGTTCTCTAGTTTCATCTCTGTCTCAGTCTCTGTCTCTGTCTCGCTGTCTGTCATATCTCTGTCTCTCACTCACTCATTCTCTCTCTCTCATTCTCTCTGTCTCTGTCTGTCTGTCTGTCTGTCTGTCACCCTCTCTCCCTCCCTCCCCCCCCCCTCTCTCTCTCTCACTGAAATGAAAGAGACTAGACCCAGTAGACTAGATTATATCTTAGAAAAAAGTTTCTATCCAGACATGTTACATTACTTTGACATGCACACGAAGACATACAGCTGCTCTTCAATCAAGACTAGACATAGATCTACCCCTGAAGTACATTTTTGACCCACTACTCCTTTCTCCCATACGCTATCTTTACATTCTACAGTATCGCAATGGTATTGCTTTTGCTGGAACACCAACAGACAATCAACGTCGAGGGCTGACTGAAAGAAATTCGTAACTAGCATTCGCCTGTTTTGGAAAAAGAAATTAAGCCCCCCCAAAACAACAACAGCAACAACAAAATAAAACAAAACAAAACAAAACAAAAAATACAAACAAAAAACAAAACAAAACAAACAAACAAACAAACAAAACCAAAAACCAAAACCAAAACAAAAGAAAACAAAAACAGAAAACAGCAAGATATATAGCCAGCCAGCCAGCCAACCAGCCAGATAGATAGATAGATAGATAGATAGATTGATTGATTGATTGATTGATTGATAGATAAAGAGAGAGAGAGATAGATAGATAGATAGACTGATTGATTGATTGATTGATAGATAGATAGATAAAGAGAGAGAGAGAGAGAGAGATACATACATACATACATACATAGACAGATACATAGATAGATACATAGACAGACAGACAGACAGACAGTTAGATAGATAGATAGATAGATAGATAGATAGATAGATAGATAGATAGATAGATAGATAGATAGACAGATAACACCAAACTCGCATACAAAGAGGAATTTACTCAGTATAATGATATGCATGGACAATAAAGTCATGCAGAGTTGCCATTGATTACTCAATAATAACTGATATACCGAATTCATGCTGCTTCTTTGACTTTACTTTGGCTGAGAAATATGGAGCCTAAAATTCAATATCCCAGATTACTGAACAATTCATATTCTCCAGTCAGTGGTGAGGCATCGTTACTCTGGATCCCATCCAGCAACCTTGTGTTTTCTTGTTAACTTAAATTAATGAACTGATCACCACGTTTCTGCATACTGAACTGATTACAAGATGTCTAATGAATTCTGGAGACAAATAGTACAGGGAGAATTTATGGCCCTGGAACACACCTGTTGTATCATGCAGGGGCTGCCCCGAAGCAGATATGAAGAGGGAACCTCGGTTGCTGCCGTACGTACATGTCTTAGGCGCAATGGGCAGTAAATAATGAACTTATAATAAAGTGTCCACCTAATGAACAGATTATACTGTTTCTGTCTTCTGATCCAATTGCAATGTATTCAATGAAATAAGTTTTTAAAAAAAGGTATTCAATAAAGAAAAATCCACATTCCTTTCCTGGTGGCCGCATCACCAGGGCTCCTTACGGTCTTAGTGTCACATTACATTCAGCTGCACGCTGGAAGAGATCCCGCAATGCTGTTGGGTCATTTCAGTTCTGTTTGATATTGCCTTTTATGGTTTGAAATGAATGGAACTTCTTGTCTGTGAATAAACTGTTAAATAAATGGATGCATAAAGAAAGAAAGAAACCAGAAAGCAGTTGTATTTATTTATTTATTTTTTTTTGCGCCATGCATCATACAAAGAAAAAACTATTTAGAGTGAAAAGTAAGTATCACAGATGTCAACAAATGACTTCCACTTCTATTTTATGAAAAGCACGAGTTATAAAAAACGTGTCAGCTGTTGTTATTGTCTCGATCACATTTATAGTTTAACACGTAATAAGCCGGGTTGTTATCATGGCGCTCTTTTATGAGTTACCGTTACATTTTGCTTTTGTGTCAATTTACAGATAACATCAGAAAACAAACGCAGAACCAATCAGTGGGTGTGACGTTATATGTATATATCAGTATCCACACTTTATTACACATCTAAACATCACACACGTGCTGTGCTGGGTTAAAGGAAAACTGACAGTCATACGCCCTCCTGTCGATCTGACGAATGAATAGCCATGCTGAGACCTTCATACCTTCTTTTGCTGTCTCAGGACTGTCAGCCTGGAATAGACTTCAGCTCTCCCTTCGCCTAGCACCAACGCTTTCTGCTTTTAAATCCAGTTTAACCCTTTGACTCCCACACACTATCCACCAACTGCAAAACTTTAACCCTTTGACTCCCTCACCCTATCCAGCAGGAAGCTGGTGGATAGGGCGACGGAATCTAAGGGTTAAGCCTTTGTTCTGCTAGCACGGTTGACAATGCAGGATGCTGGTGGACAGGGTGCGGAAGTCGTCAAATGGTTAAAAACCCACCTCTTTTCTCAACAATGAATTCAACAACTGCTTCTTTCCCTCAGCTTGTAGTGTTGTTGTTGTTTTTTGTGTTTGTTTGTTTTTCAATGTTAAAAATTGTAAGATAGTCTTTGTCCATTGTATGCGTATGGTGCGTGAGTGCGCTTTGATTTGAATTGTCACGATTTGGTACCGTATAAATACTGTAATCATTAATTATTACTGTAATTACCTGGTATGGGTCTTCATGTGGGATACAAAAGACGAATCCTGCAGGAACATGTTCTTCTACAAGTGCTGCATGGATACAGGTCCAGAAACTTTGGGTTGTTTCTGCTAGTCCCTGTTCTGTTGAATAACAGCTGTTGTGTGCTGTCCAAATGTGATTGTGCCCTGAATGCACTGCTGTGCACCAGCTAACTCTATTGTGAGCAATGTCTTCCCAGCTGGTAGTGTTGATGGCACAACTGATGAGCTAGATCTTCAGAGCATTCTTGTATCGCTATAGTAATCTTTCCTGATCATGGTATCCTTGCTTCAGCTCCTCATACAGAAACATCTCTGGGATGTAGCTGCCTTCTACATGGACAATGTGCCCTGCCCAACAAGATAGATAGATAGTTCCATAACCCTGAGGTCGAAGAGGAGTGGGGTGGTAGAGACCTCAACTTTTGTCGGGTCCAGCATTATGAGGGCGGAGGCCAACTCCTCTCCCTCAGCTCTCTTCCTTTTGAGAGTGCGTCACCACAGTGTGCCACCCTTTTTTATTTGTTTATTTAATTTTTTTTTACAAAGGCTTCAGAAAGACAAAAAGGCTAATTAGTCTTCAAGAGGAGGGACCTGGGAAATCAAACTATCTCTCCAATGTTTTATAACCAATGTCATATTCTTCACGATTTTCAACTGCCGTGGGATCTTTAGCGTGTGCAACCAGAATGCACACGGGTACGACAAAGCTGGTACTTAATGACTAGAAACTCTCTGCTTGGCAAGCTGCACATCTTTAGAACTTGAATGTTGGACACTCGATCTCGCTATGTCATGTTGCAGATCTTGCTGCAGATGTCTTTTGTGGCACCGTTCCAGCTGTTGAATACGCCATCTGTGGATAGAAAATGATAGTAAATGATGGCTTTCATCATGTTAGTTTACCATGCAGACATGTTATAAACAATGTATGTGAACATAAAATCAGAGACCAAAAAAGATCTCCAGCAGATTTAAGAGCAGATGTCAGAATGCAATAGACTTTTTTACGTCAACTTGTTGCCATTTTTTTGTTGCTTTATTTATATATTTTTTTATTTTATTATTATTTTTTTTTGCTTTAGTATATCAATAATTCATGAATATTACCTTTAACTGTCCTAATTTACAATATCACCATCTGTTGCCATTAAAATAAAAACAAAATGACTATCAAAATAGTGAATAAATAAATTGAAATATGTGCTTTTCGATTCATGAATAAGTATTATACTTTGCTGAATTCATAAATAAAATTTGTCTCCGCAATTTTTTCAGGAGGACTGGAGAATTATTTTTACTTTGCACTTTTTTGCAATTCTAAAAAAAAAATAGAAAGGCGGTGAAGGTACTGAGACAGAAAAAGAACGTCCACCAGCAAATAACAGCAAAGCCATGCGCTGCACACTTATCCTTTTGCTCGCCATGTTGGACGTTACTCTTGACGCTATCTGGCGGCAAGGGGAAGTAATTAGACAGGGAGTCAGAAACAAACTGC
>CM060309.1:73459033-73461533 GCA_030674185.1 Monoplex corrugatus | reverse complement strand
GATGGATGGGCGGGTGGATGGATGGATAGGCGGGTGGATAGATGGGCGGAAGAAATTCTCAACACAATCAGATCTATGTCGTTCAAAACCTGCGAAATGGATCCTCTTCCAGGTTCTCTCTACTCTGACTGTCTCCCTACGCTCCTCCCATTCATCACTGACATCATCAACACTTCTCTCAAACTGGAACTGTCCCAGATTCTTTCAAGTCTGCTATTGTTCACCCTCTCCTCAAGAAATACAATTTAGACCCAAATGAACTGAAAAATTACCGGCCTATCTCTAATCTCTCTTTCTTGTCAAAACTCATCCAAAAAGTTGTCCTCAACCAACTGAACTCTCACCTGTCTGCCAACAATCTCCTCAATCCTTTCCAGTCAGCCTACCGCCAGTGCCATAGCACTGAAACTGCCTTGCTACACATTCTCAACAATCTCCTCCTTGCAACTGATACTGGCAAAGTCTCTCTCCTCACACTCCTTGATTTGTCTGCAGCCTTTGATACCATTCATCATGGTATTCTCCTTTCTAGACTTCATCATACTTTTGCATCTCTGACATTGCTCTCTCCTGGTTCACTTCTTATCTATCAAACAGAAAACAAACTGTTCTCATCAATGGCACTTACTCTCAACCTGCATACCTGACCTGTGGTGTTCCACAAGGATCTGTCCTTGGCCCTGTTCTTTTCACTCTTCACACCTCCCCCCTGTCCACCATCATCAACTCCCACTCTATAAAACACCACTTCTATGCTGATGACACCCAACTTCAAGACAGTGACTCACCTGACAATATACAGCGCCTCCTGACTCGCACCACTGAGTGTTACTCGGACATCAAAAATTGGATGACATACAACAAACTTCAGCTAAATGATGACAAGACAGAAGCTATCCTCATTGGCACCCGTCAGAAACTTTCTCAACTGCCTCCTCTTTCTCTCCCATTATGTAACACATCAGTCCCAATTTCTGATTCAGCTAAAAACCTTGGTGCTGCATTGACTCTACCCTCTCCATGAACAACTTTGTTTCTCAAACTGCCAGATCTTGCTACTATCATCTCATCGTATAAGCCTGATCAGGAAGTATCTCTCTGTGGAAACAACTGCAAAACTCGTTCTCTCCTTCATAATGTCTCGCATTGACTATTGCAATTCACTCCTGTCCGGTCTTCCTGCCTCCACCACTTCACATTCCCATACAGCTGCCTGATCAACTACCAATATCTCCTCTCCTGGCACAACTTCACTGGCTCCCTGTATCAAAGCGCATACAGTACAAACTAGACACCATGTGCTACAAAAGCCTCAATAACGCAGCCCCCGATTACCTGTCAAGCCTACTTGAGATCTATGTTCCCTCACGTACCCTCCGCTCTGCCTCCGATCCTCTGACTTTTCGCTTTCCACGCACTAAGCTCAATACCTATGGTCCACGAGCCTTCTCTGTTTCTGGTCCGCTCTCCTGGAACAAACTTCCTCTCTCAGTCCGTCAGCAACCTACTTTTGTCTCCTTCAAGTCCGCTCTCAAAACTCACCTTTTCTCCTCTGCATAAAATCCTGACCTTACTCAATCCCCTCTGCAGCCTGTCTCCACTCGGAGGGGAATCACATTGCAATATATAATTGTATATAATCTGCTGTCTATAATTTTCCATTGTTTTTATTCTTTCTCCCCATTTATAGCCGTGTGTGTGTGTGTGTGTGTGTGTGTGTATGTGTGTGTGTGTGTGTGTGTGTGTGCGTGGGTGCGTGTGGGTGCGTGCGTGCGTGCGTGTGTGTGTGTGCGTGTGTGTGTGTGTTTCTGCGCTTAGATTTGATTTTATCAAGATTTTGCGCTATATAAATATTGTAATTATTAATTATTATTATTATTATGGATGGATGGATGGGTGGGTGGATGGATGGATGGATGGATGGATGGGCGGGTGGATGAATGGATGATGGATGGATGGATGGATGGATAGATGGATGGATGGATAGATGGATGGATGGATGAATGGATGGATGGATGGATGGATGGATGGATGGAATTTTGTGCATATGTCTGTGTGTGTGTGCACGCACGCAGCCTCAAAACGTGAACTTATTTAGAAAAGAGACGTTTCCTGTTTCATTTTCTTTTTTTTTTTTATTCTGTATCTATAGTTTACTTATCTGTAGGTTTGTTTCTTTGGGCTTTCGGTCATTTTTTATCCATCCATCTATCTGTTATTATCTATCTATCTATCTATCTATCTATCATATCTATCTATCTATCTTTATCTATCTATCTATCTATCTACCTATTTATCTATCTATCTGTCTATTTATCTACCTATTTATCTATCTATCTATATACCTATCTATCTAGCTACCTAACTATCTATCTATCTATTCCCCCCCTCTCTCTAGCTATCTATCCCCATCTCTTCCTCTCTCTGTCTATCTATCTATCTATCTATCTATCTATCTATCTGTCTGTCTATCTATCTATCTATCTATCTATCTATCCGT
>CM060309.1:73444033-73456533 GCA_030674185.1 Monoplex corrugatus | reverse complement strand
ATGTATTGGAGAGATAGGTTCATTTCTCAAGTCCATCCCCTTGAAGCCCAATCAGCCTTCTTGCTTTTCTGAAGTCTTGGTCGAAAAGAAAGAAAAGAAAGAAAGAAAGAATGAAAGACAGACAGACAGACAGACAGACAGACAGAAAGACAAACAGACAGACAGAAAGAAAGAAATATGTGTGTATGGCAGAGAAGATGACAACTTGGGTCAAGGGTCCTTCGTTGAACAGGCTTGAGTGTACTCTAGCTCAGCATCCTTTCTCTCTCTCCTTTTTTTTTCTCTTTCTCTCTCTCTCTCTTTCTCTCCCTGCCTTTTCCTCTCTCTCTCTGTCCCTGCCTTTTCCTCTCTCTCTCTCTCTCTGTCCCTGCCTTTTCCTCTCTCTCTCTCTCTCTCTCTGTCCCTGTCTTTTCCTCTCTCTCTCTCTCTGTCCCTGCCTTTTCCTCTCTCTCTCTCTCTCTGTCCCTGCCTTTTCCTCTCTCTCTCTCTCTCTGTCCCTGTCTTTTCCTCTCTCTCTCTCTCTCTGTCCCTGTCTTTTCCTCTCTCTCTCTCTCTCTGTCCCTGCCTTTTCCTCTCTCTCTCTCTCTCTGTCCCTGCCTTTTCCTCTCTCTCTCTCTCTCTCTCTCTCTGTCCCTGCCTTTTCTCTCTCTCTCTCTCTCTCTCTCTCTCTCTCTCTTTGTGAGACAGAGGGAGGATGACGGCTTGGGTCAGGGGTCACACGCCCTACTCCCCTCCTGTCTTCCGCCTCTCAGTTTGCGTGTGCTTTGTGCCCTGGAGATCTGGTCGTTGGTGATTGCTTTGGTGAATGATGAGAGTGAGCGCCTTGGTTTGATTCATGAAACAAAACTTGGCGCCTTATGAAAATCATTGTTGTTATGATTATGATGGTGATGATGGTGATGATGATGATGATGATGATGATGGTGATGATGGTGGTGGTGGTGGTGGTGGTGGCACATAACGATAAGGCACGGGGTTTTAACACTGATCTCACAAATACAATAATGTTCACGCGCGGGATTTTAACACTGATCTCACAAATACATAATGTTCATGCACAGGATTTTAACACTGATCTCACAAATCTATAATGTTCACGCACGGGATTTTAACACTGATCTCACAAATCTATAATGTTCACGCACGGGATTTTAACACTGATCTCACAAATACATAATGTTCATGCACGGGATTTTAACACTGATCTCACAAATACATAATGTTCACGCACGGGATTTTAACACTGATCTCACAAATACATAATGTTCACACACGGGATTTTAACACTGATCTCACAAATACATAATGTTCATGCACGGGATTTTAACACTGATCTCACAAATACATAATGTTCATGCACGGGATTTTAACACTGATCTCACAAATACATAATGTTCATGCACGGGATTTTAACACTGATCTCACAAATTACATAATGTTCATGCACGGGATTTTAACACTGATCTCACAAATACATAATGTTCATGCACGGGATTTTAACACTGATCTCACAAATACATAATGTTCATGCACGGGATTTTAACACTGATCTCACAAATACATAATGTTCACACACGGGATTTTAACACTGATCTCACAAATACATAATGTTCACACACGGGATTTTAACACTGATCTCACAAATACATAATGTTCATGCACGGGATTTTAACACTGATCTCACAAATACATAATTTTCATGCACGGGATTTTAACACTGATCTCACAAATACATAATGTTCATGCACGGGATTTTAACACTGATCTCACAAATACATAATGTTCACACACGGGATTTTAACACTGATCTCACAAATACATAATGTTCATGCACGGGATTTTAACACTGATCTCACAAATACATAATGTTCACACACGGGATTTTAACACTGATCTCACAAATACATAATGTTCATGCACGGGATTTTAACACTGATCTCACAAATACATAATGTTCATGCACGGGATTTTAACACTGATCTCACAAATACATAATGTTCATGCACGGGATTTTAACACTGATCTCACAAATACATAATGTTCACACACGGGATTTTAACACTGATCTCACAAATACATAATGTTCATGCACGGGATTTTAACACTGATCTCACAAATACATAATGTTCATGCACGGGATTTTAACATTGATCTCAGAAATATATAATGTTCACGGACAGGTTTTTCACACTGATCTCAATAAGACATGATATTTACGCACTGGTTTTTGACACTGATCTCAGTGATACAATTAATTTCAATCATAATTCTTCTTCCTCTTCTGCTTCTTCTTCCTCTTCCGCTTCTTCTTCTTCTTCCTCTTCTTCTTCCTCTTCCTCTTCTTCTTCCTCTTCTTCTTCTTCTTCCTCTTCCTCTTCTTCTTCTTCCTCTTCTTCTTCCTCTTCTGCTTCTTCTTCCTCTTCTTCTTCCTCTTTTTCTTTTTCTTTTTCTTCCTCTTCCTCTTCTTCTTCTTTTTCCTCTTCCTCTTCTTCTTCCTCCTCTTCTTCTTCCTCTTCTTCTTCCTCTTTTCTTATTGTTTGTCTTGTTTACTTTTTGTTTTTATTTTCATTGAATATTTAGATAGTTCGCGCGTATCAGAAAAAAGGAATATTGTCAATTTGCGCCATTAACAAGAGACACCCGAAGGTGCTGGATGGGGCCCAGAGCATCAATGCTTTACCACTGTCCAGACAATCACCTCCCAGCTCCCGATTCAATAAGGTGGCAGTTTCACCAAGCAAAGTTGTGTCTATGCGTGTGGTGGGGGGGAAAGGGAAGGAGTGCTGTCCATGCGCTGCATGACCCAATTCGGACCCAGTCATCATTTACTTTCTTTAGAAGCCCACTTACTGGACCAAGAGAGTATGAAAAAGCCCTTCCTCGCCTTACTCTGGACCTTCGCCTCTTCTCTACAGTTTACATGTAATTTACATGTTACGCGAGTTATACTTTTCACGAGTTATTCAAATTCAACGAAACAGTGTAAAATGAAACCTGTATGAGTCAAGCTGTCTGAACAGTTGTATTGAAACATTTGCTGCTTTTTTTTCCGTTTTTAATTTATTTTTTTTATTTTATTTTATTTTATTTTTTGCGTCGATAAGTTATTGAAAATATAGTATCGATCTTTTCTGTCTGAAAGGAAAAGAAAACAAAAAGAACAAAGAGCACATATATACATGTATGCCATTATGGCTGGGCACCCTCTTTGTTATATACTTCCTCATCAAAAACTGGTGTACAATGCTTGATAACAGCAGGTTAATGAGTACGACGGGGCAGCTTCGAGGTATATATCGCCTTTAAAACAATGATTTAAAAAAAAAAGTTGTTAATGTATGCACTCTCTTTCTTTCCCTCCCACTTGTTTAATCATGATGGAAATCTGCTGGTGACTGTATTGTACCAAAAAAGTCTGTTTTCACTGAAGGTAAAACAAAATGTGACTGCTGGATCTTGAGGGTAAAAACAAAATATTAAAAATACCTTGTTTGTAGAAGATCCTTGTGAGTATAAAACACAACGTTTCGAGCCCAGGCCCTTTGTCAAGTGAAAAATAGAATTTTTAAAATTTGTGTTTTATACTCCCAAGGATCTGTTTTCATTGGTTTTTGTGTGCAGTAACTGATATTGTTATTCACATTGTGTTTTCCAGATGTTTCCAGATATCTGTCATAGCCATATTTACTATCTTTAAATTGGGACCTCAGCCTTTCTGAATAAATATTTTATTGTTCTGATTCTCTCTCTGTCTGTTGTCTGTCTATCTGTCTGTCTGTCTCTCCCTCCACTCCCTCTCTGTCTTTCTCTACGTAAGTATGTATGTATGTATGTATGTATGTATGTATGTATGTATGTATGTATGTATTATGCATGCATGTATGTATGCATGCATGATGTATGTATGTACGTATATATGTATGTATGTATGTATATATGTATGTATGTATTTATTTATGTATGTATGTATGTATGTATGCATGCATGCATGTATGTATGTATGCATGATGTATGTATGTACGTATATGTGTATGTATGTATGTATGTAAGTATGTATCTACCTATCTATCTATCTATCTATCTATCTATCTATCTATCTATCTACCTATCTATCTATCTGTCTATCTATTTATCAGTCTATCTATCTATCTATTTACCTATCTATTTACCTATCTATCTATCTATTTACCTATCCATCTATCTATCTATCTATCTATCTGTCTGTCTGTCTGTCTTTCTGTCTGTCTATTTATTTATCTATCTGTTTGTCTGTGCGTCTATCTATCTATCTGTCTGTCTATTCTATCAATCAATCAATCAATCAATCTATCTATCTATCTATCAGTCTATCTATCTATCTATTTACCTATCTATTTATCTATCTGTCTATTTTCCTATCTATCTATCTATCTATCCATCTATCTATCTATCTATAATCTATCTGTCTGTCTGTCTGTCTGTCTATTTATTTATCTATCTGTTTGTCTGTATGTCTATCTGTCTATCTATCTATCTGTCTGTCTATTCTATCAATCAATCAATCAATCAATCTATCTATCTATCTATCTATCTTTGATGAACAAAAATGTACGTCTGTGATAGTTAACAAATCCATGACATGAATAGCAGCAAGAAAAACAATGATAACGAAACAAACAAAAATCACATTAATATCATCACCAACAACACCAACACTCTAGTAACGATAAGAACAATGACAATAACAACAATAGTAATAGGGTTAATATTGATGCAATAACAATCCCACATATTGCAATAGCAACAACAGCAACATCAACCATAAACAAACGCCACCAATCCAGAAACAAGCAGCAAATATAAGCCGTTATTCCGGCACCGAACTGCTATAATATAATAGCCGTGTCAAACATGGCACATGTTTAAAACGTCCAGGGGCTGAAAGCGTCTCACAATTTCCTCCCTGTCAAGGGCATTAAAGCACAAAGCATTGATCGCCTCCCTTGGCCTAGTCAACGTGATTCAGTCATAGATGTGGATAGAGAGGCGGACAGGCAACAAGCTCTGTAGAACACAGTGATATCACTACCTTGCTGCGTTGCGCCAGTGGGATCACGAGCACTCAGAGCTGAAGAGTATTTCAGTGTCGTTCAGCTAACCGCAGTTTAACCCTTGGAGTCCCGTACCCTATCCCACCAACCGCAAAAACTTAACCCTTTGACTCTCTCACCCTTTCCAACAGCTTTCTGCAGGAAGCTGATGGACAGGGTGAGACAGTCAAAGGGTTAAGTTTTTGCTTTGCTAGCATGGTTTTGACAATGCAAGATACTGATGGACAGGGTGCGGGAGTCAAGCGGTTAATTTGGGGTGAATTTCTGTTATGAAAAGAACTGAAGATGATAAGCAAACAACTCACATATTCATAATTGTGGACAGAGAAGGGAATAGGAGGGGTGGTAGGTGTGAGAGGGTTCTTTGGCACTTCAACTAAAATTGCCGGTTAAGACTGAAACAGAAAAGAAGAGATTTGGGTCTCAGTCAATAAGAATAAACAAACAAACAAACAAACGAAGAAAAGAAGCTATTAGCTTAAAAATACAGCATTTTCCATCAAAAGAAAATGACTACTAGAGGCTTTATAACTAGATAGAAAAACTTAGTGTTTCGTTATGCAGTCCATGGAATTCTACATGTATGTAGATTCCTCTCTCCCAATGCTATCCCAGAGCTCTATTCCGAAGGAAACAATCGTCATCTGCTTTAGGAGCATAATGACCTTCCCTGTAAAGGACCTAAATACTGACAGGGCACTTGTATGATAATACTTCTTTTCCCTAAACACCCAGCACGTACTTGTTTTGTTAAAACAGCTTGTCTTACTCAAAGGTTTCTGTCTCGTTTATGTCGTTTCAGAACAGACGGTTAATTCTGTCCTGTAAAAGGTTTTCTCTTTCTTGCTTGTCTTTCCCTTTTTGTCTGTTTGTTCTTATCTCTTACTAGTGTATTGGAGAAAAATCTACTGTCCGTCCATTGCAACTAAAACTACATAAATACGTTCACATTATTAGTTAAGGAAAAATCTGTAACTTCGCCTTTTTTTTTTTTTTTTTTTTGAGGGGTGGTGGTGGTAATGTGGTAGTATAAATGGCTTAGTTTGACAAAACGAGTAGGAATTTATGTTAATTGATGTTGAGGCTCGAAGTGTCTTGAGATGCAAGTCTACAGTACTGTTTGTATCTATGGTGTGATTGAGTCGTAACTGAGCCATGGGGATGTTTATGGTGGCGGAATGGCTAGCGCTGGGCACCTCCCTTTCACGTGTGCAGGGACTAGGGGCCGGAAGAGGTTGTCTTTAGCCGGTCATTAGTCACCATTTAAGGGCCTAAAGTGCTAATGAAGTGTCGCTCCACCTCGCGTGTTGTTCATTAATTAAACCCTTGTCAAATGCAGAGGCAGAAAATAATAATGCCTTTTCTTTTCTTTTCTTTTCTTTCTTTCTTTTCTTTTCTTTCTTTCTTTCTTTCTTCGTTCTTGCTTTCTTTTTTTTCTGAGGGGAGGAGTGTGGTATTGAATCAATTAGTATTCTGATGTCAGTCAAAGTGACCATCAACATGATAAATAGAATGAGGACGCGTATTTAATCAACAAAAGGAGAAGAGTGGCAGAATGGTTCAGACGTTCGCCTGCCAATACCTAAAGTCGAGGTTCCAGGGTTCGTTCCCTGTTGAGGCCTCAACTTTTCTCCTCAGTTTGACAAGAAAATCGAACTGAGCGTCTAGTCCTTAGGAGAGGACGAAAAACGAATCGGACCCGTGTGCCTTCTGGTCCGTACACGTGAAAGATCTCACGGCAGTTGAAAATCATGAAGGGCGGGGCATTCACCCAATTGAACTGGTATAAAAACATTGGAGAGATAAGTTGATTTCCCAGGTCCATCCCTTGAAGGCCAATTAGCCTTCTTGCCTTTCTGAAGTTTTGGTCAAAAACAAAAATTGGGTGCAGACTTCGGCTCTCAAAAGGGGACAGCTGCCCGAGTGTCACATGGTAAATCCACTGTGACAAAAGAAATGAATGTGAATGTGAATGTGAATATGAATGAAAACAAGAATTCTAGTATGAATATGAATATGAATATGAATATGAATACGAATATGAATATCAACAAGAAACAAGACTGACGACAGTTTTCAGCCAACTGACTTTTTTTTCTTTTTTTTTTTTTTTTAGGATCATCGCACCCAGGGAGGTTACCTTTGCGCTCACCTTCTTTCTCCGTCCCATTTTCAGCGGCACCTTAATTGACAAGGAAGCTGGAACAGTTTTTACAATGTGATGATGACGATATCGATGAGGATGATAATCATGATGCTATGGAGTTCCATCTAGGATTGAGACTGCGTGACAGGGCTGTACTCTACGCTTACTATCATAATATATCCTTAGCCTCAACCAGGCCCGAGAGATGCAGACAACTGCGGTGCTGGTCAGAACATTTGAGCAACACCCTCAATGATGCATCCGTGAAGTGGATGAGACTCGACTGTGTGGTCCCAGTTTTCCCAATGAGCCCATAGCACGCCCAACTCTGAGTAGGAGCCGGTTACAGCCGAAAAATCCCACAATGGTTTTGAAAGTACTGATGGGGATTCGAACCCACAACCTTCCAGTCAGTAGTCCGTTGCGTTAACCACTACACCACGGCGACTGGTTCAGCCAAATGACTTTGTCAAGCGTACACAAAAAAGACGACAAAGAAACAAATTCACAAGTTTTTGGACTAAAACAGCAACAACAGACCAGCTAACTTCCCTGTTGTTTCAATGAGCTAAAGGTGATCTCAGCATGGTGCTCCATCCAGCTGACCTAAGGGACCACTGTTGATTAACATCATATAAAACTTCTCCTCTGAACGCTGTGTGGCGCCCTAGCATGAGAGTCATTCTTGAAAACGAAACCGCCAAGAAGTACAGGCATTTTTATGCTAGCATGAAAATGTTTGTTTGTGTGTTCTTATTTAAATGTGTCCTAGTGTTTGTTCGTTTCTTTCTTTCTTTCTTTCTTTCGTTCATTCTTTCCTTCTTTCTGTCTTTCCTTCTTCCTTTCTTTTTTTTTCTTTCATTCTTTCTTTTCCCTTGTAACTATGTGTATGTGTTGTTTACCTATTTGATTCTATGTGTTGTTTTCTATTGTCATGGTGTGTGTGTATGTATGTGTGTGTGTGTGTGTGTGCGTGTTTGGCACAGAGGATAGATTGCAGGTGCTGCAATAATGGATACTAAATCATGCTGGTGTGCACAAGAGGCTACGTGTTGTATTGATTGGTGGGGTGATTTCTGTGCTGTGATTTATTATATAGGACGTTGGTGAGATAAATTTAGACTAAATGGCTGGTTGTGTCGCCATTCGTTTCCGGATTGTTTGTTTGTCTGTTTGTTTGTTTGATTGTTTGTTTGTTTGTTTGTTTGTTTGTTTGTTCTCCCAACATCACAGATTCAGATACGCATATCATTAAAATGTAGCTGAAGTTGTTCCAACGGCATACCAGCACAATAGCAAGATACAAAACCTGGTAGCAGATAAAGTTTGATGTGACTTTCAAATGAAGTTTGATATGACATTTGGCTTCTTTATGAGATGTATACGTGATTTCTGTATGACCTGCCTGTTTATATTTGAATGTTTGTCTTACATATAATTGTAAATGACTGTAAATTCATGCACATAGAACCTTTGATGAAGATGTAGGCGTTTTGCATGTGTTTTGAACTTTGGGCTCATGCGGATAATCTTGCTTTGCTAATGCGTTTATCGTTGACCTTTTACTGAGAGAGAATACAAATAAAATAAAATACAAACAAACAAACAAACAAATAAACAAACAAACAAACAAGCAAACACCACCAACAACAACTAAAATCTAAAACTGTATAAATTAAACGACCTTATGTTATTTAAGAAAACATAACAGACTAATAGATATGGCGTATGTACATGATTTTTGCTCAATCCATTGTATACACATCTTGTTCGTTTTTTATGATATTGTAATAATGTTCAGCAAACATTGTATTTATTTGTGTTTTGTCAAAAAAGAATTAAAAAAAAAGTTTGAGAAAAAAAAGAAAGAAAAAAAAAGATACAAAACCTATACGCCGGGTAGGAGCTTAAAGGCCGTGCCAGCGGGCCGGGCTTGTGTGAAGGCTTAAGGATTATGCCATGATCATTCTGGATCTTTTCTATCACGTGGCATCAGTTGCGTAGTGTATATAGAATTCATTCACATCGCAGAGACTGAAACTGAAACTAAAGATACCAAAAACTTTAAAAGTATTCCACTAAGGTGTAAATGTTTTTCATGGGATTATAAGTGGGATTTTATCGTCGAGTGGTGGTCCAGATGGTCGAAGCTTCTACTTGAGAAGCGAGAGGTCTTGAGTTCCATTCCCAATTGGACAAGGGCATTCTCTCCCCTTCCCCATTTCAATAGATCTTGAGTACTGCTCTGGGTACTAAACTTTCCGATGAGACAGAGTGAGGTCATGTGTACTGCATGCACTTAGAGTATGTGAAAGATCCCATGTCAAGAAAAGTTGTCCACGACAAATTTCAGTGAAAAAATCCATTTTTCGTAGGAAAGTAAACATACACGCTCGTAGGAACAAACACAAAACAAATACACCTAAATGAAATAAAATAAAACAAAACAAAATAAGATAAACTAAAATAAACTAAACTAAAATAAAATGAAATAAGATAGAATAAAGTAAAATAAGATAAAATAAAATAAAATAAAATAAAATGAAATGAAATGAAATAAAGTAGAATAAATTAAAACAACAGAAAACAAAATAAAATGAACTAAAAAATGAAACAAAAATATATAAACATAAAATGAAATAAAATGAATTAAAACAAAACAAAATAAACGGGTGGCACATACTGTGGCCACTTGCTTTTCCCAAAGACAGCAAGGCTCATTATCACACCCAAAGACAGCAAGGCTCATTATAACACAGAAAAAATCCGTCACGACAGCCGAACTGAATCCAGTCTGGTCCTGGATTTTATTATTTTGTAAGGGTTGGCAGTATCTGTAAAGAGTTTAGGGGGGGGGGGGGGTTATCATTTTGTGTTTGTTTTTAAATTTTTAGAATCGTAGCACTAAGGCGGTTTTCTTTCTGTGCTCACCATTTTAATTTTTTTTTGGTCCCATTTTCTGCGCTACCTTGATAACTAAATGCAGGGACAGTTTTTACAATGCTATGAGGATGGTGTTGATGATGACCATGATCACCATGATGCTATGGATTTTTATCTAAGATTGAGATTACTTGACAGAGGGGTATCTGCGCTTACTATCATATATCCTGGCGTCAACCAGGCCTGAGAGACACAAACACCTTTAGTACTGGTCAGAAGATATGAGCAACACTCTCAATGGCTCACCTGTAAAGTGGATGAAGACTCGACTGTATGGTTCCAGTCTTCCCAAAGAGCCCATAGCATGTTCAGATCTGGGTTGGAGCTGGTTGGGGTCGAAAAATCTTATGATTTGTGAAAGGATTGATAGGGATTCGAACCCACAACCTTCCAGTCGATAGTCCATTGCAATAATTTCTATACCACGGCGACTGATGGAGTTTGGAGTTTGTTCAAGAGGGATACCTCGCACTTGGACAATTCTACACACGCTCCACTCAAATCTGCCAGCAATTGCCTGGCAGACTCCCTGAATCTATACAAAGTCCTATGCACTTTTCTTAACATCGTGCTGTGCATCTCGACCCAATACTCTTGGCATAGTGCTAGGTGCGTCCGACCAAAGGTTCCTTGCACAACGAAACTAGGAGGGAAAACAGAAGTGAACGAGCCTACGCCAAACAAAACACACATCATCTCGCTTTCCATATAACAAATGAAACTAGTACAGAGCTCATTCGCTTGACATCATCAAAATGGTCGTGGCAAAATGAAAGTCCTACGATGCATTGTAACTAGCGATGTCATACTGTAAGGCGGACGAAGCGAGCAAATAATATTGATGCGAAAATGGTACGAAGGTATTTTTGCTGTATACACAGCTGTACTCATGACTGTATAACATATTACAATGTACGGTTTTATCGCAGACCAAAAGTACGCTACATATGGAAAATTACGAAACTGAAGAAACTTGAATGCAAGAAAGACGACAAATCTTTATTCTCAAGGGTAGGCCTACTGGCACAAGCAATATAATACTTTACTTTTTTTTAAAAACAGATCAATCGGTAGTTTTGACTGGTAACGGTTCATTATCAATAGATAAGGATTCACATTATCAGTTTCTGTCCCTAAGTGTTTTGACAAAAATTCATTATAATTGATACACTGTCTTCATAAAGAAAACGACGTAGTCGAGTATATCGAAATTTCAACAAGAACATCATGACAACTGCCCTCCAAATGGCCGTCGTTTGCGGTCGGAAATTCTGTCAAGAAAGACAGGCTCTCTCACCCTTTCTCTTTCTCTCTTCTCTCTCTCTCTCTCTCTCTCTCTCTCTCTCTCTCTCTCTCTCTCTCTCTCTCTCTCTCTCTCGCTCGCTCGCTCGCTCTGTCTGTCTGTCTGTGTGTCTGTCTCTCTTTCTCTTTCTCCCTCTCTCTCTTTCTCTCTCTCGCGTGCTCGCTCTGTCTGTGTATGTGTGTGTGTGTGTGTCTGTCTGTCTGTCTGTCTCTCTCTCGATACAAGAGCGCTAGACAGAGTGAATGAGGTCAATACTTTCAAAGCCAAAGTACATCCATAAAGCAAAACCTGTCATCCGACTTGGCAAACAATCACCAACCTGCGCTCTTGCTTTTGAACTTTTCATCCGCTGCCTTAATTCTTTCACTCCCTTATCCTATCCACCGGTTTCTTGTACTTCTTTAACCCTTTCACTGTCTTACTCTATCCACCAGCAGTTAACAAGAAACACCCAAGGGTGCTGGACGGGACCCAGAGCACCAATGTCTCACCACTCTCCGGACAATCATCTCCCAAGCACCTGACACCACTCGATAGCCATGTCATCAAGCAAAGGGGGTTGTCCATGCATTGCATGACCCATTCCGACCCAGTTATCATTTAGCTTGTTTACAAACCGAATGGCAAGGTGGGGGAGATGACAAACCTCAACACATAGCCCCACAACGCGCGCCAACTAGTCCAGCCCAGCCACCGGTCCAAGAAAGAATGGAAAAGGCCTCCCTTGCCCTGCTTTGGGCCTTCATCTCTCTTTTGAACAGTTAGCCCAGCCACCAGCTCTCATAGCTGCCAGCTCTTTTCCCCTTACTATAGTCAAAGAGAATGCTATAGTCCCGACAGTAGGAAGCTCCCAATGTTGCTTTACTACAACCGCAGGGGTTTTTCGAATGGCCGCGAAAGTGGCCAGGCATATTGCTCCAGACACAGCCCATTTTGCTGTTCAGCTAGGTCTAACATGCCACGATAGGGATTTCAGTTTTGCTGTCTTTCCGAGCCGCCAGCAGGTCTTTCCTTGCAG
>CM060309.1:73434033-73439033 GCA_030674185.1 Monoplex corrugatus | reverse complement strand
GTGCTAGAGTCGGTGGCAACAACTTGAATGGAACTTTATTGAAAGCTCATCCTTCTTCAAGGACCCGTGAATGCCAGCCCACCCTCGCTTACTTCCCTTTGGCTGCGGTGATTTCCCCTGGCCCACACTGGCTTTTCTCCCGTTTTGCGAAGGAAACACAGACACGATAAGGAAAGACGGTTATGTAACGTGCTCCTTAGTTAGCCACTGTTTTCTCTTCAGTCTGTCTGTCTGTATGTCTGCCTGTCTGTCTGCCTGCCTGTCAATCTATGAAACGGAACAGACTAGATTATATCTTAAAAGAAAACTTTCTGTCAGTTCATATTTCTTCAACATGCACATCCAGACATGGACTATCTCTTTAATCAAAACTGGACATAATCCTAAAAACTGTTAGGACCCTCTTTGCTTCATCCTATATGCCTATCTCAGCACAACTTCAGTGGTATTTCTCTCCTGGTACACCTATACACAATCAAACCCACCATCTCGTTTTGCCTAGTCCAACAAGCACCAGAACTCCAGAAATAGTCTAAGTGTCATATTGCTGTGGGGATCAATCATCAGAAGACATCCTCCCTGCTTTTGGATCATTCCACTTTCGTTTGATGGCGCTTATTCTGATCGAAAGTGAGCAAAGCTGTACTTATAAATAAATGAATAAAGTTTTGCTTTTTTTATATTTTTTTTCCAAATTCATCAATAAACTTCTTGAAAAATAAAAATGTGAAAAAGATGAGTAATAAATACATGGTTAACTGATATTAGCAACATGAATAAATGCACAACATTAGAAAATTAACAGCAACCATATCACATCACGCGTCCTACCCAGAGAGAGTAAAACCAATTTCGTCGATTCAAAACAGGCACTGTTGAACTCTACCAATGGTGCAGAGCCTTCTTTGATGAGTGGCTCCACAGCAGTTTGACATCATTGGCTCGTATGGATTTCTTGGCACTGATACCCTCAGTGAATGAACTTGGGTTTGTTCATGAGCTGAGGAACCAGAGTGAGCGGTGTGAGAACAACAACAACAACACAACACAACACACACAACACAACACAACACAACACGACACGAAAACAACACAACACAACACAACACAACACAACACAACACAACACAAACAACATAACATAACACAACACAACACACACAAACACACACACACATACACACACGCGCACGGGTGCCCTCAGACACACACACACACACACACATACTCGCACACACACACACACATACACACATACTCGCACACACACACACGCACACGGACACACATACATAGACCAGATACATACATACATACATGAAGCTTTTTGATTCCATGGCTGTGTCAGGTCCCCATCATTGTGGTTCAAGTTATGGACTTATCCACCCTTCACTTTCCACTCAGGCACTTTTAAAGCAAAATCTCTTTTCTGAATCAGCAAAATGTGTCCGAGTTTTAACCTCTGCAGAGGGAGATGAAGACCCTGAATAATGAGTTGCACAGACTGTAAACAGAGTTGAGTATGGTCAGCTCGTCAACGACAACAGCTCGTCTCCATGCTTTAAAAAACCACAAAAAACAAAAAAAACAAAAAACAAACAAACAAACAAACAAACGGTCTGATTGCGACTATGCATAAACGGAGCTCAGTGTTGTCAGCTTGTCTCCATGCTCCATCCAAAAAAAACAACAAACAAACAAAAAAATGTCTGATTACCAGTATGTGCAAAGCCAGAGCAAGATTGAGGCAGCCGAGATGTGGTTTATCAGAAGAATGTTGAGAGTTCCATGGACAGCAAAGAAAACAAACGAGACAGTCTTGATGGAGACAGACACAAGTAGATCACTCAGAAGGAAGATTAGGAAAAGACAGGCAACATTTGTAGGCTTTTTTTTGAGGAAGGGGGATTTGGAGCACCTGGTCACAACGGGAAAGCTGGAGGGAAAGAGAGCACCTGGTAGACCCAGGGAGAGAATGCTGGACGGACTTGCAGAATGGCTGGGGATGAGGAGGGTGGGGGAGATGCTGGGGGCAACGAGAGATAGAGATGGATGGAAGTCCATGATCGCCAACGCCATGCGGCAGGGCACCTGATGATGATGATGATGATGATGATGATGATGATGATGATGTAATGCGTGCTATGTCCAAATGAGCTTCGAGAACAGCTCTGTAGAAGAATGATTTTCATAAGAGGAATATTTTTTTTCAGTTCGCTTCAACTCAAATCAAAATGCTTAATTACCTGTGAAACAGAAATTGAGTACGCCTGCTGCCACGCTGCCTGTCACAGTTATGATCCACGTATGAAAAAAACAACATGCACACACACACACACACACACACACACACACACACACACACACACACACACACACACACACACACACGCACGTACACACACATACACACACACAAACACACACACACACACGCACGCAAGGACGCACGCACACAAACAGAGAGAGAGAGAGAAATAAAAAAAATATAAATGAGGAGAGAGAGAGATAGAGAGAAAGAGAGAAGAAGAGGAAGAGACAAACAGAGAGACAGAGACATAGAGACAGAGACAGAGACAGAGACAGACACAGATACAGACACAGAGACAGAGAGTGATAGACAGAGACAGAGAGAGAGAGAAAGGGAGAGAGAAAGACAGAGAAAGAGAGAGTGAGAGAAAGACAGAGACAGAGACAGTGACAAAGAGTCAGAGAGAGAAGAGGTGTCATCAGTTTACTCCTCAGTTTTTGAAAATGGTTTAATTAACATTTCGTTTATTAAAACACCAGACAGAGGGGCACTTCATTAGCACTTTAGGTCCCAGAGAGAGGAAACGAGAGAGAGAGAGGACAGAGACAGAGACAGAAACAAAGAGAAAGAGAGAAAGAGAGACAGACAGACAGACAGAGGCAGAGAGAGACAAAGACAGAGACAAAGACAGAGAGAGAGAAGAGGTGTCATCACTTTATGCCTCGGTATTTGACAATGGTTTAAGTAGCATTTCGTTTATTTAAACATCAGACAGAGGGGCACTTCATTAGCACTTTAGGCCTCTAAAGGCTGACTAATGACCGGCTAAACACCACCTCTTCCTGCCCTGAGCACCTACCACGTGACAGGGAGGTGCGCGCCGCAATCCACTCCGCCACAATAAACATCCCCACTGCACCATTATCTATCAATCACACCATAGATATGAACAGTAACAGAGATTCGCTACTTGGTGAATTCAAGTCGTATGTCATCCTCAGCATCGATTCTATTTATTTTGTTAAATGAACGCCTACCCATCATAATAGCATTAAGACAAGTTCAAGGCTACTCATACATACGTCATATACATACATACATACATACATACATACATATATATATATATATATATATGTGTGTGTGTGTGTGTGTGTGTGTATATATATATACATACACACACACACACACGCACACACACACACACACACACACACACACACACACACACACACACACACACACACATATATATATATAGGGGTTGGAACTAAACAGCAGGAAGACTGAAGTCATGGTGATCAGTAAAAAACATGAAATCCCCTCATGCAAAATAACAGCAAATGGCACAACCTTGACACAGGTTAATAAATTCAAATACCTGGGAACGGTCATTTCATCAGATGGCAGATGCACATCGGAAATAGCTGGCAGAATCAGCCAGGCCAAAACAGCATTCAAGAAGATGACAAGCATTCTTACCAACAAATGCCTATCAATTAACATCAGAAAGAGAGTCCTTGAATGTTATATAGAACCAATACTGTTGTACGGATGCGAGGCGTGGACAGTCATCAAGCAAAGCCAGAGCAAGATTGAGGCAGCCGAGATGTGGTTTCTCAGAAGAATGTTGAGAGTTCCATGGACAGCAAAGAAAACAAACGAGACAGTCTTGATGGAGGCAGACACAAGTAGATCACTCATAAGGAAGATTAGGAAAAGACAAGCAACATTTATAGGCCATTTTATGAGGAAGGGGATTTGGAGCACCTGGTCACAACGGGAAAGCTGGAGGGAAAGAGGGCACCAGGTAGACCCAGGGAGAGAATGCTGGATGGACTTGCAGGGTGGCTGGGGATGAAGAGGGTGGGGGAGATGCTAGGGGCAACAAGAGATAGAGATGGTTGGAAGTCCATGGTCGCCAACGCCATACGGCAGGGCACCTGATGATGATGATGATATATGTACATACATATAGATGTTATATGGCAATAGTTTGCTTCTATTTGTATAATCTTTGTTATGATGGGAGCTTTTTGTCAATTGTCTTTTATCTAGTATTTCGATCTTTAACATTTTGCTTACAAACTTCTCCATTCACCATAATTTATTTTCAACTCTCTTTCATTTTTGTGTTTCGAAGTTCGACTTATTTTTGTCATAAACTTTTCATCTGAATATCAAGAAACTTTCGGGAGAGCTGGGTAGCAGAAGGTCCTCAGAGGAGAAGCCCTCCTCAAACAAGTGTTTCAACCCTAAACTCGTTAAAAAATAGAGGAGCCAGGCCACATCCAGGTCTGCTGGTAGCCATTCAGACTAATTTGCGAGTTAATTGCTTATCGTCTTTCTTTTCTGTTTGAAGTTTTTTTGTTTTGTTTTTTCAAATAACGTATACTTGCCATGGATTTGAATTGAATCTAGTTGAATGACAAAGCAACATTGTCTAACTTTGTATTTGGGAGATCATATAATTTCAAATATCGTATACTTGCCATGGATTTGAACTGAATCTAGTTAAATGACAAGCAACATTGTCTAACTTTGTATTGGGAGATCATATAATTTCAAATAACGTATACTTGCCATGGATTTGAACTGAATCTAGTTAAATGACAAAGCAACATTGTCTAACTTTGTTTCGGAGATCATGTCACACAGTGTGCCCCCCTCCCCCCCCCTCCCCATGGTGATGCCGGGGGCTCTTTCAGCATACATAGTATCCCCACCTTCTGGAAAGTCTGTGCTAGAA
>CM060309.1:73424033-73429033 GCA_030674185.1 Monoplex corrugatus | reverse complement strand
GGCCCTCAACACGAACTATCCCCTGTCGCTGCAAGTACATCTCCCACCTTGTCTGTCTTCAGCCACTCACAGAAAGTCCGTCTTGTATTTTCTCCTGGAGTTTACACGGTGCTCTCTTTCCCTCCAGCTTTCCTGTTGTGGCCAGGTGCTTTAATTTCTTTTGCCTCATAAAATGTCCTGTAAGTGTTGTTTGTCTTTTCCTAGTCTTTTTCGTTAATATTCTTCTTGTGTCCGCCTCCTGCAAGACTGACTCTTTTGTTTTCTTTGCTGTCAAGAAACTCAACATTCTTCTTAGAAACCACATTTCAATTGCCTCGATCTTGTTCCGACTTTGCGTGTTGACTGTCCACGCCTTACAAGCATTACAACAGTATTGGTTCAATGTAACACTCAAGAACTCTCTTCCTGATGTTAATTGATAGGCATTTGTTGGTAAGTTACGTTTTTCATCTTCTTGAACGCTGTTTTAGCTCGGCCGATGTGTATCTGCCCGTCTGGTGAGATGACCGTTCCCAAATATTTAAACTTACCAACCTGTCTCAGTGTTGTGCCATTTGCTGGTGTTTTTTTTTTTTCTTTTTTGAGGAGATTCTTTCATTTGGTACTGATTACCATGACTTCTGTCTTCTTGCTATTTAGCTGCAGCCCTTTATTTTTGCTTTCTATTTCTAACATAATCACAAGATTTTGTAATCTTTTTCATATTCTGTTGTGTTATTTGCGCAACGAAGATTGTTTTTCCACCAACCTTTATCCCAGGGCATTCTTCAAGGTTCCTCATGATGGTTTCGCTGCAAAGATATATATATATATATATATATATATATATATATATATATATATATATATATATATGTGTGTGTGTGTGTGTGTGTGTGTGTGTGTTGTGTGTGTGTGTTTGTGTGTGTGTGTGTGTGTGTGTGTGTGTGTGTTGTGTATGCATGTATGTATGTATGTATGTATGCATGTATGTATGTATGTATGCATGTATGTATGTATGTATGTATGTATGTATGTATGTATGTATGTTATATGGATCCATCAGTACAGAATACGCACATACGTGCATACATACATACATACATACATACGTACGTACGTACGTACATACATGTATGCATACATACATACACACAAACATACATACATACATACATACATATATACATTATCTGCTTTTTTTTGTCCTGGGGAACAAGTTCACATAGGAAGCACATTTGATGTGACAGCCTAAGTGTTGCTAACATTCATTGTCATCAGTATTCACAGGTAGCAAAATGTACACATCAAGCTCAATTGTATACTTTATAATTACCTGCGAGCAGCCGGTTGTACGGCACTGTTTGAAGTTCCCTAACACAACAACAAGGTATGAAACGCCATTGATAAAGATCTGATAATTAAGCTGGGTTATGCTTGGGGAACAATTGTTTGTATTCATCTGAAAATGGCCGCAGTAAGTGTCCAATAGCGCATTCAATGAACAAGCACGCCCCATAAAGAAATTAATCAAATACCTGTATTTTGTGAACAGGTGGCCAGGAAAAAAAAGTAGTAAAATGATACATCTTAATCTTACAGACTATGCCGTGTTTTGTTAGAAATAACCGATAGCCATGATGATGGTTAGTATTAATGACGGTGATGGCAAAAAGTACAACGAGGTGAATGAGGACGAAGGGAAGATGATGATGATGATGATGATGATGATGACGACGACGACGACGACGACGAAGACGACGATGACGACGATGATGACGATGACGATGATGGTGATGGTGATGATGATGATAATGATGATGATAATGATGATGATCTGATCTGATGACAGTGATAACAGATCGTGTCAGCAAACAGTACAACAAAGACACCAAGAATGACAATTACTGACAGATGACTGGACGTACTGATCTTCAACTCTGGGTGTGGGTCTTCATGCGGGGTAGAAATCTGATCCTGAAGACATAGGCTTATGTTTGTCTGCCGGCACTGCTGAGGAAAGGAATTTTGTGGCCCTGGTTTGCCTGCTTCTGTCAGTCTTCCTTCTCTTGAAAAGCAGCTGTTTAGTGCTGTTCAGATATGATTGTGCCCTACTGGTGTTGTATGCCTACTGCAAGCAATGTCTTTCCAGCTGGTGATGGTGAAATGCCGTCGCTGATGATTTCGCCTTCAGATCATTCTTGTATCATGTTAGTGGTCTTCCCTGGTCATAGTGTCCTTGCTTCAGCTCTCTGCACGGGGCCGTCTTTGGGATTTTGCTTGTGTTCCATATGAATTACGTGTTCTGTACAAGGAAAATGGCACTGGCTGAATTGACATGTAATGTCTGCCAAACCACAAATCTTCAGAAGTTCAAGGCTGGACACTCGATCTTGCTATGTGATGTTCCAGACCTTGCACAGACAGCTTTGATCAGACTGTTTGAACTGTTGAATCTGTCGTCGGTAGGCGGTCCATGTACCAGCAATGCGCTCAAAACTACTGATCTGTACAGAACATTCTTTGTGGCAAGGCCGATACCATGGTGAATTTCTTGCTCAGCCGTCCAAAGGAACAACTGACCTCGTTGATGCTCAGCGTCATCTGTGCATCAAGAAATCCATCACCAACCACTGATGACATTCGAAGGTGGTGAAGCACAAGAAGCCTGAGATGGTGTTGGGTGAAACATAGCCTCTGAGTGAATGAGTGAGTGCCTTGTTTGTTCCAGCTTGCCTTTCTACGTGACTAACACATGCTGTTTTTAAAGTATAGAGAGGACATGCAATCTTCTCGCCACTCTCACGCCTTCTAAAGCTCATAGCCCCACATGTTCAGTGACTACTACCACATGTAAAATGGCCTTAGCAGTATAGATCTACTACTGCTTCTAGCCACCATACCACTATCACTACTATTACTACCGCTACTACTTCTACTACCACTACTAGACGAAGATAAGAACGATGGTTGTACAATGTACTTTATAATTAGGCAACACGTACTGTCCCCTTGTTTCACTTTACTTCTCTGTCTGTTTGGGTTTTTTTTCTTCTTGGTCTGTCTGCCTGTCTGTATCTGGCTCTGTTTCTCTGTCTGTCTGTTTGGTATCAGATTTCTCTCTCTTTTTCCTGGATGACCTGTCTTAATTCTCTCTCTCACTCTCTCCCACACACACACACACACACACACACACACACACACACACACACACACACACACACACACACACACACACACACACACACACACACACACACACACACAGATAAAGTGAGATAAAGAGAGTGAGAGAGAAGGGGAGAGGGATAAACACTAACGTAAAACTCTAGCCATTTACGAGTTCTTGCCATGCAATCTTTATTAGATAATCTACAGTTTATGTAACCCCACACAAATTAAACTCAAAAACGATTACGCTTAACGGGCAGCATGAGTTTAACGGCCACAGCCTTAAAGTAAACCACTGACAAAACTTAACATTCATTTGGCACCGTGTGACCTCTATCAGCTTACATGCAGAACTTGCAGCATGTTTCTTCAGCTGCAGTGTTCTGTGGTTTCTAAGGCGCTTCTTGTACGAAACGGTTATGTTCTACTGCAGCATTTGCCAACTGAAGGTGTTACACAAGCAGGTTTTTCGATCTTGTTTCGTTGTTGTTGTTGTTGTTGATGTTGTTGTTGTTGTTGCTGCTGCTGCTGCTGCTGCTACTGTTGTTGTTGTTGTTGTTATTTCGTTTGTTTTATCTTAATTTTTGTTCGCTTGTCTGTTTGTCTGTTTGTTTTTTTGTTCATTTGTCTGTTTGTCTGTTTTATGTGTTTATTCATTTATTGATTTATTTAGTGACTGATTTATTGATTGACTTATTTTTCATTTATTCGTTTATTTGTTTGTTTATTTATTTATCAATTTATTGTTTATTTGTTTGTTTGTTTATTTTAACCCATCTTTTGCACAGCTCCTGTGTCACTACTCCCACGCTCTTTTCAGCTCTCCAACATACCTCTACACCCACCGAAACTATCCACGGGAATAGGGCATAAAAGGCTACAGAACCTAGAACAATGTTTCAATAATGCTACCATGATGAGAACGGGAATGATAGTGATAATACTGTAGAGTTCCATTGTGGATTGGGACTGCCGTGCTGTACATTTCACTTTCTTAATATATCCTGGTGTCAGCCTGGCCTGAGGGATGCAAACATCTGCGGCCTTGGTCAGGAAATTTGAGCAACACTTTTCATGACGAGCCTGTAAAGTGGATGAGACTCGATTGTGTGGTCCCCAGTCTTCCCAATGAGCTTCATAGCTTGCCCAACTCTAAGTGGAAGCTGGTAGGATCCCAGAAAGTCTCACAATATCTCTTTGAATTAATAGGGGTTTGAACTCACGAACTCCCAGTTGACAGTCTGTTGCACCGACCATTTCAACATGATGACTGTTTACACCAGTGTGATTGTTTTGATATGACGTCCTACTGGGTCAAAATGAAATAGTAAGAAACTGATTTGTCCGTCACCAGTTGTTTCAAACCTGCTTTCTGCTGGTTTTCAAGTTTTCAAGTCTGGAGTCTGCTTTTTCTTCAAGATGGATTAATAAACTCAGACAATTCCATACATGCTCCACGCAAACCTGCCAGCAATTATCTGGCAAACTCTTGGAGTCTATGCAAAATCTTCTGCTGTGGCAAATTTTGAAACGGAGAGGGGACCAGGAACTTTGAAATACTAACACCACCAGAATGACCAGAGCATTATATTTTATCAGGCTGGTACTGAACAGAGACAGCCATCCTGTTTGAAAGAAAGAGAAAAAAAAAAGATACTGTGGTTTGGCTAAAGATTGAGCCCACAACCCTATGTTGTTAGCATGGCTATCTAACTGAGCTATAAGCATGGAAAGTGTGACTAGGTAATGGTAACTAGGCTTTGTAACACATGAACACCAAGCACACGAATAGTTCTGGAGACTGCTAAAACATGGAGTCTGGCCTTTGTCTTTGAAGCGTTCTACTCTGG
>CM060309.1:73419033-73421533 GCA_030674185.1 Monoplex corrugatus | reverse complement strand
TTTTTTGATAATAATATATATAAGGCGCCAAATCTTGATTCAAGAATCAAACCAAGGTGCACACTCCCATCACTCAGCAAAGCAATCATCAACAATGACCAGATCTCTAGGGCACAACGCACATGCAAACTGGAAGGGGGAAGAAAGGAAAGGAGTAAGGCGTGTGTTCTCTGATCCAAGCAGTCATCCTCTGTCTGTCTGTCTGTCTGGCTGGCTGGCTGTCTGGCTGGCTGACTGGCTGGCTGGCTGGCTGGCTAGCTGGCTGTCTGTCTGTCTGTCTGTCTGTCTCTCTCTCTCACACATGCACACCACACACACACACACACATACACACACACGCACGCACGCACGCACACACACACACACACACACACACACACGCACGCACACACAAGATACTGAGGAAGGGTACACTCAAGCCTGTTCAACGAATGACCCTTTCCCACCCCCCCAAGTTGTCATCTCTGTCACACACACATGATCTCTCTTTTTCTCTTTTTTCGTTTTGTTGTTGTTAGTGTTGTTGTTTTTGTTCTTGTTGTGTTGTTGTTGTTTTGACCAAGACTTCAGAAAGCAAGAAGGCTAATTGTGTCTCAAGGGAACGGACCAAGGAAATGAATCTAGTGTCAGCATGAAGTACTAACATACACTTCAGTGGGTGTATGCATATGCATAGGTGTAGGTGTGTTTGTGTGAACAGAAAGCAGCGAAACATACAAGTATAAAGCTTTGTCTGATTGTTTAACCCTTTGCCTCCCGCACCCTATCTACCAACTGCAAAAATTTAACCCTTTGACTCCCACATCCTATCTAACAGCTTCCTGCAGGAAGCTGGTGGATAGGGTGAGGGGTGGAGGATTAAATTTTTGCTTTGCTGGCACGGTTGACAATTCAGGATGCCGGTGGGCAGGGTGCAGGATTCAAAAGGTTAAAAAGATGGACATTATTTTCATGTTTCGTTATTGGTAATATAGGATGGTTTCCAAAACAAGTGCGACTGCCCGCATCCAAGCAAACAGGAACCAGAAAAACAAGAAAACCGTAAAAGAACGCGTATTATGTACAACAAGACAAGACAAGCGCAAATTTTCGGCCAACCGGCCTTTGTCAGGCGCGAATGCACGATCACAAACAGACACCAAACAACAGATCATAAGAAAAGGACTAAAACTTCCCTGCCGCCTCGTCCAGTGGGTAAAAAAGGGACTAAGTGAAATCTCAATGTGTTTATGAGCAGTGGTAAGAAGTGGGGAGAGGGGAGGCAACTATGGTTTGCTTTGGAGGGGGGGGGGGGTTAGTGAGACATGTACTACATGTAATGTTCGACACATTTATATGCGGTGTGTAATCCACAGATGGCATTTTTAATTTTTGTTCGTTTGTTTGTTTGTTTGTTTGTTTATTTGTTTTTTTCCTTCTGACCAAAAAGGTAGGAAGCGGTGAACTGGCTGACCCCGGCCTAATCCCGGGTCGTATTTATCTTCATTGTGTTGACACCCGGTGCCGACTGGCAGGCCGACTCTGAAAGCATCCAGAAACAGGGCCCGCTGCAGGCTGTTAGCATTCATTACTGTTTTTCCCCCCGACATTTGAATTTTATGGCTTTGTGATCTCCTTGACTCTGATAGGCCTGTCTACACGTTCCGCCGTGGAACGCGTCTCGCCGAGATTTTCAGAGAGCGACTGAAATAAAAGTAAATGTTTTTAGGCCTCATTACAGATTCAATCAAGCAATCTTATGGTTGTTGGCGAACACACTTTTAGGAACATTATTTTATGGACAGTCACAAGTTCGCTGGGTGCAAGGGCTGGTTGGATAAGCGCGGGGTAAGACATCAAAGAGAACGGATTCGCGCTATTCCAAGGGGGGTTGGGGGGCCGAGTCAGGTAGAGAGCAAGGGTTTTAGCATGAAAGAGCAGATAGCTTATGTGTAGCTTGGGGCTGCACGCTGCGTTGTGCCTCTCGGCTCGCCATGAAGTCGACATTACCGCAATTTATTATTTGTGGCTTGATATGATACGTCTGCTGTATAGACACATCAAGAGAAGCCTCTTGCAGCAAATTCGGGCCCATTATTTTCAATTTATTTTCTTATCTTGTGTTCAGAGGTTCGCGAGCTAGTGAGAAATACCGGCGGGATATGGAGAGGCGCTCAGGCAGCAAATTTAATGGAGCAAAGAGTCCAAAGGACGGAGTTTTGCAAAACACGATTAAGCGAGCGGCCCCAAGCTGACTTGACGACGACTGAGTGTCTAGAGGCGCTCAAGATTCGATTCGCTTCATCGTGACTCAGGCGAGGACTATGCTGAGAAAGAAAGGGCCATTGTGGTTTGTGTGTGGAAATATTTCACACATGGTCAGCCCTTCAATGATGAGAAGATGCGGGAGGCACTAGGGACGAAGACGGGGCGGACCGAGTTCAAAGAGGCGCGCGGCGCCGACGACGGGGTGGACCTAGTGGGTGTCCTCATCAGGGGGGGACTGAACCCCGCTGTACTT
>CM060309.1:73401533-73414033 GCA_030674185.1 Monoplex corrugatus | reverse complement strand
CCTGCTTGCTACTGACGTTTACGCCTTACTTATCGGTCTATCAGTGTATCCCTCTGTCTTATCTGCTCTTGTGGAGTCGCCATCTTGTTGTGGTGGCGCCACGAACAAATTTCTCACCCTTCTGCTCGGCTTTGTCTTTCAGTGGGCTCATTTTCTACTGCAATTGTGTCCCTTCCATTTCAGGTTTTCTCTCCCCTGTTGTTTGCAAGCTAGCTAGCAGCGGTTTTAGACTGACTCTCTCTGTCTCTCTCTCTCTCTGTCTCTGTCTCTGTCTGTCTGTCTGTCTGTCTGTCTCTCTCTCTCTGTTTTTCTCTCTCTCTCAGTCTGTCTGTCTGTCTCTCTCTGTCTCTGTCTCTGTCTCTGTCTGTGTCTGTCTCTCTCTTTTCTCTCTGTCTCTCTCTAGCTCTAGCTCTCTCTGTCTCTGTCTGTCTGTCTGTCTGTCTCTCTTTCTCTCTGTCTCTCTCTAGCTCTCTCTCTCTCTGTCTCTGTCTCTGTTTCTGTCTCTGTCTTTCTCTCTGTCTCTCTGTCTCTGACTCTCTCTTTATTTCTATCTCTGTCTCTGTCTCTGTCTGTCTGTCTCTCTCTCTCGCTCTCTCTCTTTCTCACTCTCTCCATCTCTGAAGTCTTTCTGTCTGTTTCTCTGTCTCTTTGACTGTCTATCTGTTTGTCTCTGTCTCTGTCTCTGTCTATCTGTCTGTCTCTGTCTCTGTTTCTGTCTCTGTCTTTCTCTCTATTTCTGTCTCTGTCTCTGTCTCTCTCTCTCTGTGTCTCTCTCTCTCTCTCTCTCTGAAGTCTTTCTGTCTGTTTCTCTGTGTCTTTGACTATCTGTTTGTCTCTGTCTCTGTCTTTCTGTCTGTCTGTTTTCTGTCTGTCTGTCTGTCTGTCTCTCTCTCTCTCTCTCGCTCTCTCTCTCCCTCTCTCTTTCTCTCTCTCTCTCTTCACCTAACTCCCCTCACTGTGCAGCGGAAAACGCAAGTCACGTTGTATGGTGTTGCTGAATATGTATGTCTTGGAGACGGCAGAGGTGGCAAAGATTGATGATTGGTTTGAGTTCTCTCAACATCTTCCCATCCCGGCCACCTCAGCGGCTAATCTGTGCAGTTTTGAAGCTGTGTGATGCAAAGAATGCCACAAAGGCTTTGGTCTTTTTGATGGATGGGTGGGAGGGTGACTGGATGGATGGATCATATGGATGGATGGATGGATGGATGGATGAACTTGGCGTATGGATGGATGGACTGACAGGTGTTTCTGCCTGGTTGGTAGCCTGTCTTTTTTTTCTTTTTTACAGTCTTGTGGTTTGTGTTATGTGATTCAGAAAACGGTATACCTTGATTCTGTTCTGTCTGTCTGTCTATCTGTCTATCTATCTATCTATCTATCTATCTGTCTGTCTGTCTGTCTGTCTGTCTATCCACCTATCTGTCTATCCATCTGTCTGTCTATCCGTCTGTCTGTCTGTCTGTCTCTCTGTCTGACTGACTGACCGATTGACTGACTGACGGACTGACTGACTGACTGACTGACTGACTGACAATTGGCAGAAACTAGGAAAATAAACCAGAAAAGGAAAAACTTCACACACCTTCATCGGCAGATGTGGCATGAGCGTGTAGATGGCAAACGAAAGTTTCAGTTTGTGTCACTCTTTTAACCCTTTGACCCCCGCACCCTATCCACCGGGAAGCTGGTGGGTAGGGTAAGGGGGGTCAAAGGGTTAAGTTTTTGCTTTGCTAGCATGGTTGACAAAGCAGAATGCTGGTGGAGAGAGTTCGGGAGTCAAAGGGTTAAGATAACGTTTCCACGTTTGGAACAAACTACTACATATGCACTGACAAAGGAAAGAAGGGAAACTGTTCAAAATGTTCCATCTAATAGCAAGTCTCTTGAACTCTTGGTAGGCTCCGAGAGTTAAGTCACAAGATACCGAAGGATTACTGAGCCCAAGAAGAGGTTTAAAGCAAAATGAAATGTAAGTTACAAAAATATACTGCTGCAAATTCAGTCTTCTCAGACATAACGATATGAAATACAGTCTATATGGTATGAGTCAAACTTATAACGATATAATATCCATTTGATCTCAGTTTCCAAAATCAAAGGAATTAGTAATAGGAAATATAAACAATGATGTTAAAGGATCTAGC
This sequence comes from Monoplex corrugatus, assembly GCA_030674185.1. Lineage (NCBI taxonomy): Eukaryota > Metazoa > Mollusca > Gastropoda > Littorinimorpha > Ranellidae > Monoplex > Monoplex corrugatus. The sequence goes on along the minus strand of CM060309.1, from coordinate 73,411,886 downwards.
AATTAAACGTTAATAGCAATGCTAAAGACTTAACAATAAAGAGCTTAAATAGTAGGGGTAAAGGAGAGTATGAATAGTGTTAAAGGCTTGATCAACTAAAAGCATTAACAATAATGTTAAATGTTTTGCAATAAATATCAAAATGTTGAACAACAAAGAACATTAACAATAATGTTAAAGGGTTTAACAATAAAGCATATCAAATATAGCATTAAAGGCTTTAGCAATAAAGAACATTAACAAGAATAAATTTTACCCTAAAAATATTACAGGATTAAAAAAAAATAATGACCATTAACAATAATGTCAAAATGTTTTATGAAAAAGAGCATAAACAAAAATATTACAGGACTGAATATAACTGAAAACGTTGAACGATTAAGCGACAAAACAGTCATAATCGCACACGTTCCTGCCTGGGTTATTTATCAAATTTCACTTTCACTTGCAAACAAAACCCCATTTCAAAATGCAGATTACGATCCAAAATAATACATAATCAAAGAAAAAAGTCCACATTTATGAAGAAAAAAAGAAATTTTTAGCAATACAATTAAACAGAACTTATGGAGGAAAGGAGTGATTGTGGCGGGGACAGTAAAACTAAAGTAACAGGGCGGTGGCAGCAGGTGAAAGCTGCAGGTAAAATACAGAAGGACACATGGCGCTATCGTGTCTGTCCGCGTTATTTGTTCCACTTAACGCCACGGACCCCGTGGGATAGGTATGGCAACCATCACTCCTGCCACTCCAGATAACAATTAGTCAGCCAACAGTTGGTCTGAGGTTCGAATCTCGCTCCTTGTGCTGTTCCAGAATCGATCCTGAAGAGTTTTCACTGACAGATAATCATACTCTGTTTTGCACTCATGTTTTATACACTCTACTTACTTTCTTTGTTTATGCACAGACCACAAAACTGAGACAGGTTGATCAGTTTAAACACGGGGGAACGGTCATCTCACCAGACGGCAGATGCACATCAAAAATAGCTAGCAGAACAGCAGAAAACGGCCAAGCAAAATAGTATTCAAGAAGATGAAAAACGTTCTTACCAACAAGTGCTATCAATTAACATCAGGAAGAGAGTTCTTGAGTGTTATGTAGAACCGATACTGTTGCACGGTTGTGACTCGTGGATAGTCAACACGCAAAGTCAAAACAAGATTGAGGAAGCTTTAAAATGTAGTTTCTAAGAAGAATGTTAGGAGTTCCATGAACAGCAAAGAAAACAAACGAGACGGTCTTGAAAGAAGCAAGCACAAAAAGTACATTAGTGAAGAAGATCATGATAAGACAAGCAATATTTTTATAGGACATTTTAAGGCAAGGGAAATTTAGCGCTTGATCACAACAGGAAAGTTAGGCGGAAAAAGATCAACTGGTAGACCCAGGGAGAAAATATTTATCAGTTTTGCGGAGTGGATCAGGACAGAAAGTGTGGAAGATACATTGGCAACGACAAAAGATAATTTCGTATGTATGGCCAAAATCGCCAACACCATGCGGCAAGGATATGAACGTTCAGTTTGATTTTCAGGTCGGTCTGACGAGAAAAGCCGAGGCCTCAACGGAGAACGAACCCTGGAACCTCGAGTGTAGTTATTGGCAGGCGAACGTCTGAACCATTCTGCAAATCTTCTCCCTTCATGCCCGCCAGTTTGCCGCTGATTGACCACACTTCTTTCTTTCCCGTGTCACCGAAGATGATACAAGCAGATCATGCACACAGTCACAGCTAATCATCAACCGATGGCCGATGGTCTTCCTATCTAAAGAGTTGACCTGACATGAATCAAGACAATACCTTGCCTTATGTGTTTAGAGTGTGCTCAAGAGGGACTGATCGCAATCGGACATTTCCACATGTGCTGCACCCAAATTTGCCAGCCATTCATACGGCAGACTCCCTAAGCATGCACACTCCTTGAGCCTGCGCGAAACCCTAATCGCTGGCAAGGCCTTGAAATGTAGAAGGGAGAGGGAGGGACCTATAAAACACTAAAACTGACACCACCGGAATGATGGAAACATTCAGATAAGCAGCGAACTGGCCAGCTTGTAATGTTGCAGGCTGGGACTGAACTTGAGATACCAAGAACCAGAAAAAAGAGAAAACCGAAACAGAACGCGTATTCAACACAAGAAGACAAGACAGGCGCAAATTTTCGGCCAACCGGCCTTTGTCAAGCGCGAATGCACGATTACAAACAGACACCAAACAACAGATCATAAGAAAAAGACTAAAACTTCCCTGCCGCCTCGTCCAGATACCAAGTCTTAAAGTTCACGGCTATATCAAAAGAACCAATCAGCCCGCATAATAAAATGGCCGGCCCGACAGTTTACCCACAACCCCATCGTCATGACCATGGCATTCTATGAACTGACCCACACGCTTCATCTTTATGTCTCTGGAAAGGAAACGAATTGGTTTTTTTCAGTGATACCAGTCACTTTTATATCTTCAAAAATCGACTTAGGTCTCACTTTGTCAGACAGTTTGACATAGATCTATACCTTGTCTTATGCCAGTATGGACACAGAACCTCTACATAGAAGACGTTTTCTGGACCTTGAAAATGGCGTATGACAACCAAATTGGCGCGGTTAGAAAAACGCGGTTAGAAAAACAACAACAAAAGCACAAAAAATGGCTACACACGTAAAAGCCACTTGCATGCTTGAATGCATGTAGGAGATGATGTCCGGGAACGCGGTAAAAAGAAAAAATGAAGAATCCCTTCTCATTTGGGGTAGACCCCAAATACTTAAAATACAAATAATCTAACCATTATCTCTTCTTAGTAACGGTAAGGGCATTATGAACCTAGAAACATAAATGTCCATGATATCTACGATAGACATGGAAGTAAAAAAACAAAGACATGTTAGCATTCTGAAGACAAATGGAAAAACATGGTAAAACTATTCAATACGGTATGAGTAAGCCATTCTGACAATTTTCCTTTTTATACAGAAAATCCAGATTTTTATCCTTCGCAGGATCACTGTGACTTTGAAGAAGCCTTCCTTAAAAATATGACATGCATTGAGGGGAATGATATACTGTTAGAACATTGAAAACATTTTTTTCTGAAGTTCATGAGAAAGTGCCGTTCAGACATCCCTCTGCCGATACCTTCCTTTTTTCCAGTTCTTTCTTTCTTTCTTTCTTTTCTGACCCATATGTGTATCAATGCCTTGCAGTTTTATCTTCCAAACTTAATATTTTGCAACTCTAACATTCGGTAAATGTCCATCCACACTGAGCTGACAAATTCTTGCTCAAACAGTTTTTGTCACACACACACACACACACACACACACACACACACACACACACACACACACACACACACACACACACACACACACACACACACACACACACACACACACACACACACACTCACACTCACTCACTCATTCACTCATCCATTCGACAAGAAACAATCTGTTTCTTTTTTCTTTGTTTTTTTTGTTTCTTTTTTTTCAAAGGAATTTTCAAAAAGCGCGTTTTTTGTATTACATGATGTCCTTTTTGGTATTCTTTGGAAGAATTTATTTTGTTGTTATTTTGCTGTTGTCTTTAACTGGAATTTTCTCCAACCTAGGTTTCATCTCACAGCGAAACAGATCCAGTGTGTAGAAGTAGAACGGCACCAGGAAACGTCACAAGCCATTCTGCAGCCCATTCTTCGCTCTAGTTCCCTATCAGTCCTATCTCTCCTCCCCTATCCACCACCCCTACATCCCACCCTCACCCTCACACCTTCCCTTTCCCTAACCCGCCCCTCCCGACGATAGCTTCAATTCCCCCCAACCAATCTTTTAATTAGTCTTCCTGAACGACCCCTTTAAGTATACGATGGCCAAGTGATTGTCATAATTAACCTCGCAGGCGGATGATAGGTCTTTATCCTCTGCCTTGATAGGCTTGGCTACTCTTTAACTCTTGCCAACATCAAATGCACCTCCCGGATCTCTCTCGCCCACGTCGGTTCTCGTTTCGGTTATCTACGTGAAGGCTCGGAACAACTCGCCCTTCTCCGGGGAGTGCCGTAAATTGGAACGGACAAATCGGTGCTCGGCGATTCAGACCATGCTTTTAAAGGTCTTGTCATGGAGTTTACAGTTAAGTTTAGAGCTTTTTCGAGAGATATTCATTGCGTTCGTGTAATTCCGTATACGCTGCACCCAAATCTGCCAGCAGTTATCTGACAGGTTGCCTGTGTATTTGCAAAGCCCTCTGCACCAAGGGGGTGGGGTGAGTGCTGGTGGTTGAAATGTTTTAGTGCTTACTTCACAGTTAGTCTTGATTCTTTTGCTTGATTGCCTGCTGGATTTGTTTGTTCGTTTGTTTGTCTTCCCTCAAAGATAGTTGTTGTTTTTTTGTGACAGACAAGGTTTCCAAACACGTTGTTGTTTTCCTTCACACTGACCACAAGACCACAAATACATTCCTTGCCGCAAAGCGCTTCGATGTTAGCAACGTCGATAATGGCGCTCACACGGGCGTGGACACACACATACACACACACACACACACACGCACACGCACACACGCACGCACGCACGCACGCACACACAAACACATGTAAATATATTCTGATTAGCTTTTGTATCTTTCTTGTTTAATTTCTTTATTGTTATTCTTTAAAGGCTATTTAACATTAGTACTATTTTTTTGTTACTATTATTTCTTTGTTGTTTCGCATGTTCGTCCACCTTCCACGTCGTTTTAGTGATCACAGAGTCTGGGCCAAACGTTCACAATGCCATGATGACAGACGAGGATGCCAGAACATGCAAATGATGAGGCTTTTGAGTTCTGTTCTTAGGGAGACTACATGATAAGCTTGTCCTCTGCACATTCTTTCATTGTATATATTGGTATCAACCAGGCCCGAGAGATGGTTGCAGACACTTGCAGTGTTGGCAAGGAAATATAATCAACACACTCAGGGCCGCATTCCTAAAGTGGATGAGATCCGAACTTTAGTAGCTATTACCGTAAAAAGCACTGCAAAACATCGGGTGCACCAGGTACGTACTAGATACTTCACTGGATCCCCTCTCACCGTGGTATCTCAAAAAATGAAGCGGCGGATAAACTGGCAAAGCCGGGGTCAAAGCATAAACTGAGAGACAACTGCCTCAGACAGATAGATGAAAACCATCATCGAGTCTTTGTTCAGCATGAACAAAGAGACAACACCTCAGACAGATGAAAACCATCATCGAGTCTTTGTTCAGCATGAACAAAGAGACAACAGCCTCAGACAGATAAAAACCATCCTCATATCTTTGTTCAGTACGAACACAGAAAGACAACAACCTCAAGAGAGATGAAAACCATCATGGAGTCTTTGTTCAGCACACTCCAGCTACATGATAGTTACCGCCAGATCCTGGTAGGATCAAATCATTATCCTCCGCCTGCCGACTGGGCACAACAGACTGAACCACCCACCACATGAACATGCACTTCGGATTCGTACCAAAGAGATTAGTGCCTAGATTAAGTGTTCTCTTTGCTCGCACTATTCTCTCGGTGACCGTGTGGAGCATCTGACCAGACAGTAGAACGCGTCCTCTAGGATTACGAGAGCTAATGGTCACTGACAGAGGAGATCTGGCCGATGCCCTTGAGCCTGCGGGAGAAGCTGTACGTGTCTGTAGATGTCCTGCAGAAGACGACCTAGTTCATCTTTGAGACTGAACTCCAGGCGTGACGACAAACGAGAAGAAGTCATCATATTGAGGCCTGTAGCACACCCAACTGTGGGAAGTAGTGAAGTTGAGGGTGAAAAATCCCACAACTGTTTGGATTGATGGGATTTGAATTCAGTACCTCACCGTTGACATTGCTTTGGGCTTAGCTCTTAATCTCTTCACCTCCACGACCGGGGCTATTTTTGTTTTGTTCTGTTTTGTTTTTCTTTGTCTGTTTGTTTGTTCGTTTGTGTGTTTGTTAGTTTTGTTTGTTTGGTTGTTTATTTCTTTGTTTGTTTGTTTTTGTTTGGTTGGTTGTTTATTTCTTTGTTTGTTTGTTTTTGTTTGTTTTTCTTTCGTTCGTTCGTTCTTTGTTCCTTTGTTTGTTTTGTTTTTTGTTACTTTGTTTGTTGTTTGTTTGCTTGTTTGGACAGATGGGACATTGGGCGTGAGTGTGTGTGAGTGCGTGTGCATATGTTCATGAGCGCGCGCTCATGTTTGTATGCCTTGATGCTTCCGCGTGGGGGAGAGAAGCGATGGTAGGAGATTAAATGGGAGAAAGTAAAAGGAGGTTTTCAACGGACCGACTGGCTCTTGTAATAGAGCCGAAGACTCAAGATCTCCTGATGTCTCGACGCAACATAAAAACTGGTCTGTTGGCTGCCTGTCATAAGTTAATGCTCCAATCATTCTGATCGTATCAGCTTACAATTTCATGGGCTGTGCTCTCTCCCAACCCCCACCTCCACACCCTGTTTGAAAACCTTCCCACCGTATATGGATTTGCCCGGGTTCAAGGACTCTGCCTGATGAAGACTGCAAACTGGATGGAGCGCATATGGAGTGACTCCCCTTCTTGAATAAACTGCAAACTCTAATAGGGAAACGACTGCAAATGTGCATACTAGCAGTGTGCGTTCACCTCTCCCTTATCTGTCTCGTGCAGGAGAGGAAAAGGGCGATTAAGATAAAGAGAACCGATATGTGCCAAGAGCAGCACTTAATCCATCTTGTTCGTACCTTCCACTACTGAACTTGCACCCGCTGCTCGCCGCGATTACGCCGCCCACTTCCTCTGTTCCCGTCAGCAGTTATCAGTAGTTGGTCAGTTTGTTTAGTGATAGTGTGTTCAGGACGTGATAGTGTGTTCAGAGGACATTACTTTGGCTTCTAAAAGACCCCCAAGCACTGGAGTTACTGACAAGAACAACTGATAAAGAACATTTCCCGTTCAGCTGGAAATTCGCGCTTAATCGTGACATATGTCTTAAGCAGTCGCTTCTGGGTTGTAATGACGTAATAGGTAAATGATATTCGGACTTCAGGCTGCCCACGGAGGCGAGTTTCTTAGGCGTAGCAGCAACAAGGGATAGATGATGCATATGGAGGGCCATGATCGCCAACGCCATGTGGCGGGGCACTTGATGATGATGAGCAAAGTGAGACAAAGCTAGCTAAAATGAGCCAATCAAGCGAGCGAGTTTTATACGGTCCCCCTGCGCGAGCACAGCTAGCGGCTATGCAAAGACGTTGTAAATAGAACTTTTGTTTATGTCTTTGCGGTCTTGACAGGTGCAAGCTTACAGTTTCAAGATGGTGACCGCGTGTGCATCAGGGTTCACATGTTTGTCCTCTGTTGCAGTCGTAACTGCATTTACAGCAAACGTTTTTCATGATGTTTGTCAGTATTGAAGAGACATCAGGCAAAGGGTCATATCGGCAATTTTACCCAGAATGAGCAACTTCACGTGGTTTGTTTGTTTTGTTTTGTTTTGTTTGTTTTGTTTTGTTTTGTTTTGTTTCTTTGTTGTTGTTGTTGTTCATTGTTCCGCCACCTTAGATTTGCTAGGTTTGCCAGATTTCCTACGACCAGTTTCATACACACCCTTACCCCTAGATTACATAGCCGCTAGCATCCTAGTTTTAGCTTTGATTTGCTACGCCCTAAGAAACTCGCCTCAGGTTCGGTGCGGCTGGCCCACCCTTTTTACAGCGCCATGGAGTCAAGGTCTCATGTGTCTCGAGTTCAGTCCCATCCCACAACATGAACATTTGCTTGTTTATCACCAGTCTTGATACTGCAATCATTCTGGTGGTGTCAGTTTGATCATTGCTTCATAGATTCCGTCTCCCTCTCCCATTTCAAGACCTCTCCAGTGCATGGAGTTTTTGCGATGGCTCAAGGAGTCTGCCAACTAACTGCTGGCAAAGTAAGGTGGAGTACTTATGGAACTGACCGAATGCGATGAATCCTTGAACGAATTAGAGACACTTTTTCCTTATATTTAAAATTGAACACATGATAGACAAATGTTACTGAAGGCGATGTTAAGGTAACACTTTTTCTTTCTTGAACGGTAATTAGTTATATTATTTACAAATAATGGATGATAATAATGACATTATTATTGATAATAACAACCAGAACAATACTACTACTAAACTAATAAATTTTTAGAGGTGAAGTTGTACAAACTATTTCTCTATTTACTTTCAGATGGATATGCTTTGTCTTGTTCATGATAAAATAAAAAAAGAAAACCAGGAAAAATCTACAAGTAATACAGAGGTTCTCTGTCTCTATATCTCTGTCTGCTGTCTGTCTGTCTGTCTGTCTCTGTGTCCTCTTCCTACTCCTCTCTCCTCCTCCCTCCATCCCTCTCTCTCTCCCTGTCTCTCTCTCTCTCTCTCTCTCTCTCTCTCTCTCTTTCTCTCTGCCAAAAGAGTTACAGGATATGCCACAGTGATCCCACATGCTCAGAACGGTTTCAAAAAATATTTCTTAGCTGTTCGTAAATGATCGTGCTCCATGTTTTATGCAAACATGCAACCGTACAAACGTACTTATGACCAAACGAATAAACTAAACCCGGAATCAGCAAAAATTACAAGCGCTTAGATTTGATTTTATCAAGATTTTGCGCTATATAGATCTAAATATTGTAATTATTATTATTATTATAAATTCCTCAGTAGTTTGTGGATTAATGATTGTTTAGAAAATAGTGGTTTCGATAGATTTAAGAAATCATGACTTGTGTCGAAACTTTAACAGATGTTTTCGTCGAGAGGATACATACAAAATAGCAAAACAAAAAACAAAACAAAAACAAACAAAAAAAACAACAATTGTGACAATAAAGTTAACCAGATCGCGGGTGGATACGGTCTTGGTGGGTGCAGTGTCAGAGCGAAAGCCTCAGACCTTTAATTTATGCGTTCAAGGTGTTTGTGTAGTTGACTACGTTGAATATCTTTCTTGTTCGCTACCCATAAAAATACTCGCCTACAGTTACATGTGTGATTTTCCAATGTCTTTGAAAGAAAAAGAAAAAACAGATCGAGTTTGAATCAGAGTGTCTGTATACCTGATCGGATATGATATGAGGTCTGAATGAGTAACAATAACAACAACAGCAGCAGCAGTAGCAGCAGCAACAACAACAGCAACAAAGGTATCCACTCAAAACACTTGGAATCATTTAGAATACATGCGTAACGATATTCTGAGAAACTGGGTGAAGGACAGAGGAAGAGAAAGTGAGAGGAAAGGAGAGACAGACTGATAGATAGACAGACAGAGCAAGAGTACAGACACACGAATGCAATTGAAAAATGGTAAAAGTCACATCTGACTGGGGTAGATTTGCACAGACATTTTACGTGCATGTGTGTGTGTGTGTGTGTGTGTGTGTGTGTGTGTGTGTGTGTGTGTGTGTGTGTGTGAGTGTGTGTGTGTGTGTAGAGGTGTGTGTAGGTGTGTACGTGTGTGTGTGTATGTGTGTGTGTGTTTGTGTGTGTGTGTGTGTGTGTGCGTGTGTGTGTGTGTGTGTGTAGAGGTGTGTGTAGGTGTGTACGTGTGTGTGTGTATGTGTGTGTGTGTTTGTGTGTGTGTGGTGTGTGTGTGTGTGTGTGTGTGTGTGTGTGTGTAGAGGTGTGTGTAGGTGTTACGTGTGTGTGTAGGTGTTGTGTAGTTGTAGGTGTGTACGTGTGTGTGTGTGTGGTGTGTGTGTGTGTGTAGGTAGTGTGTGTGGGGGGGGGGGGCATGTATATGTGTATATATACAATTGTGCCCGCGCATGTGCTTTTAAGACGAAAAGTTAAACACACCGACAGGCAGACAGACAGCTTAAAGGACACAAAACTGAATACAGACGCATATGGCCATAAAACTCAAACTCTCAGTGTGCCTTGTTCTTCATTACACCGAGAATCTCCACCTCCCCACCTCCATTCTTCCACCTACCATCACCACCACCTGCACGCACATGCACGCACGCACGTACGCACGCATATACGCACACACACACAAGCACACAAACATACACACAAAACACACACACACTCACACACACACACACGCACGCACACATACATACGCACACAGGCACACACACATATCGCACAAACACGCACACACACAAAACACACACACACACACACACATGCATACACACACAAACACGCACAAGCACACACACACACACACATCTACATGCACAAACACGCACACACACACACACACACGCTCAGACACACACACAAGCACACACACACACACACACAAACACAGACATATACAGAAACACACACACAACACACGCACACACGCACACAGACACACACACACACACA
>CM060309.1:73391533-73399033 GCA_030674185.1 Monoplex corrugatus | reverse complement strand
TTTAGTTTAGTTTAGTGTTTAGTTTAGTTTTTAGTTTATTAGTTTAGTTTAGTTTGTTTGTTTAGTTTTTTAGTTTAGTTTGTTTAGTTTAGTTTAGTTTAGTTAGTTTAGTTTAGTTTAGTTTAGTTTAGTTTAGTTTTGTTTAGTTTAGTTTTAGTTTAGTTTAGTTTAGTTTAGTTTAGTTTAGTTTAGTTTAGTTTAGTTTAGTTTAGTTTAGTTTGTTTGTTTAGTTTAGTTTAGTTTAGTTTAGTTTAGGTTTAGTTTGTTTGTTTAGTTTGTTAGTTTAGTTTAGTTTAGTTTGTTTAGTTTAGTTTAGTTTAGTTAGTTTAGTTTAGTTTAGTTTTTTAGTTTTAGTTTAGTTTTAGTTTTGTTTAGTTTAGGTTTAGTTTAGTTTAGTTGTTAGTTTAGTTTGTTGTAGTTTAGTTGTAGTTAGTTTAGTTTAGTTTAGTTTAGTTTAGTTTAGTTTAGTTTGTTTAGTTTAGTTTCGTTAGTAGTTGTTTAGTTTGTTTAGTTTAGTAGTTTGTTGTAGTTTTACTTGTTAGTTTATATTGACAGTTTAGTTTATTATGTTTAATATTTAGTTGTTTAGTTTATGGATTTGCGTGTTAGGCAGTAAGTAGGAGATAATTAGCTCAGTTTAATTTAGGGTTAGGTTCAGTATGGAATCTTGATCAGTAGGTAGGATTCAGTGTAGACGAACTCCGAACTTACACTCTAACTCCTATTTTGGTTGAAGTCACGAAGTCCTGCCAGCAACAGCTGGCATTATTATGGTAGACAACTGGAATTGTGGCATAGATTGGGAACTAGTTAACTAATGTAGGGAAAAGACTCATAAATACATTGCAAGGGGAAAGGGTTAACAATAGGGCAAGGAAGACTGAAAAAAAAATCAAAAGGAAAAACAAGGAGAACAACAATAACAACAAAACCCCGAAACGGTGAAACCACGCTAACTGTCTTTATGCCTATAAGCGTTCAGGTTCAGGTTCATATTCCTTACAGCCCTGCAAGCAGACTGCTAGAGCTATGCCAGGACTGAGACCCATAAACGTAATGAGATAAGGGAACAGGAAAAGAGCGGACAAAAGAAGCCCACTACCATTACCACTCCAAATAAAATGCAAACAAAGAAACACAAACAAACAAACAAACTTCCACAGACATACTTTCCTCTCCTCTTCATATGAAACAATCTCCATTTGTCAAATTAAAAGAAAGGTATTTCTCGACTGTTTATAACGGATTTCAATTAAAATCTATTTAGGTAATATAGGGAAACGAGCTCATAGTCCTAAATGCATATGGCTGAGACCCCCCCCCCACACACACACACACTCACACACACATACACACATACACACACGCACACAGATAGATAGATAGACAGATAGATAGATAGATAGATAATAGATAGATAGATAATAGATAGATAGATAGATAGATAGATAGATAGATAGATAGATAGATAGATAGATAGATAGATAGACAGACAGATGAAAAGGACAGATATATATCGGCTAGGTATGAACCGATTTGAATCTCCTTACCACTTGTGACGTCAAGTTTCCCTTTGAGCCATCAAGGCAGGTCTTCCTTGGTCTGCCTCTTGCCTTAGGTGCAGGTGTCTTTTCATCTTTTCATTATAATGTTTATTAACCCTTTGACTCCAGTAGCCTGTCGAGCAGCATTCTGCATCGTCAACCATGCTAGCTAAGCAAAACTTAAACACTTTGACTCTCCTATGACAGAAGAAATGAATATGAAATGAAAATGAATATGAATATGAATCTTGTTAAATGGCCGGAAAAAAACCCCACACCAGAGACTATCATTTTAGCTAAAACATCTTTTTCATCGATTAATCTTCTCGACGGTATCATTTTACACAAAATCGATTGTGTGTGTGTGTGTGTGTGTGTGTGTGTGTGTGTGTGTGTGTGTGTGTGTGTGTAGTGTGTGTGTGTGTAAGTGTGTGTGTGTGTGTAAGTGTGTGTGTGTGTGTGTGTGCGTGTGTGTAAGTGTGTGTGTGTGTGCTTGTGTGTGTGCGTGAGTGTGTGTGTGTGTGTGTAAGTGTGTGTGTGTTTGTGTGTGTTGCGCTCGCGCGCACGCACGCGCGTGTGTGTGACAGAGAGAAAGAGAGTTTTAATGATTACTTATAATAACAAACTTCATCACTGACATGATAAGGAAAACAGAGACAACCAAAAGATGCCCAGAACAATGTATTGATGTGAATCAGATCTGATTAAACAATAAAAAAAAAAAAAAAAAGAAAAGTCGCCCTGCTACAAACTACATGCTTCTGATGTATCACCAGCAGAATACTTATGTCGTTCAAAGACAAGGCACGCCACGCACAGCAACACCTTGAAGACATAATTCTCATTGAGACCTTCACACTCACAGTGCACGCTTGAAGGTCACCCCTTCTCCATACTAGACTAGCTGATTTAGTCACCACTGTTTCACTCTCAGTTTCTGAAGACGACGTCTCCGCGCTAGGAAGGAATTCCATATGCACTAACATCACAGGTGCCATGTGTATGGTGATCATGGCACAAGTCTAAGCCTTAAGCCTGCACATAAACCCATGAGGTGGCCGGGTTCCGAGGCCCTATGTAGACTATATTTACCTATTTCAAAACAAGTGCGACTGCCAGCGTCCAAGCAAACAGGAACCAGAAGAACAAACAAACCAAAAAAGGACGCGTATTCAATACAACAAGACAAGACAAGCGCAACTTTTCGGCCAACCGGTCTTTGTCAAGCGCGAATGCACGATCACGAACAGACACCAACCAACGGATAATAAGAAAAGGACTAAAAACTTCCTTGCAGCCTCGTACTGGTTTATGTTTTACCTAATCTGTAACTGTTCTCTTGTAAACGTTTGCAATGGTATAGGACTTTCAAACTCAAAGAGTGTATTCTCTACTGAAATAGATGCATTCCTAGTCTAGGTTTATTTTTGTTTTATCTTTCCGCCCTCAACTGTTCTTTCGTAAAATGTATGGAATTTTCTGAGACTTACAGACTTCACCAATCAGTTTAGTTTCAGTTTCAGTTTCTCAAGACGACGTCTTCGCGCTCGGAACGAATTCCATATGCACTAACGTCACATGTGCCATGTGTATGGTGATCATGGCACAAGACTTAAGCCTGCACATAAACCCATGAGGTGGCCGGGTCCTGAGGCCCTACCTAGACTATGTTTTACCTAATCTATAACTGTTCTCTTGTAAACGTTTGCAATGGTATTGGACTTTCAAACTCAAAGAGTGTATTCTCTACTGAAATAGATGCACTTCTAATCTGGGTTTGCTTTTGTTTTATCTTTCCATCATCAATGGTTCTTTCGTAAAATGTATGGAATTTTCTGAGACTTACAGACTACACCAATCAGTTTAGTTTCAGTTTCAGTTTCTCAAGACGACGTCTTCGCGCTCGGAACGGGTTCCATATGCGCTAACGTCACAGGTGCCATGTATATGGTGATCATGGCACCAGCCTTAAGCCTGCACATAAACTCATGAACTGGCCAAGTCCTGAGGCCCTACCTAGCCTATGTTTTATCTAGTCTATAACTGTTCTCTTGTAAACGTTTGCAATCGTATTGGACTTTCAAACTCACAGAGTTTACTCTCCACTGAAATATATGCAGTCCTAATCTCATCATCATCATTGGGTGCCCTGCCGCATGGCGTTGGCGACCATGGACTTCCAACCATCTCTATCTCTCGTTGCCCCTAGCATCTCCCCCACCCTCCTCATCCCCAGATCTACGTTTCCTTTTCTTTGATTTTTCGCCCTCAACTGTCCTTTCGCAAAATGTATGGAATCTTCCGAGACTTAATATATACGTCACCAATCAAAGCTGCTAAGATGAGAGATTCTCCTCTGAGTGCAGAAATGTCGCTTGTATCAAGTTGATTACAGCTATGATGATGGCAGTGATGATGGTAACGATCATGATGCTGAGGATAAAGAAGAAGAAGAACAAGTTGAACGAAGAAGAAGAGTAGGAGGAAGAGGTGAGAAAACGTTAGAAGTTTGGAGTTTGTTCAAGAAGAATTCATCACACTCAGTTTCAGTTTCAGATTCAGTTTTAGTTTCTCAAGATGATATCTCCCCGCTCGGAATGAATTCCATATGCACTAACGTCACAGGTGCCACGTGATGGTAATCATGGCACAGACCTTAAGCCTGCACATAAACCCATAAGCTGCCCATGTCCTGAGTCACACTCAAATAATTCCATATGCAGTCCTTTCAGATCTGCTTGCTATCATCTAGCAGACCTTTACTCCTGCACGAAATCCTAACTGCTTATAAGGTCTTGAAATAGGGAAGAAAAAACACGTGAAACACAACCAGAATGATCAAAGCATTATAGTCGGCAGCAAACAAGCCAACTCAAATGTTTTTAACCTGCACCCTGTCCACCAGTATCCTGCATTGCCAACCATACTAACAAACCAAAATCCTAACCCTTTGATTCACTCACCCTATCCATCAGCTTCCTGCAGGAAGCTGGTGGATAGGATGAGGGAGTCAAAGCCTTAAGTTTTTACAGTTGGTGGACAGGGTGCGGGAGTCAAAGGGTTAATGTTAGTGTGATGGGTATGAACACAAAACATTAGATCTTCAGTTCGCAAACTGTGGTTCGCCCGACAGTCAAAGCCATGGCACCTGTGTTATGAGCATGTCACTTTGACGTACTGACCCAATGGACAAGAAGACGAAAGAAAGAAAGAAAGAAAGAAAGAAAGAAAGAAGAAGAAGAAGACGACGACGACGACGACGACGACGACGACGATGATGATGATGATGATGATGATGATGATGATGATGATGATGAGATGGCAATAAACTAATGATGAAAATCATGAGACCCCAAACAGGAAAGAAACAAATTATCGCATAACCAGTGTAAGCTTTGCCACACAAGACCGCTCTGCATTTACCTCACAGGAAAAAAGTCGGTCTGTACTAGATAAAGTCCCCTTCCTCTCTTACCGTATCTTAACAAACCATTACCATCTCCTTTCACAGACTCCGACCCACCTCCTTTAGTACCTAAGATACTGGTGCAATGGCAAAGTGCTTAAGACGTCGGATTTCCAAATAGAACATCTGAGGTTCAGCCCTGTATGGTAACGTGGGTGGAAAAGAATAAAGATGTTTTTTGCGATCTTCTAGGTCAACAAATGCGCAGGCCCACCAGCCCCTGAACTTCCTGCGTGTGTCAATGTATCTGAGATTTCAATTAAGCACATTAAATTCGTATAAGACATATCACAAAAAGAACATTAATGAAGAAGATTAGGAAAAGACAAGCAACATTTATTGGACAGTTTATAAAGCAAGAAAAAATAGAGCAGCTAGTCACAATAGGAAAGCTGGAAGGAAAAAGACCACCGGGTAGACCCAGAGAGAAATATTGGACGGACTTGCACAGTGGATGAAGACAGAAAGGGTCGGGAGAAGTACTTGCAGCGACAAAGGACAGATTCATATGATGGGCCATGATTGCCAACGCCACGCGGCAGGGCACATGATGATGATGAAGACATGTCAATTTTCAGTAGTTTATGGAAGCACGAACATGTCGAACCCCAAATGCCACGTAAATGAAATATGACTATCTTCTGGACACAATGTATGCAGACTATATGCAGCAACAAAACAACCAGAACAACATCTATTATCCAGTAATTCACCACTGCAGGCACAGAAGTTGAAGAAGGTCTCTTTGCTTCCCCATTGATTGTATCTTTTGAAATGGTACTTTAATTTCTTTCTTCACAGATACTCCAACAAAGGACAAACATACATTTCTTTACCAGTGATGATCATTTTGTACTTCGTCTTTTACAAAGATACACAACTTTGCGAGAAATATATTTTCTTTTTAAACTCGTAATGATCATATACTGTTGTAGAAAGGTAAGGTTTTCCACAATCCTGAAATCGTAGGGGGGTGAGGTGGTATAGACCTCAACTTTTTTGTTGGAAGGGAGGGGGGTGACAGTATTATGGGAGCAAGTCTTCCTTGTCGCTTTACCTTCCATAATTTTGAAAAAAAAAAGTCAGAACCAACGGACAGCTGGGTCGACTTGACGTCACACGCACATAATTATGTATAAGATTACCCAGATATCATTTCACATCCATGCGGCGGGCCTCAATAGCTCATTTGGTTGAGCGTCAGATTCACATGCTAATGGTTGTGGGCTCGAATGCCGGGGTGCGCTACATTAAAACTGGCCTTCTTACTGTCCCGTCTTATAAACATCATTGTTGTTCTGGTGGAGTCAGTATAGATTAGATAAGTCCCCCTTCCCCCACTTCCCTGGGATGGTTATCCCCGTCGACCATATCACCTGAGGTGGATGCCGACTTAAAAACTGAACCAAATCAATCAGTCAACCATATCCATGCAAACTCTTGTGGGGAGAGTGAAAGGAGAATGCGGTATCTCTGTGTCAACCTCGACAAATAACCCTCTTTCTTTTCGTGTGCGGTGTGGGCAAAACAGCATCCATACACGCATCTAAGACAGCATTACCTCAGACACAGAAAAAAAGAAACTCCCTCTCCTCCTTCACTGAGAGTACTTTTTGATGTGTATTGTATTTCTTGTTTTACACACTCCAAATATTCATTTGTTTACCAATGATGAATATACTCTGTTACTTTCACTACAGCCACAGCAGATCCTCAACCAACATCCATTATTATACTGATCACGATCATATTGTATTTCCCGCTCTACAGATATCCAGACCTGTAACAAACATTCATTTGTTTAGCAGTGATGAATATATTCTGTTACTTTCACTACAGCCACAGCAGATCCTCAACCAACATCCATTGTCATACTGACCATGATTATATTGTATGTCTTGCCCTACAGACATCCAAACCTGTGACAAACATTCATTTCTTTACCACAACGACACTGGCAGAAAAGGGACATTTACAAGGGGAAGGACTAACCAGCTTTTCCAGTCACACAGGAGCCAAGCCTACCCGGGGTACTCTCGGCGCCACAACACCCGTAAATTCGGACCGGTCTTCTCAGGGGCCACTTGTTATATGGAAACTTAAATCCGGGCTAATTGCGCGCTTTGCTCTTCCATATTCTCCTGAAGCGAGGCGTTAAATTTCTACGCCACCAAGTCATTTTGCTAGCGACCAGTGTAAGTCAAGGTGTTGAGGTGACACCTTACGATAGTTCCCTCGTCAGATTT
Source organism: Monoplex corrugatus (assembly GCA_030674185.1). NCBI lineage: Eukaryota > Metazoa > Mollusca > Gastropoda > Littorinimorpha > Ranellidae > Monoplex > Monoplex corrugatus. Next base: position 73,391,777 of record CM060309.1, on the reverse strand, counting down.
TTCCCCCTTGGTATTGTTCGAGGGTCCAAACGTAGTACGTTTACGTTTCTACTTTTACTGAATACAGATCATTGGTGGAAACAACTAAAGATCATTGATGGAAACAACATCAGTCCACGATCATATTCTTCAGCAAGGAATAAAGTTGTTCGATCATCTGACCACAATGCGAACCCACTAGCTGCCTAAACAAACATAGAACAAAAAGAGTCATGGATTTAAAGGGGGAGACAGAGCAGTGAAG
>CM060309.1:73354033-73386533 GCA_030674185.1 Monoplex corrugatus | reverse complement strand
GTTGCTGCTGCTTGCTGTTTGTTGTTTGTTATTTTTTTCCAAAGAGGAAGAGAGGGGGGCAGACTGACACTGAAAAGAGAGAGGTATGCAAGGTTATTGCAATGAACGCGATGACCTTTTAAGAAATGTAATGAAATTCCCTTATTTCCCGAAGACCTTTATGTCCTCCTCAGCACAGCCAGTGTGGCGCCACGGTATCTCGAGAGACAATAGCCAGAAGACAGCAGGGGAACAGATATGATGAAATGCAAACAAAGCGAGATCTCCACACTTCTTCCAGACAGTGTGGGAACCGTCATACAATCATAGTGAAACTTGCAACTCTGTGTGTCTATGCTGTATGTGTGTGTGTGTGTGTGTGTGTGTGTCTCAGCCATGCTTATCTCGGTATCAGTGTGTGTGAGATTTCGTTTATGTACACATATGGACGGCGAGCAAACAGTGTAGTTACCTGTACCGACATCACACCAGTAAATGACTTCAATGGTTTAACCATCAATGATGATCTTCGTAAAAGAAGAGATATGGGGGAGATACTTATATGAAATTTGCGCGTCGTATTTGTGATTATCTCTATGAGTACGCGGGAGAAGACAATGCTCGTTTATGACGCGCACACAGCATCATATCACCACAGGTAAACAAATTCATAAGGTTAAGCATAAACTCATGACCATAAAGGCTGATATGCGCGTTTACGTTAGGGGAAGTATTTATTTGTGCTCAGCGCGTTTTTTCCTATGCTTATCTGTCTCGGAGATTCTGGTCGTTCATGACGAGCTAACACTATTACGTAGAGATGTCACACAGATATCTGATCCCCCAACAATTTACCTATCAGCAAAAATCTAAACGTCTACAAAGCCAGGAATGCTGCTAAGCTGGGTAGCTGCAGTGCATGATGTAACAAATATCCTCATGTTTATTTTGAGGATGATAGCAGGCAGGTGTACACCGCTCACAGTCAAACGCCGAGGGCAGGTGTGTGTGCGTACCTGGGCTTGTACAGGAGGAAATAAAAACGTCGTTTATTGCTCAGTGGGCTTATCCAGACTTTGCCGACTGTGTAACGTGTCTCTGTGAGCAGTCAGCTACAGACTGGAGGGGGTGGGGGGGGGGATGTGTGTCTTTGTGGCACGAGCCTGAAGCGTTAGGCATCCAAGACCTAAATCCACACGCCCGCCCCTTTTACAACCTTCTGTCTTCTTCGGCTCCTTCACAGTCTGATCAAAGACGTCGAATAAACAAGTCTTATCTCTCCGTGTTTCTCATCTGATCATACCCTCAGTCAGTCTGCACCGAGATGTTACAATGGCCTTTGGATTACAGCAAAACACACTGAAAAAGAAGACTACTCTTATAACGAAACTCGGGAAAATGATGTTGCTGTATAAAAGTTCACTTTTTTTCCTTTGGTCTGGGGTGGAACTTCTGCATTCAACAAACCCAAACAAAATTGTTAAAATCCAGTCTAAAACAATCCAGTTTATCAAAGCACGGCTTGAGGATTCTTATTTTGGTTAACACGTTTCGGTCCAGCTTCTTTTATCTCCATCTGTCTGGTGTCCAGGCAAAATAGCTGTTAAAAACGATTAAAAACTGTGTTCACTTATGTAAAAGACTGCACTGGAATAGAGTTTCAAAAATAAAACAGAGATTCAAGATCCATCCACGAAATAAGCTATTCCACTGCCATACTATAGTCTACATCCGTCAGGTCCTAAAGTCAGCCCTTTGCTGGAAACATTCTGTATATGTTAGGTAATTCAGGCCTGTTTTTATGTATGTTTTAGTGTCCTTAGTTATGTATAAATCTGTATTCACGTATGTTTTTAAAATCCCCTGCGCGATAAATTGGACGGAGTGGACAGCGCCAGGGGCATCTACTTAGATTATGAGGGCAAATGCATTGATATGTGTATTCAATTTTCTCTTTCTGTTCCTGTTGAAATATCGTGTATGTTTTGAAACATATTACAACCCTGATATGGCTCTCTGCAGTCGGCTAGGCTTTAAACAAAAATAACAATAACGATAGCAATAATTGATCTTAAATATTCCAAGTTTGATCCGTTGTCATGATTAGTTACCTTGTTTAATACACGAATGAACGTTCGGCTTCAAAGACCCTGTATTGCTGATTAATTCATTGTAAACAAAATACTAAAGAAATCGTATTAAAAGGACAACAGATAACAGCAACAACAGCATGCATTTGTCTGTCTAAAAACAATATGTTTTCAGCCATAGATCTATGTCCTTTGAATATTACATGCTACCCTACGACTTACAAAAAGATAACTTTTTAACATTACGCGAAGAGGGAACTAAACATTTAGATCTACCAATTCAAAAATTTGAAAATGTTGCTTAGAGTGTTCGTCAAATGTTCACGAATGATATTAAAAGACAATGCGTAAATGCAAGCGTGATTTTATTTTCAGACTGTTCAACTAGTTCTCAAACCCCGGCTGGTAAGTTACTATTTATTCATGTCTTTATTTGTTCATTTATTTGTTTACCTATTGATTTTTAACTCTATTATATGGTCTATGTCTTATTTCATTTATATCTTATATCAACAATTATGAGATTCTAAAAGTCACAACTGTAAACGAACATTAATACCACAGGAATCCCCCCCTCCCTCTTGTTGAAGCAAATTAGAACCAGAAAAACACAAAACAGAATCGGTACGCGTATTCAATATAACAAAAGACAGAGGAAATTTTCTGCCAAGTGGCCTTTGTTTAGCCGTACATAAAAGATAACAAAGAACAAATATAAGAGCACGGGAAAAAGACAGCGAGACTTCCTTGGTGTTTCGTCAAGCAGGTGAAAGAACATAAAAACTAAAACTTTAATTCGTGCCGATGGTCCCCAAGAAGAAAGAGATCGTTAATGGCTCGATATTAATCTTAGTGAAGGCATAGGCAATGAAACGGTGATGACCTGCGTGATCTTCAGGATCTCAACGTGCCGAGGTGTCCCCCATAAACCGTGGGTTGTAGGGTGATGATGATGTACAAACGACTAGGAGTTTAGGCAATGCCCAGAGAGATAAGATGCCAGTATTTTATTGTAGGATATCTTACAAGACAGGCCGCCAGCTCAGTACCGCCGCAGACATCAGTAAACAGCTGTAAACTGCGGGCTATGATTAGGCGGTAATGTTTACAACTTTTACAGCTTCGGGGCAACGTAAACAAGAAATCAGACTGAACGGCATATGTCATGAAATGTGGTGGTACTGGTTAAAGGACTCTTCCCCCGTCGGTATTGGTTTGGTCTATGTCGCCTTGGTATGGTTCCTCCCTCATGTGGGAGGGATAGAAGACCGGTTCTAGAGTCACATGTTCCTTCGCAGGCACTTCAAGTGTCTGTGAACATGTCTTTCAAGTGGTCTAGAAATAATGGTGATACTGACCTGTATTTGTGTACATGGTTTTTACCTCTTGTTTTTGGCAAAAGGATTAAATTTCCCTTTTTTAAATTTTGTTGGGAAGAGCTTCTGATCAATACTTACACTGAACAACGTGTATGCTATAGTGTTTGTCTATGTGACTGACGGATAATTTTAAAATAAAAATTTTTTTTGCATTATATTTCATCTAGGCCAGATGATTTTTATTGCACGTGTTTGAAATGTATTTTCAGGAACGGTAAATGAACCGTTTTATTTATTGTTTATAATAATAATAATAATTACAATATTTATATAGCGCAAAATCTTGATAAAATCAAATCTAAGCGCTGAAGCAGACACACACGCAGGCACGCACGCACGCACGCACGCACGCACGCACACACACGCACGCACACACACAGACACACAACACACACACACACACACACCCACACACACGCATGGCTATAAATGGGGAGAAAGAATAAAAGCAATAAAAGCAAGAATAAAAGCAATGGAAAATTATAGAGAGTATAGCATACAATTATATATTATAACCATGTGATTCCCTCCGAGCGGAGACAGGCTGCAGAGGGGGGGGGGGGGGGGTTGAGTGAGGTTAGGATTTTATGCGGAGGAGAAAAGGTGAGTTTTGAGAGCGGACTTGAAGGAGACAAAAGTAGGTTGCTGACGGACTGAGAGAGGAAGTTTGTTCCAGGAGAGTGGACCAGAAACAGAGAAGGCTCGTGGACCATAGGTATTTATCTTATTCATTTACAAATTTATTTGTATATTTATTTAATAATCTATCTATCTATCTATCTATCTATCTATCTATCTATCTATCTATCTATCTATCTATCTATCTATCTATTTATCTATCAATCTATCAATCTATCTATCTATCTATCTATCTATCTATTATCAATCTATCTATCTGTCTATTTGCCTATCTATCTATCTATCTATCTATCTATCTATCTATCTATCTATCTGTCTGTCTGTCTATCCGTCTATCTATCTATCTATCTATCTATCTATCTATCTATCTATTTGTCTATCTATCTATCTATCTAAACATACAGGGACACAGGGACAGAGATAGTAGGAAACCATCTGCGATGTGACACTGAGAGATTAGTTTAAATGTCAGTGATTGCCCCTCTCTATCTGTCTGTCTGTCTGTCTGTTTCTCTCGGACATTGATTGACTATTAATAGATTTCAGTGTTTGCATCTCTCTCTCTCTCTCTTTCTCTCTCTCTCTCTCTCTCTCTCTCTCTCTCTTTCTCTCTTTCTGTTTATGTCTATGTCCGTCCGTCTGTCTGTCTGCCTGTCTGTAGCTTTCTGTCTGTTTCTCTCTCTCTCTTTCTCTCTGTCTCTTCCCCCCCCCCTCTCTATCTGTCGCTGTCTTTGTCTGTTTGTCGGTCTGTCTCTGTCTCTTTCTCTCTCTCACTCTCTCTCTTTCACTCTCACTCTGTCTGTCTGTCTGACTGTCGGTCTGTCTGTCGGTCTGTCTGTCTGTCTCTCTGTCTGTCTCTCCTTCTGTCTCTGTCTGTCTGTCTGCCTGCCTGTCTGTCTGTCTCTCTGTCTCTGTCTCTCCCTCCCTCTCTCTCCCTCCCTCTCTCTCTCAGCTTGTGAAAAGAGGGTACAATGTTGTAAGCAAGCAATGCAGTCATGTTTCAAACCCTTGACACTCACGAGCTACAAGACACAAATGGAAAAAGACAGCGCTTGAAAAGTAGGTCTGTATGTGAGCGAATCAGCGATACAAATCCAAAACAGGTCCCCAATCAGTCACCGTGGCCGAGCGGTTAGCACAACGGACATATGACTGAGACGTAGTAGGTTCGAACCCCGTTCAGTTCATATTATTGTTGTGTTTGTTTGTTGGACTGTTTGGGTTGGGGTTGGGGTTGGGTTGGGTTGTGTTGGGTTGGGATTGGGGTTGGGTTGGGTTGGGTTGGGGTTGGGGTTGGGGTTGGGGTGGTTGGGGTTGGTGGTTTGGGTTTGGTTTGGTTTGGTTTTTGGTTTGGTGTTGGTTTGGTTGTTGGTTTGGTTTGGTTTGGTGTTGATTTTGGTTTGGTTTTAGTTTGGTTTGGTATGGTTTGGTTTGGTTCGGTTTAATTTGGTTTGGTATGGTTTGGTTTGGTTTGGTTTGGTTTGATTTTGGTTTGGTTTTAGTTTGGTTTGGTTTGGTTTGGTTTTGGTTGGTTTTTTGGTTGGTTGGTTTGGTTTGGTTTGGTTTGGTTTGGTTTTTGGTTTTGGTTTGGTTTGGATTTGGTTTGGTTTGGTTTGGGTTGGCTTGGTTTGGTTTGGTTTGGTTTGGTTTGGTTTGGTTTGGTTTGGTTGTGGTTTGGTTGGATTGGTTTGGTTTGAGTTGGGTTTGGTTTGGTTTGGTTTGGTTTGGCTTGGCTTGGTTTGGTTTGTTTGGTTTGGCTTTGGTTTGCTTTGGTTTGGCTTTGTTGGTTGTTTGGTTCGGATGTTGGTTGGTTTGGGTTGAGGTTGGTTTGGTTTGGTTTGGTTTGGTTTGCTTTGGTTTGGTTTGGTTTTTTGTGTTTGCTTTGGTTTGCTTTGCTTTGCTTTGCTTTGATTTGCTTTGATTTGGTTTGGTTTGGTTTGGTTTGGTTCGTTTGATTAATTGGTTGGTTAGTTTTTTTGCTCAACTCAACTCTAAAGTGCTGATTTTATGCGCTTTGCTAGTCCGTGAGACGCTGGCCTTGGTGCTCTGCCCTCCAAACTTATGATTTCCTTTTCTCAAAAGTCCTCATCTTGACCAAAATTTAAAAAAATCCACTCATAAAGAGCTGAGAAAATCTTGTTTACACATTTGTGTCACAGATAGACATTCAGTACTCGTACACGCATACACACTCACACACACACATTCACACACACACACAAACGTACACACATACGTACACACACACACGCACTCACACACATATACAAGCATGCACTCACATACACACACACACACCACACGCACACGACGCACACGCACACGCACACACACATACATACATACACACATACAAACGTACGTACGTACGCACATATATACGTACATACATACATACATACATACATACATACATACATACATACATACATACATACAACCATACATACACGCACACTTTTGTGTCTTATGATTTGGGTACCTTTTTAAAGGAAGATTGCAAGCAAAGAGAAAAAGAAAACGGGTTCTCTCTGTACTTTAAGCGTCTAACACCGAATTTGCCATGTACTTTTTTGGCCAAGACTGATCGCTTGGCATGTAGATCTGACCTCTGTTCCTGACCTGTTGTTGCGTCATTAATTGTGAAGCTCACAGGGGCCATGGGAAAGAACTCCTGTCGACGACTTGTTCAGTCTTGTTCAGCTTGTTCAGTCTTGTTCAGCTTGTTCAGTCTTGTTCACTCTTGTTCACTCTTGTTCTGAACTGTTGTGTCGTTCGACGTAATAAGTCCTTATCTTCCGAAGTCCCTCAGTTTCGTAGCTTATTGTAATTATGTGTGACTGGGTTTCGAGTTAACTTGCTCATTTCTGCATACGCCCATTATGCCAACGGGAAAGCGACAAAGATTCTCCATTCCGGTTTGTTCTTAGCCAGTTCTGTGTGGAACAGGAGGGGTGTTTCAGGGCCATGAGCTCTCTCTTCTCTCTCTCTCTTCTGTGTGTGTGTGTGTGTGTGTGTGTGTGTGTGTGTGTGTGTGTGTGTGCGTGGTGTGTGTGTGCGTGTGTTCTTTCATTTCATTTTCGTTGTTCATTCTAAGTAGTATTTGAATATAGATAGTTACACACACACCACACACACACACACACACACACACACACACACACACCACACACACACACACACCCACACACACACACACAACACACACACCACAACACACACATACACAGCACACACACACACAGATATAATTATATATATGTACATACATATATACCTGTATATATAATTCTCCCAGAACACGTTAGATTGTAATAGCCTCTCCGTCCATTTTCATCACTGTCTTCCTCTCACTGAAAGTCTATGTCCTTCAAGGCCCCATCTTACTTTTCCCAATTGCAACAGACCTGCTTCAAAAAGGAAATCCGGTTTGGACCAAGGGACGTTACTCGAAAAATGGCAGAAAGCTTCGAGAAGCGAACTTCATCAAATCTTTGTTCAGACCACTTGTGACAACGGTTTTCTCTCTCTCTCTTCTCTCTCGTCTGTTCTCTTCTTTCTTGGTCTCTGTTTCTCTCTTCTCTCTCTTTCTCTCTGTGTGTGTGTGTTTGTTTGTTTGTTTGTTTTAATTAAAAACTAGGCGTTCAAATGTGCGTGCAACGTTTCCAGCGGTAAAACCCAAGTGCGTACAGATTTGAGTTACGCGTTGTGGACCGAAAGACAGAGTCATGAGAGTGGCGTACATATATGCGTGCATCAATCAAACGACATAACTCTTGAGAATTATCTCCCATGTTGTATAGAACTTCTCAAATCCAACACAGTTTGCGCTACCCATTCAGCTAGCATAGAAGCAGATACAAAGTACAAAAACAGTAAGCTCAGAACACTCCTCAAAAAAGGAGCGCCCAAGTGTCCTGAGCTCACTGTTTTTGTACTTTTGTATCTGCTTCTATGCTAGCTGAATGGGTAGCGCAAACTGTGTTGGATTTGAGAAGTTCTATACAACATGGGAGATAATTCTCAAGAGTTATGTCCTTTGATTGATATTATAAAAAAAAAAATCCCTGCTTCCCCCTTATTTCTTTGGATATGCGTGCATCGTTGCGAAGTGCTGGGCGACACAGCGTAGGGCGTTTATCGTCTTTCCACAGCCTCGATTTCACAATGGGGCTCGCAAGCCATTGACACTTCCGATGACAGTGGTCTGCATTTTATTGACTTGAGTAATGGTGACATAGCGTCAGCGTCGTCACGACTTAATGACGTAACCATGGACCCAATGACGTTTCTTTATTCCCCGTATCCCTCGCCTTCCTTAACTGCCCATCATTTATCGTTTCTGTTGATTCTGTTGAGGAAACCAGAAAGGGTTTGTTTTGTTTTTTTGCCAGAAAGGCTTATGTCCCAAGTATCTGTGAAACAGGGACTTTATGTGTATTGAATAGCTCTGTTCTCTTGAGGTAAGTCTCTCGTTGAGTTTGCTTTGATTGTATCACCCTGTGTGTTTGTGTGTCTGTGTGTCCACATGTTTGTCTGTCTGCCTGTCTTTCTCTGTCTGTCTGTCTGTTTTGTCTGTCTGCCTGTCTGTCTGTCTGTCTCTCTTCTCTCTCTCTCTCTCTCTCTCTCTCTCTCTCTCTCTCTCTCTCTAAGGGCAAGAGCTGGACGCAAAATTGTATTGCTGTGCTTAATATGTCATTACCTTCGAAAATCAACAGATGTTTGTGTTCGTGTTCTCTCTCTGTCTTTGTCTTTCTGTCTCTCTCTGTCTGTTTGTCTCTCTGTCTGTCTGTCTCTATCTCTGTCTCTGTCTCCGTCTCCGTCTCTGTCTCTCTCTCTCTCTCTGTATGTGTGTGTGTATCTATTTTGTCATACTGGATTCACCAAGTGTACTTCAGGTTATTCTGCCCAGGAAGATAGCACCTGTGGAGTGATGCACCACCCACACATTTCTTTTTTTTTTTCTCTCTCTCTCCTGTATGCTGGTATATCTATTTACCTGTGAAAGTGGACTTTTTTTCCCCCGACAGAATGTTACCAGTGTGTTTGTTGCCGTGGGATCTCAGGTGTGCGCTGAGCACGTGTTGCACGTGGGACCTCCGTCCATCATCGGATCCCCAAAACTAGCACGCAAACCACTGTACTTCAGGTCACTGAAAGAATTAGAAGAGAGGGAAGACATAAATAAACACAGCGAACAATAGGGTTTCATTCTAACACATTCTTCTTTTTAACCCTTTGACTCCCGCATCCTATCCACCAACTGCAAAAACTTAAACCCGTTGACCCCCTCATCTGCAGGAAGCTGGTGGATAAGGTGATGGAGTCAAAGGGTTAATTTTTTTTTTTTTTTTTTTTTTTTTTTTGCTTTGCTGGCATAGTCAGCAATGCAGGATGCTGGTTGAGAGGGTGTGGGAGTCAAAGGGTTACAAACAAACACACAAGTAGAAAAACAACAACAAAACGGCAGCGTTAATGTACCAGGTGTGACTCTCAAGGCAAGCTGTTGATTTCACAGCCAGAGTTCGATGCCACCTACCCCCATCCCCACCCCCCACTCCGTTTTTTTTTTCTTTTCTTTTCTTTTCTTTTTAATTTATTTTCTAATACCCTCGGGGTCTCATTTTCTCTCGAGTCATTGCAAAGCTTCCTGATTACAACAATTTGCGTTTATTGTCTGTGCTAATGGTGACGAAACCAATAAACTAGGAGCATAGCTCAATTTGATTTTGGAAGGTTTAAAAGATTCGGTATCAGTTTAGTTCACGTACGTTTGCTGTGTTACATTATAGTGTTCTAACACATCTGTAAAATGTGTAGGTTAAATTTGAATACATCCATTTTAAAAATTAGGGAGATGGTTTTATATTATCTGGGAGGTGTATGCGTGGTGTGTGTGAGTGTGTGTGTATGCTGGTGTGTGTGTGTGTGTGTGTGTGTGTGTGTGTGTGTGTGTGTGTGTGTGTGTGTGTGTGTGTGTGTGTGTGTGTGTGACAGACAGACAGACAGACAGACAGACAGACAGATAGACAGACAGAGAGTGATGTGTTACCAAAAAATTGTTAGCAAGGTTTCCTCAGCTGTTTTTGGCTAGATGTTTACCAAATTTTAGGTTAATTTAAAGGCGCATATTATTGACGGGCCACAAAGGCAATAGTTTGGACTACGAGATGTCAAGGTCACACGGACCAGAAAATGGCCCAATATCATCACGTTTTGATGAAGGTACATGAATATATCAAGTTCTTACGAAGTTTTGATAATATCAAAAATCTTGTTTTCACTGTTGTGACTGTTGTCCTCGATACACATTAAATTTGATTCAGCCAACACTTCAAAGTGAAAGTAACCTTGAGAAATACAAAATCTGGATTGTCAGTAATCACTTGCTGCATAAAAAGGGAAATGGTAAGAATGGTCACAATTTTCTGGGTCACAATTTTCTGTGATCATTTGTTGCATAAAAAGAGAACTGGTTAGAATGGCGTGACCATATTGGTATTTTGATTCGGTTTTTGTTTGTTTGTTTGTTTGTTTTTTGTTTTTGTTTGTTTGCTTGTGTAAGACATTCCCGGACTTTCGTAAGAGCTGCAACATTAATATTCATTGTCCTTACTCACTCCACCCCACCCACCCCCACTTTTTTGTATTTGTTTGTTTGTTTGTTTGTTTGTTTGTTTGTTTGTGTACAGTTTATAACACAGAGACACTCACAGGCTTTCGTAAGAGCTGCAACATCAATATTCATTGTCCTTACTCACACACCCCACACACACACCCCCAACCCACTTTTTTGTATTTGTTTGTTTGTTTGTTTGTGTACAGTTTATAACACAGAGACACTCCCGGCTTTGTAAGAGCTGCGACATTAATATTCATTGTCCTTACTCAACCCCACCACCCCCCACCCCACTTTTTTGTATTTGTTTGTTTGTTTGTTTGTGTACAGTTTATAACACAGAGACACTCCCGGGCTTTCGTAAGAGCTGCAACATCAATATTCATTGTTCTCACTCAACCCCCCACCCCCCACCCCACTTTTTTGTATTTGTTTGTTTGTTTGTTTGTGTATAGTTTATAACACACAGACACTCCCGGGCTTTCGTAAGAGCTGCAACATCAATATTCATTGTCCTCTACTCCCCAACCCCCATCCTTTTTTTCTTTCTTTTTTTCTCTTTTTTGTTTTTTTTTTTTGTAGGCAGCTGTTGACTTCACAGCGGGAGACCAATGTCTTCTTTCCAGGGTCTCGTTTTCTCGCGAGCCATTGAAACTTCCGGTGACAATGGTTTGCATTTATTGACCGAGCCGATGGTGACAAAGCATCAGCCTCGTTACGACTTATGACGTACTCGTTTGCACGTGGACGTCACCTCCCCCTTCCCTCTCCCCATATTTCACTGCGTCCGTTGCTTGTGCGAGTCAAGGAAAACGGGGTTATTTGCTGCAGTGGCTTCCGTCTAATGCCGGCATAAATCGCATGTAAATCAGGGCGTGGTGTAATTACCAACGGTTCCTTTCTTTAGGAGGAAGGAACTCTCTTGCTTTTTGACTTGATGGACTGGCGTGTGTGGTTTTTTTTATTTTTATTTTATTTTATTTTTACGTGTGCTCATGAGCATGTTCGTCTGTCTGTCTGTCTGCCTGCCTGTTTGTCTGTCTCTCTGTCTGTCTGTCTGATTGTTTTCTTCTGTCTGTCTGTCTGTCTGTCTTGTCTCTCTCTCTCTCTCTGGCTGGCTGGTTGTCTGTCTCTGTGTCTGTCTTTCTGTCTGTCTGTTTGTCTGTGTCTGTCTCACTCTCTGTCTGTCTCACTCTCTGTCTGTCTGTCTGTCTTTCTCTCTCTCTCTCTCTCTCTCTCTCTCTCTCTCTCTCTCTCTCTCTCTCTCAACTTGGGTGTCGTTTTTAACGTGGTGTTAGCCCTAATATGGCTCTGGTAGTCGGTTGGACTATGAGCAATATGAACTGAAGTCTCTCTCTCTCTCTCTCTCCTCCCCCCCCCTCTCTCTCTCTCTCTCTCTCTTACACAGACTCTCAGAAACATAGCAACTAAGATTCATAACCAGATAAAAAGATGTTTTATCTATTTGGCTTTTTTTCAAAAGTATGGCAAACAGAAACGCTGCAATGAAACAGTTTCATGGGAGACTTTGAATAATGTAAGACAAAATTACTTTGAGTAAAACTGATACTGATACCGATCGACATTAAATCCAGGAGAATTTTGAATTATTAAAATTCAGTTTTGATTAGAAATATGCAATCTAATTAAATCCGTTTTGACAATGGAGTTTGTATGTATGTATATATGTGTATATGTATGTACGTACGTACGTACGTACGTATGTATGTATGTAGTATGTATGTATGTATGTCTGCCTGTCTGTCTGTCTGTCTGTCTCTTCTCTCTCTCTCTCTCTCTCTCTCTCTCTCTCTCTCGATGAGGCTCCACAACGGCCGAAACGGTTAAATCTCAACGACCATATGAATCTCAAATTCAAACTGACGCCATCATCAACCTTCCCCTGCTGTCAAGAGGACCAGACAGCTGAACATACAATGCTGCGACATCGACTCTTTCAAATGAAACGCAATGAGATATGGATGACTGCAACTCTTCTGGAAATAGAAGGCTACATTCATCACCAACTGTGCCTTGACCATAGAGATGACATATAAAAGAAAAAAAAAAAAGAAAAAAGATCTGTGGTGAAACGTACTCCCCGTGAAATGTATTTAGTTGTGGGGAGAAAAATGTATTACATCTCTGTCTTTATCTGTGTCTCTTTCTCTCTGTTTCTTTGTCTCTGTCTCTGTTATCTTTTTCTCTTTCTCCTCTTTCTCTGTCTCTCTGTCTCTCTCTCTCTCTCTCTCTCTCTCTCTCTCTCTCTCTTTCTCTGTCTGTCTGTCTGAATATTTACGTCTGTCTGTCTGTCTGCCTCTTTCTCTCTCTCTCTCTTTGTCTCTCTTTGTTCTGTCTGCCTTTCTGTGTCTCTGTACGTCTGTCTGTCTGTCTGTCTCTTTCTCTTTCTCTCTCTCTCTCTCTCTCTCTCTCCACACCTCCTCTCTCTCTCTCTCTCTCTCTTTCTCTCTAAATTAGGTCTGACCGAGATTTATGAGCGTCAAACACCTTGGATGTAACTCAAGATGCCATGATATATGTTACGAAATCCTGCTGTCCGATTCTTGCCTTCAGCAAATCTGTCTTCTGTTTGTTCTATTTCTGTTTCCATTTTTAATCTCCCTTTTAAAAGAAAAGGGAGTGTTTCGTATCGACCAGACGAGTACCTCTGTGTGTGTGTGTGTGTGTGTGTGTGTGTGTGTGTGTGTCGTGTGTGTGTTGTGTGTGGTGTGTGTGTGTGGCCGTGTGTGTGTGTGTGTGTGTGTATGTGTGTGTGTGTTGTACTTTGTTTGTGTGTTTGTATGTGATTTGTAGTGATGTGTGTGTGTGTGTCACTTGTAGTCTTTACTTGTGTATTAGGGTGTGTGTGTGTGTGTGTGTGTGTGTGTGTGTGTGTGTGTGTGTGTGTGTGCGTGCTGTGCGTGTTGGTGTGTGAGTGTGTGCATGTGTGTGTTTGTGAATCTGTGTCTGTGTCTGTCTTGTATGTGTATGTATGTCATTTTTGTGTGCGTGTGCGTGTGTGTGTCGTGTGCGTGTGCGTGTGTGCGTGCGTGTGTGTGTGCGTGCTGTGTCGTGCGTGTGTGTGTGCGTGATGTGTGTGCGTGTGTGTGTGCGTGCGTGTGTGTGTGTGTGTGTGTGTGTGTGTGTGTGCACGTGTTCGCGTGCATATGTGTTACAAAAATGTGTGAACAAAATTTTCTCCGCTTGTTTTCATTCTCTTTATATTATTATTATTTCTTTTTGTCACAGTGGATTTACCATGTGAAACTTGGGCTGCTCTCCCCTTTGACAGCTCGTCGCCACAGTTCAGCGCCACCTAAATGGTGGATCGTGACCAAATTCTGGTTTAAGTTATGGACTGTTGATCAGTCGAAAGCGGAAATTTGAAAGTTACAGCTTCAAGGCCACACGGAGAAAACAAACGAATAAACAAACAAGTAAAAAAAAACTAATGTATATATATATATATATATATATATATATATATATATATATATATATATATATATATAGATCTATATATATATATATGTATGTATGTACATATATATATGAATATATATACATACATATATACATGTATATAGATATATATATATATGTGTCTGTGTGTGTGTGTGTTGTGTGTGTGTGTGTGTGTGTGTGTGTGTGTGTGCGTGTGTGTGTGTGTGTGTATGTGTGTGTGTATGTGAGTGTGCGTGTGTGTGTGTATAATAAAATTGAATAAAAGAAAGCAAAAAATATCAGAGTGCTGAAACTTAGCACTTTTAAAGCACTTTCTCAGAAACTTCTGGTGACATATTTTTTTCTCTCCTGTTTTAATAGTGTACCATTCTCTTCGCATCACGTCAATTTTTACTTTAATCGAAGCTCCATTGATGTCAGAGTGGCCTTCAAATGTGCAAACTCTAGATTTTCTGTGCTTTGTGTGTGTGTGTGTGTGTGTGTGTGTGTGTGTGCGTGTGTGTGTGGTGTGTGTGTGTGTGTGTGTGTGTGTGTGTGTGTGTGTGTGTGTGCGTGGTGTGTAGTGTGTGTGTGCGTGTGTGTGTAACAACAAAGATCGTTAAATTGGCTGGAACGGTTTTTTTTCTTTTTTGTTTAACTATTGTGACTATATATACCTATTCCACAGCAGGTAAAGCAAAAGGTAATTTAAATACAAAAACCAAATGTTGTGTACAGAGCTTTACAATTTTTACCGGTTACTGTCGTTGATCTTAAAGTTTTCTGAAATTGTATTGCTGTGTGATGAAACATTTGGATTTGCAATGTTATCATGGTCAGAGGAATTATCCTGGTAATATAATAAATGATGATAATGATAATAATAAGTATAAAAGAGGGAGAACGCTGATGATGATAATAGTGGGGATGACGGTTGTGGTGATGATGACAACGACGAAGATCATGATGATGACGACGACGAAGACGATGATAATGATGATGAATTGGATGGTGATGGTGATGGTAATAATGATAGTAGTAGAAGTAGTAGTAGCAGTAGTATTGGTAGTAGTAGTAGTAGTAGTAGTAGTAGTAATGGATGATGACACTGATGAAGATACAGACTCGAGTCCCATTATCATCAGATAGGCTATTTTAGTCTCTGTGTGCTTTTTTAACGTGTTCTTATTCTTCTTCACACAGAAAGATACAGAACGACTTGATACAAAGTCTTCTGTGCAAAGCTTCCTGTGCAATATCAGATAGACTTAAGGTACTATGTAAAAATGGGGAATGCAATAACAACCTGCTTACGTGAATGCACTCTGGTCTAGTTGGCTAAAGTTTTCGGTAATCAGCCTGTCGAGTAATGCAAATGTGCAGAAAGCCAACACTGATAAATCTGATGATGTCTAACTCAATAATTAAGATTAAAATATATTTAAGACAGCCATCAAGAAATATCTCTTGGGAAAAAGAAAACCGCGCCAATGTTGTTTATCGTTACACATCCATATATTTGATTTCAGGTAATGTTTCCCTGCTGCTTTTCGTGGGTCGGTTTCTCTCGGTTCTTCTGATCTCCACTGCATCTGAGGTTCCCATGTGTCTGCAATATTTCAACGCTAGACATCATGTTGCTTCCGAGATAAACATGCAAGATGTACATCTAACATGCAGACTTCAATTTTGGTTTTCGTTTTTACGAACGCAGGTTTGGCTCATCAACAACACAGATTCACCCCTTTCATTCTCCAAGTTCGTCCAGTCTAAGGTGTGGAAGCTGATGGAAAGGATGAAGGGAGTGAAAGGGTTACGAACATATCCCGCTGCTGGTGTGACAAGACGATAAAATGCAATTAATATCCTTTATCGCAACGATGGTAATTCATTACCCCCTCTTCCCACACCCGTCAAAGCCAGATGGGAATAAGGTTGAAGTCTCTCTTCCCACCCCGATTCGATTAGTGCCACGATAACATGGCCCCACCATTATCAGTTTCAAAGAGTCTCTAATTATCACCGGAATTCGCTTCCTCCTCGATAGAGAGCGCCGGCCACAAATCAGGAACGACAACTCTGATCATCGCGTAGTAAAACGGGAGGCCATAAGCGGTGGTTATCAGGGCGAGGACTTTGTGATAATCTTTATCACGGGTAATCCACTCCCGCCCTTCTTCCCTTCTTCAGCTTGTTCGGTCCCCTGGTATCTAACTTTACAGGTCCATGCTTTGGCTGCTAGCCTCCTAAGAACTTGCGGGCCACTTTTCCTTGGACCCTCGGTTTAGCACCTATCATAAACATCAAGGGAAATAAGCGGCCTGTGGAGGCGGGCAGGGCGGTTAGTTGCCCCTTGGCTGGCACTAATGGGCGGTGGGCAAGCAACAAACCGGGGGTTAATTGGGGGCCGCGACCCCCCTGGTCTTTGGGTGGCCGGCCGTTGGTCGGTGGTCAGTGGTTTGGTAATGACGGTGATCAACATGGAAGCTGGAAGGGACCTTGAGACCACTGATAGTCCTGGGACATACTGTGGACACTCTTACTTTCCCTGCGGCGACACATTGCATGCTTGATATAGAATACACACACATACACACACGCACCACACACACACACACACACACACACACACACACACACACACACACATATATATATATATATATATACATACACACACACATAACATACATATAACACATACATACACACGCATACACACACTCACACACACAACAACACACCACACCATAACATACACACACATAAAACACACACGCATACGCGCGCACACACACACACACAAACACACACATACATACATACACACACATACATACATACATACATACATACATACATACATACATACATACACACGTACATACACACATACATACATACATACATACATGCATTCATACATACACACACAAACACACACACATACACACACACGTACCACGCACACACTCACACACACATACGCACACACATACACACATACACACTCACACACTCACACATACACACACACACACACACACACACCAATACACTCAAATACACACACACACACACACACACTCACACACACACACTCACACACACATACCACACACTCAACAACACATACACACACTCACACACACATACACACTCATACACACGCATATACACACACGCACGCACGCACACACACACATACTTGTGTGGCATACAGGCAGGTCTCAGTGTTGCGAAGACTCGCACAGACCAAGCCAAGATTTTAGCTATAAACTGCATTCCCTATTTCTGAAGTGCATTGACCTGGAATCGAATATGCGTCGCCTATGTGGCGACCAATAAGTACCTATCAATTAACATCAGGAAAAGAGTTCTTGAATGTTATATAGAACCGATACTGTTACACGGTTGTGTTGCGTGGACAGTCAACACGCAAAGTCAGAACAAAATTCAAGCAAGTGAAATGTGGTTTCTAAGAAGGATGTTGAGAGTTCCATGGACAGCAAAGAAAACAAACGAGACAGTGATGAAGGAGGCAGAAACAAGATCATCACTACAGAAGATTAGGAAAAGACAAGCAACATTTATAGGCCATTTTTTGAGGAAAGGGGAATTAGAGCAACTGGTCACAACAGGAAAGCTGGATGGAAAGAGAGCACCAGGTAGACCCAGGGAGTAATATTGGACGAACTTGCAGTGTGGCTGAAGACAGAGAGGGTGGGAGATCTACTTGCAACGACAGAGGATAGATTCGTGTGGAGGGCCATGATCGCCAACGCCATGCAGCAGAGGACATAATTATGATGATAATGTGGCAGGTGAGTGTTCTATCACTAAAACACAGACTCTGAGGTCTCAAGATTTGATATCTCGAGTTCAGTCTCAGACCTTGACACGAAAGAACTGGACTGTTTGCTGCCCATCTTAAGTAAACTTTGACACCAGTACTCTGTCCACCGGCATTCTGAATTCCAACCATGCCAGCAAAGCAAAAACGTAACCCCTTGACTCCCTCACCCTATCCGCCAGCTTCCTGGTGAGAGAGTCGAAGAGTTAAGTTTTTAAGTTTTTGCAGTTTGTGGATAGGGTGGGGGTTAATGCTCCAGACATATTTGTGGCGTCTGCTTAGTGTGTTATAGGTCCACTTCTTCCGCCCACTCCCTCTCCTCGTTACAAAAGCATGCCAGCGCATGTTGTTTTGCGTAGGCTCAAGGTGTCTGCCGGATAACTACTGGCAGACTGAATGGACGGCACATAAAATTGTCGGAGTATAACGAATCCCTCTCCAACAAACTCCAGCGTTTGGCAGAATGGTTCAGACATTCGCCTGTCAATAACTAAACTCGAGGTTCCAGGATTTGTTCCCCGTTGAGGCCTTGACTTTTCTTTCCCCCGAGTTTGACCAGAAATTCAGACTGAACATGCAGTACTTCGGAAAGGGGACGAAAAACGAGTCAGACCCGTGTGCCTTCTAGCTGCTCACGTGAAGATCCCACGGTAGTTGAAAATCGTGAAGAGCAGGGCATTTGCCCGGCTGACCTGGTATAAAACATTAGAGAGATAGGTTCATTTCCCAGGTCCCTCCCCCTTGAAGGATAGTTAGCCTTCTTGCCTTTCTGAAGTCTTGGTAATAAAGAAGAAAAAGTTGGTGACGCTGCACTGCGGCGACGTGCTCTCGAGGAGAAGAGCAGTCCGAGGTTCATATGGTAAATCCATTGTGACAAAAAGAATTGAATATGAATATAATTATGAATATGAAAATCCCCTCTACCTCCCTCTCCTTGCCAGAGGAAAGAGGCGGAGAGGAGATTTTTGAAAGTCATTGATGGGGGAAAAGTAATCCACCATTTTGTATTCTTTTAAAGGAATGTGAATGATTTTTTTTAAAGGAATATGAAGCCATGTTACCACGAAATTTAATCAGAAATGTAGTTTGATGTTGCATGTCTGTGCAAACGCTTGCTCGGTGCAACGTTAGGTCGAGTGCACCAGACGGCGAAATGAAGTGTATGAAAAGTACATCTATAACATTAAAAGTGTCGCATCTGTTCATAAATGTCAATTCTCTCCAGATGTAGGTTCTGATGGAGACTAGGTCTGATTCCTATTTGAGTTCGAAACTTTTGCTGTTGTTACTGGTGGTGGTGTTCTCTGTCTCTGTCTCTTTCTGTCTTTGTCTCTCTCTGTCTCTGTCTCTCTCTGTCTCTATCTCTCTGTCTCTCTGTCTGTCTGTCTGTCTGTCTCTCTGTCTCTCTGTCTCTGTCTCTCTCTCTCTCGTGTGTGTGTGTGTGTGTGTATGTGTGTGTGTGTGTTTGTTGTTGTTGTTTTGGTATGTGTGCGTGTGTATGTATGTCTGTGTCTGTGTCTGTGTCTGTGTGTGTTTGTTTGTCTTTTTTTTTCTGTTCCAGTACGAAGCACCATTTGATTGGAATATTATAGGTGAAATAAGTGTGCGTAGTCCGGCGTCACCACTCCTTTTCTCCCCCCCCCCTCCCCCAAGTTTTGAAGTTTGTGCCCCTACAGTGGCGTTGATCCCATGCAGCTCATTATCCGGATCCTCCACACATCACCATCCCCACATTCATTCAGTCGAAGTCCCGATATTCTACGGGAGCCAGAGATGGCAAGCCACCATAAGGCCACTCACCATAGGAGTCCCTGCACTGTCTCTGGATCACTTCAGTGGACTTAAACAGTGCGTGTTCGGATCCAACTTATAAGGACATTGAACCTACTTCTAGCGATGAACAAAGCACATTAACATACGAAAAGTACATCTATAACACAAAAACATAATTACAAAAAAAAAGTACATTTATAATTTAATCGTGACCTTTTCCTTTTCATTATGTAAATATACATTTTATAATTAATCTTCCGAAGCAATACCTTGAAACATTAAGCTTTAGATTTTGCAGATGTTGTTGTGTATGCTGTTTTCAACGAAATATACCGATACGACTCAGTATGCCGATAGGACGTTAACACACGTGTGAGATGCCTGTGAACCATCCTCAACCCAGCTGGTCGCAGGTGGCGGAGGGTGGAAGGCGGAGGGCAGATGGCGGAGGGCAGAGAGAAGAGGGCGGAGGGCGGAGGGCGAAGGCCTTCAGATATGAAGGGTGGCAGCGAAATACGTCTTTACGAATAAGCAGTCCCGGGACCAAAGACATTATAAATATGAATAGATTTATAACACCTTTTTTTTCCGGATCGATTGGCGATGGTTTCTGTCAGGATGTGGCGGGGTGGCACTTGACAAGACCACATCTAGAAAATACTGTTGTGTTCTATGACGGGGAACTGTCAGGTTAATAGGAGGTCGTCTAACGCCCTTTATAGCCTCTTGTGCCCGCACGGTACATCGCCAATTGGTTCTGGGGACAGAGACGTTATAAATTTATTTATATTTATGATGTCTTTGGTCCGGGACTGCTTATTCGTATGACTAAGTAATATCCCCTGCTTGCGACAACTATGTACAAGGAGTGTGTACGACTTTGGACAATTTCGCATTGTCCTCTATCACCCTGTGTGCGTTTCTGACACCTCGTTCTCTTGCCTGCTTTTAATATTGCTTTGTTTCGTTTTCCTCACTGGTCTATTCACATTCCCCTCGGGGGGATGCCGGGGTCCTTTCAGTATGAATAGCATCCCCACCTTCTGGAAATTCTGTGCTAGAAATTTCTTCTTTTCTGTCACTTTCTTTGTTTCTTTTAGTTCCTTTGCTTTCTGTCATTTCTTCCTATCATTTTCTGCCTTGCTGGTCCATTCACTTGTATGTTTTCCATAAAGTCTTACGTACTTTCTCTTAGGACTGATAACTGGGTACAGGTATTGAGTGTATTTTTGGCTCTAGGGAAATGAGATATACGGAAGCAATTTTTTGTAATTTAGGCCCGTTTTTATATACGTTTTAGTGTCCTTAGTCATGTTTAAATTTTGTTCTGGTATGTTTTTCAAATCCTCTGTGCGATAAATAAGACGGAGTGCTTAACGCCAGGGGCATCTCCTTAGATTATATGCACAAATGCATTGATATATGTACTTAATTTTCTTTTTTTTTTTTTTCCTGTTGAAGTATTGTGTATGTTTTGAACTGGTTGTAGCCATGATATGGCACTGTGCAGTTTTCTGGGCTCCAAAACAAAAATAACAGTAACAGTAACAGTCTCTTCACATTAATGCATTCTAGAAGCTCTTGTAAGCCTGCACACGCACATACAAACACAGTGATACAGGAAGACGGTGACTTGTGTGACATGCTGGTATCAATTGCTTCCTGATATATAACATACCACAGGTCCCTGCTTACTTCCATGGCGACAGCAGAAGGTACATCCAACAGTCATGACCTGGAAGCGAGCCCGGCCTGTACATGGGGGTTGGGGGTGAGGTTTGGGGCGGTGGGGGAGGGTCTTCTCTGAAGACCTTCTGCTGCCCAAGTCTTCCCACAGTTTCTTGCTACATTGTAGGGAACAATTCCCGCCCCCCCCCCCCCCCCTTCCCTTTGTTATTCATTCTATTTTTTTTCTGATCGGTTGATGTTTTGTTTTGTTTTGTTTTGTTTTGTTTTGTTTTGTTTGGTTTGGTTTGGTTTGGTTGTTGGTTTGATTTTGTTTGGTTTGGTTTGGTTTGGTTTGGTTTGGTTTAGTTTGGTTTGATTTGGTTTGGTTTGGTTTGGTTTGATTTTGGTTTGGTTTGGTTTGGTTTGGTTTGGTTTGGTTTGGTTTGGTTTGGGTTGGGTTGGGTTGGGTTGGGTTGGTGTTGGGTTGGTTTAGGTTAAGTTTCGTTTCGCTTCGTTTGGTTTGGTTTGGTTTGGTTTCATTTCGTTTGGATTGGTTTTTCTTTTGTTTTGTTTGTTTTGTTTTGTTTTTGTTTTGTGGTTTTTTTGGTTTGGTTTGGTTTGGCTTGGCTTGGTTTGGTTTGGTTCGGTTCGGTTCGGTTCGGTTTGGTTTGGTTCGGTTTCGGTTCGGCTCGGCTCGGCTCGGCTCGGTTCGGTTCGTCTTGGCTTGGCTTGGCTTGGCTTGGTTTGGCTTGATTTGATTTGGTTTAGTTCGGTTCGGTTCGGTTCGGTTCGGTTTGGTTTGGTTTGGTTTGGTTTGGTTTGGTTTGGTTTGGTTTGGTTTGGTTTGGTTTGGTTTGGTTTGGTGTGGTGTGGTTTGGTTTGGCTTGGCTCGGTTTGGCTTGGCTTGGCTTGGCTTGGCTTGGCTCGGCTCGGCTCGGTTCGGGGCGGCTCGGTTTGGGTCGGGTCGGGTCGGGTCGGGTCGGGTCGGATCGGGTCGGTTCAGTTCGGTTCGGTTCGGTTCGGTTCGGTTCGGCTTGGCTTGGCTTGGCTTGGCTTGGCTTGGTTTGGTTTGGCTTGCCTTGCTTGCCTTGCCTTGCCTTGCCTTGCCTTGCCTTGCCTTGCCTTGCCTTGCCTTGCCTTGCCTTGCCTTGCCTTGCCTTGCTTTGGCTTGATTTCGTTTCGTTTCGTTTCGTTTGTCACGGAAGTCGAGAAATGTTCCAGATCATTAATTTGTAGACTTGCATGGACTGCAGGCTGAACCGCCCGAGTACAGTAAACCCCCCAAACATTCCAAAAGGTTATTTATTATTTTGAGTGTCGCGTCCAAAACCCGTTTAAATGTATACATGGTGTAGGCTCTACCATAAATCTAATGATGAAAATGAAAATGATTATGCTTGCTGACATGCTTTATTCACGCAGGCACAGTTCCGTGTACAATAGATTGACATACACCGGTATACGGAATTTATTGTTCATTTACATACCATAGCATATTACAAATGCGCACAGAAACAAAGTTACACACACACACACAAACGCACACATTCATACATACATACATACATACATACATACATACATACATACATACATGCTTACGTACGTACGTATGTACGTACGTTCCTACGTGCATACATACATAATACACACATTCATACATACATACATACACACATACATACATACATACATATGTATACATACAAGATATGAGGGATGCTAACGTCGTCACACTGTACAAAAACAAAGGTGACAGAAGCGATTGCAATAATTTTCGCGGCATATCCCTCCTCAGTATCGTTGGGAAAGTCTTTGCACGAGTAGTACTGAAGAGGCTCCAGGTACTCGCAGAGCAAGTCTACCCTGAATCGCAGTGCGGGTTCCGTGCCAACAGATCCACTATAGACATGATCTTCTCCCTCAAATAACTTCAGGAGAAATGTAGAGAGCAAAGGCATCCACTCTACCCTGCCTTCATAGACCTCACAAAGGCCTTCGATCTGGTCAGTAGGGATGGCCGCTTCAAAATCCTTCCCAAGATTGGATGTCAACCCAAACTTGTCAGCATCATCAGATCCTTCCACGAAGACATGAAAGGCACCGTCGTCTTTGACGGCTCAACATCAGCTGCCTTCAACATACGGAGTGGAGTGAAACAGGGTTGCGTTCTGGCTCCTACCTTGTTTGGAATCTTCTTTGCTGTGATGCTGATACACGCATTCGGTCCTGCGGCTGAAGGTATCTACCTCCGAACCAGGACAGACGGTAAGCTCTTCAACCTCTCCAGACTAAGAGCCAAGACTAAAGTCCAGCTGAGGTGCCTGCGTGACTTCATCTTTGCAGACGACGCAGCAGTAACCGCCAACTCAGCCGAGGACCTACAGCAGCTCATGACTCGCTTCAGCGATGCCTGTCAAGACTTCGGGCTTACCATAAGCTTGAAGAAAACACAAGTCATGGGACAGGATGTTGACTCTCCCCCAGCCATCAGTATCAATGACCATGAACTGGATGTCGTCCATGACTTTGTTTATCTGGGCTCAACTATCTCAGACACCCTCTCACTTGACAGAGAGCTCAACAGGCGCATCGGCAAGGCAGACACCACCACGACCAGACTGACAAAGAAAGCATGGAACAACAGCAAGATGACTGAACACACAAAAATCCAGATCTACAGAGCCTGCGTCGTGAGCACCCTCCTGTATGGCAGCGAGTCCTGGACTTTGCGTGCCCGACAAGAGCAAAACCTCAATGCTTTTCACATGCGTAGCCTCCGACGCATTCTAAACATCACCTGGCAGGACAAGGTCCCAAACAACACTGTCCTGGAAAGAGCTGGATGCACCAGCATGTACACGCTGCTGAAACAGAGACGTATGCGCTGGCTCGGCCATGCCGTGCGCATGGACGACGGACGGATCCCTAAAGACCTTTTCTAAGGAGAACTGGTGCAGGGAAAACGTCCCACAGGCAGACCACAGCTGCGATTCAAAGACGTGTGCAAGAGGGACCTAAAAGCCTTGAACATCGACAAGGACAACTGGGAAGCAACAGCCCTCGAACGGTCAGCTTGGAGACAGACTGTGCAGAAAGGTCTCTCCAAGTTCGAAGAAACACTCGCTCAGCAGCACGAGGAAAAGAGAACGAGAAGAAAGGCTGTAGCCCAGGCAGACAGACCAGCGTCAGACTTCATCTGTGCCCTCTGCCACAGGGACTGTCATTCCCGCGTCGGACTGGCCAGCCACACCCGACGCTGCACCAGAATAAACACCAAGAGCGCAACTCCATAGTCTTCCGAGACTGAAGGACGCCTATCCTATATATACATACATACATACATGCATACATACATACATACATACATACATACATACATACATACATACATACATACATACATACATACATACATACATACATACATACATACATACATACATACATGCGAGCGAAAGCGTATATACACATGTGTTTGCACACACCGACGCATCCACAAATATATGATCACATGGACACATAGACACACACAAATCAAGAGACAGACAGACAGAGAGACAAAGTTGACAGATAAAGGTGATATTTCAGGCGTCAATGCATCCAGATGGCTTATACATTCATTCTCTCGGAAAATTTATCACAGGTTTCGTTTCACTTGGGCGCACACGCACTTTTATCTTTCGAGTGAGTGTGTGTGCTTTCGCCCGCTTGTGCGTGAATGTAAGGCTTGTTTATGTATGTACTCAACTAGTGTGTGTCTGAGCGTGCGTATGTGTGACTGATTGATTGATTGATTATTTGGTTGATTGATCATTTAATTAATTGATTATTTGGTTGATTGATTGACTGATTGTTTAGTTTATTTATTTGTTTGAGTGTTTGTTCGTTTGTTTATTTGTGTTATGTGTTATTCATTTGCATTCATTTGTATATATGTATGTATGTATGTTGTATAGTATGTATGTATGTATGTATGTATGTCATGTATGTATGTATGTATGTATGTATGTATGTATGTATGTATGTATGTATATCTATCTAGATATCTATCTATCTATGTATTCTATTTAGATCTGTATATCTATATACCTATCTATCTATCTATTCAAGTATTCATTGTTTGTTATTCATGGTCATTTCAAACATTTGTCTATTTTGAACAATTTATTTGAGTTTGTATGAGATGTAAAGCGAAGATACTGAGATCTGTCAAATCAAGTTAGAATAGAAACCTATCACATCTCACCGTAATTTGAAAAGAGAACAAAAACGTACATTTAGGGCATGTGCGTGCACTTAAGTAGCAATAGAAAAGGTACACCAATTTTGTTTCCTTAATAATTCAATATTTGCCTGTAAAAGCAACAGCAGCTGCAAACATCGTACTGCAAGCTGATCTACAGTAAAATAACATCCGTATTAATGACTGGCATCGTGTCCTAACAATACACTAATATTACCGAAATGCCGTGAATATCAATTGGTGCTTATTGTATGGTGTACTTCATGTGTTCAGAATAGTGTTTTTTTTTATATTTATATGTATACATTTTTTTCAGGATCATTGCAATTACGCGGTGTCATTTGTGCTCACCTGTGTGTGTGTGTGTGTGTGGTGTGTGTGTGTGTGTGTGTGTGTGTGGTGTGCGTGCGTGCGTGCGTGTGTGTGTGTGTGTGTGTGTGTGCGTGCGTGCGTGTGTGTGTGTGTGTGTGTGTGTGTGTGTGTGTGTCCCATTTTCTATGACACATTAATGGCCACTGAAGCTGAAACAAAAATTTAGATTTTTTTAACATAATAATGACGATGAGGGTGACAGACATAATATTGTGGAGATCCATCTAGGATTAAGACTACATGACAGACTATATACTCTACGCTTACTACTTTAATCAGGCCCAAGAGATTCCTGTAGACAAAATGCAGTATTAATAAGATTTGAGCAACACTCTCAATGTCGCATCCGTGGAGTATATATGGAATGCCCGACAGCGATAAGTCCTTGGAAAACTCATAAATCAACATTCCTCACTATCATTATTGGTGGCTTTGTGACTTAAAAGAAATTGAAAGTATGCTTTTTTTTAAAGATCAAAGTATAACTGTATGAAGACGGCTTCATACTTGATGTAAAACATAGTCTAGACAGGGCCTGAGGATCTGGCCAGTTCATGGGTTTATGTGCGGGCTTAAGGCTTGTGCCATGATCACCATACACATGGCACCTGTGACGTTAGTGCATATGGAATTCGTTCTGAGCGCGGAGACGTCATCTTGAAAAACTGAAACAGAAACTGAAACTGAATTGATGTAGACAGGCTATACTATGTATAATCTAAAAATCACCGATGATATAATAACTTTCTTTTCAATTTTCGCCAATAATTTTGTCCTGCTCATCGAAATCAGTAAGTCTGGGGGGTTTTTTTTTACTCTCTCTCTCTCTCTCTCTCTCTCTCTCTCTCTCACTCTCTCTCTCTCTCTCTCTCTCTCTCTCTCTCTCTCTCTCTCTCTCCCCTCTTCCTCAGTATGGCGTGTTTGTTCTTTGTTATCTTTTGTGTACGCTTGACAAATGCTGGTTGGTTGACCGACAATTTACGCCAGTGTTGTTTTGTGTCTGAAATACGTCGTTCGACGTTTTCATTCTATTTTCCCGTTTCTAGTTTGTTCTTGCAAATAACTTTTTTCTCTTGGGAGGGTAGTACGAACGAAGTCTTGCTCGTCTAAGGCTGCTGTTTGTTCTTGTTGCTATATTTCATAACCGCAGTCCGCCTGCTGAAATTTTAATGAGCTGAGTTGAGAGTTTAGTCAAGAGAGGATTTTATAGCTCTCGGACAATTCTATCTATATGCAGTCTATCCAGATATGCTAGCAATTATGTGGCAGACCAATTGAACCTGCGTATTAAACCCTCCTCCTCATCATCATCATCATGTGCCTTTCCGCATGGCGTTGACGATCATGGCCCTCCATACGAATCTGTCTTTTGTCGCTGCAAGTATATCTCCCACCCTTTCTGTCCTTATTCACTTATAATAATAATAATAATAATAATAATGTTTATTTGTATAGCGCATATTCCATATAAAAACATGCTCACCAGCGCTTTACATTTCGCAAGAAAGGCAAAAGGTGATAAAAAATGTTCACAATTACATACACAATAAGATAACAACAAACATTAAAGCTATACAAGTAAGAAGACACATAAGAAACCACAGAATATTAAAATTTAAACACTGACTTATGTAATGAAGAAAGATTAACAGATTTTTCATATGAATAAAGAGGCATACTGTGTTTATATATTGCTGCGTGTGTGTGCCTGCATACGTGTGTGTGTGTGTGTACGTGTGTGTGTGCGTGCGTGTGCGTTGCTGTGCGCGTGTGTGTTTGTAAGAATGTGTGTGTGTGTGTGTGTGTGTGTGTGTGTGTGTGTGTGTGAGAGAGAGAGAGAGAGAGTGTGTGTGTGTGCGTGTGCTATGTTTGCATGCGTGTGTGTGTGTTTATGCATGCAATAGTTGTACATAAAATTATAATCAATATTTTGAATGAAGATAAAAACAGAAAAATTCTAATCCATATACAGGAAAAACATTATAACTTCAGTATTACAGCATTAACACCTTGACAATCAAAATTACCTCACAAATGATAAACTATTCGCATATCATACATCACAATTTACATACAAACAAAGATTTAAAAAAGTTTCTTAAAGTATTTCAGTCTCTTTCCCACTCAATTTCTCCCCTATCCCCTCCTCAGCTGTACACATACAGTGATACACACACATGCTCACTCAAGCACACACACACACACACACACACACACACACACACACACACACACACACACACACACACACACACACATACATACATACATACACACATGCACACACACACGCACCTTGCTCTATAGGCCCTTATACAAAATACTGTTATACATGCAGGAGAGATTAGTCTGATGACAGACTTGCAAACTAAGGCTCTTCAGGTTAGATGAGTTTGAAAGAGGTGGGTTTTCAGGTGCCGTTTGAAGGTTGAGAAACACTTAGTTTTTCTGAGAGACAGTGGTAGAGAGTTCCATACATTTGGGCCAAAGACAGAGAAAGATTTTTTTACCAAAGGTGTCTAGAGAGAAGCGAGGAACAGTCAACAGTGAGGTATCAGAAGAGCGGAGCGTTCGAGAAGGTTTGTAACCCTGCAGGAGGTTGGCAAGATAGGATGGCATGTTCTCGTGATAGATACACTGAAAGCAGAGACAGGCAACTTTATATTGAATCCTAGCCTTTACCGGGAGCCAATGAAGTGTTCTAAGCAGAGATTTTGCACTCTCACGCCTGGGCTTGCGGAGAACAAGGCGAGCCGCGTGGTTCTGTATGCGCTGAAGTTTAAATAGTTGATTGTCATGGAGATCTGCGAATAGAGAGTTACAATAGTCCAGTCTAGATAGTATGAAAGAGACAGCAAGCTTGTTGGTAGCATCAGTGGAAAGGAAATCCGTCCAGTATTTTCTCCCTGGGTCTACCAGACGCTCTTTTTCTCTTCGGCTTTCCTGCCGTGACTAGGGGCTCAAATGTTTCTTGCATCATGAAATGTCCTATGAAATGTTGCATGTCTTTTTCTAATCTTCTTCATTAACCCTTTGACTCTCGCACGCTATGCGTTAACTGCAAAAACGTAACCCTCTGACTCTCTCACCCTATCACCAGCTTCCCGCTAGGGTGAGGGAGTCAAAGGGTAAGTTTTTAAGTTTTTTGCTTTGCTAGCATGGTTGACAATGCAGGATGCTGGTGGACAGGGTGTGGGAATCGAAAGGTTAATGTTCTTTTTATGTAGCACCCTATGTTCTAGTAATTGTTGTGGTTTTGAATTTGTAAAGATAGACGAGGCCTATAGCCACCTTAACCGGATCATCCAGATAGACAACGAACAGGCCAGTTCTTTGATGTTGGGGCAGGTGGATTTTAAAGCTACGATCTCGTAGGCTACTTTAAAAGATGTCGTTTTTTTTTCTTTGGCTTTTTTTTTAAAAGATCATTGCACTCAGGCAGGTTACCTTTGTGCTGACCTCTTTGTTTTCGTCCTATTTTCTATGTTATCTCAATGGCCACAGAAGATGGCACAGTTTTTTACAATGCGATGATGATGATGTCGATGAGGATGATAATCATGATGCTATGGAGTTCCATCTAGGATTGAGACTGCGTACAGGGCTGTTCTCTACACTTACTATCATAATATATCCTGGCGTCAACCAGGCCCGAGAGATACAGAACCTGCGGTGTTCGTCAGAAGATTTGAGCAACTCCCTCCGAGACGCATCCGTGAAGTGGATGAGACTAGACTGTGTGGTCCCAGTCTTCCCAATGAGCTCATAGCACGCCCAACTCTGGGTAGGAGCCGGTTAAGAGCCAAAAAATCCCACAATGATTCTGAAGGGACTGATGGGAATTCGAACCCACAACCTTCCAGTCGGTAGTCAGTTGCGTTAACCACTACACCACGGCGACTGGTCAAAGGATGTCTTTTCTGTAAGTTTGTCTCCAGTTTTCGGAGATTCACGAAGGTCGGTTCAGCTTTGAAAGGAGAATGTATGCTGGTCAGTCAACGTTGTCCGCACGGTCAAGCTGAATATATTTTCTCAACATTGTCGAAAATAAATTCAAAACTAAAAAATGTTTAAAAACAGTTTAAGAGTCTTGTATAGATATAACAGGTTTCCCATAGGATTTAACCCTTTGACTCCAGCGCGCTCTTCATCAGCATCTTATATTGCCAACCAAGCTAGCAAAGAAAAACTTTAACCCTTTGATTCCCTCACCGTATCCGCCAGTTTCCTGTGGGAAGCTGATGTATAGGAAGAGGGAGTCAAAGGGTTAAGTTTTTGCAGTCAGTATATAGAGTGCGGGAGTCAAAGGGTTAAAGAACGTGTTTTCTCTAAGTTTGTCTCTAGTCTTCGGAGATTCACAAAGATCGGTTCACCTTTGGAGAGAGAATTATCACATGCTGGTCTGTCAACGTTGTCCACGCGGTCACGCTGAAAAAATCTTCTCAATATTGGCATATTCATTTTGGCATATTCATATTGACCTTAAAGTTGGAAAATGTTTAAAACGATTTAAGAGTATTGTGTAGACATACAGATTTCCCAAAGCAGGTACAATCAGACTTTAACCCTTTGCCTCCCGTACCCTGTCCATCACCATCCTGTGTCGTCAACCATGTTAACAAAGCAAATACTTAGCCCTTTGATCGCCTCACCCTGTCCACCAGTTTCCTGTGGAAAGCTGATTGATAGGGTGAGGGAGTCAAAGGGTTAAGTTTTTGCAGTTAGTAGACAGAATGCGGAAGTCAAAGGGTTAAAGAATGTGTTTTTTTGTAAGTTTGTCTTTGAAATTCACAAAGATCGGTTCACCTTTGAAGAGAGAATGTATGCTGGTCAGTCAACGTTGTCCACGTGGTCAAGCTGAATAAAGTTTCTCAACATTGGCATATTCATATTGAACTTAAAGTTGAAAAATGTTTAAAACGATTTAACAGTCTTGCGTAGACATACAGGTTTCCTACAAAGCAGGTACACTCAGGCTTTAACCCTTTTTGACTCCCCACCCTGTCCACCACCATCCCGTATTGTCAACCATGTTAGCAAAGCAAAAACACTTAACCCTGTGATTCCCTCACCCTATCCGCCAGCTTCCTGCAAGATCTTGGGGGATAGGATGAGGGAATCAAAGGGTTAAGTTTTTGCGGTTGGTGGATAGGGTGCGGGGAGTTCAAGGGTTTTAAGAGGACTTCTTAAAAGGAGTTAATTAAGGGGATAATTTCATGTTCCGCCTACCGATAGACCACCCATCTGAGGGACCACCCACTTCAACCCCATACAGCTACACTTAGTACTGAGCAGGTTCCCCCGTCTGAAGAGCACAAGGCAGTGTGACCTACAAGATACTGACAAATTTTGGTTTACTTATGAATGTGAAGTCGAAGAGGGTACACCTTGGGTTTCATTCATTTCTCCAAACATTATCTGAAACATGTCCCCAATGCAGAAAAAAATATTACACATTTCATTGGTAAACATCACGTATGACATCGTGGTTTTATTACGAATCGTTGGCAACATAATCATCAGTTATTACATATTACATTCGCCCGGCTGCCCTGGTATAAAACATTGGAGAGGTAGGTTCACTTGCTAGGTTCCTTTTCTTGAAGATCAATTAGCCTTCTTGTCTTATCAAAGTCTTTGTAAAACAAAACGGGTGGCGCTGCACTGCGGCGACGCGCTCTCAAACGAGAGAGCAGCCCGATTTCACATGGTAAATCCACTATAACAAAGGAAATGAATAGGAATAGGAATATGAGTACGAATACGAATACGAATAAAATATGAATACGAATACGAATACGAATACGAATACGAATACGAAATACGAATACGAAATACGAATACGATACGAATACGAATTCGAATATGAATATGAATATGAATATGAATATGAATATGAATATGAATAATAAATTTGTCAATTTAGCTGAATGAATACATGCAATCATCTAAAAGTACATCTGTGAATAGACGCTAAAAGAAATAACGAAAGAACGAATACATGCAACCAAGTTAGACACATCCGTGAGTCATTGATTTATCATCAATATGATCAATAACAATTATAGTAGTTATTCGTGGTAGTAGAAGCAGTAGTAGCATCAACATGTTTCATAGGCCACTTTCCATCTCTTTCCCCTTGCCAGTCCACAGGATTTTGTGCAGGATAAAGGAGTCTGGCAGATAATTACTCACAGAATTGTGTAGGACGCGTATGGAACTGCCCTAGTGCGATAAATTCCCTCTTGATCAAAGTCAGAAACTCCGGATAAATGACTGGTCTCTACATGTTCTGAATGAACATTCGTTTGTTGTCCCCCCCCCCCCCACCCTCCCCCCTTTTGTTGTTGTTGTTGTTGTTGCGGATTTGTGATCCATTCTTGGTTTTTGTAA
Source organism: Monoplex corrugatus (assembly GCA_030674185.1). Lineage (NCBI taxonomy): Eukaryota > Metazoa > Mollusca > Gastropoda > Littorinimorpha > Ranellidae > Monoplex > Monoplex corrugatus. The sequence continues at coordinate 73,354,078 of CM060309.1, read as the reverse complement.
TTCTCAATAAACCAAGTTGTCACCACTCCCTTCTGTGCAGGACTC
>CM060309.1:73334033-73351533 GCA_030674185.1 Monoplex corrugatus | reverse complement strand
ACCATGCGTCGCCCCGGTTACTTAACCCGGACCAACAGCTTGGAAGACAAGCATGCTAATTGTTACATACATCGATAATTGGTTGGTCGACATTTGAGTTGTTTGGTTGGTTAACTGTATGGTTCAGTGATTGGTTGCTTGACACATGAGCTGTTAGTTGGTTGTGGTTGTTGGTTGGTTGGTTAGCTGGTTGGTTGGTTGGTTGGTTTGTTGACATCTAGGTTATTGGTTATCTGGTCCAATAATCAGTTGGTTGGTTGGCATCTAAGCTATTGGTTGTTTGTTTGTCTGGTTCCATGATCGGTTGGTCGACATCTAACATACAAGTTGTCTGTTTTGGTTGGCTGGCTGAATGGTTCAATGATCGGTTGGTTGATTATCGGTTAGTTGGCTGGTTGGTTGGCTGACAGCTACGTTCTTAGTAGGCTGGTTGTCTAGTTTGTAACTGGTTGATTGATGGCTAAGTTGGTTTGTTTTTGGTTTTTATTTTTGTTGTTTGTTTGTTTGTTTTGTTTTGTTTATTTGTTTTTGTTTGTTTTTGTGGTTGGTTGGTTTTGTTTTTGTTCGTTTGCTTGGTTTTTGTTTGTTTGGTTGGTTGGTTCTTGTGAATACGTGTATTACGCGGCGAGTTCACTTGAGTTTGGAGAATAACGCTATCCTAGAACAAATTATGATATTTAAGTTGTTTGGTTCAGTGATTACTTGTTTGAAAATCTGAATTGTTCGCTGATTGGTTTGGTTTGGTTCGATGATTAGCTGATTGGTTGACATCTAAGTTCTTTGATTGGTTGATTGTCTGTCAGGGGCTCGTTTCTTACACGTTAGGTGGGCGAAGTTTTTTTTTGCGAGGTCGTGGCGTTTCTGTGTTCCACCACCAGTAGCGGCAAGTGTGGTGGCTAGATATTCGCTAGGTGAGGCTAGGTAACTTTGAGAGGATCGTTCGGGGGGGAGGTAAAGCTCCACTTTGGCCTCTGGTTTGTTTCAAAGCTTTTTTTTTTTTTTCGCGAACGTGTCAGCGCGTAAGAAACGGTGATCCTGGTTTGGATGGTTGGTTGACATCTTAAATTGTTGATTGGTTAATCGTTTGGCTCACGGACTGGTTGTTTGAGCTCCAAGATTTGTTTGTTTGATTGTTTGTTTGTTTGTTTCTTTCTTTCTTTTCCTTTTTTTTTTTTTTTTTTTTTTTTTCGTTTTTCCCTTTCTTTCTTTCTGTCTTTCTTTCTTTCCTCTTGTTCTGTTCTTTTTTGCTTTTAATGGACGTCATTGCATTCAAGGATATGGAGCACACTTTTTAGATTTATTTGTTGATTTTTTAGTGCTGCACGTGTACTTCTTTATCATTTGTTTTTGTTTTTCCTTTTAATGTCCTTTTTAGATTGAGGCAGCCGACTTCTTTCTAAAAAGGATGTTGAGAGTTCCGTGGACAGCTAAGAAAACAAACGAGACAGTCTTGATGGAGGCAGACACAAGGAGATCATTCATCAGTAAGATTAGGAAAAGACAGGCATCATTTATAAGCCATTTTATGAGGAAAGCGGAATTGGAACACCTGGTCACAACGGAAAAGTTGGAGGGAAGGAGGCACCGGGTAGACCCAGGGGGAAGGGGAGGATGCTGGACGGACTTGCAGAGTGGCTGAGGACAGGGAGGGTGGAAGAGATGCTTGAGGCAACAAGAGATAGAGACAGATGGAAGTCCATAATCGCCAACGCATGCGGCAAGGCACCTGATGATGATGGTGAATGTCCTATTTCCACATGATTCTGCTCTGCTTTTCTTTTCTTTTTAACACGATTAGATCTAGACTAGTTAAAAAAAATGCTCCAGACGATCCATTCAATTTCTGCGAACATAACATTCTTTCCTTTTTTCCTTTTCTCTACAAGAACAATGGTGGAGGAGATGTGCTCAATTCTCCATGGTGGCTTTGTCAGTCTTCTAATTCTTTCTTTCGTAACTCGATATTGCATTTGCTAAGTAGTGTGTTCAGTTTCTGTATTGTTTCCAAGCCAACTGTCTACTGCACAGGGTTTTATTCGTTTTCAGTTTTGTATGTTGTATTGGTGCGTGTGTGCGTGTGTATGTGTGTGTATTTATGTATGTACGTATGTATGTATGCTTGTGTGTATGTATGTATGTGTGTATGTATGTATGTATGTAAGTATGTATGTGTGTATATGTGTATGTATGTATGTATGTATGTATGTATGTATGTATGTATGTATGTATGTATTATGTATGTGTGTGTGTATGCAAGTATCTGTGTGTGTGCGTGCGTGGGTACGTGTGTGTGTATATGTGTGTGTGTGCGTGTGCGCGCGAGCGCGTGCGTGTGTGTGTGTGTGTGTGTGTGTTTGTGTGTGTGTGCTGGCCATTTTAAAATCATTGTTTTGAATTTCGTCATGTACTCGCTCAGGTCTTTCAACTCTGTATATATAGCCTTGTATCCGTATCTGTAGGTTCCCAGTCCACTGCTTCCAATGTATTGCGTACAGTGTGTAGTAGACAAGGTAAATTGTAGACTTGGTAAAATATAGACTTAGTAAAATGTAGACTAGGTACTATGTGGACTTGGTAAAATATAGATTTGGTAAAATATAGACTAGGTAAAATGTAGGCTAGGTAAAGTATAGACTAGTTAAATATAAACTAGGTAAAATGTAGGCTACGGAAAGTATAGACTAGGTAATATATAAACTAGGTAAAACATCGGCTAGGTAAAATGTAGGCTAGGTAAAATGTAAACTGGTAAAATGTAGACCAGATAAAATGTAGACTTGGTAAAATGTAGGCTAGGTAAAATGTAGACTTGGTAAAATGTAGACTATGTAAAATATACGTAGACTAGATAAAACATAGACCTGGTAAAATGTAGACTAAGTAAAATATAAATTAGGTAAAATATACACAAGGTAAAATGTAGACGTTAAGATATAGACTTGGTAAAATGTAGACTAGGTCAAATGTAGACTAGGTAAAATGTAGACTAGGTAAAATATAGACCAGGTAAAATGTAGACTAGGTAAAATGTAGACTAGGTAAAATATAGACTTGGTAAAATATAGACTAGGTAAAATGTAGACTAGGTAAAATATAGACTAGGTAAAATGTAGACTAGGTAAAATGTAGACTAGGTAAAATGTAGACTAGGTAAAATATAGACTAGGTAAAATGTAGACTAGGTAAAAATAGACTAGGTAAAATGTAGACTAGGTAAAATGTAAGACTAGGTAAAATAAGACTAGGTAAAATGTAGACTAGGTAAAATGTAGATCTAGGTAAAACTAGTAAAATGTAGACTAGGTAAAATATAGACTAGGTAAAATGTAGACTAGGTAAAATGTAGACTAGGTAAAATATAGACTAGGTAAAATATAGACTAGGTAAAATATAGACTAGGTAAAATGTAGACTAGGTAAAATGTAGACTAAATAAAATATAGACTAGGTAAAACATAGACTAGGTAAAATGTAGATTAGGTAAAATGTAGACTTGGTAAAATGTAGACTAGGTAAAATATAGACTAGGTAAAACATAGGCTAGGTAGAACCTCAGGACCTGGCCAGCTCATGGGTTTATGTGCAGGCCTAAGGCTTGTGCCATGATCACCATCACATAGCGCTTGTGATGTTAGTGCATATGGAATTCTGTCCGAGCGCGGAAACGTCGTCTTGAGAAACTGAAACTGAAACTGAAAGCCTGTACAGTACAGCAATGTATTCAAACATTGTTCACCTGTCTGTGTCCTGTTTATCAGTCCATTTCTTTTTGCGTAATAATCTCTTGTCGTGTATATCTGTAAAAGCTTGCTACATTTTTTTTATCCTGCCTCTTTTTTCATTCAGGGAAACAGTAGTGTGTGGTGTGTGTGTGGTGTGTGTGTGTGTGTGTGTGTGTGTGTTGTGTGTGTGTGTGTGTGTGTTTGTGTGTGTGTGTGTGTGTGTGTTTGCGTGCCCTGTGGTGTGTGTGTGTGTGTGTGTGCCCTATCCACAGCTTCCTTTTTGCTTTGCTAGCATGCTTGTTGACAATGCAGGATGCTGATGAAGATGGTGCGGGAGTGAAAGGGTTAACCAGGCCTCAAAACCAACGAGCTGTTTAAATCATTAAATGAAATCCCAGTGTTGTTTCTTTTCTTTTTTTTAACCCTGATGATCCTTGAAAATTTTTGTTTTAGTTTTTTTTTTTATATATAGTTTATCTGTTTTTATTTGTTTGTTTGTTTGTTTGGCTGGTTGGTTGGTTTTTGTTTTCGTTTTTAACTATGTCACTGTTTCTTTCACAAGAGAGCAATAGACAATTCTTCAATTTTTGAAGACTGAAGTAATGGAGAATTGTTAATTCCTTTGTCTCAAAAACAGTACCAAAATCAAACACAAGCTCAAACACTGTAGATACTGTGTAACAATATCAAGCTGCTACACTTGTTACGGTGCAGGTTTCTTGTTGTGCGAGTGAACGTGCACTATATACGTTTCATTGTCACATTCGCGTAGGAACAATTACCCTGTGCGCAGAAATGTGGTGCACATACACGTGTAAACAAACTCATGCGAAGAAACATCCTTTCCACATACACACGCTCGCGCGCGTGCGCACACACACACACACACGTATTAGAAGGTACTGTGTGATTTCGTTTATTGTGTCAGCGTTGTTGCGTGTGTGTGTGTGTGGTGTGTGTGTGTGTGTGTGTGTGTGTGTGTGTGTGTGTGTGGTGGTGTGCGTGTGTGGTGTGTGTGCGTTGTGTGTGCGTGTGTGGTGTGCGTGTGTGTGTGCGTGGTGTGTGTGTGCGGTGTGTGTGTTTTCGTGGTGTGTGGCGTTGTGTTGTGTGTGTGTGTGCGTGTGTGTGTGTGTGTGTGTGGCGTGTGTGTGTGGTGTGCGTGTGTTGTGTGTTGTGTGCGTGTGTGTGTGTGTGTGCGTGGTGTGCGTGTGTGTGTGTGTGTGTGTGCGTGTGTGTGTGTGTGTGTGTGTGTGTGTTTGTGTGTGTGTTGTGTGTTTTGTGTGTGTGTGTGTGTGTGTGGTTGTTGTGTGTGTGTGTGTATGTGTAGTTAGTTAGTGTGTTTATGTGTTGTGTGTTTGTGTGTTTGGTGGTGTGAGTGTGTGTGTGTGTGATGTGTCGTGTGAAGTTTTGTGAGCGTGAAGTGTGTATGTTTTATAATTGGTGAGACCTGAGACATGCACATGTGTTGTATTCATATGTTGTATAAGACTGTCAGTAATCATTAAAAGAAACTAACAAGCACCGACTTGATCACTTTTTCCACAATGCAAAAAAGAAAGAAAGAAAAAGAAAAGGCGTATGTACAAGTGTTTTCTGTTGATGTTGTGTTTTCTTATTTTTATTTATGGTTGTTTTTTTTTTCGATTGCTTGTTGCTCTTTCTCTCTCTCTCTCTCTCCTCTCTCTCTCTCTCTCCTCTCTCTCTCTCTCTCTCTCTCTCTCTCTCTCTCTCTCTCTCTCTCCGGTGTGTGTGTGCGCGTGTGTGTGTGTCGTTCGGTTTTGGGGAGGGTGTGTGTGTATGTACGTGTGTAAGCGTGTGTGTGTGTATGTGTGTGTGTGTGTGTGTGTGTCTGTCTATCTGTCTGTGTGTCTCTGTGTGTGTCTGTGTTTGTTTATTGTCTGCCTGCTTTTTCAGGATGGCGTTTTAGCGCTCGGAAATTTTCATGATTATGTCAAGTGATGGATAAGATCAAGCGATAGAAAAGGATAAAAAAAAATAAAAAAACAATGATATCGTGGAGTTTCTTGTGGCTTAGTGCAACCGCCTAGGACACGAAAAACCTCGGTTCAACAAGTATATTTTTCTCTCCACCGCCCCCAGCCTCATCCCACCCCCACCAGCCTACACGAGACTTTCAACGGTGGTCTAGCTGAAAGTCTCCTGTAAGCATATACTTATTAATGCACGTTAAAGAGCCCATGGCATTAGAAGAGCTGTCTTGACAAAAATCTGCTAGGAAAAAAAATCAGTGTTCGTAGGTACACGAAAATGCACTCATACAAGTAAAAAGAACAAGGAAAAAACCCAAAGAAAGAAAACAGTGGCACCATAATATAGCGACGCACTTTCTTTGACGAGAGCGGCCTGCATTTCAGGAACAAAAGTCCCTTTGGAGAGAGAGAGAGCGAGAGAGAGAGAGAGAGAGAGCGAGAGAGAGAGAGAGATCCTATCCAACCCATTCCAATCCCATTCAGTCAGCCTGTGTATTTGTTTGTTCTGTTTTGTTGAGTTTAAAATCCTACTACACTCCTCAGGATATGTGGACTAGCTATAAGAATGTTGCTCAAAGAAGCCTTAAAAAATTTGGTTGCATCGTGAGATACCGATGCTATCGTCGGATTCTCTAAATATTGGAGTATGTAATGGCCTGTCATCGTCGTCATCATCATCATCATCATCAGGTTGCCTTGTCGCATGGCGTTGGCGATTATGGACTTCCATCTGTCTCTATCTCTATGGCCTGTGTGTGCATAATAAACACTTCATAGTGACCAAGCCTGAATAGATATGGAAAGATGTATGCGACTGCAGGTAATCCCGTCATACCGTTGTTGCAACTAAGTCATCGTTTTTTGTTTTGTTTTTCTGTCTTTCTCTGTCTCTCTTTCTCTTTCGCTTTCTCTGTGGCCGGAAGCAGAGCCCCCAGCAGTTGGGAGAGCAGTTTAAACGGACCATTCACGCCTTAATTACCTCTGTTTACAAATCGTTCCACATCAACGCGCACCCAAGAGCGGGGCCTGTGAAGCCGTGCCGACAACCTCAGCCACCACCGTGCCATGTCATCCGATCGTTCACACATCTCCCCTCCCATACACGCTCACACACCACTCCCCCTTCCCAACAAAACCACAGGAACATGGAAAGAGTCCGATTCACAACATCGCGCGCAGCTCGCCCTACCTCACTTAAACTAGGCGTGGCTTATTCAGATGAGAGCGGCGCCTTCAGCCAATGGGAGCCGGCACCGCCACGCCACAGGTTGAGTGATTGGTTGACGTTTACGAGGCTCGCACGCGGTGGGAGGGCTGGGAAGCGAGGCGAGAGCGGAGAATCTGGCGAGGAAGAGAAGAGAAGAGGTAACGGCGAACTACTTGAAGGCTCAGAAAGACCCTGTGTGTCTATGGGTTGAGGTCAGTTAGTCGATGCTGGTCAAGGTATTCCAACACTTTGGTCAACAACCGTTGGACGACTTGGGAAAGTTTATAAACTGTGACGACGCCTGTTTTGTGACGAGCTTAAAATCCGGTGTTGAATTTTTTTTCCCTGTTCTCTACTTTGAGCGAAGTAAGGAACAAGTTTCACGCAGTAAGCGTACCTTGGTTTTAGATCTGATATCGAGTGTTACTTATGGTCGTTCTCCCATTCATGACGGCCTCACAAGGTTGGATTGATTTTCGCAGTTGAGAAGATCGAAAACATCAGGTGTTGTTGTTTGTTATTGATGGTGGTGGTAGATCTATCTATAGTGGTCTGAGTCATAACTCGGGGACACAGCCATTGCTGCTCAGTGAAGGAAACCCAGGCCTACTAATATACCATGTCGGCACTGGCGGTGACGGCAGCCAGCCTGGCCAGTTTACAGACTAGCGAACACTCGGCGTTCACACCGACCAACAGCAAAAGCAGTCCCCCGCACGGGTCCCCCTCTTCCCCTATAGACATGGAACTATCCGAGGAGAAGTGTCGATCACCCGTGTCGTTATCGCCTCGCTGTGTTTACAATGGCAGAGGCTACAACGCTCATCGCCCGGCCTCTCCCTCCTCCCTTCATCACCACAAACGCTCTCAACTCATCCTCGGGCACCGTCTCCTCTTCCTCCCACAGCCCCTCTCCTCCCGGCTCCCCGGACTCCACCAGCGAGTGGAGCAGCAACGACCAGAGGCACCGGGGTTCGAGTCCTGACCGTCCTGGAAGCGGTAAAGAGAACGACAGGGTGGCTGTGGCGCCGGCCAACCCTGGCAGTGGCCAGAGGTTCACGTCCTTCAGTGTGGTAGACATTCTGGCACAGCCCAGTAAAAAACGGACACCGCCATCTTCTCCGGCGTCTCCGCCACCGCCCCCACCCACCAGCACCCCCTCCTCACCCTGTCCGGCGGCGGCGACGACGACGGGGACGACGACGGTGGTGCCGATGAGGATGGGACTGGGGACTGTTGGTATGGGGGTGGGCATGAGTGGTGTCAGTGCCCTCACAGACACTAGGTGGTCAGCCAACCAAAGCCAGCACACGGGCCTCCCCAACTGGTACCTGGGCGCTCCTCGCTTCTCTGCCACGGCCAGTGAGTATCCAATAATAATAAAATTAATAAATGACACAGAATGAACTGATCCTTCCTGAGTCACTCGGTTGTAGAGCTGTCGACAATGTCAGCAAATACACCGACTCATAGCGGTAGCGGTTGACTCGTATAGTTTGCTATTAACTTTATGTCCGTATCCGCCACTTAAGGCTTTTTTTGTGAGGCGCTTGTAAGTCTTGTGGGCTGAGGAACTGTGCATGTTATTATCATTAGGCCCGTTACTATTTTATAACATATGGCGGTGTCGGGTGGTAACTTGCTTTCTTCAATGATAATAACATAAGATTTATACAACGCCGAATCTCAGCAAACCAGTTTCCATGCGCTTGCAGTTTTTATTTTGACACTGAGAGAGAATTGACCTGATTCCACTTGTTCAGACTTTTCAGAACATCGTCATGCAAATGTACAGATGTAGTACAACTAAGGAGCATCTTCATTCAGTTAACTGCCAGACAAGATATCAAAACGGTGATCATGTATCAGAATATATATACATATATATATATATAAATATATCTATATATATATACATATATATATATATATGTGTGTGTGTGTGTGTGTGTGTGTGTGTGTGTGTGTGTGTGTGTGTGTGTGTGTGTGTGTATCCTGTATATCAGATCTATCTTTGAGAGAACACAAAACAAGAGACGACCTAACTGAACAGTTCAAAAGAAACTACCAGTAGGCCTGTGCCAGATAAAACAGCAGAGAGCTATGCTTTCTGAGACATGTCATGTTGCAGTACTCTGTGCGTTCGTGCGTGCGTGTGTGTGTGTGTGTGTGTTGTGTGTGTGTGCGTGTGTGTGTGTGTGTGTGTGCTGTGGTGTGTGTGTGTGTGTGTGTGTGTGTGTGTGTGTGTGTGTGTGTGTGTGTGAAGGACTAATTATTTAACGATTCCCCCTCTGATGTATTGTTTATAATTGGTGGTACTCGCATGTTTTTCTTACTTCCGCACTGTGTGTATGTGTGTGTGTCTGTGTGTGTGTGTGTGTGTGTGTGGTGTGGTGTGTGTGCGTGTGTGTGGTGTGTGTGTGTGTGCGCAAGCGCGCGCGTGCGCGAAGGACCAATTGTCTAACGATTTTCCCCCTGATGTATTGGTTATAATTGGTGGTACACGCTTTTTTTTTTTCTTACTTCCTGTTTGTATCTGTTATTATTCTTGATGAACTGACCATGCATACTCGCTGCAGTTAAATATTTAAGTTGTTAGTTTTGTGTGTATGTTGTTTTGTAGCTGTTGTTGCTCCTCCCCCACCCCCCCCCCCCCACACACACATGACCTTTATACGAAATGTGATAATGATATGCTAGTACGCAAAGTGCAACGAGCATGTGTTAAACAAATGAAATCGTTATTAATGTAATTACACATCAAATTGATTTTTGAGAGAATAGAAAACACGACACAACAAAACTCAATGATTTAATGAAGAAATCACATCGAGCCATCAACAGGCCCATATGATAGATATTTATTTGCTAATAACAAAGGCTCCATAAGCCTATATGTTAGATATTTACTTGCCAACAACAAAGGCTTTATAGGCCTATAAGATAGATATTAACTTGCTAACAACAAAGGCCTCATAAGCCAATATGTTAGGTATTTACTTGCCAACAACAAAGGCCCTATAGGCCTATATGTTAAGTGTGCACTTGCCAACAATAAAGGCCCTATAGGCCTATATGTTAAGTGTGCACTTGCCAACAACAAAGGCCCTATAGGCCTATATGTTAAGTGTGCACTTGCCAACAATAAAGGCCCAATGGGCCCATATGTTAAATGTGCACTTGCCACTAACAAAGATCTTATAGTCTTATATGTTAAATGTTTATTTGCCAACAACAAAGGCCCTATAGGCCTATATGTTAAATATGTACTTGCCACTAACAAAGATCTTACAGTGCTATATGTTAAATGTTTACTCGCCAACAAGGCCCTACAGGCCCATATGTTAAATTTTTTACTCGCCAACAACGAAGGCTCGTAGATCTATATGTTAAATATTTAGTCTACTTGCCACTAACAAAGATCTTTTAGTCCTATTTATTGACTGTTTACTTGTCAACAACAAAAGGCCCCATAGGCCTGTATGTTAAAGGTTTATTACTTACTCTAGAACGCAATACAAAACAAAGGGAGTTTGCGGAGTATGCTCGAGAGGGATTCATTGCAATCGGACAATTCCATATATGCGCTCCACTTCAATCTACCAGCAACTATTACCTGATAGACTCCTTGAACCAGCGCAAAATCCTATGCGCTGGGAAAGTCTTGGAAACAGGCGGGTGGGTGGGTGGGTGGAAAGGGACTTGTGAAACACAAAAACCTAACAGCACCGGAATAATGAGCTGACCAGTTTTTAATGTTGCGGGTTGGGATTGAACTCGAGCTTCCAGATCTTTGGTGCCCACGGCTCTGTCAAAAGAACTAACCGACCCACGAAACAAACATAGAAGAAGAAGAAGAAGAAGAAGAAAAAAAAGAAAGAAAACAAAACAAAACAAAAAACAAAACCAAAAAAAAAACCAAAACAAAAAAAAGAAAAAAAAAAAAAAAAAAGAAAAAAAGAAAATTCGCATAAATTAACCGGGAATAATCACAGGTGTAACCTTCGATTCTGATCAGAAGCATTGTGGTCAGTGTTATTATTGTATCATAATGACATGTCACCAAACATTCACATGGTACGCGTTGCGCTGTTCGCATATCATGAATATGTTAACATCGATCTGTGTTTGAAGCGTTGCACACACATCTAATGGTGGTCATAGTCCCCTTCCTCTGCTTGAAGGAGATCGTGTGATCAATTGCGCGTGTTGCTTGCTTGCTTAACGATTACAAAGAGAGTATTCAGTAGGGCTGTTTCTTGTTTATTGGAAACACAGACTTCATAGTTTGCTGGGGTAGGGATGTAAATAATGACGTGGTGAGATGCAAATAGTGTCCGTCGCTTTGTTTTTATTTTTCATTTTTTGGTATTGTTTTGTTTTGTTTGGTTTTGTTTGGTTTGGTTTGGTTTGGTTTTGGGGGGGGATGTTTGTAGGTTTGTTTGCTTGTTGTTGTTTTTTATGGTTCTCCAATGCAGATCAAGACTGAAAGATTCAGGTCGATCATTGATTGATTGATTGATTGCGTGTGGTGTGTGTGTGTGTGTGTGAGCATGTTTGTTTGTTTGTGTGTGTGTGTTTGTGTGTGTGTGTGTTTGTGTGTGTGCGTGTGTGTGTGCGTGTGCCTGTATGTGTGTGCATGTGTCTGTGTTGTGCGCATATGTGGGCATCTAGATCTATATGTATGTATGTATGTATGTATGTATGTATGTATGTATACATACGTGTGTGTGCGTGCGTGCGTGTGTGTGTGTGTGCGTGCGTGCGTGTGTGGTGGTGTGTGTGTGTGTGTGTGTGTGTGTGTGTGTGTGTGTGTGTGTGTGTGTGTGTGTGAATGGAATGAATCTCTGAACCATTCAGTGAGATGTTGTATAGTAGGATCGTTTAGAAACAGATGTGTGACTATCGGGTTTAGGGGGGCCCCTACATATGTCGACCCAGTAGAATAATCATGGCATTACTTTAGTGTGTGTCATGAACACATTAGCAAAGGTATCATAATACCACGAACTTTATATCACATTTATCAGTCGTTAATCCGACAAATAACGACCCTTTCTTGATATAATGATAAAAGATAAGGTCTTTTTTGCCAAACCATAACAAATTGTTTTAGTACCATTATTCTTGCGGCAGGGCACATGATGATGATGACTATTGTTCTTTTAATAGTACAAAAACAATTCCTTATGATATGGCAGTAAGATCTTTGTTTAATTGGGTCAGGGTGAGGGTTGCCATACTGTATAAATTATTTTTTTGCCATGTTATAAGAATTCCTCTTTATCAAGAAATTTTTACTGTTAAACTTTTTTGCGACAAGAATTTTTTGGCAGAAGAAATGTTACCGTATTGTAAGAAATTAGTTGCCGTATTATAAGATTTTTTTTTAACGTAAGGATTTTTGTTTTTTTTTCTTTGTTTTTTTTCTTTTCTTTTCTTTTTTTCTCTTTTTTTTTCATTACGGAAAGTTATTTCTTGTTATAAGAAATTGTTCTGTGTTACAATGTAGATCTAGACTTTATTATGTTATGAAAAACTTACATTATCATCTTAAAGAAAAAAAAAAGTACATTATTATCTTAAAAGATTTTTGACTTTTAGAAGAAAATATATTGGACATATAGTACTACAAAAAAAGTTAATCTATCATACGATAATAAATTATTTTGGACATAGGAAAATACAATTTATTTTCTTTCGCCATATCATGAACAAAAAGTTAATTGCCATATCACACCACATTTTCTTCGCAATATTTCAAGAACAAATTTCATGCGTTTTAATAAAAACAGCTTTTTTACAGAGAAGTCATCTTCCTAGATGATATGAAATATTTCTGTCATGAATGTCTTTTAAAGAAATGATGTAAACATTGATCAACATCATTAAAAGTGCCGTCTGTCCATTTCATGCAAGTTAACTACGCAAAATTCTAAGACTCGTTATACAATTTCATGGAAGTTAAACAAGCAAAATTTCTAAGCAGACTCATAATACCAAATTCATGCAAGTCAACTACGCAACATTTCTAAGCAGACTCATAATACAAATTTCATGCAAGTCAGCTACGCAAAATTTGTAATCAGACTTATGATACCAATTTCATGCAAGTCAACTACGCAAAATTTGTAATCAGACTTATAATACCAATTTCATGCAAGTCAACTACTCAAAATTTGTAATCAGACTTATAATACCAATTTCATGCAAGTAAACTACGCAAAATTTGCAATCAAACTCATAATACCAATTTCATGCAGGTTAACTACGCAAAATTTCTCAGCAGAGTCAACTACGCAAAATTTCTAAGCAGACTCATAATACAAACAAAAAAATGATGAAATATGTTTCGGTGTACGTTGGTTTGGTGTACTTTTTATCCAGGGTTTTTATACCACGGAAATAGACGAAAGGTTTTTGCATTGTTTTGTTTTGTTTTATTTGTTTTGTTGTTGTTGTTTTTGTGTGGTTGTTATTGTTGTTGTTTTGTTTTTGTTTTATAAATGAATAATGTCAGCTTGAAATAGATGCACTCTTTGTTAATGACTTCAGAATATTTGGTGGTCGGTTTATTTTTTTCGGTTGTCGTGTCACGCACTAATTTCAAGTAATTAATAAGTTCTAAACAACTAAGCAGATTTTTCAAAGACGTTGTTTGTAGCTGATCTTTATTTGCTAAAAATGCAAAGAATTAAATTCCTTTAAGTTAAAATCGCACAGTCAAGACTCCTCTAAGTCTTCCGTTCTGACCATGTGGACCTATTCCAAAGTTGCCATTGAAGATTTGAATTCTCAGTGAGGTGAACAGTGACATACAATCTGTTGCAAAAATCTGTTGCTTGGAATGCTACTAACTTATGAGAGATGTACGTATAATGAATGATATGATGCTTTAACTATAGACTACTTCAAAAAACAAAACAAAACAAAACAAACAAAAACAAAAACAAACAAAAGAAAAAAAAAGGAAAAAATGTATAGACTACCACGAACAGAATTCATACCTTATGCAACCCATATTTTTTTTTCTGTTTTTGGAATATGGTTTAATAACGATATAAGAAACTGTGAAAAGATGAATTATTTTATTTAAAAAAATCAGACTTTTGTCTTAAGTATGGATGAAAACATAAGTGCGTAAGTGCAAACTTCACTTGGTAGAGTAACTGTATCGAATTCTTTTATGCTTTCTAAACTGACACATTTAATGATTGCATTAAAAACAGACCGGATTGTTTTATTACAAAAGTGTACGGATCAAAGAAAAAAAAGAAAAGAAGGGGGAAAAAAGAAAGAAAGAAAACGGACAAAATCAGTGGGAAATCAGTGGTGAAAAGTCGGGAGACAGAGGAGGCTTGTGCCTACCATACCTTCATTAAAAAATATAATTCACGTTATAACTTTTCTTGGCTAAGGGAAGAAAAAAAAACTAAAAAGAAAAAGACAGAAATAGAAAAGTAAGGATAAAAATCAGACCCAGATATTGATAATTGTGTAACTGAATACATCGAAAATAGAAATGATGCAATTTTTTTTATTCGACCTCGCGCGCAGGGACACAGTGGTCCTTTCACTTCCGTGTAGATAACTTAGAAGAAGAAAATAATGATTAGAAAGACAGTAGCATGCGAGGACTGATGTTGAAAATGTAGGAAGTTTTGCGGTTGTTCAATCATCGCACACGGACAATTCCATATGCGCTCCATCCAAATCTGACAGCCATAGATTTCCTTGAGCTAGCAAAACCCAATATACGCTAAGATTTTAAAATGGGGAGGGTGAGCGGAAGCCTTGAACCTTTGACCCCACCAAAATAATTAGGCTACCAAATGACGTTATCACCATACACATGGCACCTGTGACGTTAGTGCATATGAAATTCGTTCCGAGCACGGAGACGTCATCCTGAGAAACTGAAACTAGGATGGACAGTGGACATGCCAACTTTTTACATTTCGGGCTGGGGTTGAAGTCGAGATTTGAGTCAAAGAGCATGGAAAATAATACGTTATATACAGGGATATATTATGTCACATTAATGGTATCAGCGACAGTAAATGCAATTTAAACGATGTCTCGACTTCTAAGAAAATCGTGTTATGGTATGTGGTGTCGGAAGCTTGGGAGGTATTTGTCCGGAGAGTGGTGAGGCATTGGTGCTCTGGGTCCATCCAAGACCCTCGGATGTATCTTAACTTCTCGTTGACTTTAATTAACGATATCTCGACATTAAGAAAATATTATGTATATGATTGCAGTATGTAGATCTACCACATTGTTAACAGAAATCCATCATGAATTTCAGTATATTTTTCCCATTGAATTTCAAATTTGAAAGCGTAGAGAAAACATAATTTTTGTATATAATGTGTCATAATACACCGCAGGAAAGAACATACAGATCTGAAAGCGCGTGCACGCACACACACACACACACCCGCACGCACTCATGCACGCACATACTCGCACACATACACACCACCACCACCACCACCAACAACAACAACAACAACACAACAAACAACATTTTATTTTAAACCAAAATCTGGAAATAAGCTCAGAGGGGATGAGAAGATGGGGGTGGGGGCAGAAGAGGACCGTTAGAACAGAAATTCAAAGAGATTCAGAGTAATTCATCATGCGTGGTAGCATGTTAATAGCATGATTATCAGTAATGCTGATGTTTTTCGTAGAGATAATAAGACATCTAATATCTCAGTGTTTTGCAGTAGGAAGCCAGCTGTGTACATGTATATGTATTCTCGGAAGCTGCTGTTTTACACATTTTTTCCCTCCTCTTTCCTCCACACACTCACACACACACGGTTCACAACTCTATAGGTAATCATAATCGCACATTTACCACACAATCATGCTCATTTACTTAAGTTATTACACGCGCACACCTCATCAACAGGACAAGAAGTTGACTGTCACTGCATTGGAGTAGAAGCAACAGCAGTTGTGCTAGTGAAAATGGGAGAAGTTGTAGTAGATTGGAGTTTGCGGTTTGAAGGTTGTTCAAATAGGACTCGTCACGCTCGGACCATACCCACATGCGCTCCAACCAAATCTGCCAGCAGTCATCTGGCATTCTCCTTGAACCTACGCAAATCCCAAAGTGCCGGCTAGGCCATCTCCCCGTGGGGATGCCGGAGGCTTTTTCAGTATAAAATAGTATCCCCACCTTCAGGAAATTCTGTGCCAGAAATTTACTCTTTTCTATTGCTCTCTTTGTTTCTGCTTTATTCCTTTGCTTTTCTGTCATTCGTTCCTATCATTTTCTGCCTTGTTGGTCCATTCATCTGTATGTGTTCGATAAAGTCGTATTTACTCTCTTAGGATTAATAATTGGGTACTTGTATTAAGTACATTTTTAGCTCTAGGGGAATGAGATATGTGGGAAGAAATTTGGGGTAACTGAGGCCTGTTTTTATATAAAACATACCCTTAGTTATGTTTAAATTTGTATTCAGGTATGTTTTTTAAATCCCCTGTGTGATAAATTGGACGGAGTGTTCTACGCCAGGGGCTTCTCTTTAGATTATGAACGCGAATGCATTGATATGTGTACTTAATTTTCTTCTTTTTTTTTCCTGTTAATATATTGTGCATGTATTGAAACATGTTAAAGCCCTGATATGGCTCAGTGAAGTCGGTCGGGCTTTAAACAAAAATAACAGTAATAACGGGCAAGGTCTTGAAAACGGGAAGGGGAGGGGGAGAGGGCGCTATGAAACCTTAAGCTGGCACCACCACCAGAATGATGGAAACGTTGTGAACCAAACGGGCCAGTTTTTTAGTGTTGCAGGCCGGGGGTTGAACTCGAGAATATCAGGACCTTGAGTCCACGGCTGTATCAAAAGAACCCAGCCAGCCCACGTAAAAAGCCAGGCGTTATCAACATGGAGATGTTGTGATAATGTGGTGTATGTCATGCTAAGACTTGCTCCTGTTCCTGCATGCATAATCTGCTGCAACATGGATTGTGTGTCATACATAGGAATGCTTGATGTATCGACATGATTGTGTATTGATTTATCGAGTCATCTGTCGGCCTGCTTTGCTCTCTATCGCATATCTGACCCCTGCAAATGTGTGTTGCATGTAATGCGTATGAACATGATAGCTGGTATGTTTTTGTTTGTTTGTTTTGTTTTGTTTGCTTGTTTGTTTTCCCCACTATATTGTGTGCTGTTGGTTTCCCCCCACTACATGTAGTTCATTTTTTCCTTGTTGTGTTTGTGTTGACTTGTTTGCTTTATTGCTGTTTGAGTGTTTATTTTGTAATGTTTACGTCTTTTGTCTTATTGTTTACATTAATGTTTTTGCTTCCTGAAAATTACAACAAAAAAACAACAAAGAAATTTTAAAACGTTGCTGTAGTAGTAGTTATAGTAGTACTCGTAGTGGTGGTGGTGTTGATGGTGATAGTAGTAGTTGTTGTTGTGCCTAGTAACTTTAAAATATAATTGTTTTGCTTTATTTCAGTGAGCGAATTCAGTATTGTTGCCTGTCATGTCAGTATCAATAACTGTACAAAAGGAAAAAATGGTACCACCACCAGCAGCAGCAGCA
>CM060309.1:73316533-73326533 GCA_030674185.1 Monoplex corrugatus | reverse complement strand
GCTTCTGTATCAGGTGTGGGTATCCCAGGTGTGCCTCTGTATCCCAGGTGTACCTGTTCTGTATCCCAATGTGCCTTCTGTCTGGGGTATCCCAGGTGTCTTCTGTCTGTAGTTCCCAGGTGTGCTTTGTCTGTATCCCAGGGTGCTTCTGTCTGTTCCAGGATGCGGTTCCCAGCTCTTCTGCCGCTTTCGTGTATCCCAGGTGTGCTTAACGACCTTGAGGTCTCCTCCTGTGTTCGTCGCCAGGTGTCTTTAATCTTTCCCTCTCACATCTTCCTTCAGGTGTCCAGTGAAGGGCAGTCTTGATATATCCTAAGGTACATTTCTTACGCTTAGGTAGGCGAGGTTTTCACGAGATACGCTCGCCAGAGATCTATTTGTAGTTCCACCTAGCGGCAAGTTAGGCTAGGTAAGACTAGATAAACATTGAGAGGATATTTCAGGCGAGGAAAAGCTGGCGGTTGTGCACGTCGCCTTTGCGTTTTATGACGACTCCCGTTGTTTTTTTTTATTGTGAAATAAGCTGAAATCTACTTCCGGCTCGCGTCCGTTTCATTGCACACTTTTTTCTCGCCTTCGCCTCTCGCTATCTCGAAAACATGAGCGCGACCGTGCTAGCGTGTAAAAAAAACGGGCCACTGTTTTCTTTGGATGATGTGTCCAATGCCTCTCCATAGTCTTCTCATGGTGATGGTAACCATTCCACATGATTATGCCATGCCACATGAATATTCATGTATGCGAATGTGAGGAAGTTTTTGTTCTTGTAGCGAGTCCATTTCTAGTAAATCATCTTTTCATCTTTTTAAACAATTTGTTCCGCTTTTTTCTGATACAAGAATTATTTAGCCTGCTGGCCATTCATCGACTTAATGAGTTAAGGGTTTGTTAAAGACGGATTCATAGCTCTCGGACGATTCCGTATGTGCTGCACTCAAAAAGTGCCAGTATCTGTAAACTCCATGAGCCTGTGGAAACCCATATGCGCTACCAAGTTCTTGAAACGGGGAGTGGAAAGAAAGGAACATACAAAACACTAACGGACACCACCAGAACGATGGCAATATTAAGATGGGCGGCGAACAAGCCAGTTTTTAGTGTTGCGGGCTGGGACTGAACTCAATACATCGTCAGATCTTGAGTCCGCGGCTCTTTTAAATGAACTAACCCTCATAGTGACAGCCGGTCACTGCTATGAAGAGTTAATGTAGGATAGAGCAGCAGAAAATTTCTCACTGCTATGAAGAGTTAATGTAGAATAGAGCAGCAGAAATTTTCTCACTGCTATGAAGAGTTTATGTAGAATACAGCAGCAGAGGTGTTCTCCCTGCTATGAAGAGTTAATGTAGAATAAAGCAGCAGAATTTTTCTCACCGCTATGAAGAGTTAATGTAGAATAGAGCAGCAGATCTTTTTCTCACTGCTATAAAGACTTAATGTAGACAAGAGCAGCAGAATTTTTGTCACTGCTATGAAGAGTTAATGTAGGATAGAGCAGCAGAAATTTTCTCACTTCTATGAAGAGTTAATGTAAAATAGAGCAGCAGAAAATTTCTCACTGCTATGAAGAGTTAATGTAGGATAGAGCAGCAGAATTTTTCTCATCGCTATGAAGAGTTAATGTAGAATAGAGCACAGATCTTTTTCTCACTGCTATAAAGACTTAATGTAGAAAAGCAGCAGAATTTTTCTCGCTGCTATAAAGAGTTAATGTAGAATAGAGCAGCAGAAATTTTCTCGCTGCTATAAAGAGTTAATGTAGAAAAGAGCAGCAGAATTTTTCTCGCTGCTATAAAGAGTTAATGTAGAATAGAGCAGCAGAATTTTTCTCGCTGCTATAAAGAGTTAATGTAGAATAGAGCAGCATAAATTTTCTCGCTGCTATAAAGACTTAATGTAGAAAAGAGCAGCAGAATTTTTCTCGCTGCTATAAAGAGTTAATGTAGAAAAGAGCAGCAGAATTTTTCTCGCTGCTATAAAGAGTTAATGTAGAAAAGAGCAGCAGAATTTTTCTCGCTGCTATAAAGAGTTAATGTAGAAAAGAGCAGCAGAATTTTTGTCACTGCTGTAAAGAGTTAATGTAAAAAGAGCAGCAGAATTTTTGTCACTGCTGTAAAGAGTTAATGTAGAAAAGAGCAGCAGAATTTTTGTCACTGCTGTAAAGAGTTAATGTAGAAAAGAGCAGCAGAATTTTTCTCACTTCTATGAAGAGTTAATGGAGAATACAGCAGCAGATTTTGTTTCCTCCTGTTACGATAATAGCATGCTGAAAATTGATGAAACTGAAGTATGGAACAAACCATCTGTCAGTGGCTGCAGTGTTCATTCTTGACCATTCAGTTCTTTGACGGATGTAATGCTTACCACGGAAAAGAAAAATGCCTGATCCTGCTGAAAAGATTTTTTTTTTCACAGTATGATCTTATTTGGAATTTGACAGAATCCACCTTAGGGGGTTGCCGGTGGTAATTATGCAGTTGTTTGAAAGAGTTTAAAATTAAATTAACTTAATTAATTAAATTAAGAATTCATATAAACTTGTTTTATTTCTTTCAAGTAAAAGAAAATAATAGTTATAATAACGATAATAATAATAATAATAATAGTAATAATAATAATAATAATAATAATTACATTATGTATTCGGCGCCTAATCTTGACAATTCAAATCAAAGTGCACTCACGCAGCAGACATGCGCATGCAATCGACAAAAGACTACCTTACAATGTTTAACATTTTAAAAAAAAGGACCTAGACATGTATTATTAGCAGTTCGTAATTCACAAATGCATCACAAAGAGTTGAACATCAGTATACACACGCAAACATAGGAATTTTTTTAATAAAAGACTGTATACATATCCACAGACACTATATACATATCCACAGAGATAAATAGCCACATCCAAACAAATAATCATACTTTATTGGGTGCAGTTTTTTTTTAACAAGAACATAAACACAAGATGTCAAAAAAGAGAACATGTATTTTTGATGTTGCACTGGGACTGCGCCACGGGTTTCCACCAATGGTACACAGCGCAGCCATTATCTTTTAAATAGCGTGCGAACTCTCTCTCCCTCAATCCATGCAAATGATCTAGCCTATCGCATGTAAATCATTGAGCTATCTGTATTAAGTATGAAAATTAAATGTCCACCTTCGCATGACTGTCTATGCAGAACTAGATCGGGGCTGTTTGTGTTCTATCGCAGGTTCAGTGGGATATGTTTAAATCATTAATTATCCTTTCTGTTCACGAATGTTCGTTGTTGTATACAGGCCAGAGACGCGACGGTGACTTGATACTTATTGGGCAGGCTATTCGATTTATTGTATTTATTTATGTATTATATTTTCTTTCTTTTTTTCTCTCTCTCTCTTTATTTATTTATTAATTTGTATCATGTGGCCTGTTCAGCAGGTTCTTCGATGTAATGTAGCTATAGATGTATCTCGTTTTCCTTTGTCTTCCTATTTATTCATTCATATTGTCTGTGTGGTTTTGTTGTTGTTGTTGTTCTTTGGCGGGTCACAATGGAATTTCCGTGGGAAGTATGGTTTGCTCTTCTCGGGGATAGCACCGTCGCCGCAGTGCCATGCACCTTTCTTTTTCTTTTTTTTCTATGGATGCGTGCTGTTTATCTATGAAAGCAGATACGAATCAGAAAAACACAAAATAGAAGAAGAACGCGTATTTAATGTAACAAAAGAAGACAGGCCCACATTTTCCGCCAATTGGCCTTTTGTCAAGCCGAATATTTGCGCCTGTCTTGTTTTGTTATATACACTGTATTAAATACGCGTTCTGCGTCTTGTGTGTGTGCGTGTGTGTGTGTGTGTGTATGTGTTGTGTGTGTGTGTGTGTGTGTGTGTGTGTGTGTGTGGTGCGCGCGCGCGTGTGTGTGTGTGTGTGTGTGCGTGTGTGTGTTGTATTTTGTTTGTAGTTGCTCGAGATCTGGCAGTCACTTTGACGCAGATTTCAGTATGAAAGCAGACTTAACTTTTTTTTTTTCCTTTTTTTTTTTTTTTTTTTTTTTTTTTGATGGAAACCTACTCCTTTTCGCCGTGGGATTTTTAACATGCGCCGAATGCACATGGAATCTCGATTTATCGTCAAAACAACAACGCTTTAGACTACATGTCAGCCCTTCGACTCCCGAACCCTGTCCAGCAGCATCCTGCATTGTCAACCGTGCTGGCAAAGCAAAAACTTGACTCTTTTGCAGGAAGCTGGTGGATAGGGTGCGGGGATCAAAAGGGTTAAGATCTAGAAGTAGAAGGGGTGGGGAAGATGGACGGGAAGAAAAAAATCGTCTGTCTGTTCCATTATTTGATCCCGGGATTTTTGGCGTCTTAAGTAGGTGTATCAACCACAAGACCACACACACTTGTGTTAGAGCCAAGTCATTTCGCTTAATTAACGCACTTTACATAAATTTAAAAACTGGGTCTATCTGAATATCCTATGCAAATTAGTTGCCTATTTTCCATCTACTTATCCCACATGAATATTCATGTTAAGCGCGATCAGCGCTGTTTGTGTCGATGTCGCGTATTCAGTGAAGTATGATAGAATGTTTTTAGTTAGTTTCGGTTAAGATGCCCGTCACGGTTTCAGTTTCAGTTTCTCAAGATGACGTCTCCGCGCTCGGAACGAATTCCATATGCACAAACGTCACAGGTACTAGATCTAGGTGCCACGTGTATGTTGACCGTGGCACAAGCCTTAAGCCTGCACATAAACCCATGAGCTGGACAGGTCCTGAGGCCCAACTTAGGTTATGTTTTACCTAGTCTATATTTCATACTGGTATTTTATTTGCTTACCATCGGACTAATCTTGATTACATGTAAATGACACGTGTATGTGTGTATCTTACCTTCAGAAAAGGAACATATATATATATGAAGTAAGTAAGTAAATCATTAAAGGTCTGAATCACAACACAACTAGCTATTCTGTATAAACTCGTTGCCCGTTACAAAGGTGACTTGGCCTTTTGACGCCTGGCCACCTCTGAGGCGAGGGTTCGAACCCAGATGGGAAATAATATTTGATTAAGTTATTATGTCTTGTCATTGTACAGCAGTCAATATACATGTAAATTTTAAACTAGTAAGCTAAGGAAGAACTCAGTTGTGCGTGATATCTATGAACATGAAGTTCGGCTTTTACATACTCATTTAATTAGCAGTTGTGTGTTTGTTTATTCGTTTGTTTATTTGTTCGTTTAATCAGCCAATTATTTGTTAATTTATCAAACTTTTATTGAATCAGCTATTCTTTACAAAAAAAAAAAAAAAAACTTTCTTGTTATTTCTTAATTCGGGCCGCCCACGTGTAGTGAGTGTTGCAGATTCTGCATACTCTTGTCTTCGATGGGTATCACAAAAACACGAAAATAGATCTCAAACAAACACCGAATACGAAGCAGCAGGGAAGTTTCAGTCTTTTTCTCTTAATTTTGTAGTTGGTGTTTGTTAGTTTGTGGTCTTATATTCACGCTTGACAAAGACCAGTTGGCCGAAAATTTGCGCCTGTCTTGTCTTGTTGTATTAAATAAGCGTTCTAATTCTATTTTCTTGTTTTTCTGGTTCTTGTTTGCTTGAACTCGGGCAGTCGCGCTTGTTTTGGATTTCGATGGGTATGTATGTTGGATTTTTTCCCCCACATTTCTGCTTAGTGCTCTTTTTCCCCCAAGGGGGGGGATGTATGACTTAGGAAACACTAATAAAAATGCCAACCCACTGTTGGGGAGAAAAAAAAAAACGGGCCTGAAGGCCACTCCCGTTTTTGACTCTTTATCCAGTTTAATACATTAGATAGGGTCCTCATGTCCGCTGCACAGTTAGCGACAGCTCCGTTCTTCCTCTCTTGAAGCTGTAAGCGACATACTCACATTTTAACCCATTGACTCCCTCACCCTATCTGCCAGCATCCTGCATCGTTTACCCATGACAGCAAAGCAAAAACTTAACCCTTTGGCTCCCTCACCCTATCTGCCAGCAAACTGCATCGTTAGTCATGATAGCAGAGCAAAAGCTTAACCCTTTGACTCCCTCACCCTATCCACCAGCTTCCTGCAGGAAGCTGGCGGATAGGGCGAAGGAGTCAAAGGGTTAAGGTTTTGCAGCTTCTGAACAGGCTGTTTGAGTGAAATGTTTTTTAAACTTTAGGCGACTTTTAATTTGACCGCCTGGATTTGTTAATTCACTATCCATTTTTCACTCGGTCCAACCATATGTCGTACGGGTGTCTGTGTATGGTGATTTTGCCTTCTATGTTAAACTGACCGCCAAAGTGCATACATAATTGAATTAATGAAGTGATGAATAAAAGAGTGAATGAATGTATATAAATAAAGCTACGAAAGTTAAAAAAATGATGTTTTCGTGTTTTTATCCGATCATAATATGACTAAATAAATAAATGAATAAACAAGATAATAAATAAACAAATACGAAGGGGAAAAAAATAAAATGTAACAATTCAAAAAATACGAAAATAGCGAGGAAAAACATTTCATGCGCACGAACAAGAGAAACTTCATTTACGGCGCGGTTACTTTTAAATGTGTTGGAGTCGAGTTTGGATTTTTTTGAAACTTGTCCCAGGATTTATTGCGTTCGTACAGTTCCATAAACGCTGGACCCAGTCTGCTGGCAATTATCCAGCAACTTCTTGAATCTGAATGAAATCTTGAGCGCTTGCAAGATTTTGAAATGAGGACGGGAGTGAGGCGTGGTGATGGTGGTGGTGGTGGTGGTGGTGGTGATGGTGGTGTGGTGGTGGTGGTGATGGTGGTAGTGGTGGTGGTGGTGGTGGTGGTGAATGACTTGTGAAACACAAAGCTGACACTAAACAGAATGTTTGAAGCATTAATAAGATGGGCAGCAAACAGGGCAGGAATGTTGTTTCACTTTATTTTGTTTTGTTCTATTTTATTTCATTTTATTTTATGTCATGTTATGTAATGTCGTGTTCTGTCATGATAAATGTCATACCGTGTTATGATATTTTATTTTACTTCATTTTATTTTTATTTTATTTTATTTTATTTCATTTCATTTTATTTCATTTCATGTCATGTTATATTATATTATATCATGTCATGTGTTGTGTCATGTTAAATGTCATGTGTTATGTTATTTCATTTTATTTTTAATTTGATTTTATTTTACCTTATTTGAATTTGATTTTAGTTTGTTTTTTTTTTTTTTTTTTTTTCATTTCATTTTATTTATTATTTTTTTCATTATAGGCTGGATTGAAGCTGAGATATCAGACCTCGAGTCTAATCTCTTTCAAAAGAACCAGCCAACCCGTGAAAGGAAATCGAGGAAAAATAGCAGAGCGTATTTCTTTACGAACAGCGCGAGTAAAGATTGCGGAACAAGTTTTAGACGAAGAGAACGAAAGCGAAAAGGATAAAATCAAAAGATAATAAAAGAAAAGAATGACGGACACGTTTATTAAACAAATTTGAAATCCAAAACATGCGCGACTGCCCGCGTTCAAGCAAACAGGAACCAGAAAAAAAACACGGACAATAGAATCAGAACGCGTATTTAACACAACCAGACAAGCCAGGCGCAAATTTTCGGCCAATTGGCCTTTGTCAAGTGTGAATGTAAGATCACAAACAAACAAACCAACAAACACCAAATGCAAAAATTAGGAGAAAAAGACTGAAACTTCCCTGCTGCTTCGTCCAGTGGGAAAATTTGCGCCTGTTTTGTCTGGTTGTATTATATTATATAAATACGCGGTCTGATTCTGTTTTCGTGTTTTTCTGGTTCCTAAACAGATCTGGTTCCAAAAGTGTCTGAGATCTAAACAGATATGTGATGATGAGTTCACGTGCCCGAATTAACGGTTCTGTCGAACTTCATTGGCACAGAGGAACGGTGGTTTTTGTTTTTTTGTCTTGTTTCTTTCCTTCCTTCCTTCCTTCTTTCTTTCTTTTTTTTGTTTTGTTTTGTTTTGTTTCTTTCTTTCTTTCCTTCTTTCTTTTTTGCCCAACTGAAACAATTACAATATCAGAGGATAAAGAAGGAGATGAACGAAAAAATAAAGAAAAGCAAACAAAAACACACACGAACACAACAAACACCACCACCAATACAACACACACACACACACACCACACAACACACACGGCATACAAAATGCAAGCCGGTGTACGCAGCATCATAGATATAAAATCTAACAATTGCATATCACTTTCATAGAATTGATACGAAATTTCAAAATGCCAGAGTACTGTCAAGTTTATTCAAATAATGTAATTAGTTCTCAGCTTCGATTCTTGATTTGAAATGAAGCGAACAGTTGGTAATATGAGGCTTTTTAGCTCGTGTCAGAAAATATACATTTCATTATAATTATGTACAATTTAACAAGTGACAAGACGTCAAATTTTGGAAGCAGGAAAATGTATTTTTCATTCTATGTAAAGTTTAGCAAGCAACAGGGTTAAATCAAATGTACCGATTTAAATTAAGACGATCGTCATATAGGTCTACATATATAAAAATGTTTTCCGTAAGTAATAGTATCTAAAACATAAATATATTCTATTTAGTTCACCCGTTCATCCGAAGCACGTTTGATGTCTCAACATTCGGCGTGCATGGCATTGGAAAAAAAAAAAAAGAAGCAGAACTTTCTTTGGATAAATAAATAAATAATTAAATAAATAAATAAATAAATGAATAGATCTAAATACCATTGGAATGAGCAAAAAAAAATAGAATGGAATGAACAAACATAAATGACTAAATAAATAAGTAAAATGAAATCAAGGCGTTAATTTCACTGCTGTTGACAATGTTCATAATGTAAGTAGCTAGATAGTAGATAGGTACGTAGGTAGGTAGATTTGTAAAATGTAACGTTCTGTTTAAACACACAAATAAACAAACAAACAAACAAACAAACAAACAAAACAAAACAAAACAAAACCATCGAATCTATACAACTTTTTATCTTTAGAACTCTGATATGCAAAACATGTAAACTGTTGTAGGAACATAGGGATTCAATTATTGTGGTTTCATACTCGTATTCATAAAATTTATTATTATTATTATTATTATTATTATTATTATTATTATTATTATTATTATTAATAATATCATTAATATTATTATTATTATTTTATTATCATCACAATCATGATCGTTATCATCATTCTTCTTCTTCTTCTTCTTCTTATTACTATTATTGTTATTGTTGTTGTTATTATTATTACTATTATCATGATTATTATTACTATTATTCTTTTTATATTTATTATCATTTTTATTATTATTATTATTATTGTTATTATTATTACAAGTAGTGATGATGTTTTTATTTTGATTTCAGTTTCTTTGATTATGCATACTTACGTTTGTATGTAGACATTTTCGTTCATTTTCTTCTTCAGTCGCCATTGCCGTCCACTTTTTTGTCAGTTGATAATAAATATCATTCGCATAATTGTTAATGATGATAATCATTATGCTAATGATTCTCTATTTACTTTTGTTTTTTCGCTCGTTGTTTTCTTTGTGTCTTGCATTGTAAATTAAACAAAAACACATGCTCTCTCTCTCTCCCTCTCCCTCTCTCTCTCGCTCTCGCTCTCTCTGCATGTGTGTGTGTGTGTGTTGTGTGTGTGTGTGTGTGTGTGGTGTGTTGTGTGTGTGTGGTTGTGTGTGTGTGTGTGTGTGTGTTTGTTGATGGTGGAGGTGGTGGTTGTCATTTCTTATTGTTTGTTGTTCAGTAACATTTGTGGCTGTGTGTGTGTGTGTGTGTGTGTGTGTGTGTGTGTGTGTGTGTGTGTGTGTGTGTGTGTGTGTGTGTGTGTGTGTGTTGTATGTGTGTGTGTGATGGTGGTGGTGGTGGTTGTCATTAAATTAAACAAAAACACATGCTCTCTCTCTCTCTCCCTCTCCCTCTCTCTCTCTCTCACGCTTCTCTGCATGGTGTGTTGTGTGTGTGTGTGTGT
>CM060309.1:73301533-73304033 GCA_030674185.1 Monoplex corrugatus | reverse complement strand
CTGATTGTTGGCATCTTTCAAGTAAGACTGTTTTACTACACATTGAAATGTCTTTAATTTGGATTAATAAATGAATAACGTACTACATTTGATTTGCATTTTACTACGATGAAGCCTAGTTTGTTCCAGTGACATTGTTACAAAGATAGAATATAAAACCCCTATAATAGATAGAATCTCAGAACCTTGCCAAAGCATTGTGTTTCATCATCATCATCATCAAGTGCCTTGCCAAAATGCGTTGGCGATCATGGCCCCCAAATGTATCTATCCCTTGTTGCCGCATGCACATCAGCCACTCTGCAAGTCCGTCCAGTATGTTTTCCCTGGGTCTGCCTGGTGCTCTCATGGGGTTTATGAATATAAAACAGTTATGCAAGGTAGGATCTCAGAACCTTGCCGAATGCATGGGACTTATGTGCAAACTTAAAGCTTATATATGCCATGGCCATTTTGGATCTTCTCCCCAATCACATCGCATCAGAAGTGTCAGCGCATAATTATGCAGTTGATCTCGAAGTCGGAAACGTTATCTTGAGAAACTGAATCTGAAATTGAAATTGTACTAAATTAGTGTTGTGATCATCAGCGAAATAGTGTAAAGTGCCGTTCTCCCAAATAAATATCTGTGCACAGATTTGGACCGCGGATGGCGGCAGGGTAAACCGTATACCTTTCTCTCTTTATGTCTCTGGCGAGATGTAGCAGGGAGTGAGGGGCCGATGCCGGCAGCCCCCTTGTATCTTCGTGTATCGGGCTGGAGGGATTTCGTTCCCTCCTTATCTCTGTCCCAGGAATTCATTACTATACACATGTACATGAAGGCCCTCACAGCTCGTGCCTGGATACAAACACAGAGCACGCGCGAACACACACACACACACACACACACACACACACACACACACACACACACACACACACACACACACACACACACAGAGCAGTAATTGCTGTGCTATACCTGTTCCTCCCTATCAGTGTGGTTCAGGAGCCAAGTGCACACAACCCGTGAACCCCCATCATAAATAAACGACGTATTAAAAGTCCTCCCCGCTGTTTGAAGTTTGCAGCACTTTTGAACGGGCATTTATTTCAACTTTTTTTCCCCAGTTTTTAAGTAAATGCTTTTATTTATAGAGATTTAGTGATGGACTCATCATCAGTAACATCAACAAACATTGCTGTTTCTTTGTAAGAAGAAGTGCGAGTCAACAACGTATTACAGAATGCGCTCTAGTGTTCTGCTCACTGTCACCTTAACTCAAGAGTATAGCTATGTTGATTGTGGATTTTGGAGTTCTGAATTTGTTCCAAAAAGATTTATCGGGCAGTTCCTTATGTGCTCCACCTGATCTAGCAGTAAGTAGATGTTAAGAGTTTGCACAAAATCCTATGAGCTGGCAACGTTTAAAATGAGAAGCAGGGGGAAAGGGAACGGAACTTATGAAACACTGATACAGCCGATTGAAGCTTTAAGACGGGCAATCGACAGAACAAGTTTTATGTTACAGGCTTGGATAAAACTCCAGATATCAGATCTCGAGTTCCTCCTGCCCCTCCCTCCTCCCGTGGGGATGCCTGGGACACTTTCAGTGTAAATAGTATTCCATCTTTTGGAAATTTTGTGCTAGAAATTTCCTCTTTTCTGCATTATCTTTGTTTCTCATAGCAAGATCAATAGTCATCTGATGCACAGTCATTACCGTTAAATGAGATAGGTCAACTGTGTGTGTGTGGTGTGTGTGTGTGTGTGTGTGTGTGTGTGTGTGTGTGTGTGTGTGTGTGTGTGTGTGTGTGCGTGTGTGTGACAGAGACAGAGACAGAGACAGACAGACAGAGAGAGAGACAGAGAGAGACAGAGACAGAGAGACAGACAGACAGACAGAGACAGCGAGTGAGCGAGAGAGCTGAGCGGTAGGCCTTCTCATGGCAAGATCAGTATTAATAGTCATCAGATGCGCAGTCGCTACCATTAACATTGATCAGGTAACGGGACTGGTCAACACTGTGTGTGTGTGTGTCCCTGTGTGTGTGTGTGTGTGTGAGAGAGGAGAGAGAGAGTGTGTGTGTGTGTGTGTGTGTGTGCCGTGGTGTGTGTGTGTGTGTGTGTGTGTGTGTGTGTGTGTGTGTGTGTGTGTGTGTGTGTGTTTTGTGGACAGAAACAAAAACTTTGTACAGTACTCATATCAAGATCGATAATAGTCAACGGACGCCCAATCACTACCATTGTTAATTAACATTGATCATGTAACGAGACAAGCCAAAACTCAGTGTGTGTGTATGCGTGTGTGTATGTGTGTGTGTAAGTGTATGCGTGCGTGCGTGCGCGTGTGTGTGTGTAAGTGTATGCGTGCGTGCGTGCGCGTGTGTGTGTGTGTAAGTGTATGCGTGCGTGCGTGCGCGTGTGTGTGTATGTGTGTGTGTGTTTGTGCGTATGTGTGTGTGTGTTCATAATATTCATCGAATTTCATTGTGACAATTTCCTCGTAACAGGACT
>CM060309.1:73281533-73296533 GCA_030674185.1 Monoplex corrugatus | reverse complement strand
TTTTACACGTTTAGGGCAGTATTACCCAGTTTTATCCCTTCAGTGTATATGCCTATCAGTACGTTTAAGTCAGGTTCTTGCAAAAAAAAAAAGTGGAAACAGCTCAAAGCCACATTATCTCTGTATTTTGCGGATATTTTTCATTGCCATATAAGCCAAACTGTCCCATATCAATAGACACACACTGAAAAAGAAACATGGACTAAGTTACGGTTATCGATTTTTGTTCTTACGAGTACGCAGAAAGTCGATCGATTCTTTGAATTTTTAACAATTGTAGCATTTTGTGTGACGATGAACATACACACGACTTTGATGAAATCAGTCACTGTGCAGTGCGGACAGTGATAGATTGTTACAACAATGTAAACAAAACAAAAAATTGAACTCTTGTCAAGGGTTCCTGAGAGAATGCTGCTCACACCTTACCCCCCCCCACCCCCCCCAAAAAAGGGCTGATTTGAAGCAATGTTGTTGTTGTTTTTGTTGAAGTTTTCGGTTTTCCCCCGTGGGGAAGCCGGGGGCTCTTTGAGTATAAATCGCCACCTTCTGGAAATTTTGTGCTAGAAATTTCCTCTTTTCTGTCCCCTCCCTACATTTTCAGTCTTGTTCCTGTGCTTTCTGCCATTTCTTCCTATCATTTTCTGCCATACTGGTCCATTCACCTGTATGTGTTTGATAAAGTCTTACGTACTTTCTCTTAGCATTGATAATTGGGTACATGCATTAAGTACTTTTTGGGCTCTAGGGATATGAGATTTTCGAAAGCGATTTTAGGTAATTTAGGCCTGTTTTTATATTTGTTTTCGTGTCCTTAGTTATATTTCAATTTGTATTCAGTTTATTTTTTTAATTCCCTGTGTGATAAATTGGACGGATTGGTCAACGCCTTAGATTATGTGCGCGAATGCATTGATGTGTGTACTACATTTTGTTTCCCTTTTTTTCATTCCTGTTGAAAGTATTGTGTATATTTTGAAATGGTTGTAGACTGATACGGCTCTACGCAGTCGGCTGGGCTTTAAACATCAATAACAATAACAACAATAAAAAACAGTAATCGGCTGGGCTTTAAACAAAAAATAACAGTAACTGTAATCTTTTCGGTTTGTGTCGTGCGTTACCTTCCGAACTTTTGTTCTTTTGCAATTACTTTAACGGTCTGCGTTGTTTACCATAGTTTGGTAAAAAGATCCAGCATGAAACGCTGAGATAACCGTGTCCACAATAATTATTGTGGTCACATACAACAACGACAGTTTTACTTTCGGTTTCTCAAAACAACGTCCCCGGGCTCTGTGTGAAATTCCTACATGCACGCGCTGACGGCACATAATTATGCCATGCGGTGGGAGAGCATCCACGCTTAGAATACAGTTCCTAATGCATTGACGGCATAGATGCTGTGTAATGGGAGAAGATCCGAAGTGATCGTGGCACAAACCCTGAAGCCTTCACATAAGCACTAACAACCACTCTCTCTCTCTCTCTCTCTCTCTCTCTCTCGCTCACACACACACACACACACACACACACACACACACACACACATACACACACACACACGCACGAACACTCGCACGTGCTCCGATCGCATATGAAATAGTCTCTCCCTCTCCCCCCCCCTTTTTTTTTTCTTTAAGGAATTGGAGATTTATAAAGGAATAGTTTGAAAAAGAGAAGAAAGGAAACGAACAAAAGATAAAAGAACGGAAAAAAGGGAGAGAGAGAGAGAGAGAGAGAGAGAGAGAGAGAGAGAGAGAGAGAGAGAGAGAGAAGAGAGAGATTAGTAAGTAGAAAGAAAAAAATTATGCTATCCCTGTTGAAGATTTTCTTGTGGCGAAACAAATCAAATAATCAGTTAGGTCATTCAAAAGAAAGTATGCAGAATTTCCCGTCCCATTTTCTGTTTGTTTATTTTTTATTTATTTTAAGTAAAACGTTTGTTTATTTATTCATGTGTTTATTTTTTTCTATCCCCATTGTTAATTATATTTATAATGAAAGAAAAAGATGACGAAAGCAGAAAAAGTTAATGGAAAAGAAACAAAAATACATAGATAAATAAAGAAATGAAATAGAATTCAATAAATAAATGTTTAATTAATTAATTAATTGATGAATAATATAGACACAATAGATGAAATAGAATAAATTTATGTAAACTTGTGTTATTTATTAACTTGTTTATTTATCTGTTTGTTTATTTATCTTTTTTATTTATTTTTTTATTTTATTTGCTGGGCTTCGTCGTACGTGTTTTTCGAATAAATAAGAAGGTGAAGAAATAAATTCATTAACAAATAAATAAATAAATAAAAAAAATTTTGAACATCTATAACGTACACTTGTACTTTACATTCACGAAGGAAAAATAAGAGAGGGGATGAAACAGTTAAAAAAAAGCAGGTTTACGACAGTCGCGAGGGGAAGGGGGAAGGGGGAGAAAGAAAGAGGGGAGGGGAGGGGAGGGGAGGGGAGGTACCTTTACTGTAACCGACATGCGTACACTTCGAATCCAAATACATAAAAAAACAAAAAAACAACAACAGTAGGCAACAGCGGCAATACGCCAGTTAATTTTCTTTCTTCACGAATCGCTTGCGTGAAACAGATGTGCGATTGTTGAGACCGTTTCACGCTGAGCGAGAGTTATAGCTCATTAAACAGAATAGCGCGATTTCCTTTAATATCCTTTTCTCTTTCTTTCTTTTTTTCCCCCCCTAGTAGAATCGGTCATGTGTCGCTCATAATGTTCACGCGGGGACAGCTCATAATTTTTACACGCTGAATGAGGTTACACAACTTTTTTGAAAGCCGTCCCTTAAAAAAACGAAAAAAAAAAATTAATTAAAAGAAAGGTAAATGATACGGAGCGACCCTTGGCGTGTGTATTTTTACGATCCTCCTGTGTCGGCGAGGACTAAACGTGCCGTGAATTGGGGAGGAGGGTGGTGGTGGTGGTGCTGTTTACTGTTTACCAAATCGATCAGTGTTCTTGCCTACCTTTCTCTCTCTTTCTCTCTCTCTCTTTCTCTCTCTCTCTCTCTCTCTCTCTCTCTCTCTCTCTTTCTCTCTTTTTTTTGTTTGTTTTTGTTTTTGTTTTCAGGTTTCCTTAAAACTGCAGGACCCTGACATGTTCTATAGGATTTGTAACGTGTGTAATTTCCTTTGTTTTTCATGTGAAATCTTGTATGTCTTCAGAGGGTTATAGCCCTGATATGGATGGCTCTATGCAGTCTGCTGGGCTTTAATTAAACAAAAAATAGCAGTAACAGGAAGGGTTTGAAATAATGTATATGGTCCACATGGGGGGTCGAACCCACGACCTCCGCGTTATCAGCACGGGCGCTCTAACCAACTGAGCTAGTGGGCCGCACATTGGCGACGAGGATGGGATTCGAACCCACGCGGGGAGAGAAGAGGGAGGGTTTGCCGTTTAGAACTTGTTCAAGAGAGATTCATCGCAATCGGACAGTTCCGTACACGCTCAATCCAAACCTGCCAGCTGTTGTCTATAAGCAGACTCGCTTGATCCTGCACAGAATCCTAAGCGCTGGCAAGGTCTTGAACAGGGGAGCAGGAAAGGGCGGGGGGGGGGGGGGGGGGGCAAAGGAAGATCTTTGAGACATAAAGCTGACACCACCGAAATGATGGAAACAGTAAGATGGGTAGAGGACAGTTATATATGTGTGTGTGTGCATAACGGTGTGTGGATAGCTCTTATTATGCTCTGTAATGTAATTGTCATTAAACATTATATAAGATGACTATATATATATATATATTATGCTGAACAACATTGTACGATGAACAGGAGGACTAAGTTTACTTAAAGCCTATATTATGCACGTGCTAGATATTGATATTGTGTATGTGATTTATGATTACCCCAATGCACAGTAAGAATGATGTAACATTGTTTGTGCAAACTTGTTCGATTAAAAAAAATTGAAAAAAAAAAAAAAACGATGGGCAGAGAACAAGCCAATGTTTAAAACCCTTTGACTCCTGCATCCTGTCCACCAGCATCCTGCATTGTCAACCATGCTACCAAAGCAAAATATTAACCCTTTGATTCCCTCGCCCTATCTAACGGCTTCCTGTAGGAAGCTGGTGGATAGGGTGAGGGAGTCAAAAGGTTAAGATTTTGCATAGGTGGATAGTGTGCGGGAGTCAAAGGATTAATGCTGCAGGCTTAGACAGAACTCATGGCGTTAGCTCCTGATTCCACGGCTTTTTCAGAAGAACCACCCAGGGGGAGGGGAGGGGAAGGGAAGGGACATGTGAAACACTAAAAGCTGGCACCACCAGAGTGACAGAAACATTAAGAAGACCGGCAGCGAAAACAGGTCAGCTTTTTGGTGGTGATAAAGTACACCAGTCCCAGTTAACCCTTTGACTTTCACACCCCTATCCATCAACTGCAAAAACGTAACCCTTTGACTCCCGCACCCTATCCATCAACTGCAAAAACTTAACCCTTTGACTCCCTCACCCTATCCACCAGCTTCCTGCAGGAAGCTGGTGGATAGGGTGAGGGAGTCAAAGGGTTAAGTTTTTGCCTTGCTGTCATGGTTGGCAACGCAGGATGCTGGTGGACAGGGTGTGAGAGTCAAAGGGTTTAAAAACAAACAAACAAAAACAAACAAAACAAACAAATAAACGAAAACCGCAGGTGTAACTTGTAAGGCATGAAACATGCTTTCCCATCGATATATCTGCGACCACGTGTGACGCATGATACACCTAGTAGCCTACCTACGCACGCGCGACACGCGATGGTGAGTATGGCAACGCTTTTCGAGTCACATGTTTTGGCATGTTTGACACCGCAGAGCCTCAAAACGCCCATCATGCGATGTTCTACATGTGTCTGTCTGTCCTTGTCCGTCACTCACACGTTCACTCATTCCTGTGACACTCACGAAAAAAGAGAAGACGCAGTCTGTTGAAGCTTTTATCTAGACACAGCGGAATTCGTTTGTAATCATTGTCGACATGGGGGTAAGCTGAATCAAACCTCTCGTGCCTCGATATCAATCCTAACTTGCAAAAAAAAAAAAAAAAAAAAAAAAAAAAAGATATATATACATATGTATCGTATATACATATGTACGTCTTTATATTATGTATATATTGGCTTGTACACTACCCATCTTAACCCTTTGACTCCCGCACCCTGTTCACCAGCATCCTGCATTGTCAACCATACTAGCAAAACAAAAACCTAACCTATGTGTATAAAACCTAACCTATGTGACTCTCTCACCCTGTCCAGACAGGAAGTTTGTGGAAAGGGTGAGGGAGTCAAAGGGTTAAGTTTTTGCAGTTGGTAGACAGGATGAGGGAGTCAAAAGGTTAAGTTTTTGCACTTGGTGGATACGATGCGGGAGTCAAAAGATTAATGCTGCCATCCATTCTGGGTGTGTCAGTATTTCATTGGTGCTGTTCCATTTCCAGTTTTCGGATCTCGCCAGGGCATAAGAGTTTTCCGCCAGCTCAAGGTGTCTGCCAGATAACTGCTGTCAGATTTAGGTGGAACACATATGGGATTGTCCGAGTGCAAGGAACATCTCTTGAACAAGGTGAACTCGGACTGCCAGTTTGCCAGAAAATCATCAGGAAAAACCCCCACATGGTTTGAGACAGTTATTGAACCATAAAAGATCGGCCCCACAATTCTTCCCGGGTCACGCAATCTACATACATTCATACCTTTTTGAAAACTGAAGAAGTACTATGGTGCAGAGAGAGAGAGAGAGAGAGAGAGAGAGAGAGAGAGGAGAGAGAGAGAGAGAGAGCCAGACAGACAGACAGACAGAGACAGATAGACAGACAGACAGATAAATAGAGTGTGAGAGACAGAGACAGAGAGAAGACGAACAGACAGACAGACAGACACACACACACACACATTCACACGCACATACACACACGCACACACACGCATGCACAGACACACACAACAGACCACACACACACACACACACACACACACACACACGCACACACACCACACACAGAGCAGAGAGAGAGAGAGAGAGAAGAGAGAGAGAGAGAGAGACGGGGAGACGGAAAGAGACAGAGAGAGAGGCTTGGAATTTGTTGAAATAGCATTCATCGCACTCAAATGATTCCATACGTGCTCCATCCAAGTCTGTCAGCAATAATCTGTCAGACTCACCGAACTTCCTCAAAACCTACGTGCTGGCGAGATCTTGAATTGGGGAGGGGATGGGTTGGAGAGAAAAAGACCTACGAAATACGAAGCTGACCCATGAGAATGATGGAAATATTAAGATGAACCACGAACAGGCCAGTTTTAATATTGCGGGCTGGGACTAAACTCGAGATATCACTCTTGAGGCCACAGCTCTATTAAAAGAACCGTTTCGCGTTAAACGCAGTACAACGGCTGTCTGTTATTGTTGCTACATAATTGGATCCCACGCGAACATTCATTGGGATGTAGATGTTATTTTCAACACCAGTGTCCAGTTAACGGCAGCAATCATTTTAAGACATTTCACACACACACACACACAGACACTTCTCATCGTATGGATTTGCCAGTAACAGCTTCTCTCAGTATAAAACGCCATCACCCCCCCCACCCCCCCCCCACACACACATACACACACATACACACCTTCTCTCACCCCCCCCCCCCCCCAGCTGTCGCTCGCGCGAAGTGCAAAACAGCGCGGGAGTTATCACGTATGATGGAACGAAATGCATCTTTTTAGGAGAATGTGTGATGAACAGTGTGAGTATATACTTGTGCTTTTCTTTATGGATTAAACATGAATGTATTATGCAATTTGAATGTACGTGACGGATTTGACATCTCCTCCCCACGCGCACACAAAATGTGCTCACGCAAGCACACACAGATGCAAATGTATATGCATGCATGCATGTTTACACACACACTCACACGCTTGTCTAAAAGCGCTT
Source organism: Monoplex corrugatus (assembly GCA_030674185.1). Taxonomy (NCBI): domain Eukaryota; kingdom Metazoa; phylum Mollusca; class Gastropoda; order Littorinimorpha; family Ranellidae; genus Monoplex; species Monoplex corrugatus. Next base: position 73,289,573 of record CM060309.1, on the reverse strand, counting down.
TTCGTGTGAATGGACGTTAAAAAGAAAAGCAAAGAAACAAACAAAAAAGAAAACTAACATGCATACACACACACGGCGCGCGCGCGCGCGCGCACACACACACACACACACACACACACACACACACACACACACACACACACACACACACACATACATACATACACACACCACACACATAGAGTATTTAACGGAATTTAGAGCGAAGTTCCATCGAGATAAGCGGTACGCTTTTGTCAATGATAACTTCATCTCTAATAGTAAAACAGCTGTTCTGTTCAGCAGCTAACTAAAATTACAGCTGGTCGTCTGTACATTCTGATAAAATGTCTCTGATGAAATCGGGAGCAATTACCGCAGTATTCAATGTAAGTATGCATTATGTACAAGCACGAGCGAGGGGTGCAGAGGGAGAGAGAACGAGTCTCTCTCTCTCTCTCTCTCTCTCTCTCTCTCACACACACACGCACACACACACACACACACACACACACACACACACACACACACACACACACACACACACACACACACACATCATATATATATATATATATAGATACAAATTTACATATACACACAAACACACAAACACACACAAACACACACAAACACACACACGCACGCACACACATATGTAGTCACGCAAGCACACATACACTTATACACAGACAGAGAGAGAGAGAGAGAGAGAGAGAGAGAGAGAGGGAGAGAGAGAGAGGAGAGAGAGAGATGGGTGTGTGTGTGTAAGGCAGATACAGAGAGAGAGAGAGCCAGGAGACAGAGAGGTGGGAGAGAAAGAGGGGAGAGAGAGAGGGAGGGAGGCAGACAGAGACAGAGGAAGGGAAACACAAAGAGAGGAAGGGGGGGGGGACACAGAGAGAGAAAGAGAGAGAGAGAGAGAAAGACAGAGAGAGAGAGAGACAGAGACAGAGAGAGAGAGCTAAGCTAAGCTAAGCTAATCTTCTCGTCGCACTCAACGAACCGCAAATGATTGAACATTGCTCGCTTAATCTCTAATCAATAATTACTTGTGTTTTCTGTTCTCATCATGCTAATGCTATAAAGCTCGCCTCTCGGAACGAAATTATTCCGTTTTACGAACGCGTTTCGAAAAACCGAAAAGTAACACGAACGAACCTGCATCCATTTTTCTTCTTTTTTTTTTACTTTTTTTTTTTAACATCCAAATACTTTGGCCTCAAAAGACCGAGCGATGAAGGTTGTTTTTCTACAGCTCGTGCGTGTTTTCATGGGAACAGCTTAATCGTGGAAATTAAGCGTTTGAACCAGTTAAAGGACGCGTGTGTGTTTCAGCGATGCGACACGTTGGTTGTTTTGTGGGGTGTGCTGCTGCGTTGGTTTTTTGAACGATGCCGTAAAGATGCTGTCGCTCGTTGCTCGTTTGTGGCGCTTTTCTTTGTTTTGAATGCTTGACGTGGTCTGACGGTGATGTTGGTGATTTGGTAGATTGATAGACAGACAGATGGATGAAGTGATAGATGGGTGGAGTGATAGAGTGATTGATGGAATAATGGATGAAATGATGGGCGGATGAATAGATGGATGGAGGGATGGATGGAATATGAATACCAAGATATTTTAAATTACTTAAAACGCATTTAGGCGTGTGAAACAGAACACAGTGAAGGCAGCAACAACAACGACGATGACGACAACAGCAGCATTAATAATAATAATAATAATAATAATAACAACAATAATATAATAATAATAAGAAGAAGAAAAATAAAAGAATTTCACTTCTACAGCACTAACAACCCATGTCAAAAGCATGGTCGTAGCACTTTGCAGGAATAAATCAAACAATGCACATGCGTGTACACACACACACACACACACACACACACACACACACACACACACATACACGTACACACATACACACACAAACACACACATACACACACACACGCACAAACACACACAAACACACACGCACACACAAACACACACGCACATACACACACACACACACATACACACACACGCACATACACAAACAAACACACACGCACATACACACACAAACACACACACAAACACACACACAAACACACACACACACACATAAACACACACACACACATAAACACACACACACACATACACATAAACACACACACACACATAAACACACACACACACACATACACACACACATACACACATAAACACACACACACACACACACACACACACAGGATGCTGAGCTAGAGTACATACCTTCTAAGCGTGTGACCCTTGTCATCCTTTATCACCCACTCTCTATACTAGTACTTAACGCATTGTGTGTGTGTGTGTGTGTGTGTGTGTTGTAGCGGTGCCGACACCCCCCAGGCTGACCCCCAGCAAGATGACCCTCAGGAAACACAAGCCCAACCGGAAGCCCCGCACTCCTTTCACCACCTCCCAGCTGCTGTCCTTGGAGCGCAAGTTCCGGGAGAAGCAGTACCTGTCTATCGCCGAAAGGGCCGAGTTTTCCTCCTCTCTGCAACTTACGGAGACACAGGTGAGTTGGTGATGGCGTCTTGTTTCAGTTTCAGTTTCAGTTTCTCAAGACGACGTCTCCAAGCTCGGAACGAATTCCATAGGCACTATCGTAACGTCACAGGGACCATGAAGCTGGAGGTTAGGCTGAGGGAATCAGAGGGTTAAATTTTTGCAGATGGTGGATAGGGTGAGGGAGTGAAAGGTTAAGCAAAAGTCCCAAGTCCATATCATGTAACAAACGGCCTCGTATTTAACGTATTAGATGACTACACACAGAACTTACACTGGCCTTAAATTAAGCGTTCGCGCGTTTGATATTTTGACTGTGTGTGATTTCACTTGTCCCGCTATGGCTGCGAGAACACCCGTCTTTATGCTCAAAATATAAAAGGAAATGATAGATAATAACAGTACGGGAATCATGTTTGGTCATCAGATATAATATAATATAATATAATATAATATAATATAATATAATATAATATAATATAATATAATATAATATAATATAATATAATATAATATAATATGTGAAATGATATGATATTATTATTATTATTATTATGAACATTTAGTACGCCTAATCAAATTAATGCCCTAGGCGTTTACAATGGCAAAACATATAACCAGAATCACAAGCACACACACCCACAGAAGCACCCCCCCCACACACACACACACACAAACACACACACAGCATGACATGCAAATACAATGACACATTGACACTAAGACACTATAATGTCACCATTACATTACATGGGGGGAAGGGGGCAGAGATTACCAGTTTTGGGAAACAGGTAAGTTTTGAGGGAGCGTTTGAATGTGGACAGAGAGGGTGAGTATCTAAGAGAGCGAGGTAACTGATTCCAGATGGTTGAAGCTTGATAGGAAAAAGAACGCTGCCCAAACCTTTTAGTGCGGACTATGGGGATACTATAGAGGACGGGTATCAGATGAGGACCGCAAAGCTCGAGATGGCGTGTAGAGATGTAACAGATGGGTGAGATACTCAGGACAGGAAGACTCAATAGATTTGAAGCAGAGGCAGGCAATCTTGTAGGATATTCTTTGCTGAACAGGGAGCCAGTGGAGAGAACAGAGCAATGGCGTAACATGGTTAAATTTTGAAGAGCGGAAGATGAGACGGGCAGCATGATTTTGAACTTTCTGAAGTTTGTTAATGAGATGAGAGGGGGAACCAGAAAAAAGAGCATTACAGTAATCGAGACGGGATAGAACAAATGCACAGACAAGAGCCTTTGTCGTGTCTTCTGAGAGGAGGTGGCGGATAGAAGCAATTCGGCGGAGTTCAAGAAAACAAGTCCGACAGACGTTGCTCACATGCTGGCGGAAGGACAGGGTTTGATCAAGAGTTACACCAAGGTTACGGGCAAAATGGGAGAGAGGGATAGATGAGTCAACAAGTGTGACAGAGGTTGGAAGAGAGGGGTGATTTTGGAGTTTGGGTGGGGTGATCAAGATCAATTCGGATTTCTCTTCATTTAATTTCAGTTTGTTTTCAGTCATCCAATCCTTCAGGTCAGCTACACAAGATTGGGTTTTCTGGATCATGATGGGAAGGTCAGGGAGAGGCCCAGAGACATACAGCTGATTGTCATCCGAGAAAGAATGATGCTGAAGCAGGTGTTCTTGGACAATAGAGGAGACAGGGTAGGTGTAGAGAATGAAAAGTAGGGGGCCCAGAACAGATCCTTGTGGCACTCCGTAAGTCAGACAGGAAGGATTAGAAGAAAGACCATTGACAGAAACTACTTGCAGACGATTGGTGATGTAAGAATGAAACCAGTTCAAGACAGTATCATGGAGCCCAAAAGAGTGATGTAGACGGGAGAGAAGGATAGAGTGGTCAATAGTGTCAAAGGCAGCAGATAGGTCCAAGAGAGTCAAAAGTGATACGTTGTTAGAGTCGAGAGTAGTCAGTAAGTCGTTGCAGATTTTGAGAAGAGCAGTTTCGGTACTATGTCCAGAACGGTAAGCAGACTGAAGGGAATAGACAAGGTTATTGGAATGAAGGTGGTTTAACAGCTGGTCAAGAACAACTTTCTCTAAGACCTTGGAAAGAAAAGGAAGATTTGACACAGGTCTATAGTTTTTCAAATTCTCAGGGTCAAGAGTCGTCTTTTTTAGAAGAGGTCTTACAATTGCTGACTTGAAAGAAGAAGGAAAGGAGCCAGTTGAGAGGGAATGGTTAATGATATTGGTGATGTGAGGGAGAAGAGTATCGAGACAATGGGTGAGAAAAGAAGCTGGCAATGGGTCGAGTTCACAGGTTTTAATGCCAGATTTCATGATGATTTTCTTAACAAAGTCCTCAGAAACGGGTTGGAAGAAAGTAAGGGGGATTCCAGAGAAAGGGGGTTCAGGAAATGTAGCATGAGTGTTCGTCGTGGAATCGAGAGAAAGCCTGAGGTTAGCAATCTTGTTGAAAAAATAGTCAGAGAAAGCCTGTGGAAGATCAGAAGGTGGCAGGTGAGATGGAAGAGGAGAAGAGCCAGTTTTGCCAAGAAGAGTATTAGTTATATTATACAGTTGTTTGGAAGTGGAACAGGCAAGAATTTTAATATGATATGATAATGTGTGTTGTGAAATGATATGATATGATACGATATGATATATGATGTTTATTTATATTCATGGTTTACTGTAAACGTAAAATTGACTTCGGTTGCAGACCGCCAAATAGGCGTGTGTGTGTGTGTGTGTGTGTGTGTGTGTGTGTGTGTGTGTGTGTGTGTGTGTGTGTGTGTGTGTGTGTGTGTGTGTGTGTGTGTGATGATCAAAACAGACAAGGAATATGTAAAATACCTGCGAAATGTTTTGCTGAAACATGAATAGAAATCGACAGGCAACAAAATGTATTTGTATTCACACTGAAAATAATGCTGTAATGGGAATGATAATCATAGGGATAGTAATCCTAAAAACTACATTGATTCTGACATTATTACAGCGTTGTATTATTATTATTATTATTATTATTATTATCATCATCATCATCATCATCATCATTATTTTTATTATCATTATTATTATTGTTATTGTTATTATTATTATTATTGTTATTAATATTATTGTTATCATATAATTATTATTATCATCACAATAAGATAACATTTTTCTCGTTTTCTTCTTCTTCTTTCTATTATTGTTATTATTATCATTATCATTCTTATTATTATTAATGTTGTTGTTGTTGCTGTTATATTATTATTGTTATTATTATTATTATTACCATTACTATTATTATTATTCATTATTGTCATTATTATTACTATTATTATTATCAGTCGGTCTGGCTTCAAACAAAAATAGTAGTAATTGTTGTTGTTGTTGTTAGTGCTAACAGTAATAGTAGTAGTAGTAGTAATAGTAGTAGTAGTAGTAGTAGTAGTAGTAGTATCGTCATAAGACATGTGTTTTAACAATAGTGGTAATATTAATAACGGCTCTGTAAGTAGCATAGTCGGGATGACAGTGTTATGGCTGTCTCCAAATATATACATATATATTATATATATATATATATAATATATATATATATATATATATATATATATATATATCAATATATATATATATCAATATATATATATATATATATATATATATAGATCTATATATGTTTATCTTAAAATTAAGAAATATGAATCCTTTGACTTTACAAATTTATGTCCGTGCAGGATCAATTGTTAAGCATCCGGCATATGTTTTATATGTATGCATGTTTACATTTAGTATTGTATTTTTGTTCCATTTTGGGGCGGGGGGTGCGGGGGAAAATCTGTATCAGTTTAAATTTCTGACTCCTGAGTTCCTGCTATACCATAAATGTAATTTGATGTGATTGTATGTGACCCGGTGTCTTTGAAAAGAAATCATCTTGCAATTTAAGGAGAAACAAGTAGTAATACTGATATTAATAGTAATGTCAGTAATGATGATGTAATAACAATAATAATGATGATGATAATAATAATGATAACGATAATGACAGCAATAATAATAATGATAATAATAATACTAATAATGATAATAATAAGAAGAGCAATAACAATAATAATGATTTGGCATGCCAAGGACATAATATAAATAATAATAAATTATCGTAATGATATAGCCTGATGATATAATAATAATACAATGATATTAATAATAATAAAATAATAGCAATAATAATAATAATAATAATAATAATAATAATAATAATAATAGCAATATATAAATAATAATGATAATCCTAAAAACAGCATCCACAGGAACTGGTTTATTAAGCGCATGAAAAGGAGGACTAGAAACAAGATGGTCAAGCCATTCAGATAATTACCGTTTTTACACACACACACACACACACCACACATACACACACACCCACACACACATACACACACACACACACACACACACACACACACACACACACACAACACACACAACACACACACACACACACAATCTCGCGCGTGCACACGAACACGTACAAGAAAGACGTAAGTTAGGACTTTTCAGTTTGGCGTCGAACAGACATTGCATGCTAGACAGATGACAGATGTGCGTGTATAATGTTGAAGTTTCACTGTTATGCCTGGTGTTCATTTATTCGTCTTGTTTAATTAAAGATTCAGTGATCAAATAAAGTGTATAATGTGCATCTTTCAAACCAGAGTGAGGTTTGTGTCGGGAAAGACTTTTGTCTAGTTTCGGACAATCATAAAACACTTGCCTACTTCTACGAGTCAAACTTTGTCTCTGTCCACCCTGCATACACATCACACCTATTTTTGTGAAAACTGATCTAATGTCTCTTTTCTCTTTTCTTTTACTTTTTAGAGGATATACTATTGTGGATGTGTTGATATTTCTTTGTCAAAAGAATGGAGAGGAGTTATGTGTATGGGTAACTGACCTGTTATAGGGATAACTATTTCAAACAGAAGATAGGCATGCATATACATGTACAAGTAAATTCAACACTTTAAAGGAAAGTAGTTTATCCCTTTCACCTCTGCGCTATTTAAACCGCCCTTAATCCCCCCCCCCTCCAAAAAACAAACAAACAAAAACAAAAACAACAAAACAGTAAACAAAAATAAGGCATGAAATGGTAAAAAAATCAGTTCAAATTTATGTCAAAGAAACCCAAGTGGTATTGAAGACTATTAAACTAAGATATGTGAAATAATTGATACTGGCACTAAATTCAGACTAGCATCAATTCACAAAACGTTTTTTTTTCTTTTTTGTGTCAACAGGTGAAGATCTGGTTCCAGAACAGGAGAGCCAAAGCCAAACGCCTGCAGGAAGCGGAGCTGGAGAAGATGAGGATGGCTTCCAAACCCATGATGCCGCCCGTCATGAGCATCAACCTGTCCGCCATGTTCTCCCCGCAGTTACCGCACCTGGGACACCGCTCTTCGCTGTTGCAAGGTCCTTTCGGTCATCTTTCGGTCTGCAGGCCTACCCCGCGTTTCAACAGTCGCCCTTTCTTCCTTGAGCGTCTGCTTC
>CM060309.1:73271533-73276533 GCA_030674185.1 Monoplex corrugatus | reverse complement strand
CATACACATCTGACGTCATGAAAGACTCTGGAATTGATCTAGAAGCAGATCCTATATCTATATGACCTTCCTTTTCGCCAGTACCCAGTTGGAACTCCAAAGAGCACGATCTGACATACATCATACTGATTTAGAAAAAAAAAAAAAAAAAAAGAGACAGAGAAGATAATATCAACTTACTGACAAATCAAGTCAAATGTCATATAGAACACTTTTATTCCAATCACTTGAAAGTTTACACTGATGGATCAATAACTGAAAGACAAGCAGGTTTAGCGTTTTTAATACCAGCTCTTAAAATTGAGAAATCTTTCCATGTATGACTTAATAAATCTGTCTTTACCGCTGAACTCGATGCAATGTTAATGGCTATAAACTGTATTATAAGTCTTCCTAGGACATTTTTTCAGATACTTTTTTTGCGTTGATTCAAAATCAGTACTTCAAGCTCTTGAATTATCAAAATTACAAACAAAATCTGAAATGATGCTGGAAATTAGTCACTTAATATACAGTTTATCCTTGAGAGGCATTGATATTACTCTCTACTGGATACTTCTTTTCATCATAATGATATGGTTGACAGGTCTGCCAAACGGGAGGCAAAGAGCTGACCAGATTCAAACAATATACAGCTTTCATTCTGATTGCACAAGTATTACACCGTAGTGAACACGTACGTCTGGAAGCCGTTCCAAGATAAACAGGAAAAGGATGACAAATATAACATGAACTTTGTAATTAGCAAAATAACTAAGTAGTTTCACGCCAGCAGAATTATACAATCCCTTATGTACAGGTGGAAACTTGATGCATTCAAAACAAAATACCAGGAACATTGTGTGTCTGTGTGGACAGAAGATAACACATGGTCATATTCTTTCTTGCGTTAGGGTAAAACGACATATTCCTACACTATCTACGAAGACAGTTACTGATGCGTTTGCCTCATCATCATTAACATATAATTTTTTTTTGTTAGCCTTTCAGAAAGTCATACAGCGAATTATCTTCAACGCGTTGTTGTTTTATTTGTTCACTGTTATGGTTAACCAGTTGTATTATTCAAATATATGGTAACGTCATTGGTCGGTTTTTCCTTCCCTTCCTCGAAACAGTTGTTTTCTGGTTCATCATTTCTCAGAACTGTTTTCAAGTATCATTGTTTTCAAGTATCCTCTTCACTCCTCCTCTATCCCCACATTTTTGTGTGTGTGTCGAAAATCACTATAGTGAATAGACATTTAATCAATAACCACCACCACGCACACACGCACACACACAGACACACACAGACACATACACACACACACACACACATACACACACACACGCGCGCGCGCGCGCACTAAAATGGCCTGTAAGAGTATAAATGTGGTTGCGGTCAGCCTCTTTCAGTCCCCAAGCTCTACGGGAGTCACACCGTTACACAGACGTCTCCAGGACACCGGTCTGGACAGACAGATGTGGAGAACATGCTGTTACCCATGCAGCAGTCTCTACCCTTCTGTGACACCAGTAGGGATAAGGGAAAGGCTGAATAAAACCATGTAGCGAATCAACTAAGTAACATAACTCTTGAGAGTCACGGAGTTATCTCCCATGTAGAATTTCTCAAACCCAACACAGTTTGCGCTACCCATTCAGCTAGCATAGACGCAGCCACAAAGCATAAAGTGGCAAGCTCAGAACATTTCTGAGTTATGTTACTTAGTTGATATTTAAAATTCTCCCTGCTTCCCTCTTATTTCCTTTGGTATTACATGTAGCGAATGCCTGTGATCTAAGAGTTATTTTCCCTCTGTTGTATTTAGTAACCAGGATTTCAGTTTCAGTTTCAGTTTCTCAAGACGATGTCTCCGCGCTGGGAAAGGATTCCATACGCACTAACGTCACAGATGCTATGTGTATGGTGATCATAACAGAAGCCTTAAGCCTGCACATAAACCCATGAGCTGGCCAGGTCCTGAGGCCATACCTTGCCTGTGTTTTATCTAGCCTATATTTTACACTGGTATTGTATCAGCCTATCATTGGAATGTCTTGGTTACATGTAAATGACATGTGTAGCTGTGTATCTTATCTTGAAAAAAAAAGGAACAGATATTTTATATATATATATATATATATATATATATATATATATATATATATATATATATATATATATATATTAAATAAATAAGTAACCAGGAACTGAGAGTTATATCCCTCTGGTGAGTTTTTGGCACCGTTGTGTTTGTGAAGATCGTTGTAGAGATAAAAAAAGGAAATCTGAGACACCGCACTTCAGTCTGTCTCATTCTTTAGAGTTGTATGTAACTAAATTATTACCACTCTACATCCCAATACAGCTCGAAGTTTGTGCAGACAGATTTTTGAGAATAACCGTAGCAGCACTGATTGATTTATTTTTCAGTTGCTGTTCACACAGAACCCTTCTCCATTTCAGTGGCCAAAAAGTTCTCGTTTGAATATTTGCTGCTATCAGTAAGTATACCCAAACCATAGAGCTCTATGACCCAAACGGGCGTCCTAGGCTTCGGCGCTCATCGCAGCGAGCTATTCTATTTGCTCCGTTTTTGTTGTTGTTGTTGTTGTTGCTGTTTGGGGGGGGGGGGGAGGGAGGGGGGAAAGACCCACGTGAATTGGCCCACCGTCTATTGCCGAATCATCTGGTTTGGTTCTGACGCTCCAGCACCATCCATATTTCTCCTTCTTTCCTTTATCTAGATCTATTTATTCATTCATTTCGCTATATAGTCATCTATTTACTCATTCATTCATTTTACTATTTATTCATCTATTTATTTTATTAATTCATTTTACTATTTATTCATCTATTTATTTATTCGTTCATTTTACTATCTATTCATCTGTGGTTCTCTCTCTCTTTCAGTTTTTTAATATATGTTTTTATTTTTTAGTAATGCGAGTATTTGCGGATGCGCGCATGCATGTCCTTTTGCCCACACCGTGCAGGCGATATACTTCTCCAGAGTCTGCATACTCCCGTCTTGAGCGGGCGTTCATGCTTGGGTATTTTCATGTTTCCATAAAAGTAAGCTTACCACCGCAGACTGACCTGACTTAGAGGATCTTTAACGTGCGCTTTTTGTTGTTCTGCGTCCGTATACACACGTAGGGGGTTGGGGCACTAACAGGTCTACACACATGTTGACCTGGGACATTGGAACACACTGCACCCTTTACCGGCAGGGTCGAATCCAGCATCTTCAGACTGAAAATCTGTTAACGCCTTATCTGTATAGTTAGCCGTATCGGTACATTTCGTTGAAAACAGCATACACAACACTATCTACAAAATCTAAAGCTAAGCTTTCAACATATTGCTCCGGAAGATTATGAATGTTTACATTATGAAAAGTTAAAGGTCACGATAACGTTATGAATGCACTTTTTATGAATTCCTTTGTACAATTTGGCCTCCCTATCTCGACCTACTTTTGGTTTCGTCTGCGTTTACAGTGGGCGGTGATACAGTTTTTCACACCCCTACAGATCATTTACAACCATTTCATCATTTCGGTAGACAGTTCTGTTTCAATCTAATGTGCACTAAAGAAAATATGTTTTTGAATTCATTTCATATGAATAAATTTGTTGTTTCTAAACCGGAAGGAAATGTACATGAAATATCAAGTGGAATGTATTAGTTTTGCATTTTGCTATTCGCTCTGGCTGACCACCGGTGACGGTGACGAAATGCATATTATTTAACAGAATCCAAAAAAAGTGCGACTGCCCGCGTTCAAGCAAACAGGAACCACAAAAAAACGAAAATAGAATCAGAACGCGTATTTAATAAAAATTAATAATAATAATAATAATAATAATAATAATAATAATTACAATATTTATATAGCGCAAAATCTTGATAGAATCAAATCTAAGCGCTGAAACACACGCACGCACGCACGCACACACACGCACGCACGCACGCACACACACGCACCCACGCACACACACACACACACACACACACACACACACACACACCACACACGGCTATAAATGGGGAGAAAGAATAAAAACAATGGAAAATTATAGAGAGCATATTATATACAATTATATATTACAATGTGATTCCCCTCCGAGTGGAGACAGGCTGCAGAGGGGATTGAGTGAGGTCAGGATTTTATGCAGAGGAGAAAAGGTGAGTTTTGAGAGCGGACTTGAAGGAGACAAAAATAGGTTGCTGACGGACTGAGAGAGGAAGTTTGTTCCAGGAGAGCGGACCAGAAACAGAGAAGGCTCGTGGACCATAGGTATTGAGCTTAGTGCGTGGAAAGCGAAAAGTCAGAGGATCGGAGGCAGAGCGGAGGGTACGTGAGGGAACATAGATCTCAAGTAGGCTTGACAGGTAATCGGGGGCTGCGTTATTGAGGCTTTTGTAGCACATGGTGTCTAGTTTGTACTGTATGCGCTTTGATACAGGGAGCCAGTGAAGTTGTGCCAGGAGAGGAGATATGTGGTCAGCTTTTTTCTTTTTGAGTACAAGGCGTGCAGCATTGTTTTGAATGCGCTGTAGGATGTGAGTGGTGGAGGCAGGAAGACCGGACAGGAGTGAATTGCAATAGTCAATGCGAGACATTATGAAGGAGAGAACGAGTTTTGCAGTTGTTTCCACAGAGAGATACTTCCTGATCAGGCTTATACGATGGAGGTGATAGTAGCAAGATCTGGCAGTTTGAGAAACAAAGTTGGTCATGGAGAGGGTAGAGTCAATGCAGACACCAAGGTTTTTAGCTGAATCAGAAATTGGGACTGATGTGTTAATACAACAAGACAAGACAGGCGCAAAGTTTTTGGCCAACTGCCCTTTGTCAAGCGTGAATGTAAGATCACAAACAAACAAATACCAAATACAAAATTATGAGAAAAAGACTGAAACTTCCCTGCTGCTTCGTCCAGTGGGAGAAAGGGACTGATCGCCGGTTTGCGTTGTTCTTCCTTAGCCCTTCCTGTCAAGAATTCAC
>CM060309.1:73246533-73256533 GCA_030674185.1 Monoplex corrugatus | reverse complement strand
TGCGCGCGTGCGTATGTGTCTGTTCAGCGCTTAGATTTGATTTCTATCAAGATTTTGCGCTATATAAATATTGTAATTACATGTCAAAACTAAGCAAAGAAAACAAGAACTCCGAGCAACACAGCACCATCCTACACATGGGTCCCTCAGCCACCAGAACCAACAACCGATATCTCTCAGTCCCCCCCCCCCCACCCCATTCCCCAAATTCAACAAGAAACCAAGTCACCTTCCACACCAATACCACCGCCTCGTTACTCTTCCCATCACTACAACTCAGGTATTTCACCTTCTGCTCACAAACTCTAGCGTGAGAAATGAAAGACTTTAAATAAAACAGAATGATACAGGTGAAAGCAATCAAACTAATACCGTATGATACAGGTAAAAGCAATCAAACTAGTACCCAAGATTGTCAGTTTAAAAAGTAAAAATCGAAATTAACGGTCTGTGCCGTACACTCATTCCTATGTAGTAACACTCACTCACCTGCACTCTATGTACATCTCTGTATACGCCAACACACTCAGATACATACTACCTCCCACCCACCCCTGTTACATACACATGAGACACACACACACACACACACCAACACAACACAACAACCAAACAACAACAAAACACACACCACACAACAGGTAAAAGTTGGTTTAGAAGCACAGGTGAACTGAGGACCAAAAGAATCAACTAAGCTGTGAAAATCACATCGACCACATCAGAATTTTCAAGTGGATGCATTAAAACCATTGGAGGATTGTTTGCGTCTTGTTCATCCAAGAATGTTCTCTGGTTAGACGCTGAGTTGATAACTGGAATATTGTTTTTCTACAGCGATACCTCAGAGATCAGACAGAAGAGAGAGAAGACAGAGAGAGAGAGAGAGAAGGGAGACAGAGGACAGAGACAGAGAGAAGAGAGAGAACAGAGACAGAGAGAGAGAGAGGGAGAGGGAGAGAGAGGGAGAGGAGAGAGAGAGAGAGAGAAGAGAGGGAGAGAGAGAGAGTGGTCAAGTGAGATGATTTTGTTGAGTTGTCAAAGAACCAGTGTTGCTGTTTTTGTCGATGGAGGTAGAACCTTTGTTTTGGGGAGTTTTGTTTTTGTTTGTTTGACAGTGTATTGGGAGTTTGCGCACTTAACACAAAATAGTAGATATATAATAGTTTGTTGCTCACAGCACATGTTGGTTCGGATAGTCTGGTTGTTCACAGCACATGTTGATTCGGATAGTCTGGTTGTTTCACAGCACATGATTCGGAGTCTGGTTGTTTCACAGACATATTGATTCGGATAGTCTGGTTGTTTCACAGCACATTTGGATTCGGATAGTCTGGTTGTTTCACAGCACAATGATTCGAGATCTGTTTGTTTCACAGCATATGATTCGAGTCTGGTTGTTTCACAGCACATTTAGTTCGGATAGTCTGGTTGTTTCACAGCACATATTGGTTCGGATAATCTGTTGTTTCACAGCACTTTGGTTGGAGAGTCTGGTGGTTTCACAGCACATGTTGGTTCGGAAGTCAGAATGTTTTTACAGTTGGGCACAGAGCCATTAGTGAAGAACAAAATGTGGTTTGCACAATATGTTCCATCACAACACACAGTGTCCTTGTCGCATTTAAAACATCCTGGTTCACCATCTGTTTGGGAGAGGAAGGCAATGGCATTATAATTTCCTAAAGGAGCAGCTGTTTCGTTGCACAAGACTATGTAGGTCAGGAATGGCCTCCTGTAGTCTCTTGATTGTGTATAAGTGTGGTAGGTATTGCCGGAACCAGTGTTGCTAGGTTGTATGTGACAATGAATGGAACATGATTATGTTACATATGCATGTGTATATATCTACATATATGTATCTCTCTCTCTACCACAACACACACACAAACACACACACACACAAAATGAATAATATATATATATATATATATATAATATATTATGTATATATAATATAATATACATATATATATATATACTATATATAATCGAAGATGTGACATATATACAAAACAAAAAACAAAAATGTAATAAATATATGCATATATATAACATAGAACATAGTAATGATAATCATGGCAGAATTTGCTAGATAGATAGACAGTAGACAGACAGGTAGATAGACAGGTAGATAGGTAGATAGACAGGTGATAAAATAAGAGTATAGATAGATAGACAGATAGATAGATAGACAGAATAGATAGACAGATAAGATAGATCAGATAGATAGATACGATAGATAGATAGATAGATAGGTAGTAGATAGATAGATAGATAGATAGAATAGATAATAGATAGATAGAAGATAGAAAAGATACATACATACATACATACATACATACATACATACATACATACATACATGCATACATGCATACATGCATACATACACACATAAATCATATACATACATACATACATGCACGATACATAATACATACATGTATACAATACAACATCATACCGACAGACAGACAGACAGACATACAGACATACAGACATACAGACTTCATACAACAGACTTCATACATACATACATACATACATACATACATACATACATACATACATACATACATACATACATACATACATACATACATACATACATACATATAAGCGATACAACCAAAAGGCCAGCCAGTTGCCCGCCCCTGTCTCCATCCGTGCTACAATCATTCTGGAGGCGTTAGCTCAGGCTTTCGTAGATCCCCCGTGGGGATGCCGGGGGTTCTTTCAGTATGAATAGTATCCCCACCTTCTGGAAATTCTGTGTTAGAAATTTCTCTTTTCTGTCACTCTCTTTTTTCTTTCTTCTCCTTTGCTTTCTGTCATTTCTTCCTATCATCTTCTGCCTTGCTGGTCCATTCGCCTGTATGTGTTCGATATAGTCTTGGGTATTTTGTCTTAGGATTGATACTTGAGTACATATATTAGGTGCATGTTTGGCTGTAGGGAAATGTGATATGCGGAGGCAGTTTTAGGTATTTTAGGCCCGTTTTTAGATATGTTTTAGTGTCCTTAGTTATGTTTGAATTGGTATTTTTTCTTTAAAGTCCCTGTATGATAACTTGGACGGAGTGATCAACGCTAAGGCATCTTCTTAGATCATGTGCGCGAATGTATTGCTATGTGTACTTAATTTTCTTTTCCTTTTTTCCTATTGAAGTATTGTGTATGTTTTGAAAAGGTTATAGCCCTGACATGGCTCTACGCAGTCGGCCGGGCTTTAATCATCATCATCGTCATCAGCAGCAGCATCATCAAGTGCCTTGCCACATGGCGTTGGCGATCATGGCCCTCCATATGCATCTGGGCCATGATCGCCAACTCTATGTGGCAAGGCACTTGATGATGATAATGGGCTTTAATTTATTTTTTTTATTAAAATAAGTTATGTCTCTTAGGTCTTCAACCGCGCGTATCCGCTAGTGCCGCCACGCCCCAAACCGCTAGTAACCGCTACATTTGACATACATTAAACAGATGTGTTACTAAGGAGGCTGGGGCTCTTCAGTGTCGTGAAAATCGGTTCAACAAACTTCAGCTTAATGACGACAAGACAGAAGCTATCCTCATTGGCACCCGTCAGAAACTTTCTCAGCTGCCTCCTCTTTCTCTCCCATTATGTAACACATCAGTCCCAATTTCTGATTCAGCTAAAAACCTTGGTGTCTGCATTGACTCTACCCTTTCCATGAACAACTTTGTTTCTCAAACTGCCAGATCTTGCTACTATCATCTCCATCGTATAAGGCTGATCAGGAAGTATCTCTCTGTGGAAACAACTGCAAAACTCGTTCTCTCCTTCATAATGTCTCGCATTCACTATTGCACTTCACTCCTGTCTGGTCTTCCTGCCTCCACCATTCACATCCTACAGCGCATTCAAAACAATGCTGTACGCCTTGTACTCAAAAAGAAAAAAGTTGACCACATATCTCCTCTCCTGGCACAACTTCACTGGCTCCCTGTATCAAAGCGCATACAGTACAAACTAGACACCATGTGCTACAAAAGCCTCAATAACGCAGCCCCCGATTACCTGTCAAGCCTACTTGAGATCTATCTTCCCTCACGTACCCTCCGCTCTGCCTCCGATCCTCTGACTTTTCGCTTTCCACGCACTAAGCTCAATACCTATGGTCCACGAGCCTTCTCTGTTTCTGGTCCACTCTCCTGGAACAAACTTCCTCTCTCAGTCCGTCAGCAACCTACTTTTGTCTCCTTCAAGTCCGCTCTCAAAACTCACCTTTTCTCCTCCGCATAAAATCCTAACTTCACTCAACCCCCCCCCCCCCCTCTGCAGCCTGTCTCCGCTCGGAGGGAATCACATGGTTATAATATATAATTGTATATGCTATGCTCTCTATAATTTTCCATTGCTTTTATTCTTGCTTTTATTGCTTTTATTCTTTCTACCCATTTATAGCCATGCGTGTGTGTGTGTGTGTGTGTGTGTGTGTGTGTGTGTGTGTGTGCGTGCGTGCGTGTGTGTGCGTGCGTGCGTGCGTGCGTGCTTGCGTATGTGTCTGCTTCAGCGCTTAGATTTGATTTTATCAAGATTTTGCGCTATATAAATATTGTAATTATAAATATTGTAATTATTCCATTTATAGCCATGCGTGTGTGTGTGTGTGTGTGTGTGTGTGTGTGTGTGTGTGTGTGTGTGTGTGTGTGTGTGTGTGCGTGCGTGTGCGTGCGTGCGTGCGTGTGTGTCTGCTTCAGCGCTTAGATTGATTTTATCAAGATTTTGCGCTATATAAATATTGTAATTATTATTATTATTATTATTATTATTAACGACTGCCGCAAAGCATTCTGCTTTCCGTCTGTTTACCACGTTTTCGCGCCATTTCGTCTGCTTTTGCATTTTGATCGATTTTTTTCGGAGTTTTTGGAAGTGAATTTTTTCATCAAGATGGCCGCTCGTCGAGTTATCAACGATGAGGATTGTGATGATTTCAATGATGAATTGAGCAATGAAAGAGAAATAGGATTGGGTGAAGATCAACAGAGTGATGTTAGTGTTGGAAGCAGTGGGTCGTCAGAGCAGACGATCGATTACAATTATGAGCTTTCTGTTGATTCCTCACCTGAAGTTTCACCTGCTGAGTGGTCGGACACGGTCGTCGATCCCGATCCTTCACCTTTTCAACATGCTGTGGGCCCTACAGTGCCTCTACACTTAGAATCGGTATGCTGTTCAGCAGGGAGCCGTCAACTTTGTTCCAACTTTTGAAGAGGAGATAGCCGCCTACCTGGGCATTCTACTGCTGATGGGGGTCAACCAGCTCCCAAACTATAGGTGCTATTGGAGTAAGAGGAGAGAGCTAAGAAATCCAGTTATTGCTGAAGTCATGACCAGAGGCAGATATGAAAAACTCACTCAGTACATCCACCTCAACGACAAAACCACCAACCCACCACGCACCAGCCCCAACCATGACAAGCTACACAAGGTTCGACCTATACTTGAAAATGCAAAGGCCAAGTTTTCCGCACATTACCTGCCACACAAAAACATCAGTGTGGATGAAGCAATGATAAAATTCAAGGGGAGATGCTCTTTCCTGCAGTATGTACCATCCAAGCCGACCAAATGGGGCATCAAGGCATGGGCACTGGCGGACTCCGAGTCATTCTACCTCGTAGATTTCAATATCTACACTGGTAAGGAAATGGCCCAGCAAATTTACCCCTAGGCACACGTGCAGTCACTGATCTTGTACACATTTTGTACACATCTTGTACACATCTTGTACACATTTTGATAATTTTTTCACTTCCGTGGATTTGTTGGAGACTCTGCTGGCAAACAAGACCTATGCCTGTGGGACTGTCCGCCTGAACCGCCAGGGCCTTCATGTCCCCATAAAGACCTGCAAGCTGAAGGAGAGTGGAGAAATGAAAAAAATGCAAAAAGGCAGAATGATGGCAGTGACTTGGTGTGAAAAGAAGCGCCAAGTCAGTGTTCTATCCACAGCCAACAAGACCGGCAACATCACCATCACCAAAAAAGGAAAACGCGGAGCACCAGATCGCACATACCCCAAGCCCATCGCCATCCAGGACTACACTGAAAACTACAACGGTGTCGATAAAAGTGATCAGCTCCGATCCTACTATGGGATTGCCACCAAGGCAAAAAAATGGTGGAAATATATGTTCTGGTTCATCCTGGATGTCACTGTCATCAATGCGTACATCTTGTACCGCGACGCTCCAGGAGGACCCAGACGTAAGCCATTCACACACCTTGAGTTCCACCTGGAATTAGCCTTGGGGCTGATCAATGGATTCAGCTCCAGAAAAAGGAAGGCTTCTCTGGATATCTCTCCCACAGCCCCAGTCATCAAAAAGCCATCTGTCCATGACATCTCAAGAATTGAGACAAAGAGAGGCATGAGAAACTGCGTGGTGTGTTAAAAAAGCCCCGACCGTACACCTGCAGGCAACAAGATCCAGACATCCTTTGAATGCAAGAAGCGTAGTGTGGCCCTGTGCAAGGACAGAGGCTGTTTTGCCAGGTTTCATAATTACCAGCACGAAGCTCTTCATTGAAAAATGACTTTGCCTGTACATAATGTATATATTTACCTGTGCTCACCTGTACTCACCTGTGCTTACCTGTATAGTGTCCCAGATGTGTCCTCTGGGTTGTGACACCATAGACACATGTATATATATAGACATTCCCTATGAAGAATGCTATGATTCTGTGTAGTTGTTTGTACAAAATACTATGAAATATACTGTGTAGTGTGAATAAAAGGCGTTTCATGTGTCTGGATAATTACATGTGGATTATCTGTGGATTAGCTGTGGATTATCTATTACAAGGTCAGTGATCAACATGTTTTGTACTTGTGATGTTTCAGTGAGCATATTAGTGACTAAATTGTCTGCATGTTTACTAACATATACATCACACATGATTTTTTTTTCAATCTTTCTTGAACATACCTGTTTTTTTTTCTATTATTACATAATTAATCAAATTTATTACATATACAAAATTTATTTTGATGGGTATAGGGGAAACTAATATGAACATCATCATTCCATTTACAAAATTTCCAAGTTTCAAGGCAATCCACCCACAAACAAGATTTTAAGAATATTTTTAATGATGGTACTGCTTTTTAGCTTATTTCTGGCAAATCCTTATGGGACAGAAGGCTGGAACCTGAGAAATCAGTATGGGAAGTTAAGAGACTTAAACAAAAACAAAAATAACCAAATCTTTCGTAGGTCTTGCTTTCCTCTTCCTCTTCGGCATCCTCTCTACTCCGCCCCCCTTTTCAATTTCAAGACCTTGCCAGAGTTCTGAGAAGGTTTAGAAGTCTGCCAAGCAACAACTGGCAGATTGAGTGGAGTGCGTATGGAATTGTCCGAGTAAGAGGAATCTTCTGGGGGAAAACCCTCCAAACTCTTCGATTTGTACTCTTGGGCACGATGAAGTATTGAACCCACCAAAGTATCCATGTATCTAAAGAAACGTATGGCTCGTATGTTCAGTGTGTGGCCTAGCGGTTAAAGGACCTGCTTACAACGCCGGAAACGTGGATTCGAATCACAGGATCGGGCAGGGGTTTTCCTTCCCATTTCCTCTGGAATAATCTAGGTGCCAGTATTTTGGCTGAGACAGTAGACCGAGGTTCCATATGCAATATGCACTCAGCGCAACTGACCCCCCCCCCCCCCCCCACCAACCTCTACCGGTAAAACTCTGTAGAAAGAAAAACTCATAGGTAATCAGAAACACAAGCAAAAAAAAATCATAAGATAGAATAAAAATAGAATAAAACCCAAACAAACAGAAAACAAAACAAAACAAAAAAAAACCACCCCCACCACAAACAACAACAAAACCAACAAACACACAAACAAAACAAAACAATACAAAAGCCATGATGTTGTGACATGCGCTGCATGCGGCGACATGCACTCTTCGCTGAGAACATCTCGAATTTCACATGATAAATTCATTCTGAAGAAAAAAAAATTGAGAAATGTATTAAAAAAAACAAATAAACAAAGAAAATGTAAATAGATTCTATATTATACTAACACAAATAAACATCTGTCAGTGAATAGACCTACTTTCCTTCTTTCTTTTTATTTCAGCAAAATATCTATTACTATGACTGAAATGCCTCTTGTTGGTTCATTGTAAAGAGACGATGCCACCAAAGCCACCCAATTTCTTCTATTGTTCTGTTATGCGTTGAAGTACTTAATAATGATAATAATGATAATGACAATAATAATGATAACAATAACAACAACAACAACAACAATAATAATAATAATAATAATATAATGATAATAATAATAATAATAACAATAATAATAATAATGATAATAATAGTAATAATAATGATAATATGATAATGATAATAATAATAATAATAATAGTAATAATAATAATAATAATAATGATAATAATAGTAGTAATGACAATAATAATAATTGGAAGAAGAATTCCAATGTATCTATTGAAGATTAATGACAGACAGAAAGTGCTCGTTGCACTTTACACACAGCATAAACATTACGATTTTAATACAAGAATGCGGTGCAATAATAGGATACATATACGTATACATCAGTGCAGCATAAACATTACAATGGCAACACATTATAATGCAGTACAAACACATGGAGTATATACATACACCAATAAATCAATGCAACCTAAACATGGTTCACAAAAATAACAATCAATGTATTTTACACAATGAAAACACACATATATAAAACAAAAGCACGCATACACACGTACACACACACACACACACACACACACACACACACACCCAACCTGTGTATACACACACCACACACACACACACACACACACACACACACACACACACAACACACACACACACACACACACACACACACACACACACACACACACACACACACACATACACACATTAGACAAATTACAATACCACTGGATTTAGAAGATCCACAATAATTCATTTATGATTTTTGGACATATTTTTAAAGAGACATGTTCTGAGGTGCTTTAGAAAGTAAGCAGACAACTGCTTTGTCTTAAAGATACTGAGAGGCATAATGACTTAAGAGAACGAGTTAATTAGAACAATAACTAGTAATAGAATACAACATATAAATAGAACATAAGTACACAATTCCACACCAGATAATTGACCACCAAAACAAATCCTAGTGCTGCACAAAGGAACAAACACACTACTTCGATAAACCACATGCTAGACAAAATAAATTCAAATATTTTGAGTAAGCTAATAAATAAAAAAAAATATTATTACAGTATTGAAAAACTCATCTCTGAAAAAAAGATCAAACTACGACATCTAATGAAATCCAAGTATAAACGGTAGTGAGTAAGCAACGAAGTAAACACATAATGATAAATGAATAAATGAATAGTGAATGAGTACGTAAGTAGAAATAATAGTAGTGTAAAAAATAAAATTATGAAAGTTAAGTAAAAATTATAAATGAATAAGTAGTAAGTAAAGAATAGGAAAATTAGTTTAATGAATAAGTAGTAAGTAAAAATAGGAAAGTTAGTTTAATGAATAAGTAGTAAGTAAAAAATAGGAAAGTTAGTAAATGAATAAGTATAAGTAAAGAATAAATTAGTAATGATAATATAAAAAGGAAAGTTAGTAAATGAATAAGTATAAGTAAAGAATAGGAAAGTTAGTAAATGAATAAGTGTAAGTATAAAAATAGGAAAGTTAGTAAATGAATAAGTAAGTAAGTGAAAAGAATAGGAAAGTTAGTAAATGAATAAGTAGTAAGTAAAAAATAGAAAGTTAGTAAATGAATAAGTAGTAAGTAAAAAATAGGAAATTAGTAAATGAATAAGTAGTAAGTAAAAAATAGGAAAGTTAGTAAATGAATAAGTAGTATGAAAAAATAGGAAAGTTAGTAAATGAATAAGTAGTAAGTAAAATGAAAGTAGTAATGAAAGTATAAGTAAAAATAGGAA
>CM060309.1:73231533-73236533 GCA_030674185.1 Monoplex corrugatus | reverse complement strand
CCCCAACCCATTGCTCCATCTCGGAGAAGAAGACTTATTCGCCAGTAGAATTCAAACAATGGACTCGCAGTTAGCTCCTGTGCAATGAACATGTCCCGTTGAAAAAGTGAATGCCCCCCCCCCCCCTCACCTGACCCCTCCCCCAACCCCACTTCCTAGAGATAAATTCCCCAAGTCCTTGCGCAACTAAATGGCGTGAGGTCCGTGTCGTCACCGCTTTGCACTCCGCTCACACGACAGGTCGCAGCTCATTGGCCTCGCGTCCCGCTCAGGTGATTGTGCCAAGGGACACAAATCTCGAGGAAGGTGGCAAGCACGGGGGATAACCCCACAGCCCGTCACCTTGCCTGTCTGGCTCTTCACTTGCCACCGTCTCCGAGTTCGGCGCGAGTGTCTTGGCAGAGGGTCCTGTTGTCTCGACAATGGCCCCCTCTTCCAAGTGGCGGGGTTTGGCCTGCCGAGCCGACATGCCGTGTCACCGGTAGGTGCTGTCACATTAAATCTCGGGGCCGATTTTTATTGTTGGTTAATGAACTAGCTTCAGTAGATAAATTGTCGCTTCTGCCAAATTGCAGCAGACTACGCCCTGCAGAGAAGGGGTGGGGAATAGTTGAAATTTATCAACTTTCCTGGTTTGAACTTTTTTTTCGCTTTGCTTTCTGGTTTATTGGGCAATTGGTCCTGCAGCTCTTCCTGTGTTTGGCAGTATCGAGTGTTCAGAACGAAAAACTAATAAGTATGCAAATTCTGGAGGAATTTTAATTAAATGCACTGCACACGTGTAGGTATTTTAGACATTCGGTCCATAAAATATCAAACACAATTATCGTGCTCCTGCGCACACACTCACACTCACTCACGCATGATATGAACGTGCCCGACGCGCGCGCGCGCACACACACACCACACAATGCACACACGCGCACACGCAGACATACATACACACACACACAAATGCGCACACCTACCAAACACACATGCATACACGCACACACACACACACATTTTATGCGATATCGTTTAATTACTGCTTAGTATACATTTATTGATTTGTTTGAGAAGAGAAAGAGAGTATATACAGTTCTGTAATGGGAATGTCAAACCTTCACTTGAAACACCATATGGTAGACGGATTTTACTCATTTCATCAGGTTAATTCGAGCATGCCGAGCCCAAATTTACCATCCAAATTAGTCTCCGATGAAAATTGGCCGAGAAAATGGCCTCCAAATTTAGCGATCTTGAGTAGGTTCCGATGGTCGAAAACCACTAATGTGAGCTGAAATCATACCTCTGCATTCAATTCTAACATTTGCCACCAGAAAAAGCAGAATCACAATCGGTCATTTTCCGGCCTTTTCGACAGCTGCGGACCTGGCGGCCATTTTGAAAGAAAAAGTCAACATCCGAACCTACCTTTGTGACACATCTCATCAGGTTAATTTGAGCATGCCGAGTCCAAATTTACCATCCAAATCAGTCTACTCCGCAAGTCCGTCCAGTATTAACTCCCTGGGTCTACCTGGTGCTCTTTTTCCCTCCAGCTTTTTTTTATTGTGCCTAGGTGCTCAAATTTGTCTTGCCTCATAAAATGTCCTATAAATGTTGCTTGTCTTCTCCTAATCTTCCTCATTAACATTCTTTTTGAGTTTGTCTCTTTCAAGACTGTCTCGTTTGTTTTCTTTGCTGTCCTGAACTTAACGTTAAAAATCTTGTATGCACGTCTGTGTTCGCTGGTTTAAGGCAACACAAAATCATCCAGTAGACTATGCACACTCCGAAAACGGAGAATGACTGCCTTAATGGCAGGGTAAAAATACATTCATAGACGTTAATGTCCACTCGTATATTCAAAATACTAATGATAATAATAATGGCATTTATAAGGCGACAAATCTTGATATACAAATCAGCCAAGGCACACACTAACATCGTTCACCAAGGCATTCAGTCACAATAAACGAAACCTAAGGACACAAAGCACACGAAAACCGGGAGGGGGAGGACAGGAGGGGAGTAAACCGAAAAGTGGGCACGTAGTGGGAGTAATCACACTTGACGAAAAAAAGTCCTTCGACTTAAAGAAGACAGAGTACGTGACTGTGGAAAGACAGGGGAAGCTCGCTCCAGTTGTATGGACCAGACAAGAAAACGAGCGGCGACCGACTGTCGAACGTCTATCTCAAAGAATTTGTAAACAATTGGTATCAGGAGCAGAGAAATTTCGGGCTGAGGTGTACATTCGCGGGTGGTCACAACGATAAATAGGTGGTATTGCACCGTTTGTTACATTTACAGTATAACAATGTACTGGTTTTGTATGGAATTGCAGCCCACGAACGAAAAGAACAAAAGGAAAACAAAGACAATAAAAAGCAGTATCAATACCAAACGAAATCAGATATTTTCATATGTGTCGAGTTACGACAATGGTTTGGTCATTTGACCATATTCTAACCACACCAGCTGGCTCAACAATATAAGAAAAAGATGTCTGGATTTAAAGCTAGCAGCCGAAACGAGGAAGAATTCTGGGACCGATTGCACGAAAGAGACGTAAACGATATATCTTCACTTGGAATTTCCAGTTCCCTGCTTACTGTCTACTCTTTCTCCTTATGACACCCATTGTTATTGTTTGTTATTGTTATTGTTATATTACTGTTGTTGTGGTCGTTGTTTAAATCTTATCTGATTGCGCAGCGCCATATCAGGGCTATAATCATTTTGAAAAGGACACCATACCTCACCGCAACAAAACTGAGTTCACATGTCACATAATATAAAGACATGCCCCTGGTGTTGACCACTCCGTCCAATTTATTACCAGGGGATTTAAAAATTCAAACATTATTGCAAATATGAACATAAAGAAGAAGGACACTAAAACACATACAAACGGGCTAAATTACCTAATACTGCTTCTGCACATCACATTTCCTTATTGCCCAAAACGCACTTAATACACGAATCTAGTTATCATTCCTTAAAGTGTGTAAGGCTTTATAGAACACATACAGGTGAATGGACCAGCTAGGCAAAACATGATAGGAACAAATGACAGAAACAAAAGGAGCAAAACAGAATCAATGACAGTGACAGAAAAGAGGAAATTTCTAGCACAGAATTTCCAGAAGGAAGGGATACTGTTTATTCTGAAAGAGACCCCAGCATCCCCCACTGGGGACCGCGACACCCGTAATGGTACACAAGGACAGATCGAAGAAATAGAAACTCGGGTTTGGAATTAAATGTCGCACAGGTAGATGAAATACAGAAGATTAAGAATTGAAATGGATTTCTTCAGCATTATTTGTCTCTTCTGAACACTCGTTTAGAACTATCACTACCACCGGTATCATCATCATTATCATCACCATCAACCGCCAACCACCATCGCTGAACGTGTTTAATTAAACGTGCGTATTCTGCCACTTCTCTATTTTCTGTTTCTTCAGCGGACAAAAACGACCCACGAAAAGCAGCGAGGCTCACAAAACTTCCTACGCCGATGATAACCCGCGCTTTCAAATTCACAGATCGCTTTAACGTTTTAAGAGCTTGCCCTTGATTGTGTGAGACAAAGGTTAACTGCCGACCACAGGAGCAAAATCCACTGGACGGCAATTCTGCATGGGACGGTCACTACTTTCCAACACCTACCCTGTCATTACCTGGCGCGGTCTACACTGGACCTTCAAAGACGAACGAGTGCCCTCCCCTCGTCCTTCCCCTAACGCAGACACACTTACCGCCCAGAGTTAAAGAAACTGCAAGGGACGGGTACCGTTTGATGATCCTGTAATTAACCCTTCCTTCCCCTGCACTTCACAAAACCGCGATGATCGTTTCGCGTCTGGCTGTTTGGCTTTTCCGGCTTCTTGGCTTGCTTTGCCGAACGCTGTGATTGTCTCTTGGTTCGGGGTGGTTCCTCGCCTGAGGGAATCGTTCGTCCGTTAGGGATCCCTTGAAGAGAGAGGGTAGGTGTGATTTGTTTGTGTAACTTGTTTACGGACGCGTTGCCTTTAAGAAAAGCACGTGATTGAATGTGGCAGCTAATTTAAACAGATCCAAGCGATGGGCTGAGGTTTAGAGGTATCGAAATCAGCAGAGTGCCTTAATCACAAATGGCTGTGATAGTTGGGGATCACTTGGGAAGGGGTCCGGTTGGTTCTTTCGATAAAGCTGTAGACCCAAAGACCTAATCTTTCGAGTTCAATCCCAGTTTGTAACATAATATTACACTGGGTGTTTCTTGCCCATCTTTATATTTTCATCATTCTGATGGTGTCAACTTGGTCTTCATACGCCCCCTCCCTCCCTTTCTCTACATTTCTAGACACTGCCAGCGCATAGAGTTTTGCACATACTCAGGGAGGTTGCTTGATAAATTATAAAAGAGTGTTGGGTGGAGCGCATATGGAATTGTCCGAGTGCGATGAAATCCCTCTTGAATAAGCTCAAAATTCCAAACTCCAAACTGGGGAAGGGTATTTCTTTTTTGGAGGAAAATAGGGCTGAGGTTTGAACCTTCACAGAAAGAGAAAGTTTTCAGTTTATACCAACTCAAAACACCGGGTAGAGACACCCAGGGAGAAAATATTCGACGGACTTGCAGGGTGGCTGAGGACAGAGAGGATGGAAGATGTACTTGCAGCGACAAGGGATAGATGCATATGGAAGGCCATGATGGCCAACGCCATGTGGCAGGGCACATGATGATGATGACCAACTCAGAAACACCTCGGAACAGCCTGTTTGTGTGCAGGCTGATCGGTTCTGTCGATAGATCCGTTGACTCAAAATCTGAATGTCTCGACCCGACTACAACATAAAATACTGGCTTGTTTGCTACCCATCTTGCCGTTCTCATCATTTGGGTGATGTCAGCTTACTCTTTTTCAGGTCCCGCCTTCTCCTTCCCTACCCCCTCCAATTTCAAATCATAACTAGTGCTAAAACAAACGAGACAGTCTTGAAGGAGGCAGACACAAGAATAT
>CM060309.1:73186533-73226533 GCA_030674185.1 Monoplex corrugatus | reverse complement strand
ACTATGCTCACCGTTAACCTTACAAGTCTAAAATGCATTTAAAGAGAAACATATTCAGACGTAAAATTATATATCAGGTGAAATCTAGTGATCTCTTGTAAAAACTGGAAAATTGCAAGAGTACCAGATTTGCAGGTGCAGTTAAGAAACCATGGTACCATGAAATACGGCGTAACGCAAATGTGTATACTTTTGTCAATGTTATGAATTGTTTCTCCGAGTGTTGTGTAGGCGGCTATTCTCCGAACTCATCGATTCATCGTTCTTTACACATAATCAGGAATTCTAGTGGAGCACGGACAACTCAAGCCGTTTGACATGCTGACCACATTCCATTTTGTTACTAGGAAATCGATGCATGTACGTTAACCTGGGAAATCGATGCATGTACGTTAACCTGGGATATCGATGCATGTACGTTAACCTGGGATATCGATGCATGTACGTTAACCTGGGAAATCGATGCATGTACGTTAACCTGGGAAATCGATGCATGACCTGGAAAATCGATGCATGTATGTTAACCTGTGAGATCGATGCATGTATGTTAACCTGGGAAATCGGAAAAATCTCCACCCAGAAGTCATCCATGGGAGACAGAATTCCAGACCACTTGACGAGAATCCTGACTTTCCAGTTGGAAGGTTTGGAATCTGAGTTCAGATCGGAAGGTTTAAAGTTCTATTCTCGTTGGATACCTCCAGTCTGGTGGGTAAAGCATATCGCTTCCTTCAAGCTATTTTGCCTGTTGTGAGTTGGAACTGGATTTGAATTCACTGTTCTGTCAACCAGTCCGTCATATACAGACTGCCGCAGAGCAAGTTACCTATCTTTCTCGATATGTCTCTGATCTTACCCCGATTCGCCACACAACCTCCCCCCCCCCCCCCCCACGTCTTATCCTTTCCCCTCCCCCCACCCCTGCCTGACTCCTCTTTCCTCTCAATCCATGTCGCCTGCTTCTTCTTCCGGCGCGTCCAGAGGCAGACGTTGTAGACTGTTATTACCGCTTTCATCTCTAATCATCCTCCTCTAGCAGGCTAAAAGCAACATTAATTACAATCCCCGGCCTGATCGGTTTAGCCTGGAAACACAATCTATGCCAGCTTCAAGCCTGCCTTCAAGTCAAAAAAAGAAAACGATGGCTGGCCGAGTGGAACAGTGCTACCCTACATTCAATTACTGGCATCATCTCTGTGAAAATGATGGCCAGTTTGGCTGGCCTGCCTGACTAATGGTAAATGCCAGGTTTAGGGGAAAGCGAGTTTCGTGAGAAATCCTCAATTATGGATGCAGTTTATCACAAGGGTATAAATGAAACCCGTCACAGCAGACCTATGTGGGTGGGTGGATTGGTTGGTGCTTGGCATCAGGCAAATTACAGCTCTGCTTGCACTCGTCGGGGCCACGGGATGCGCCAAGATCAGGTCGAGTTTCTGGACGTCTGGGCATGGGGATGGGTGAAGGATGATCATGACTCGACGGTTTGTGACGGTCCAGGGTACTCAGTTCTATTTCGATGCGATTTTGCCCTCTCTCTCTTCTGTCTCTGTCTCTCTGTCTCTGTCTCTGTCTAGCTGTCTGGCTGTCTGGCTGTCTGTCTCTCTCTCTGATTGTCTTTCTGTCTCTGTCTCTGTCTCTGTCTATCTGTCTCTCTCTCTTTCTTTCTCAGTATGTCTCTCTGCCTGTTTCTCTGTCTGTCTCTCTGTCTCTGTCTGCCTTTCTGTCTCTGTCTGTCTCTGTCTCTGTCAGTCTGTCTGTTCTCTCTCTCTTCTCTCTCTCTCTCTCTCTCTCTCTCTCACCTGTCTGTCTATCTGCCTCTCTCTTTCTCATTTGGTTATATACATTTTCCCTTTCTAACCCATGTTTCACTTTTCAAGACTTTTAACTCCGATTTGTTTAAAAATGACTTCACCAATCGGAAGAACCGCAGAAGAAGAGGCAAATGAAGAAGAAGAAGAAGAGAAGAAGAAGAAGAAGAAGAAGAAAACTGCTATGGTATAGTAGGCCCTTTAAGGGAACTGAAACAGGTAGGAAACTTCACCAGATATCAGTATTTTGGGAATGAAAAGGTCTTAAGATTGGTGTTAAAGCACAGAATAGGAGCTGGTTCCAAGTGGCAGGGCCTTGACTGGGAAAAAGCGCGCTGACCAAACTTTTATTGTTGTTGTTGTTCTTTTAGGAAAACAGAAAAGTCGGTCATCAGATGAGGAGCAGAGTTGGCGGGAAGGAGTGTAAAGATGGGGTAAGTCAGAGAAGTTACAAGGAGGAGTAGCATACTGATGATGCTGCAGCAACAATATTTGCAGCAGTCGCTGTTTTAACACAACGAGACCTTCAGAACGAGAGGCACCATTGTCACGGCAAGGAAAATGGGTTGAGAGACTGACAGGCAGAAAAGAAGGAGATCCATGCTCAAGCCATATCTAGAATGTCCACTTAGAATGTCCACTTTTCCACAATTTAACCTTTTCACTCCCGTACCCTATCCGCCAGCTGAAAAAAACTTAACCCTTTCACTCCCTCGCTGTATCCACCAGCTTCCTGCTAGAAACTGGTGGATAGGGTGAGGAAGTGAAAGGGTTACGTTTTTGCTTTGCTGTCATGGCTGACAATGCGGGATGCTGGTGGATGGGTCAAAGGGTTAAACGACACAGCATGACTTTGTTCGTTTCAGATTCAGTTGTTTTTTTCAAGATGGCGTATGCGCGTTCGGAATGAATTCTATCAATAATGCACTGAGACCACAGATGCCA
Source organism: Monoplex corrugatus (assembly GCA_030674185.1). Lineage (NCBI taxonomy): Eukaryota > Metazoa > Mollusca > Gastropoda > Littorinimorpha > Ranellidae > Monoplex > Monoplex corrugatus. The sequence continues at coordinate 73,223,777 of CM060309.1, read as the reverse complement.
TATGATGGACAAGACCCAAAATGGCCATAGCATCAGCTTTATCTTATACCTGCGTATAAGTGAAAATAGCTTTTCCTGTCTCTTCAACAGTCACGGACTCTGAAACCTTCCTGGACAAACTGCAAACTCCAAATTGCAATGGTTTTGATTCAAATGGCCTCTGAACTGCTTCTCGCCCTGTAAAAAATGTATACAGCTGCGCCTTGAGGAAGAGGAAGACAGGCAGAAATCTTACGGTGATTACTGCTGTTTTTCACGTATTGTTCTGAGGGTCCGTCCCTTCTCATCCCCAAAAGAGCCATGTCCACTAATACTTGAATTTTCACCGGATGGTGTTCAGCAGAATGTTTCACTCAAATTTGAAAGCGCCGTAATTATTGAAATAATCGGAACCTTGTATTTGGAATTGATCCTGAGCTTTGAAATGAGATGTAAATCACATAATGTAGCTAAATAATTACCTTTCACATCGTTTTTTTTTTTCACCGAGAAACTCCGAATAAAATGGCTGAAACCAAAAAAAAGGGAAAACTTGTCCATGCATCTATTCACCGACCACACATACAGACACGCATAGACCATAGGACGATGTGAATCTGTCTCTATTGTTTTAAATGGGAGAGAGGGAGAAAAAAAAAACCGCTTTAACTTTCAAGGGAGGTAAACAATTAGCCTGTCCCCTCTGTCACCTCCCCTGTCCGTGATACAGTGCTTGTCATTTGCAAACGAATTTTTCCTCCCGGGCCCGGGCGACAAAGGAGACTTAAAAAGTCTCTGAACTTTGCGTGACACTGGCGCGTGAACGGCGCGAGCTAAGCGCTCAGGAGGCCCGTGGGGGCGGGGCCAGAGGGGCTCAAATTGCTGAGGTAGGTGTGGCGGGAATCATTAGCAGCTCCCTGTATCCTCACCTCATGATTGTTTCGCGGGGGGCAATTGGCGGCGGCGAGGTCTGGCAGTGAGTCGCCATGATGGCCCTCATGGACTGGAGAAGTCTTGGACTTGAGCACGACAACGACACTGACGCGCTGTAGGTCTCATGAGACTACTTCCCCCCACCCCCACCTCTCCCTGTCTTTAACCCTTTGATTCCTGCACCCTGTCCACCAGCATCCAGTATTGTCAACCATTAGGGAATTAGGGAACACAGTCATCAGTGAATATTGTTCTTGGGAGAGCTTTAAGAATTAGAGGAGTGTGTTTAACCTTTAAACTCACACACTCCATCCATCATCTGCAAAAACTTAATCCTTTGACTCCTTCACCCTATCCACTAGCTTCCTGTAGCGTGAGGGAATCAAAGGGTTATGGTTTTGCAGCTGTTGGATGGAATTTGAGAATCAAGGGGTTAAGACACACACTCTTCTAATTCTTAAGTCAAAGCTCTCACAAGGACAACGCTCAATGATGTGTTTCCTAGTTCCCAAAAGTCCCCGCAGGACTACTCCTTCCCTCATGCGCTCCCTAATTCCTGTAGTTCTCCCAGCACCCACACTTTCCTGATGCGCTCCATGGTTCCTAGAGGTCCCACAAAACTACCTCTTCCCTCACGCACTCCCTAAATCCTATAGTTCTCCCAGGACTACCTTAATCCAATACACTTCCTAATTACTAGGACTCCCGTAGGACAGCTCTCCTTAATTCCAGTAGCTCTCCCAAGACCACCTTGTCCTGAATCACTCCCCGGTTCCCAGAGCTTCCCCAAGACCACCGTACACAGCGCACACCCTGTTTCCTACTGGTCCCGTGTGGTTGCTCTTTCTTTGTGGACTCTCAAAGTCATGAAGGTCCCGTAGAATTACCCTTTCCTTGACGCACTCCCTAATTCCTATAAGTTTCTATAGCTGTCCCTTACTGACGCACTCCCTAATTCCTGTAGATGTCCCAAGATCGCCCCTTACTGACGCACTCCCTAATTCCTATAGGTGTCCCATGATCACCCTTTGCTGATGCACTCCCTAATTCCTATAGCTGTCCCATGATCATCACTTGCTGACGCACTCCTAATTCCTATAGCTGTCTCCACGATCACCCTTGTTGATGCACTCCCTAATTCCTATAGCTGACCCACGATCACCCCTTGTTGATGCACTTCCTAATTCCTATAGCTGTTACACAATCACCCCTTACTGATGCACTCCCTAATTCCTATAGATGTGCCACAATCATTCCTTGTTGACGCACTCCCTAATTCCTATAGCTGTCCCACGATCACCTCTTGCTGATGCACTCCCTAATTTCTATAGCTGTCACACGATTACCCTTTGCTGATGCACTCCCTAATTCCTATAGCTGTCCCACAATCATTCCTTGTTGATGCACTCCCTAATTCCTATAGCCGTCCCACAATCACCCTTTGCTGTTGCACTTCCTAATTCCTATAGCTGTCCCACGATCACCCCTTGTTGATGCACTCCCTAATTCCTATAGCTGTTACACAATCATTCCTTGCTGATGCACTCCCTAATTCCTATAGCTGTGCCACAATCATTCCTTGCTGATGCATTCCCTAATTCCTGTAGCTGTCCGGCATCAACACTTGCCGCTACGCTCTTTAACCCTTTGACTCCCGCACCCTGTCCACCAGCATCCTGCGTTGTTAACCATGCTGGCAAAGCAAAACCGCAATCCTTTGACTCCCTTACCCTATCCACCAGCTTCCCACGATCAACATTTGCTGATACTTATAGGTCTCGTGGAACTACCCTTTGCCGGGTGCTTTGATAATAGCAATGATAATTTCACTTACATGTATATAGCGCAAACAGTCCATGGCAAAAGCAGTTATCTATCAGACCTTTTGAGCTTGCAAAAAACCCAATGTGCTGGCAAGGTCTTGATGTAGGGAGGAGGGGGGGGGGGAGGGAGCTATGAAAACTGAGTAATGAGAATTTTTTGTTTTATTTTGTTTTTGCTGTTGTTGTTGTTTTCTCCTCAGAATGAGAAGAAAGAGTGAAACCTGGAATTGAACCCCAGCACCTCAAAGTATCAACCAGGCAGGCGAACGTCCGAACCATGCTGCCGCCTTTGCCTGCCATTGATGCGCACCGTAATTTTTATAGCCTCCCCTGGGATCACCCCTCACTAGTCTCCCCTGTCCCTTCCAGTCCATGGTCTCGTCCGTGTTGCACGAGCGCCTTAATTTCCTGATGGCTCCCCAGTAACGGCGTCTTTTGAGAAGTTCCCTAATTCCAACAGCTCCCCGAAGACCATCATCACAGGGACTGTTAGTGAATGGGTCATCTGCTTCCACCACCCCTCCCTACAATACAGACCTGTCTAGTTCTATCCTCTGTGGTCTATCTGGATGGTGGGTCTAATTTTCTTACCGACACCTGAGGGGCCGCGGACGATCGTTTGATGACTTCAGTGTCTTTGTGGAAGACGTACTCTCTGGTCCATTCAGTGGGGCTGGACAGTGTAGAAGGGTTGGCTTTGTGCCGTCTATTTATTCCTAACTCCTGTGGGAGGTGTTGTTTGGCTCGGTGATGATGGTCTCTGTTGTGATTGTGCCAGTCGCTGTCTAACGGACCGTTGTGGGTTCGACCCTCGGGCAGCTTGCAAGGTTTTCATGCGGGCTGGTTGGTTCATTTTGATAGAGACCTGGTGGGACCTGAGGAGAGCTCATGTCTTGAGTTCCAATCCCATCCCCCGCAATATAACAGTTAGTTTGTCCGTTTGTCCATCTTTATGGTCCAATCACTCTTGCGGTGTTAATGTTCATTTTCCAATTTCAACATTTTGTCAGCGCACAGGGTTTTATTCACACTTAAAGAATCTGTGTGATAACCGCTGTCAGATTTGGGTAAAATAAGCATATGGAATTGTCTGAGTGCAATGAATCTGTCTGTTGTACCTTATAGAGCTGAGACGTGGACATTCTACAGAGCCATAGTAAGAAAGGCAGGATCTTTTTAAATGAGGATACTCAGAAAGCTTGGTAGAATTAGCTGGAAGGACAGAACAGCAAACGAAACTGTTTTTTCATCATCATCATCATCATGTGCCCTGCCTCGTGGCGTTGGCGATCATGGCTCTCCATACGAATCTATCCCTTGTCGCTGCGAGTGTATCTCCCACCCTCTCCGTCCTCAGCCACCTGTAAGTCCGTACAGCATTTTCTCCGTGGGTTTACCTGGTGTTATCTTTTCCTTCAGCTGTCCTGTAAAAGAATTTAAAAAACTGTTTTAGAAACATGAAATATCCAGAGAGAATTACTACCAAAAGTTAAATCAACAAAACTGGCTAATTTTGGACGTGTGATGCGGCATGACTCTCTCCCCAAATCCGTTCTCATTGGAGGAGTGGAAGGCAAGAGGGCAAGAGGTCATCCAAGACGAACATGGACAGACGATGTCAAAGACTGGACAGGGAAAAGCCTGGCAAGGATGCGTCCACTCAATGCAGGACAGGACAACCTGGACAATCGTGACACGCCGACCCCTGGACCACAGGCAGGGCACCTAGAAGAAGAAGAAATTGTTTGATAGTAATCATGATGATGATGATGATGATGATGATGTTGATGATGATGATAACAACAACAACAACAACAATAATAATAATAGTGATAACAATAATGATAATGATGATGATGATGATGATGATGATGATGATGATGATGGTGATGATGATATAATGATGATGATAATAATGATGATAATAATAATAATAACAATAATGATCATGATGATGATGATAATAATAATAATAATAATAATAATAATAATGATAATAATAATAATAATGATAATAATAGGAATAGTACACCCTGGGAAGTAAGTGCCAAAGCACTTTGCACTTTACAGAATAGGTTATGCAAACATAGATCAACAATACATCAGTCACACTGCATGTGGTATAACATGAGACAGAACAAGAACAAAAAATCAACACTATAAGGTTATCAGTAGAACAATGGTACATGCACGATACAAAAACACACTTCCATATGAACGTACACCCAAACACTGACGAACAGATGCAGGCACAAACATACACACATAATACACATAATTATACACTTCGTCTAATATCACTCATAGTGAAAAGACGTTAACTCAAAGAACGAACGAACGAACACATATACACATATACGTACACACACACACACACACACACACACACACACATAAACACACGCACACATACGCATACACGCACGCACATGCCTGCACACACACAAATGCACACAGGAGACGTTAGCGCTCGCGCATGCACACACTGACTCAAGGCTGGCAAACAAATCGATAAACCTATACAAATAACATTTTCTCATACAACCAGTAGTAATATTAGTATTGCGTAGACAGTAAGACAAAGAGCACAGAGGAGAAAGAGGTGAAGCTAATACTAGGAATAATATTGCTCAAAGAGAAAAAAATCTTAGAACTGTCTTCAAAAAAGGCAAAACAATGGAGATCACGAATATCTGAAAGAAGCGAGTTATTGTTGTTGCCCAGCCGACTGCATTGAACCATATCAGAGCTATAACCTTTTCAAAACACACACAAGACCTCAACAGAGAAAAAAAAGGAAAAGAAAATTAGGTACACATATCAATGCATTCGCGCATATACCCGAAGGAGATGCCCCTAGCGTTGACCACTCCGTCCAATTTACCTCACAAGGGATTTAAAAAACATACCTGAACACAAATTTATACATAAATAAGGACATTAAAACATACACAAAACGGCCATAAATTACCTAAAATTGCTTCCGCATACCATATATATATATTGAGCTATAAATTCACTTAATACATGAACCCAGTCATCACTCCTGAGAGAAAGCACATGTGGATATGTAGATGTCTACGAAAGATTTCACAGGTCAATGGAGCAGCAAGGCAAAAAATGATAGGAAGAAATCATAGAAAGCAAAAGAATAAGGCAAAAACAAAAAGTGACAGAAAAGAGTAAATTTCTTGCACAGAATTTCCAGAATGTGGGGATACTATTTATACTGAAAGCCCCATCCCCACCCCCACCCCAGCATCCCCACGGGGACAAAGAAGCCAGTTCCATTATCTCCACATTACAGTGAATAGCGTATTCCAGCACCAGCGTAATGTCAGTATCTCTCTCCTCAGACAGCAGTTAGGTCCTCTGTACTGTTAGAAGACGAGTGGGCTTACACCTGCAAAAGCAGCAACAACAGCAACAACATCACTAATTACAACAAAACAACAATAATAATAATTATACTACTAATAATGATAATAGTGATGATGATAGTGACGATAATAATAATAATAATAATAATGATAATAACAAGAACAAGAATAACAATGATAAGAATAGTAACAACAACAATGATGATGATAATAATAATAACAACAACAACAATAATAATAATAATAATAATAATGATAATAATAATAATAATAATAATAATAATAATAATAATAATAATAATAATAATAATAATAATAATGTAGCTAGTAAAACTGCGGGCTATGAATCATAAAGAGACAGAGACAGAAATAAACAGTTGTGGCATGCCAGATATATGCTTCAGAACGATTCGCTAAATGTACAGGCGCATTATAAGTTTGACAGCAATGGTTTTCTTTTTCTTTTTTTTTTATTTAAATAAGAGACCCTATATTAAGAAAACGAACAACACATGAATAACAACATAGTGAAACAAACCAAACATGCACAAGCTCAGACAATCATTTGATTGTGTAGACGCAATAACAAGTTTAGTTTCAGTTTTGTTGTTGTTACTGTTCTTGTTGTTGTTTTGTTTATTTGTTTGTTTATTGTTTGTTTATTGTTTGTTTTATTGTTTGTTTGTTTGTTTGGTGTTGTTGTTGTTGTTGTTTTTGTTTTGTTTTCATTTTTGCCCAGACAATGTTTCCACCCTTGGAATATATTCTGTGCGATAGAGATGAGACACTAAACTGGGATACCCTGTGAGTATGCACTTAGCGCACATTAAAGGTCTTACTCTAATAAAAGTTGCCGTGGCAAAATTCTATGAAAAAAATCCACTTTCGTGGGGTAAATAGAAATACATGCGTACAGATAAAAAAAAAACCACACACACAGGAACACACACACACACACACACACACACACACACACACACACACACACACACACACACACACACACACACACACCATACACACACACACACACACACACAACACACACACACACACACAGCCACAGAAAAAAAAAGTGATACTGTACTGTGGCTATACGCTCTCTGTGGAGAGAGCAGTTTGAATTTCTCGTGGGAAGTCCATTAGGACAAAAAAATACAAATACGTAAACCGTAAGCTAGCACAAAAACACAACGCACTGGTAAAGGTCTGTAGTTCTATCAAATTTACGAGTTCTGCGGACTACTATTGCTTAACCCAGGAACCAAACAACAAGCCAAATCCCCAACGACCATTCCACAAGAAAACGGGCCATTATTATCCTTGGCATCGCGCAAGTCGAAAAGCAGACGACACAGTCGTCCTCAAGACAAATTCCAAACGCAATTTCCGATGGGTCCGGGACGACTCAAGCGAAGCGATAAGTCGGCGACAGTAAATTTGGCGGAGCGGTCGTTTTGTCGCTGGCGACGGGCTAATCAGAGACACGATTGGCATAGCAAGTGGCGATTTTCAATTATGATAACGGACGCGCTGAAAAGGCCGCGGCTTGGTCATTGGAAGGGCATCAACAAATTCAGTAATTGAAGGGGAGAGCTATCTTGCCCGGGTATCTGTCTTCAACATCAGCGGCCGGTCAGACGTGAGGGGAAGACCAAATCCGGGGGAGTTGCTGGCCCCCATATTGTTGGGAGCGCTTTTGGGGTCTGGCCCTCAAAGAGCTTGTTGTTGGGGAACGCCAGCGTTACGGGTCATTGATTTCAGTGTTGTCCACTTTTCTTTCCTCTCTTTTAGCACTGGGGTCTTGAGCGTTCTGTTTACGACCCTTTCCTTGATTTGTGTCTTCAGCGTTATGGATGGCTGATAATGATAATATTGTCCAGTTAATAATAAGGGTTTTTCTCCGACCGCAAAGCTCGTTCGTCAAGTGCTAATGACGGTATTCGTCACACACGTGTCTTAAGGATCGCTCTTTGCTCTCTCTGTCATCTTAGATGGGAACGCTTCAAGGGGGATTTGGGCAGCTGCCTGTCTTCTTTTGGATCTTGGGGTTTGTTCAAGAGGGATTCATCACGCTCGGACAAGTCCGTATGCGTTCCACTTAAATCTACCAGACTTCTTGGACCTGCTCAAAACCCGACGGACTGGCAAGGTCATAAAATGGGGAATAGAGTATGGAATCTATGAAACACTAAACTGATACCGCTATAACGATTGAAGCATTGAGATGGGCAACGAGCAGGTAAAAGGTTTGTTATGGGATGGGGTAAAATTCGTGACATCAGATCGATCTCGACCATTTTCTTCTCTTAGAGGGACGAGATATTGCGTTCTGAGAGCACTCGTTCCTAAAACCTATGGTTAAAAAAACGATTGGTGTGTGTCTGTGTGTCTGTGTCTGTGTGCGTGTGTTTGTGCGATTGTGTGTGTGTGTAAGTGTGTGTATGTTTGTGAGTGTGTCTGTAAAAGGTGCGTGTGCGTGTGTGTACGAGTGCATGTCTGTGTTGTCAACGTCCTTCTGTCAGTAGTTCACATAATTACATGTACATCAAGACCCAGTATTGTAAATGACAGGAGACAAGAGATGGGGGGAAACTAATGGGTCAGGACTGGCACAGACGTGTGGTCTGTCCAGAAGTTCGTGCAGGCCACAACAATGGTTGGTCACTTTCTTGTTGGAGGGGATGTCGACATCATGCCTAGTTAACCTTCTGTCACTCCTTTCCCTTAGCCACCAACTTCCACAGGCTTTTGATTTGGTTTGGTTTGGTTTTTGGTTTGGTTTTTGGTTTGGTTTGGTTTGGGTTGGTTTTTGGTTTGGTTTGGTTTGGTTTTTGGTTTGGTTTTGGTTGGGTTGGATTGCTTTGGTTTGGTTTTTGGTTTGGTTTGGTTTTTGGTTTGGTTTGGTTTGGTTTGGTTTGGTTTTTGGTTTGGTTTGGTTTGGGTTGGGTTGGGTTGGGTTGGGTTGGGTTTGGTTTGGTTTGGTTTGCTTTGGTTTGGTTTGGTTTGGTTTGCTTTGCTTTCGTTTCGTTCGGTTTGGTTTGGTTGGATTGGGTTAGGTTGGGTTGGGTTGGGTTGGGTTGGGTTGGGTTGGGGTTTGGAGCTGTGGTTGGCGGTGGGTTGTTTTTTTTTAGTCGTTGCGTTAGGTTGGGTTGGGTTGGGTTTTGGGAGTTGGGGGTTGGTGGTTTGTGTTGGTTTGTGTTGGGTTGGGTTGGCGTGGGTTGGGTTTTTGTTCGTTTGTTTCTTGTCTTCTTTGGGTTTCGTTTTTCTTGTTTTCATATTGTGAGGAATGGTTTTTGCGATGCATCTGGTCATTTGGTTTATGCTGTGCAGACGTTATGGTACTGCTTGAACTGTTTATTGTACCTTTGGTGCGTTCTCTGCCATGTAAGCAGTGTTACATCATTTTCCAGGGGTAGGATGTGCTCATGAACATTGTCATGGCTCACAGGATATTTAGTGTGCGTATTTGATGTTCTGCGTGTATCTACACACTATGTTGGCTCAGACACTGGTAATCTGCACACGACACAGTGACCTAAGAGACTGTAATTATAGTGTAAAAAGCTTCACCCTTACACTCAGGGAGGATCAAACTCAGGACTTTCAAATAAATGTCTGACATACTAACTAACATGGCTTTGTGCCCGTCATTTTACCACTTTCAAATGCAGGTTGTTAACATTTTCCCACCATACCTGCTACCTTCCCACAGGAATCTACTAACAGCATTAGACGGTGAAAGGGTAAACATTTGGACGGTGATTGGTAGATAAGGTGAAGGATACTTCTTCTTGGTAGTTTTTCTGGCAAGATATCATGGTTAGTTAGAAGGCGCTTGTGGGTGTGGTACCTTAGATTTCAGCCTTTTAAGTTTTCTGTAGAGGTTTCCCAACCCATGCCTCATGGCCAAAAAGACCTGTCCTGTGAGCGCATGGGGGCTAGGACTTTTCAGGCGGCCCTTTTCGCCTGATAATTCCATGGTGGAACATACAGTTCATTTTTAGATGTAGTATTCACAGGAAAGCTGGAGCGAAAGAGAACACCAGGTAGACCCAGGGAGAAAATATTGGACGGACTTGCAGGTTGGCTGAGGACAGAGAGGGTGGAAGATGTGCTTGCGGCAACAAGGGATAGATACATATGGATGGCCATGATCGCCAATGCCATGCAGCAGGACACATGATGATGATGATGATGATGATTGCCAGATGTTAATACCCCACCCTGTCCTGACAGTAACCATCGTGGGACAGCTCATTCATCCAGGCAAATTTGTTTTATTTTGCATCTAACCTTCATGTCTGAAAGCCATTCTGTGCTAGAAATTTCCTCTTTTCTGTCACTCTCTTTGTTTCTGCCTTGTTCCTGTCCTTTCTCTTTCTGTCATTTCTTCCTATCGTTTTCTGCCTTGCTGGTCCATTTCCCTGTGTGTGTTCGATGAAGTCTGAGGTACTTTTTCTTTAGATTGATAATAATTATGGTACATGTATTAAGTGCATTTTTGGCTCTAGGGAGGTGAGATATGCGGAAGCAATTTCAGGTAATTTAGGCCAGTTTTTTATATATGTTTTCGTGTCTTTATGTATTTCAAAATTTGTATTCAGGATTGTTTTTTTTTAAATCCCATGTGCGATAAATTGGACGGAGTGGTCAACGCCAGGGGCACATCCTCAGATTATGTGCCTGAATGCATTGGTACGTGTACTTAATTTTCTTTTCTTTTTTCTTGTTGAAGTTTTGTGTGTTTTGAAGCGGTTATAGCCCTGATATGGCTCTACGCAGTCGGCTGGGCTTTCAACAATAACAACAACAACAACAACACCAACAACAACAATCTGCAATCCACCACCCTCGACCCGCTTGGCTGGGGATGGTCTTCTCATTACCAAACTTGAGACAGCGTTTTCGCTTCTGAAAGCTGGTCATCCTTCACGGTTATTGGCTGACGTTCTGAGGCTTTGAGCCAATGAGATAACACCTTTTTCTTTTAAGCGTCTTGGGCACTGTGCGTGACTAGAGCTTTCTTGTTCTTCCAGTGGTAGATCGTCTCTGTTAGAATAATTGCCTGCCATCACGTGACAAGTAAGAACCAATAAGGTGTCACCTTTTAGTGCTCGTGCCAACATCACTTCTTGTCTGGGAGCGTTTCCCGTTGTCGTGCTACTACTACTTCCAGTTTCGTTTGTTTGTGTAGATGGGTTCGTGTTGAGATGCAGACTGCTCACAATGGTGTGGTTGGTACTAGTGTATTTAAACAGTGCTTTGTTAAGTAGCACCATCTCTCTCTCTCTTTCCCTCTCTCTCTCTCTCTCTTGCTCTCTCTCTCTCTCTCTCTCTCTCTCCCTCTCTCTTTCTCTCTCTCTCTTTCTGAGTATGCGTGTACAAGCATATTTTCTAAGTCATACATATTCTCACAATTCTGATGATAACTCCAAATGTTTATTAATAACTTCCACTTTACGATATTCCACTGTGGGGATGGTTGGGTCTCTTTCAGCGTAAATAGTATCCCCCACCTTCTGGAAATTCTTTCAAAGAAATTTCTTCTTTTCTGTTACTCTCTTTGGTTTTGTTGTTGTTGTTTATTTGTTTGTTTTTTCTTTCCTTCTTCCTTTGCTTTCTGTCATCTCTTCCTATCATTTTCTGCTTGCTAGTCCATTCACCTGTAAATATTCTATAAAGCCTTACATACTTCTCTTAGGATTGATGATTGGGAAAATATACTGACTGTATGTTTGGCTCTTAGGAAATGTGCTGTGCAAGAGCAGTTTTAAGTAACGCAGGCCATTTTAGTGTCTTTCGTTATATTTACGTTTGTATTCAGGTTTGTGTTTGACATCCACTGATGATGAAGTAGACAGGAGGGTCAATGCCAGGGGCATATTCTTGGATTATGTCCGCGCATATATGTATTTAATTTTTGTTTGTTTGTTTGTTTTCCAGCTTTTTTTCCAAACTGATGTTGTGTACAATATGGCTCTATGTAGTTGGCTAGGATTTAAACATTAAGAAGAAGAAGAAGAAGAAGACGTTCACTATATCTTGGTCACTATTCACCGCTTATTGTTGGAGTGACCAGTTGGTGCTTTTAACAGAACACAAGGATCATGGATAGAGCTTGTGGTATGTCCAGAAGTTTATGTGGATAGCCATAAGTGTTAGTAATTTTTTGTCAAAATGGGAGACATCAGCAATAAAGTCTTGGGAAGGAAGCCTAAGACTTGAAAGTTAGACCACTCGAAAATTACTCAATGTCATCGGTGTCAGGTCCCTCTGGATCTGATCTACATTTATTCCTTGTTATTTGATATTAACAAAGTCATAAGAACATAAAAGTAACTTGCATTAATTCAAACTAGAGCAAAAATATGAAAGGAGTGCAACAAGCAAGAAAAGAGAAACAAACACGGTCAACAAATGAACAGAAGAAAAAGCAGCAAGCACAAAAAGTAACAACAGCCGAACAAAGGAAAGAAGGTGGCAAATGATGACAAGATGTTCTCATGTATAAATGCACCATCCAAGTTTATGCCGCATAAAAAAACAAGCTTGAATATTGGATTATAAATGAACGTGTGTGCTTTTATACAGTTCAAGCTCAGAAAATGTGAAAAGGATGCGGTGAAGATGAGAGAGGAGGAAGTGGGCAGAGAGAGAGAGAGAGAGAGAGAGAGAGAGATATTCAAACTTCATAACATTACTTCTTTGAGTTAACAGCTTTAGACCCCGCTGGACCCAGAGAGAGAGAGAGAGAGAGAGAGTTATGTGGAAGCGGGTAAATAGGCTGAGGGAGTGAGAGGGTTAACACATTTGGCATTTGTCGCTTCTCTGTCTTCTTGGCTGTTGCCAGTTGGTCATCCTTCACGGTTATTGGCTGACGTTCTGAGGCTTTGGGCCAATGAGATAACACCTTTTTTTTCAAGCGTCTTGGAAACGGCGCGTGACTAGAGCTTTTTTGTTCTTCCAGTGGTAGATCGTCTGTTATGGTAATTGCATGCCATCACCGGACAAGTGAGAACCAATAAGGTGACACATTTTGGTGCACATGCTAACTTCGTTTCTCTCTCTCTCTTTCTCTCTCTCTCTCTCTCTCTCTTTCTCTGTCTGTCTGTCTGTCTGTCTGTCTGCCTATATATCTGCTCTCTGTCTGTCTGTCTGTCTCTCTCTCGTTTATTGTTGTCACACTACCACGACTGGTTTGTTTATTTGTATAAAATTTAATGATATTTGTTCATTGCGAGACATGACTTTCTTATTTGGACGGACGCTCCAGAGCAGCAAGAGCCCTCCAGTGGGCTCTGTTGACAATGAGTCACAGGGCATCACTCCGGTGTTAATCCACCTGTTGTAGGTCTTGTCGGCTGTCTAGCGTCAGTTCAGTTTTGGTCTTCTTCTCCTTCACTGTCCTCCAGCCTTCCAGTTCAGGACTTGGTGGGCAGGTCTGGAAGACGAGAGTCTACTGGCATGGCCTGGCCAACTCAGTCGACGCTTACAAATGATGACGATGGTAACTGGGATATGTTTGCTTTTGTTATCTTACTTTCATATTTTGTCAGTAAACGTCTTTCCATTTGATGCCCAAGATTTCGTGTTATCGCTTTAGATCAAAGGAGTCAAGCTTCTTCTCATGGCTTGTTTTGAAGTACCACGTTTCACAGTGATACAGCAAAGTTGACAGAATGTTGGAGTTGCAGAACCGTGACTTTTGTTTGACGGAAATTTTCTTGCCATGGCAGATTTTTGACAGCTTGTTGAATGTTGCTATTTATTTGCATATGCAAACGTGCAGTCATTTAGTCATGTTGATTGAATAGTTGATTGAATTGTTCTGGCAGGTGAAGTGCTTGACGACCCCAACCTCGTTCTGTCCAATAAATACTTCTGATGTGACGGGTGCTGTCCAGTACACATATGCTTTGTTTTCTTGATACTGATGTTAAGTCCAATGCTGCTCACATCTTTGCTAATATCATTGACGAGTAATTGGAGGCCTTGAGTGTCACTAGTGAGTGCGGTGATGTCTGCGAAGTCCAAATTGGACAGGGATTCCTTCTCATGCCACAGGATGCTTTTTCCTTCTGCAGCCTTCTTCAGCATCCAGTCCATGGCCAGCGCAAAGAGGAGCAGTGAGAAGCCCTGACCATCTCCCGTCAGAATTTGAGATCAGTTGCTTATACCATCTTCCGTCCTACTACAGCAATTTGCATTGTTATAAATGTTCGTTCTCTATGGCCATTATTACTTTTGGTCGAATGCCATAGGTTTGCATGATCTGAGCGGATGGTCTCTGAATGCTGCTGAAGGTCTTGAAGGAGTAAATGAAGCTGGTGGCCAGAAGCAGTTGGAACTAAGTGCAGCTGTCAATACTTCCAGAGCTGCCTACTTATTTCTCATGAAAGCAGAATATTGGGACGCTACTGTAGGGTCCTTAAGCTTGTCTGTGTTGAGTCTTCTTCTTGTAGCTGACTTTGGTTTCTGTCTTCTCAGCTTGATCTTTATCTTCGTGAGGACGAGGAAGTGGTCATGCAAACGTCTGCCCCATAACGTCCTCTGACATCTTGCAGACAAGGTGTTCTCCATCTTGGCCCCGTTGCAGGATGGTCAGTCTGTGGCTTGGTCCTGTAGTCATATGAAATCCAGATGATTTTATGGACGTTTTTTTGCTTGAAGAGACAATCCAATCTTCATGTTCTTCAATGCACAAAACTGTATGGATCTATCATCCTTGTCCATGTGATCCCCAAATGCATGCAGTCCAAAGACATGCTCGTATCCTGATCGGTCTCCTCCAGTCTGGGCATTCATTCCCCCAGGACTACAAGCAGTTCACGTCGTGGAGTCTCGTCGACCAGGCCTTGTAGTTGCTGGTAGAATCCATGCTTGTCCTCATCGTCACATTCATTGGTGAGGGTGTAGCACTGTATGATTGTGACCTGGTCATGTGATGTTTATTAGTCTTGCTGACAGGAGCCATTCATTGATGGCCTTCCCATTCTTCCAGTGAACTCGTGGCGTATTTATCCAGCAGAAGAATTACACATCTCCAAGGTATTCCATCTTGGCGACCTGAAAAGAGGATGGTTTTGTTCTCAGATACGAATTTCCCGGAATCAGTCCAATGAATTTTACTGAATCCTAGGATGCTAAGCCTCCAGGACTGCACTCAAAAACAGGTTGTAAAGAGATGCTTGTGGGTCGTCTCTGGGGAATGATTGCAGACCAATGGACCACCATACATTAAGGCTCGCCCCAGTCACGTATACTTGGTCAAAGATTCCATTGAGGTCTCAACCTGGTCATTGATTCTATCCAAAGAACACCTTCTGTTCGGCGATGCAATGGAAACATCGCCCCCTTGCATAGCACAGCACGCCTACTGAGGTGGGATTTTGGGGCATGGAGCTTGGAGCCACATGCCAGAGATTTAGGAGATGGATGAGGACTGGTGATGCCCGTCCTCCCTGCAAGTAGGATGCAACAATCAGACAACAGAAGTACTAGCTAGGTAGATAGAACCTCTACACCTCCTAGTCTAATGTTTTATATTAATTGTCAGTTTTTGTTTTACCTCCTACTCGTCCTAGTCTGGTGCATTATCATTAATTGTAATGTTTGTTTTTATTTTGCTTTGTTTGTTTGTTTGTTTGTTTTCTAGTAGAACAGAGGTCCGTTTCTTACACGCCAGGTAGGCGAGTTTGTCGTGAGGCACGCTAGGTAGGAGCATTTCTTTATTGTACATAGCGGCAAGCGTGGCTAGGTATTCACAAGGTAAGGCTAGGTAACATGGAGAGAATCTTGTCAGCGAGGAAAGATGGCGGCCGAGCAAGTTGCCTTTGTGTTTGATGACGACTCCGTCTTCTAGGGTGACATCAGCGCTGTCCATTGGTTAAGTATGTACTTCCCTTCGCGTCCGTTTTATAGCACGCTTTTTTCTCTCACCCTCGCCACTTACACGCTAACATGCTGACGTGTAAGGGACGAGCCTCAGCTCTTTCTCTCTTTCAATCTCTTCTCTCTATCTCTGTCTGTCTTTCTGTCAGTGTGTCTCTGTCGTTCTCTCTCTGTTTTTCTATCTCTGTCTCTGTCTCTCTGTCTGTCTCTGTCTCTCTGTCTCTGCTTGTCTTTCTGTCCGTGTGTCTCTGTCTTTCTCTTTCTCTGTCTCCCTATGTCTGTCTGTCTGTCTGTCTGTTCTCTCTCTCTCTCTCTCTGTCTATCTGTCTGTCTGTGCGCGCGTGTGTGTGAAGCCAGGGAGTTATTTCCAACGCAGTCAAATGATACCTTGAAATAAAGTCTTTGAAAGAAGTAGGCTGATATAAATTTTGTGAATTATTCCAAATGTTTAATACAGTATTGATGATTTGATAGCCTATATTTGAATATACTGTATCAAATTATTCGTCCACGATTTTGGAAAATTTTGAAAACCGAGCCTCCCAACTTTGGGCATTGCATTGCCGTATCCTTTCATACAATCCCAAATAATAGAAAGAAAAACAAACAAACAAACAAACAAACAAAAACCGGAGTTTAGAGTTTGTTCAAGAGGGATTCACCCTAATTGGACAATTCCATGTGCGCTCCACCTAAATATGCCAGCAATTATCTGGCAGATGCCACAGACCTGTGGAAAATTATGTGGACAGGTAAGATCTTGAAGTGGCCATCTGGGGAGAGTGGTAGTGGGTGGGAAGACGGACCTCTGAAACACTAAGCTGATGATGGACACATTGACATTGGCAGCAAGCAGGCCAGTTTTTAATGCTGCCATCTAGAATTAAACTCGAGATATCAGATCTTGTGTCCATGGCTCTATAATAAAAAGCCAACCAGCCTGAACATAAAAAAAATTATTGCCAACTACAGATATACATCGAGCTGTATATTGCTGGCCAAAACAACCGGGGAACAGGTTCTCACGTTTCGATCTCTTTGAAGAATTCTAAATATCAAAATTATTCCAATTTTGCATACTTTCTGGCCAAAATATTTAAACTAGTTTCAACATTTAGGAGACTGAAATGTGTTGTGCACCTTATTCTGGATTCGAGCCATAATCATCAGAAGTTACCAGTTATTCAGCACAATTCACACAAGCACACGTGTTTCTATAACATATGGTAGTCCATCACCATAATCAGGAGCTGACCCTACAGTTGTATTAAATTTCATCACCTGCAGACAAAGATTCATGCGGGTGTACGAAAACGCTTAACAGCATGCTAGAAAAATCCATTAAATTAAGCCATCTTTTTGACGGCCTACGCTATAGCATAATTATTGCTCCATATACAAAGTTCCCTAATGAACACAGGCTTAAATCTGCAGGCAGTCAAATATTCCAACTGGTGGAGGTAAAGCAATCCTAGTTGTAGTTAAGTTCCATTTCTGAACCAAGGAAAAAAGCAGAGCATATTGTTTGATCAAAGGTAACTCGAGATGGTGTTGGCTTAACACTACCATGGATATTGTCATAAATCAGTTTGTTGAAAAGAAACACAGACATCTGACTATAGAAGAAATGACTGTCCATAATCACTGTTGAAAGTGTCCGGCAAGCGTCCGAAAATGTACTAATTCCATGTCTGATCTGACCATAGCCTTTCCGATGGGTCTGGTCTCACGACATGCTTGATTGAGTTGGCACAATGCCGAACCATTGCTCAGGTCAAACGGTGGCCACGGACGTCCCACAAAGGAAATCTCTCTGCCTAATCACAGTTGGAATTAATGCAGTCTTACCGTCACTGTACTTTGTACAATTCAGGTTTACCCTCACTAGGCCTGGGCGGACCTGAACAGGTCGTTACGATCTCCTGCGATCGAGTTCTCCTTCTTCTTTTTTCTCCTCCTCCTCTTTTTTTCTTCCTTCTCCTCCTCTTCCTTCTCCTCCTCCAATTTCTTCTTCTTTTTCTTCTTCTTCTTCTTGTTCTTCTTGTTCTTCTTCTTCTTTTAGTTCCGTGAAGAGACATTGGGGCGCCGCACCAGATTCCTCTAGCTCTGTCTCTTGTGTGCCAAAGCATGGGTTTTTGCAAAATGATTTCTCTGTCCATTCCGCAATCTTGTCAGTCCATCATTTCTTGTGGTTTGGTTTTGTTTGTTTGTTTTGTTTGCTTTGTTTTGTTTGTTTGTTTTCTCTCTTCCCCTCTGTCTCCCTCCCTCGACAGTTTTCTGGACGTCCGATTTAGCAAGGCCATTGGATCTTGTTTCACGACCATATCAACGTAGTTTTCTTTTCATAAATGAAGCCAGCAGGTCTTCATACGTCCAATGTACTGCTGTAAGGGTCTATGTCTCGCACATGTAGGTTTCAGCCTAGACAGTGCTTATGTTGTCTTTGCTGCCCCTAAGAGGATTTCTGATCTAAATCCCCCACTGCTAATGATTGATTCCAGATAAGTGAATTGTTGAACAGTTCCTAGCTTCAGTCCATGGACAGTTATATCAATAGTGATAGTAATGTCGTGACTGGCCATAAACTTGGTCTTCTCGCCGCTGATTCCCATGTCATATCTTATCGATGTTTCATCTAATCTTTTAACAAGCTTAACGAGTTCTTGTTCACTGTCTGCCATCAGTATCATCTATGAAGCGAAGGTTAGTGATGATCCTTCTTTAAATGCTGACTGTGTTGGCATGATGTTCAAGTGCTTTTAATCTTGAAACGTTCCAGGAATATGTTGAAAAGAGTGGGAGACAGAAGGCAGCTCTGACGCACTCCTACAAAAGTATGGAACCACTCTCCAATAGCACCCTGCTCCAGTACCGTACATGTTGCTCCGGATATAGCTTCTGGGTGGTATTGATTAGCTTTTGTCTGATGTTAAACTTCTTCATTGTGGCTTACTGTGCCTTATGCCAAACTCTGTCAAACGCCTTCTTGATGTCTATAAAGATGCGAACGAATTCCCTCTAATAATAATAATAATAATAAAGGCAATTTATATAGCGCTTTCCAGAGCACAAAGCGCTTCACATAAAATCAGTATATAACTAAATACAAATAGACACACCAACATAAAATTTAAACATACCGCTGCTAACACTATATAACATAAAACATAAAATTTACGTTCAACAAGACATATTAACATAGTAAATTCAAATATTACTAAAAATAGTGACAATCATACAAAAATATTTTCTCTCTCTTTCTCTTCACACACACACACACACACACACACACACACACACACACACACACACACACACACACACACACACACACACACACAGACCCAAACACACTCCCTCTCTCAACCACTCAGTTTCTCTACTATCAAATTCTATCACGCTTACACATACTCTTACTCATACTCTCACTCTCTTGCCCCACCCCAACCATACTCTCGCTCTCTACCGTGCTCCCGATATTCCTTGCTCACTCTCTCTCTCTCTCCCGCACAGCCTCTCTCTCTCTCTCTTTTCCTCTCTCCCTCCCTCTCCCTCTCTCTTGCTCGCATAAACATGCTTCACACACACACACACACACACACACACACACACACACACACACACACACACACACACACACACACACACACACACACACACACACACACACACACAAACACACACACACACACACATATATGTAGGAACGATGATCAGGGCTGAGAGAGAAGAGAAAGAGAAGATCAATGAAAGTATTGAGTGAAAAGATAGGTCTTCAGACTAGACTTGAAAGAAGGAAGACATTGCTTATGGCGAATATGATAAGGAAGGGAGTTCCAGGTCATGGCAGCAGAGTGGGAGAAAGCTCTCTGACCATGCAGTTTCCGGTTGAAACGGGGAACACAGAAAGTTCTTGTGTCGGTAGAGGATCGGAGAGTTCTGGATGGTACATACACTTGAAGAAGTTCAGACAGATAAGAGGGAGCGGAGCAAGTAAGAATTTTGTAACAGAGACAGCAACATTTGTATTTGATTCTTTGTTCAACTGGAAGCCAATGCAACTTTTTCAGAAGAGGAGAACATGACTGGGATCTAGGGGCTTTACAAACAAGCCTAGCTGCTGAATTCTGAACACGTTGGAGAGGTTGAATGACAACTGAAGGGCAGCCTAATGTTGGAGCTGTCTTTCGCAAAGGGTACGCGGGTTTAAGACGACCGTATAAGAATCCTAAATCCAAATATTATTCGAGTGTTTTTGCGAGAATGTATGCTAAATTGAAATAATGTTTGTTTAAATTTAGAATGCCCATAGGAGATCAAAATGTGTTGTGCATCCAGGCCCCGGTTGCCGAAGAGGCAGAGCTCCTTCATCTGACTGCAGGGGTTCAAGTATAACTCGGTGAAAAAATAATTGTATGCACAGCCTATACAGTTCACTCAGATGTGACCGAGTATACCTGGACTTGTTTAAAGTCTGGGAAGCTTTAAGCGGCGATGGTAAGGAGTTTGGTACCGCCCTCGTTATGCTAACTCCAAGAAATGTTGAGTTCTTTACATTTGCTCTCCTCCGACATAACAGTTATTACACAACCTTTACCATCGTGCAGTGTGCTCTAGAAACAACTCAGGTTGGGCGAAAACAGGATCCAGACCTAAGCTGTGGCAGTGTGGCAAAGGCTGTTATTTTTATTTTTGTTCAAAGCCTGGGCGACTGAGTAGAGCCATGTCAGGCTATAACCTGTTTCAAAACATATACAATACTTCTTCAAGGGGGGCGGGGGGGGGGGGGGGGGGGGGGAGAAAATTGAGTACACATATCATGCATTCACGCACGTAATCTAAGGAGATGCTTCTGGCGTTGACCGCTCCGTCCAATTTATCACACAAAGGATTTAAAAAACATTCCTGTATACAAATCTATTCACAAGGACACTAAAATATATAATAAAAAAAAAACAGGCCTCAATTTCCTATAATTGCTTCTGCGTATCTCATTTCTCTAGGGCCCAAAATGCACTGAATACATGTACCTAAATATCAATCCTAAGAGAAAGTACCTAAGACTTCATCGAACACATACAGGTGAACGGACCAACAAGGCAGAAATGATAGGAAGAAATGACAGAAAGCAAAGGAACAAGGCAGAAACAAAGAGAGTGACAGGAAGGAGGAAATTTCTAGCACAGAATTTCCGGAAGGTGGGAATACTGTTTATATTGAAAGAGCACCCGGCATCCTCAGGGGGGCTGAGGAAAAGAGAGTCAGTCGGAAAGCAAGCTCCTGTGAAGGCAACCCCATGCCCAGCATCCATATGTGCATCCCATGTCGAAGAGTCTGCCTTTCCCCCATCAGCCTTGCCAACCACTGCCGACGGTGCTCAAGAGGCGTCAACTCAGCTCGACAAGACACTAAGGTGCATCATCCGTAGTCGACGTCGACTGACGGCAGCCTATTACTACTACGGCATACTACTTTACCATTGATATTTTCATTCTCTCAAAGTAGATATTCAAGCCTGGTTAGCACAGAGATAGAGCTGTCGCCTTCCAACTCGTTTACATGAGTTTCCACGGTAGCAGATCACACTTGTGGAACTTGTATGTGCGTGCGGCCTTGAGTCTTCAAGCATGTGAATGGATACCTGATTTTCTTCAAAGTTAGGGGAAAGGGAAAGCAGAAGGGGAGAATTGATGAGAAAAGTTGAGGTCTCTACCTCCTCAGTTCGTAAGACCTCAGGTTTTGAAGCGGCGTAGAAGATGGAGCAGCCAAGAAAGAAAAAAAAGAAAAAAAAAAAAGAAAAGAAAGAAAGAAACGAAACGAAACGAAACGAAACGAAACTAAACAAATATACATTGACAAAATAATACTTCTGAATAGCCATTTGTGTTTTGTGAACACTTGAAAAGATCATCATCAGCATTCTCATCATCATCATCATCATCATCATCATCATCATGTGCCATGCCGCATGGCGTTGACGATCATGGCCTTCCAAACGAATCGATCTTTTGTCACTGCAAGTGTATCTCCCACCCTTTCTGTCCTCATTCACTCCGCTAGGGTATTTATCTAACCTTTTTTCCTCCTAAATCTTGTGAATTTGTTTCCTTGTTGTCTTTTTATCGGCCAAGCCAAAACAACATTCAAGAAGATGAAAAGCATTCTTACCAACAAATGCGTATCAATTGACATCAGGAAGAGAGTTCTTCAGTGTCATATAGGACCGATAGTGTTGTACGATTGTGAGGCGTAGACAGTCTACACGCAAAATCAGAACAAAATTGAGGCAACTGAAATGTGGTTTCTAAGAAGAATGTTGAGAGTTCCATGGACAGCAAAGAAAACAAACAAGACAGCCATGAAGGAGGCAGACACAAGAAGACAAGTAACATTTGTAGGACAATTCATGAGGGAAGAGAAATTAGAGCACCTGGTCGCAACAGGAAAGCTGGAGGGAAATAGAACACCAGGTAGGCCCAGGGAGAAAATATTGGACGGACTTGCAGGATGGCTGAGGACAGAGAGGGTGGGAGATGAACTTGCAGCGACAAGGGATAGATTCGTGTGGAGGGCCATGATCGCCAACGCCATACCCACATGATGATGATGATAACGATGATGATGATGATGATGAAGATGATGATGATGATGATGATGATGATGATGATGATGATGCTGTTGTCTTTTGTGTAAGCTTGACAGAGACTAGTTGGCCGAACATTTGTTTGTGTGTCTTCTTTCATTAATTAAACACATTTCTTCCATGTGTTTCTAATACAAACAATTTATTTGCAACTCCCTCTCTCTCTCTCTCTCTCTCTCCCTCTCCCTCTCTCTGCCCCCCCCCTCTCTCCGCCTTTCGCTCTCTGTCTCTGCCTCTCTCTGTCTCTGCCTCTCTCTCTCCACTCTCTCTCTCTACCTCTCTCCCCCCCTCCCCTTTCTCTTTGCCTTTTGCTCTCTCTCTCCCTGCCTCTCTCTCTCTCTCTTTGCCTCTCGCTCTCTCTCTCTATCTGTGCCTCTCTCTCTCTCTCTTTCTCTCTCTCTCTTCCCTTCCGCAGCCAATTAACACCAGCATATAACATCTGTCATGGGGAACGTCTGTTGTGGTCAGCGTGTGATGGGCCATAATGTCAACAAGAAGCGCGCCATGCTAAAAGGGCTGAACACAAAAGCCTCCAACGAGGGCTTGCTGTCTACGCTAATAGATACTAATATTCCGCACGTCTTGAACCGTCGGGCCAGGGAGCGCTTATCGACGAGACCATCCTGACCCATCGGATAAAGAGAGGTAGGTAAGTATCTGTATCACCTGCCTCGCACACCGCACTACGCTCCCTGTTACGTTCAGTACTGCCCTCACGTCAAATCTGCTCCTGGGTCTTTTCTGTTGTCGTTGTTTGTTTATTTGTTTATTTGGTTGTTTGTTTGTTTCTTTCTTTCTGTTTGTCTGCCTGTCTTCCTTTCTGTCTTTTTGTCTTTGTTTCTTTCTTTTTCTTTCTTTCTTTCTTTCTTTCTTTCTTACTTTCCTTCCTACTTTCCTTCCTTCCTTCTGCCTTTCTTACTTTCTTTCTTTATTTATTTCATTTGTTTGTTTGTTTGCTTGCTTCCTTGCTTGCTTGTTTGTTCTTTCTCATCTCTCCCACGCTCGCCTAATAATCATGATTTGGCGAGCGCGGTAGTCAAATGGGTAAGACATTAGACTTCCAGTCAGAAGACCTGATGTTCGATCCTGCGTGGATATCTCCTATCTGCCGAGTAAAGAGAAGATTTGCCCGACCTCCAATGGTACATGTATGTAGGTTTGTTGTTGCCTGCTATATCCCCCCCCCCTTTTTTTTTTTTTTTTGCTTGTATACCGCGCGCAGAACACAAAGTACGCCTGAGAGTCGAACCCGGGAGTCCTGCTATTAACTTGGCGCTCTCAGCAATTGTAGCTAATCGGTCACACCAGTAAAAAGCCAAACGAAATTACACAATTGAGAATGTAGTGTGCCCATGTTCATTTCTATCGGGAAAAGATGCTAACAGTATTTTGTGGTACTACACGAAATTATTATTCGTGTTCACATTAGTAACCTTTGTGTTGTTAAATTTCTCATCTCATACAGTAGGGGAATTATAGAATGGCTTGACCATCTTGATGCTTGTATACTTGCTGTTTGTTGTTGTTGGTGGTGGTAGTTGGTTGGTTGGTTGGTTGGTTGGTTGGCTGGTTGGCTGGTTGGCTTGGGTGATTTTTCTTAAGGGCGATTGAAAAATAAAAGGACAACAGAAGTGGAGCATTACATCAGTTCCAGCATTTCAAAGAACAAACAACATCTACAGGAAGCTGGTGGATACTGTGAAGGAGTCAAAAGGTTAAGTTTTTGCAGTTGGTGAATAGGGTGCGGGAGCTGGAGTCAAAGGGTTATTGAGCCAAAATCTTCGAAATCCATTCAGTAAATAAAAAGCAAACAAATGAAACAATATCGAAAAAAAAAGCGCCAGGGTGGCATATCTGGCATACGAACACTCCTAGCAGTTTAACGCAGGTATCGGTCTCACAAAGGGGGCAAGGGGGGTAGACGAAGGGTTAGAGAGACTTCCAAGAAGAGATCGGACTGCACCCAATGTTTTGTCTTGGGCAAAGGGTGCGGAGTAGCCAGCACTAATTGTCCGCGACGGACGCTTTTAAGCTGGAATTTCTGTGGCCAGTACGGCGTTGTTCGCCCTTTCTTAGCCTATGTGCGTGTGTGTTTGTAAGCAATTCTTTTGTCTTATCATATCTGTGTCTGGTCCAGTACACGCGTTAACGGGGAATAAAGTGGTCATATGGACATGCCATACAGAGAGAGAGAGAGAGAGGGGGGGGGCAAGGGGAATGAGAGAGAGAGAGAGAGAGAGTCTTTTTCGTTGTTTCTTTCAGGTTATTTTTATGACCATTGTTTTTGAGAAATTATAATAGGCACAATCTTATTATAATTTACACATATATTCAGGTTATTCCTTCCTCTATTTCTCCGTCTATTACAAGCTTCTCTTCTTTTCTTTTTCTCAACAAAAAGGTTCTCTTATTGTAAAAGATTGTAAGTTCTAAACATCAGACGACTGCATGAAAATATGAACTGACAACAACATACAAATACTCGGAGGAAAGTATTAACATAATACTTCCAAAGACGAACATGTCTTTTTTACAAAATGCAGTAGAACCAAATACATCCTATATATAAACTTGACTCGTTTCTGGTCTACACAGTTGAAAACGATGGTATACTACAAAGTGTGGAGTTTTCTTTTGCATCATGCACACTCACAATCCCCACCTCCACCCCTACCCCCCAGCCACCTTCCAATGCACACCTTTAAAACAATACCTACAGAGAAAAAGTCCTGCTATGCTAACAAAGCAAAACCTTAAACCTCTGACTCCCTCACCCTTTCCACCAGCTTCCAAACTCACCACACTCTCCCACAGGCTCAGTCATGTCGGCCAGATCTCGTCAAATGGTTGCTCTTGCAATCTTGGAGGATGTGTTCTGCTTCTGGTCAGCTTTTCCACAGGGTGATGGTACAAGTCGGAAGCGCCTGTTCATGTAATGGTTCAATCTGTTGTGTCCAGTCTGCAGAAGAAGGATAACGAGTTGCTCTTGTGGGTTTTCATCTCTGTAAGGTTGATGTTGTCTTCCTGTTAATGCTCTGTGGTTGATGTCTTCCTGTCAATGCCCTGCAGCTGATGTTGTCTTCCTGTAAATGCTCTACAGCTGATGTCTTCCTGTTAATGCTCCACAGCTGATGTTGTCTTCCTGTTAATGCTCTACAGCTGATGTCTTCCTGTTAATGCTCCACAGTTGATGTCTTCCTGTTAATGCTCCACAGCTGATGTCTTCCTGTTAATGCTCCACAGCTGATGCTGTCTTCCTGTTAATGCTCCACAGCTGATGTCTTCCTGTTAATGCTCCACAGCTGATATCTTCCTGTTAATGCTCCACAGCTGATGTTGTCTTCTTGTTAATGCTCCACAGATGTTGTCTTCCTGTTAATGCTCCACAGCTGATGTTGTCTTCCTGTTAATGCTCTACAGCTGATGTCTTCCTGTTAATGCTCCACAGCTGATGTTGTCTTCCTGTTAATGCTCCACAGTGATGTCTTCCTGTTAATGCTCCACAGATGATGTCTTCCTGTTAATGCTCCACAGCTGATGTCTTCCTGTTAATGCTCCACAGCTGATTTTCTTCCTGTTAATGCTCCACAGCTGATGTGTCTTCTTGTTAATGCTCCACAGCTGATGTCTTTCTGTTAATGCTCCACGATGTTGTCTTCTTGTTAATGCTCCACAGCTGATGTTGTCTTCCTGTTAATGCTCTACAGCTGATGTCTTCCTGTTAATGCTCCACAGCTGATGTTGTCTTCCTGTTAATGCTCCACAGTGATGTCTTCCTGTTAATGCTCTACAGCTGATGTCTTCCTGTTAATGCTCCACAGCTGATGTCTTCCTGTTAATGCTCCACAGCTGATATCTTCCTGTTAATGCTCCACAGCTGATGGTTGTCTTCTTGTTAATGCTCCACAGTGATGTCTTCCTGTTAATGCTCCACAGCTGATGTTGTCTTCCTGTTAATGCTCCACAGCTGATGTCTTCCTGTTAATGCTCCACAGCTGATGTTGTCTTCTGTTAATGCTCCAAGCTGATGTCTTCCTGTTCATGCTCCACAGCTGATGTTGTCTTCCTGTTAATGCTCCACAGTGATGTTGTCTTCCTGTTAATGCTCCACAGCTGATGTCTTCTGTTAATGCTCCACAGCTGATGTTCTTCCTGTTAATGCTCCACAGCTGATGTCTTCCTGTTAATGCTCCACAGCTGATGTCTTCCTGTTAATGCTCCACAGCTGATATGTCTTCTTGTTAATGCTCCACAGCTGATGTCTTCCTGTTAATGCTCCACAGCTGATGTTGTCTTCTTGTTAATGCTCCACAGCTGATGTCTTCCTGTTAATGCTCCACAGCTGATGTTGTCTTCTTGTTAATGCTCCACAGCTGATGTCTTCCTGATAATGCTCTGCAGCTGATGTTTTCCTGTTAATGCTCCACAGCTGATGTTTTCCTGATAATGCTCTGCTTCCAGCTACGCCATTTTCCCTCTCGTCTCTTCGTTTCCTGGGATACCACAATGTGAGGCAATACTTGTTTGGTGCACATGACGTTTCGCAATGCTTCTGGAAATGTGGCAGTTTGCTTTAGATGGTTGCTTCCAGGACTAACATATCATCTGCAACGAGGGTTATTTGGTGCTGCGCGTTACGTTTGAACGCCCAGTCCTTCGTATTGGTGGAATGCATTATTTCTAAGTCCAATGCAGTCAAGAGTGTATAGGCACTATCATCATGAAGACACGATGGAGATGGACTAGGCACATCATCCGTAAAGAGCAGGATAACATACCCGGACTGCCCTTACCTCGACACCAGAGGGAAAACTATAAGAAGACCCAAGAACAATAATTATTAGTGACGAACAATAGCAATTTATGACACACACTATCACCGACTACAATGGTAACAATAGGAGAGATCTCAAGATCCTGAAACAGACCTGTGGCACTATACAGATACTGACTCAGAACTGACATGAGTGGAGAATTTCCGTTGCTGCCTTACTGTCAGTGGCATAATGAGTAGTAAGTAAGTAAGTTTGTTTGATGTTTGTTTACATTAGTGGAACAGCATGATTTCCTTCTGTCTACTCTCTCTTTCTGTCTCTCTGTCTGTCTGTCTGTCTCTCTCTGTCTGTCTGTCTGTCTCTTTTCTCTCTCTGTCTGTCTCAGTCTCTCTCTGTCTCTGTCTCTCTCTGGCTTTCTCTGTCTCTGTCTCTCTCCTTCGGTGTCTTTCTCTCTGTCTCTCCGTCTCTGTCTGTCTCTTCTAGCTCTCGCTCACTCTCTCTCTCTCTCTCAGTCACACACACACACACACACACACACACACACACACCAATAAACACACACAACACACACACACACACACACACAACACACACAACACACACACACACACACACAAATAGGCAGCCAAATGGCTCCAGGTTTACACCATCAAAACAAAGGGATCATAAACGGATGGAGCAATTTAGCTGTCAAGCCATGGACTAGAGCAAGCTGGAAGTGCTGAGGTGCCTGCCACAGGTCGTCCACATACCTGCTTGGTCTGGCCACAATTAACGCACAAAGTGGGCTAAAGGGTATGGGCAATGGCGAAGTGAGAATGGATAAGCAAAGGATTTTATCAGACTCTGGGGGGACGGGGCGGGAGGCAAGCGAAAGGATCCCCCTTCTCGTGTGAAAATGTCTGGTGGGTAAGCCTTTTGCATGGTACATGCCATATGTCTCGCTTACTTGTTTCCGTTTTTTTATGCTTTGTTGACTCTTAACGGTATTGGGGTTTTGGTACAGCTTACTAATGGTCAGATCTTATCCCACCCGACCCCCCACTGTTTCCACTTATCTTATCTTACTTTTCTTTTTGTGTTTCGCTGTTTTCTTAAACTCCTACCATGTAAGTTTTCTGTTCTTTTCAAAGGCAAGAAATCGCACACAATCCCGCATACATTTGTTTGTTATCAGTAGCAGGCAAAATTGATTAACCCAACAAACAAGATCTCATTTTCAATTTCATTTAATGTCTGTTCACATAACATTACACGAAAAGATCTCGTTGTCAACATGTACATATACGAGGCATGTTGTCTATAAAGTTTGGAGTTCAGAATTTATTCGAAAGGAGTTCATCGTGCTCGGACGATTCCACATGCGCTTCATTCAAATCTGCCGGCAATTATCGGGCAAACAATCTGAGCTGTGTAGAATCCTATGCACTGACAAGGTCCTGAAATGGGATAAGGGTTGAAAGGTACCTACGATACGCTAAGCGGACACCATCAGAATGACGGAAACATTAAAAATGCGCAGTTGAACATGCCAGTTTTTGATGTCAAGGGGTGAGAATTAGCTCGAGGTATCTGAGATCTTGAATCAATACTTACTTTACTTCTGTGTTCTTGTGCCGTTAAGCGTCGAAGGGAGATGTAGTTTTCGGACGTGGACCAGATGTGTAGCGTCTGCCATAGTTAGGATGAGTCTTTCAGTTGTTTCTTTCACACCTTCTATCCAGCGTTTCCTAGGATGCCCCCTTTCTTTGGATCCATATCTTTTTCATGTTATAAGCTTTGTATGCTGGCTGTTCGCTTGGAAGCCTCATGAGGTGACCGGATTATTTCAGCCTCTGTATTTCTATATATTCTAGACATGACAGAGTCCCCACACTGTCTTTAATGACTTCATTTCTGATCTTCTCTGGACACTTGAGTCTATGGCGCTACATTGTAATATAACTGTGAAAGGGAGGTTACTGTATGGGGAATGGGCAGAAAAGGTAAAAGAAACGTGTGGATGTAATAAAAATGTGTATACAGATTGTAGCATCTTTATATTCTATAATCTCCAGAGAAAAGGAACTAATTGTGAAAAAAAGGTGTTTATTTGTTTGTTAGTTTATCATCCCTTTCGAGGTCATGACATTGATTTTCACTTCCATACGTGGGCTTCTTGTTCCTGTTTCTTAAACGTTTCTGTGCTTGATTTGGTTGGTTGGTTGGTTGATTGGTTGGTTGGTTGGTTGGTTGGTTGGTTGCTTGGTTGTTG
Source organism: Monoplex corrugatus (assembly GCA_030674185.1). Lineage (NCBI taxonomy): Eukaryota > Metazoa > Mollusca > Gastropoda > Littorinimorpha > Ranellidae > Monoplex > Monoplex corrugatus. Next base: position 73,194,096 of record CM060309.1, on the reverse strand, counting down.
GTTGCTTGGTTGGTTTTTGTTTATACATTCGTTGATTGTTTCTTTCCGCGCTGAATTATTTGTTTGCTTTTCTCAGTCTTCCTTTCAGAAATATAAACGGAGATCCTGCCATATCCCCAACGTGAACTCTGTGTGTGTGTCTGTCTGTGTGTGTGTCTGTGTGTGTCTGTGTGTCTATTATTAAAATGCAATCAAGATTTTGACAGCTTTTTCTGGATGGATCTTTACCACATTGGTGTCGAAAATGTGAAAGAATGAAAATAGTTTATTCATAGTAGTTTGTCTGCTTTTAGTAATCAAATTTCCTTTCAATTTTTAGCTTGTCCTTGTTTTTGCAATAAGAGTGAACGTGTATTTCATTGAACCATGTGTAAAAATCAAACACGTATACCATGTGTTGATGTCATATCCTGTTCTGACGTCATGTCCTTGTGAGGTCAATTCTATTTTTAGTCTCTGTTTTGTGACTCAGCTCTATTTTTAGTTTTTTTCTTTTTTTTTATTCTTACTGGGATAAAAGCAAGAGCACAGCGATTTGCAGCTGTCTCTTCCAATGTGTCCACACTGATATCAGCAGACTTTAGGTCACACTTGCAAACGTCCCTATATCGCAGCAGTGAGCGCACTGTGAGCCGGGAATCAAGCAACCAGCTTTCAATACTGGAAATGTTTTGGGATGCGGCCATGCTGCAGGCTGGTCTGGTCAAGAGCGTCCCTGTTTGGCTAAAGTTCTTTGAGGAAAATGCCCAGGATTTGGCTTGAGAACCAAGGTGGAAAGCTGTTGAGGAGAAACTCTTGGCGTGCATAGGTTGTCCAGTTCTTGCTGCCCTGAAGAAGTGTGTGCAGTATGCAGGCTCAGTATACTCCAGACTTGGAGGCTGTGGTGAGTCTGTCATTTTCCCACACCCTCCTGGACAGCTTGGCCACGCCAAAAACAGCTTTCCCTATTCTGCTATTCCCTGTAGAGCTCTGTGTCAAGGGACAAACTGCTGTCGATCCTAAGTAGGTGAATTCATTTTACCACTTTCAGAGTGTGATTGTGTCATAGAGGAAGCATAAAGAAACATCTGCGAAACTTCAGTAGTCCTGGAGACTGTTAGTTGATGCTGGTGAACTGTGTTTTTTTCGACCCCTCTCTCTGCCGTGCGACACTTTATTTCCATGAGAGAGTCTCAGTTGGGAAAAGATGATTAAACATTACCTCACACCACCATACAACCTTATTTTTAACTCGGCTACACAAGATGAATGATTAGACATCATACTGCCGTACAAAATAAAGAAGTGAAAGTTACAGAAAGATGCAAGATAAATGTTGAAACGTTACACTAAATCATAATAAGAGAAATATGGTAAGATTCATACAGGGTCGGAAGACAATGTTCAAACCTGACTGACGCCAGGATATTCTACATGTATTAGAGGAAGCTGGGGGTACAGCCATGTCACGAAGTCTCCATCCAGAATGGAATTCCACAGCATCATGAACATCTTGCCCATCGTCGTGCATCCTCTTCATCATCATTATTCTTCCTCTTCTTCTTCTTCTTCATCTTCTCCCTTAACTCTTCTTCATAGCATTGTTTAATTTAACCCTTTGACTCCTGCACCCTACCACCAACTGCAAAAACTTAACCCTTTGGATTCCCTCACCCTATCCACCAGCTTCATGAGGGAAGCTGGTGGATAGGGTGAGGAAGTCAAAAGGTTAAGTGTTTGCTTTGCAGATATGGTTGATGATACAGGATGCAGGTGGACAGGGTGTGGGAGTCAAAGGGTTAAAAATTGTCTTGATTCTATGGCCACTGAAGTGGTGTACGAGACTGGACTCCTACCACAGGGGCGATGAAAATTAAATTATACCAAAATTATACAATGATAAACACCTAAAAATAATTACACAAAGGAGTAATTTAAAAACTTTGACTCTATGGCTACTGAATTGGAGTACGAGATAGACTACCAGGAAGAAACAAAAATCAAACATTACAATGAGTTTATACAATAAACGCCTAAAAATATACACAAAGGTTAATTTAGACGTGCAAACATCACAAACGTGCGAAACAAACTGGCAGAGACATACAAAAACAAACGCTCAAACACATCACACTGGAAGAAACTCGCCAGGAACCAAAGCGCAGCAACAGACGTTTAGCAGCAGCCTAAGCTGAAAGCTACCGGTCCGCTAAAACTGGCTGGCAGTGGTAAATTACATCTCCAAGCCCCTCACATCCGTGAAACGATTTGCAGCCGCAGTGGAGTGGGGGATAGGGGTCTGGTGAGAGGCCCTACTTACAGGTAATCCTCTCTGTCTGCCCGGCTCCCCAAGTCGCCCTTTCTTCAATTAGTCGCCAATTTCCCAGTTTGTTAATTGAAGTGTTCGCTCGTCGACAACCTCTTAGGGCCAGACTCTTAGAGTCCATGATGATGGTGGGGACTAAACAACGGCCCATGTGTTCTCGCAGTCTCCAGCTTCCACTCGCTTTATGTGCATCTCGATGGGCGCAGTAATCAAGTGGGTAAGACGTCGGACGTCTGATCGGAAGGTATAGGGTTCAATGCTGCTCTGGTACCTTCTGCCTGGTGGGTATATAGTGGATTCCCCCCCCCCCCCCCTATCTTCCAGGTCAATGTGTTGGTGCAGACTTGTGCCTGGTGGGTACATAGTGGATTTTTTTTCAATCTTCCAGGTCAATATGAGCACAAATGTGTTCTGAGCCTAAAACAATTTCGTGTGTATATGAATGCAGAGCGTCAGATAATGCACGTTAAAGAAAAAGTAAACCATATCAGTGTCTGGTGATTTGTGGAAACATGAACGCACCCAACATGCACACCCACCTAAGATGGAGCGTGCAGACCGTGCAGCAACATAAAACCTGCGCAGTGTGGGCAAAACAACGGGCGTATAGCTCGCTTTTGAGGAAATCAGAACGCTTTAAAGATAAAAAAAAAAGGGGGGGGGGGGAGGGAGGAGGCATCGATTGATAAAGAAGAGGTGGGGAGGCATATATACATAAGTGGAGTATGTGGCCCAGTGGTTAAAGACCTTGACTAGAACACGAGAGACCTGGGTTCGAATTATGGATCAGACAGGGATGGTCTCCACCGTCCACTAAGATCTTAAGTGATGATTTCTCTTTGGCGTTTTCCGATAAAGCATGGTCCCTATGCAATACCCACTTAGCGCAAGTTAAAGATTCCATGGCAAGAAAGGAACTGTTCCCAGGTAAAAAATCCGTAAACAAGTCCACCGTCCTAGGTGAACAGAAGTAAACGCGTACAGAAAAAGAAATAGAGAAGAAAAGAAAGAGTGGCGATGCATATTAAATATTTTGATATTCTGCATGCAATGCACACGAAGACGGCACTGGCAGATTTGCGTACATGTTGACCGGAAGATGGGAACAATCTCCACCCTTCACCCACCAGGCGAACGTATCTAGGCAGATCGAACCCAGAACCTTCCGACTGTATGTTCAACGTTTATCCACTTGTCTACTGCGCCCTTCAGAAAATCAAACAAGTTTATCGCTCTGTACCATTTTGGTTTATTCCCCAAGCGTTCAGTATCATGGGTAAAAGATATTTAGTTTGTACCTTTTCAGTCTTTGACCGAATTTGTCTTTCCTACGTTATCTTCCCATCTTCTTTCGTTTTTCTTTCTTTTCAAAAATCAGGCGATTTGAATAGACGTCAGACAAAAGAAAATGCAATGCGCGTACATGACAGTCGGCCAAAACCCAACTGTTGCACTGAGAAGATTTCAATGGAGCAGAATAATGCAGTTCGGACAATTTCAAATGTGTTCAATTCAAATATGCCAACAATTATCTGGCAGGCTTTTTGGGCCTGCGCAAAATTATGTGTGCTGGCAAGGACTTAAAATGGGGAAAAGAGGAGGGGAGGTGGCAGAAGAGGACCTCTGAAACGCTGAGAAGCCAGCCATCATCAGAGTGATTAAAGCATCAAGCATTTTATATTGCGGGCTGAAACTAAACTCGAGATATGGGGTCTTGTTTGAGTCCAAAGAAACAAAAAGGATAGATAAATGGGAATTTTAAGGCAACGTGAACTACAAAGTACAACAGAAATTTTTATGACGGTAACGAAAAGGAAACAGTATCACTTCCGGGTTCAAAAATGAATGATAATCAAATTAGCCGATGCCTGCAGAAACAGATCAAGGAGAAAGGATTCTAACCCTTCCACCTCCATGCTTTGCACACACACAAGAGCAGCATTCACCGACCTCCAACTGATCCCAGACCCCGGAGCGAAACAACAGGCAGCAGGCCCCCCGCTCCTCACAAGTCAACTCCACGCGGCTCACTTTCCGCCATGATTGCACGTGACGCGAGGGGCGACCTCTAGCGGCGGGCGCGGAAAGGCAAGCAAGTTAATGAATGGCTAATTGACTCCATTCCTCACCCGCCCGTTATGAGGCATTAAAAGACAACGGGGCGGGGACACAGCGAGAGTTAGCCCCCCTCTCCTTCATCTTTATGAAAGTAAAATTGATCATGACGAACATCAGCATTAGCCAGTTTAGAAAGCGAAAGAGGAGGGGAGGGCAAAAGGCAAGGGAAGACATGATTAGGGGAAGATTGTTCCGAGTGTGGTTCTAATCAACAGCAACATTTTACCAACTTCAAAGCCACCACCGGGGATAGGCTTTGAAAATCTAGAACGTAATAATTCCTTCATAATCTTATTTTAAGCAAGAAAACTAGATTTGTGAAATGATAAGCTAATGGTGCAACTTCACTTGAACTTAAATCATTGTTATGGATACCTAAGCAAGATAACGAATAACATTTGTTGTTTTCAAAGAAGGAAAACACGTGCACAGTAAGTAAAAATCCTAATTCAAGACATAGTACGCGAAAACGTGAAAAGTCATTTCAATGGAAGCAAACAAAAATGAGGAAATTAATTATGACGAAAGTAGAATTATCTCTGTTTAGAGTTCCTGTTTTGTTTTTGTCTAACAGACGTTGCTGAAATGCATTTCATAGTTATATATCACATTCGGCGATTTTTTTTTTTTTTTTTTTTTTTGCATAGGTAGATAAGTAGCGGTACCCAGGTAAGTTGGTCTGTATGTTAGTAGCTGTACCGTTGAAAACTCAAATAAACAAATAAATAATTCAAAAAGCATATCGGAACGTGGAAATGATTAAACCCAAGCAGATTCACACTGCGCAAAAACACCATTTTAGTTCTTGTTTCAACTTACAATACAACACGATACAATAGACTACAATACAATGCAATGCAATACGATACAATACAATACAATACAATACAATACAATACAATACACCACAGTACAATACAACACAACACAATAAATTCAATACATTAAATTCAATACAATGCAACAGGTAGAATACATAGCCTACAGTCAGTGCGATGTGTCTTCATTAATGATTTGTGGACACTTCAAAACAGAAAACAGAAAATGACACTATGCCATCCGTGTTGTTCACAGTTTACTATTCGTAGACAAATGTACATAAAACTATTTTCATGTTTTCATTTTTCAAATTATCTTTTTGCTGTAAGAACAAACATCAACGAACAATGTGGTAAGATAAATGATATCAATTTATACATATAAGACAAGAATTGTTCACATAGGAACAAACTATTACATACAAAATGCATATGACAATATTCTAAACAATGAAGATTTCATTGTGTATATTAAGATTTAAGAACATGTCATGAAGAAAATCTGCTTTCTACAAGAACATGAACATACAACCCATGAACATACAACCTCACATCAACTGTAATTCTACGCCAAAAAGTGAATGTAATGTGTTTTTATGTGTATGGAAAGGAGAGAGAGATTGAGAATAAGAGGAGAGAGAGAGAGAGAGAGAGAGAGAGAGAGAGAGAGAGAGAGAGAGAGAGAGAGAGACAAAGACGAAGACAGAGAGCCAGAGAGACAGAGAATGAGAGAACAACAAGTCTTAAAAGAGATCCTTGAAGGACACCATATCTCACCTGGCCCTCGGATGAATATGATCCGTTAAGTACTTTTTGTTTGCGTTCCGTTCACGAAAATAGGATACAAGATACAAGATACAAGAAGATACAAGAATTTTATTTGAAGAATGAAAGTGCGGTATGTTTAGTGAGAGAGAAAGAGAGACAGACAGACAGACAGACAAAGACAGAGACAGAGACAGACAGACAGACAGAGACACACAGAGAGATAGGCAGACAGACAAACAGAGAAACAGAGACAGAGAAACAAAGAGACAGAGAGACACAGAGACAGAGACAGAGAGACAGAGAGAGAAAAGCTTTTGTCATCTGATAGATATTATATGTCCTGTTGTTTCATCATGAATGTTGAGAAAGAAACAAAGAGATAGACAGACAGACAGACGGACAGAGAGAGAGAGAGAGACAGAGACAGAAACGGAGAGACAGACAGAAAGACAGAGACAGAGGGAGACACAGAGACACAGACAGACAGACAGACAGACAGGCAAGCAGACAGACAGGCAGACAGACAGACAGGCAGGCAGGCACGCAGGCAGGCAGACAGACAGACAGACAGACAGACAGACAGACAGACAGACAGAGACAGGGCGAGAGAAACACATTTGTCAAGCAACAGAAATGGTGCGCCTCTTCTTCCAATACAAATGCTGCTAGGTAACTTTGTTTTTATTAACCAGTCTCTGTGATGTAACGATTAGCGCATCGGACAACTGACTGGTAGGTTGTGGGTTTGAATCCCCCCTGATCAATCCCTTCAAAAATCATTGTAGGATTTTTCGGGCACCGACCGGTTCCTATCCAGAGTTGAGCGTGTTATGGGCTCATTGGGAAGACTGAGACCACATAGTCGAGTCTCATCCATCTCATGGATGCGTCATTGAGAATGTTTATCAAATATTCTGACCAACACTACAGATGTCTATATTTCTCGGGCCTGGTTGACACCACGATATATTATGATAGTAAGCGTAGAGTACAGGCCTGTCAACAAAGTCTCAATCCTAGATAGACCTCCATAGCATCATGGTTATTATCATCCTCATCGTCATCGTCGTCGTCGCATTGTTGAAATACTGCCAACTCCTGTGGCCATTAAATTAAGATGGCATAGAAAAAGGGACCAAAAAAAAAAGAAAGAAAAAAAAAGAAAGAAAACGGGTGAGCGCAAGGGTAATGTCCCTAAGTGCGATGGCACTATAAAAAAAAACTTCGTTTTCATTGTTATCTATCTGTAGGATTAGATGGTTAGAAAGTGGATATGTGTCAGCTAGCACCATTGAAAACTTTGGCGTTTCACTATTTCCAACTGCTTTCAACAAACAGGAGATCAAGACAAGAGACAAATTCTGCTGCTTGGGCAATACAGTAAACAGCAATGGATCTGTAAGTGCAGATGAAATGCTGTGCACTTCCAAGGCTAGCTCTACCTTTGGAAGATTGACCAAGAGGTTATGGCAAGACAATAGCATCAAGATTGACCAAGAGATTGTGGTAAGATCATGGCACCAAGATTGACCAAGAGTTTAAATGAAGACCATG
>CM060309.1:73174033-73176533 GCA_030674185.1 Monoplex corrugatus | reverse complement strand
TCTGTTCAGTTACTCAAATATATTGTTTTACTTAGATACTTGTTTGCTTACTTATGATAAATTTTACTTCAACGTTACAGTTATTGATTATCTAATTGTCTAAATGTAAGATATCACTCCAAGCTTATTCAACCGTTCATCATGAAAAAGTGTGTAGTTAGTGACATGAACATTGTTCAGTGGAACGCACGTTCCATTGTTAAAAATATTTCCTATTTGAGTAACTATCTATCTTCTAGAAACATTCAAGTCTTGCTTCTACAATCGTTGAATACCACCAAAACCAATATACCTAAAATATCGGGGTTTTATTATCCACCAGTATATGACTCTATCAATGACGGTGGCCGAATACAAACAGCTATATATGTTCGTGAAGGACTGAACTACTGCGAAAGATCATCGCCAGTACCAAAATCGTACTCATCTATTTCTTCATGTGCAATTATTATAAAATGTTCATCATCATTAGTTCTGAATTTGGCCTCTGTTTATCTACCAAGAGGTCCCGATTCTGTGAATACTGAGTGGCTGAAACATTTTCATGACCAACGTGACAAGTGGATAGTTGGTGGTGATTTTAATGCACAAGCCCCATTTTGGGACAAGAATTGTAAAAACATAACTAGCAACAGGTTGATTGAAAATATTATAGATTCCAATTTATACTTACTAAACAATGGACGCGTGACCCGTGTCCCTGATATACCAACCCACAGACCCACAGCTATCGACCTTACCTTAATCTCACCATCGCTAGCACCAAATGCCACATGGCAAACAGAGGATGACTTGTTGGGATCAGATCACATCCCCATACTTCTTACCCTTAACCTGATCACTGAGTTTGATGCAATACCACAAGATAGTTTACCCAAGTTTAACTATAAATACGCAGATTGGGCCAGTTTTAAAGCTTTCCTACGAAATACAAGAACAGATCTATCTGAAACAACGACCTTAAACGATATGTACGCAGATTTCTGTAAGTCACTCTTAAGGGCTGCAAAAATTTCAATTCCAGAACTTAAAGCATCAAAAACAGGAAAACATCATGGAAAAGTCTGGTGGAATAAAGATTGTGAAAAGGCAGTCAACGAAAAGAAAGAAAAATACAAACAATATATAGCTAATAGGTCACCTGAAAATCATACGGCAATGAAAAGTGCGAACATAAACTGTAACAGAGTCATAGAACAAGCTAAAGAACAATATTGGACATCTTTTTGTACATATGAAGTAAGTGACCATAAAGATATGCAAAAGATTTGGGAAAAACTGAAAACAATGAAAAAAGGGATCAAGTTGCCATCAATTCCAGTAAAGCTAGAAAACAATCCTTTACCTAGCTCACAGGAGAAAGCAGAAGCTTTTGCAGACATGTTTGCTGAGGTCTGTCGAGTAGAAGGACTTCCTGCCTCTAGTAGAAATTATAGGGTACAGGAAGAAAAGACCGACGCATACAAGGATCCTGTCCCAGATAATACGCACTATGTAAATGCACCAATCACGCTCCAAGAATTAAAAGATGCCATTAAATCAATTCCAAATAAAAAGACATCAGTAGGATTTGATGCAATTTCCAATGAGATGTTGAAAAATTTACCAGAAAATTTTTTAATCTTGCTACATAATATGTTTAAAAAATGCTGGAATAGCGGCAAACTGCCCGACTATTGGAAACAATCAATAGTGGTTCCTGTACTAAAAGCAGGTAAATGCAATATTGACTTGAAAAACTATAGGCCAATTGCATTAACATCGCACGTATGTAAACTTATGGAGAAAATAATTCTAAAGAGATTGATGTACTACTGTGAAAAGAATAACATATTACCAGTAAATCAGGCAGGGTTTAGAAAAGGCAGGTCACCAGTGGAACTCCTAACAAAGCTAACCACTAATATCAAACAACAATTTGCCAGACGCCAATGTGTTTTAGCTACATTTTTTGATATAACTAAAGCATACGACCAGGTATGGCACTCCCGATTATTACTCAAATTGAAAAGTATTGGGCTAACAGGTCACATTTTTGATTATGTCCAATGCTTCTTAGAAGACCGTGTAATTCAAACGAGGATCGAAAATGTGTATTCTTCAAAACGATTTCTTCAAATGGGTATCCCTCAGGGATCCGTTATTGCTCCCCTTCTCTTCATGATATTATTGCATGACTTATCCAGTAAAATTGCTAAACATGTAACTTTAGCTCAATATGCTGATGATTTATGCATGTGGATGCAGGTAAATATGAAAAGAAAAACTCCTTTGCGCTGTCTTAATTATACGCGTAAATGTTATCAATTAGAACTCGATAAAATAGCACGATATATGGTAGAAAATGGACTGCATCTATCCGAGGAAAAAACAAAGATAGTTTTGTTTAACAGTGGAGCTAACCCAGCAAATGTTCCCACGTTCAAACTGGGAGATACTCTTCTTCAGTATAATGAGTCAATTAAATTCTTAGGGGTTTCCCTTACAGCCAAATTATCTT
>CM060309.1:73156533-73169033 GCA_030674185.1 Monoplex corrugatus | reverse complement strand
TCGGCCCTAACCGGCTCCTACCCAGAGTTGGGTGTGCTATGGGCTCATTGGGAAGACTGGGACCACACAGTCGAGTCTCATCCACTTCACGGATGCGTCATTGAGGGTGTTGCTGAAATCTTCTGACCAACACTGCAAGTGTCTGTATCTCTTGGGCCTGGTTGACGCCAGAACATATTATGATAGTAACCGTAGAGTACAGCCCTGTCACGCAGTCTCAATCCTAGATGGAACTTCATAGCATCATAATTATCATCCTCATTGACATCATCATCATCGTATTGTAAAAATTGTGCCAGCTTCTCTGTGGCCATTAAGATGGCGTAGAAAATGGGACACACACAAAAAAAAAGGGGGGGGGGGGATTGAGCACAAAGGTAACTTCTCTCTGAGTGCGATGATCCTAAAAAAACAACAAAAAAACCTTCTCGTGATTGCTACTCTTGTCTTCATGTATCTCACCGCAGCCAGTTCATGTTACGGGCCCTGATCCGTACCGAGAGCACGTAAGCCTGTATATGTCCGTTGTCTGCTCAGAGGCAAATCTCTGCACGCGGCCCATTTCGACCCTTCCAACACGCTACCGAACGAACTTCCCACTGTTCAGTCGCAGCCCCGGCATTGTGAATCCACGAGGAGCCATTAATGTCGGATTGCCGCGAGACCACCCACCAGAGGCGGGTCACCGAGTGTTTTTTTTCTTCTTTTCATTCACAGGTTTCAAGTACATATGCTTGGAAAAAAAACCTCTCGCAATGACAGAAAGAGACAGACAGACAGAGACAGAGACAGAGAGAGAGAGGGAGACAGACAGACAGACAGACAGACAGGCGGACAGACGAACAGACGGACAGACAGGCAGACGGACGGACAGACAGACAGATGGACTGACGGACAGACAGACTGACAGACAGACAGACAGACAGATAGACAGAAAGCCAGAGAAAGTGAAATAAATTGAAACTTTGTTTTCTAACATTATAGTTATTAGCACAAGGGTCAACTTATCTAACTTGCCTTTGTTACTTACTCTACCTGTGTAGAAAAACAAACAAGCAAACAAACAGAAAATAGGCTACTGCGAAAGAATTGAAACCTAAAGTGAACGAGAGAGAGAGAGAGAGAGAGAGAGAGAGAGAGAAAGAGAAGGAGAGAGAGAGAGAAGGAGAGAGAGAGAGAGAACAATAACTTTCTGTACGTGAATATTTTGTCCACAACAACTTGTACCCATTTAAACTAATAGGCAAACTGATACCATAGGTAATATCCATCATTTATCAATGAAAGAACATTACGGTGATAAACTATGAGCCCCAAATCATAGCTAGCAACGTGCTTCCTGTGCCTTATCTTGCAATTTTATTGCTGGTTGGAGCGCGTCTGGGACTATCCGAGCACGATGAAACGCTCTTGAACAGACTCCAAACTCTTGAAGAATGTCTGGCATATATTATAGAGGACAGGCGCTGCTGAACAACACCGAAATAATCCGAAAGCGACACAGGACCTCCTCTGGCAGGTGATTCGAGGGCGACTTTGATAACTGCTGCAGACTCCCGGATATGGAGCCTGTACCAGAAAAAAGTATGGTTTAGAGATGTGTGTTGAGAAGACAGAATAAGCGGTCTGAAAATAATGCCTGTGATTTATTTTTTCTAATTACAGGGAAAGGTTCAAGATCATTCAAATGGCTAATAGTTTCATGCACAGGTAAAACTGCTGTGCGCGCCAAGGTCTTCTGTCTTAGTGACAAATGAAACAATAGATATTACTTAAAGGTCATAGTAACCTTTGAAAAAATAAAAGAGAGAGAGAGAGAGAGAAAGAGAGAGAGAGAAAGAGAGAGAGAACGAGCAAATAAAACAAAAAAGCTCAAAACAATGTGTGTATGTATGTGTATGTGTATGTGTGTGTGTGTGTGTGTGTGTGTGTGTGTGTGTGTGTGTGTGTGCGTGCGTGTGTGTGTGTGTGTGTGTGTGTGTGTGTGTGTGTGTGTGTGTGTGTGAATAAAAGGTGACCCAATATTTTATATTTTACTGATAATTTTTAAAAAAGGAAAAAATCTGAGAAAAAAACAGACAGACAAACAAGCAAACAACGTAACAAACAAACAAACAAACAAACTTAAGACGAGACAGAATCAACAACAAAAAAGATACCTCACTCAAATTTAACAGAAAATTCTTCTCAGCATCCGAGCTGGAATCCATTCCAACCCACTGCCGGGACGGATTGCTCCCTGGGCTTAATCCCGCCAACACTGGGCAAATTAGCGTGATAGATTTTAGCCGTCAATGGAAATTAAACCTTAAAGATCAGCAGGCGCTTACTGAGCGGAGCAAGAAGTTAGGCAGAGAGAGAGAGAGAGAGAGAGAGAGAGAGAGAGAGACAGACAGACAGACAGACAGGCAGACAGAGAGAGAGAGAGAGAGACAGCAGGGGGAGAGAGAGAGACAGAAACAGACACCGAGACAGAGACAGACAGAGACAGAGAGAGAAAGGGAGAGAGAGAGAGAGAGACAGAGACAGAGAGGAGAGCCAGACAGACAGACAGATAAACAGACAGACAGAAGGAGAAACAGACAGACAGACAGAAGGACAAAAACAGAAAGAACGAGACAGACAGACAGACAGACAGAGGGAAAGAGAGAGAGAGAAACAGAGAGACAGACAGACAGAGAGAGACAGAGACAGACACAGAGAGAGACTCTCACAATTGAATCATCTTGATTAGAGATATGAATGGAGAGACCGGTAACTACACGAGTTCTGTTTCAGTTTTCTCAAAGCATTGTCTTCGTGGTCGGAAAATTATCTGTTTCACTAACATTGCAAATGTCACTGAATGGAAAGGGAAATCAAAATAATCATCGAACAAACGCCGAAAAACTACGCATAAATGCTAGGTCCCAGAATGGTCTTAAAGTTTTATCTGCCTTATTATTATATACTATTGTCTGTCCTTGTGTCAACTTGTCATTAAATAAGATTAAGTTAACACTGCAGTGATATATATATCACTCCATATGTAATGTCTCATCAAAACACACAAGAACAATTATGGATTATTTGGAAACTTGCATAGAATTGTTTGAATCATATAAATAAAACAGCTCACCGTTGAGGAGTTGTAGCAAAGAGAATAGTACCTACTAGGTACTAGTCTCTTTGGTTTATAATAGCAAATTCTTGTTGAATCATTTTTGGCATCATTTTTACGAGTAAGTTACCGGTCTTTCTTTCTATGTCTGTGATTCTGATAGCTTAGCGTGAGCAAGTCTCGTGCGCAGAGAGAGAGAGAGAGAGAGAGAGAGAGAAGAGAGACAGACAGACAGACAGAGAGCGAGAGACAGAGAAAGAGAGAGAGAATAATGCGGGTGTGGGATGGAGTAGGATGGGATGAGAGTATACAGGGCACAAGGAGAGAGAGAGAGAGAGAGAGAGAGAGAGAGAGAGAGAGAGAGCGAGAGAGAGGAAAGAGAGAGAGAGAAGAGAGAGAAAGAGACAGACAGAGAGAGAACACACAGTGCGGGCGTGGGATGGGGTAGGACGGGATGGGGGTACACAGGCAGCAAAGGAGGCAGGGCGCGAGCGAGCAGACTTGGCACCTCTCCCCTTAATAACCGCATCCATCTTTATTAACTTCATGTTGGGCTGCCAGGCGGGCGGGGTAGGAGGGCCCGGGGTGGTCGCCGAGGAATGAGTTCTGCCATCGGATCCGCGCGCCAGTCTTGGTCTTGAAAATTACGGGGTTCGGATCCCTCCGGCTTGCCTGCCTGCTTCCTCGCTGGCTTGCTTAAAAATTCTGACCCCCATTGACCTCTCCAGGTCCCCGACAGAGGCAGATGTTTGAGGTGGGGTGGGTAGTTACGGGAAGTGGTGATAATAGATGGAAGGATTGGGATGGGGATGGGGTTAGGTGTAGGGGGAGTGGAGGGATGGGTGTGGGGCGGGGGGGGGGGGGTCCTTTCCGAAGTCCTCCGTGTCAACGGGCGTAAGGTCCGAAAGGTGGATAGATTTACCTTGGGACGCCGACCTGGAGCCACCTCCTTGTCGGGGGCTTAGACTGAAGTCAATGCTGGCTCTGAAATGTTTTAACCCTTTTCACTCCCTCGCCCTCTCTACAAGCTTCATGCTGGCTCCTATAAACTTTGAACACTTTTGATCCCTCACCTTATCTACCAGCTTTTTGCTGGCTCTTAAAGATTTTAAGATTTTCACTTCCTCATCCTGTCCACCAGCACTTTTTTTTTGCTATAAAGATTTTAAGATTTTTTTTTTTACTCCTTCACCCTGTCCACCAGGTTTGTGTTGGCTCTAAAGCTTTAATTTGTTGCACTCCTTCGTCTTATCCATCAGCTTCTTGTTCGCTCTTAATGTTTTAACCGTTTTCATTCTCTCATCGTATCCATGAGCTTTCTGTTGGCTCGAAATATTTCAACCCTTTTTTATTCCCTACTATTTCAATCCCTTTCACTCTCTCACCCTATTCACCAGTTTTTGACTGTTTATAAAATGTCTAGCCCTATTCATTCGCTCACCCTTTCCACCAGCGTTCTGCAGGTTCTGAAAGAGTTAACTCTTTTCATTCTTTTACGCTACCTATCAGCTTCTTGCCGCTTCTAAACATTTAATGCTTTTCATTCCCCCAGCCTATCTACCAGCTTGTCATTAGTCCTAAAAGGTTTAACCCTTTTCATTCCCTCAGTCTGCCAGTTTATTGCCGTTTCTAAATGATTTTAACCTTTTCACTCACTTGTCTCGTCTACCTGCTTCCTGTTAACTAAAAGAATTAGCCTTTTCGAAAAATCCACATCCTGCTGGCTCTAAAGGTTTTAACTTCTTTTATTGTAATATGTTCACCATATCTAACAGGTTCACTTTACTTAGAATGTTTAATCCTTTCAGTCTCCTACCCAGCCTCCAGTTTCTTTCCTGCTAGCTCTGAAAAGAACTCGTAGACATGTGAGGAAGTGAAAGAGTTAAAATCGCTATAGAGAAGAGGAGCAGGAAGCTGATATATAAGATGAGGACCCGAAGAGGTTAAAAATCTATTTAGAGCCAGCAGGCAGGTTGAAAGGGTTAATGAAGTCGCTTTCAGTGCGGACCAAGGGAGTGAGTGACATGACAGCTGGACAAATGACCGTCACGACCTAAAACAAATTACGGTTTTAACCTGTGGCTCGTTCTGATAGTGACGAACAGAGAGTCAACTGAAACACAAGAAGGGAAACAACTAATGGAAACAAAGGGGCAGGGCGAGAAGTTAAGCTAAGTAGAATGGTTCTTGCGTGTGTGTGTGTGTGTGTGCGTGCATGTGTGTGTGTGTGTATGTGTATGTGTGTGTGTGTGTGTGTGTGTGTGTGTGTGTATGTGTGGTGTGTGTGTGTGTGTGTGTGTGTGTGTGTGTGTGTGTGTGTGTGTGTGTGTGTGTGTGTTCGCTCGTTCTTTGATTTAACGTCTTTTCACTATGAGTGTGTGTGTGTATGTGTGTGAGTGTGTGTGTGTGTGTGTGTGTGTGTGTGTGTGGTGTGTGTGTGTGTGTGTGTGTGTGTGTGTGTGTATGTGTGAGTGTGTGTGTGTGTGTGTGCGTGTGTGTGTGTGTGTGTGTGTGTGTGTGTGTGTGTGTGTGTGTGTGTGTGTGTGTGTGTGTGTGTGTGTGTGTGTGTGTGTGTATGACACGGGAAAGGATGGGGGTGACAGCGAAAGAAAGTAGAGGGAATAAATAGTATTTAAACAGTTCGCTTAATGGCCGCTATATGAAGGGAATCACAATATTTCCTTTTCGCGTCTCAAAATTCGCAGTAAACCTGTGTGTGATTTTTAACCGAAATGAGCAGAGAAAAATCAATAAGTGAACGAATTGATGAACAATCAAACAGATACATTGATCTGAATGACCCGACAGCCTCTCACCGACTTTTGTTGAATACACGCGTCAAATCAGTTCGCAGATTCTTGAGGGCGCCAATGGTCAAGTGGACAGGACGTTGGTCTTCCAGTTGAAAGGTCTGTGTTTAAACCTGCTTTAACACTGCCAAGACGATGAAGATTGGTGATTTTTTTCCCCGTTCCCCCAGTTCAATATATATACGGACTTCTTAGGGCCCGTATCTCCCTTGTATGTATGTGCACACGCAAAACATCAAATACGCACGTTAAAGATCCACGTCAATGTTCAATGGTTTATGGAAACCACAAAAACACCCATCTTTCATGCTGGCCGTAGACGAAGTATGCAGACTTATGAAGCAACATAATGCCTGCTGAATGTGGGCTGAAGAACGTGCATACAGAACCAAGGAAAACAAACAAACAAACAAACCAAAACAAACCAAGACAAAAACAAAAAACAAAAACAAAAAACCCAAGAACTCGGAACGATTTTTTAAATCGTACACAAGTTTAGTAGACATACGTAAGATTCTTCTCTTTCGACACAAATACGAAATGATAACGTCCAACTTTGTAATTAGCGTGCAGATAAAATTACGATACATCCCCTCCCCCCCTCCCCCCCCCAAAAAAAAAACAACAACAACATAAAAACAAAATTGATCAAGGAACTTAAAATCACTCGGAAATAGAATGAGAACACGTATTTAAATAACAGAAATAAATCAAGCAAACTTTCCGACGACTGGCCTTTGTCAAACATACACAAAGACAACAAAGAAAAAAAAAACTCGTCAGATGAAGGACAAAAACAATAGATCAGATAACGTCTCTATTATTATGCTAAGCTGGATGTAGGCTCGTTAGTTCCTTTGATAGACCTATAGACTCAAAGTCTGATCAGTATCTCCAGTTCAGTCTCAGTCCGCAACATTAAAAAATCCAGCAATAAAAGAACTGGCCTGTTTGCTGCCCATCTTAATGTTTCCATTATTCTGGTGACGTCACCTTACTGATGCAAGGTCTCTTCTGTCCCCTATCCATTTCAAGACCTTGCCGGCGCACAGGTTGTTTTTTTACAGGCTTCGGAAGTCTGCCAGACAACTGCTGCAGATTTGGGTGGAGCGCATATGGAATAGCCTGAGAGCGATGAATCCCTTTTGAACAAACTGAGAAGAAACGACAAAATGGACAAGATAACTCTCAAGGGACTACTCCAAGAAAAAGAATAGCAAAGAATGCGAGGGAAAAGAAGAAACAAATAAATCCATTATGAAAAAGTACAACCAAAAATGGAGAAGAGGTTGATGAAGATGCACATTGTCTTTCTTCAGCGTCTCTTCGTTGCCGAAGAAAATTTCTTGTATCTGTGGGTTTTTTCTCTTTTTTCTTGTTGGAAGTAGACACAGCCAGACAACAGCTACAGTCGAGACGGCATCAGTTTCCCATTCAGCAAGACCTGTAAATTGCCTCTGAAAGATGCTTCAAGAGACAGAGGGCAGTGTACATGTTCTGTCTGTCTGTTTGTCTGACTGTCTCTCTGTATATATCTCTCTCTCTTTTTCTCTCTGTAATATGTATGTAGAGTATAACAAGAAGTGATAAAAACTACGTAATCGGTTAAGCTATTAGTAAATCAAAGGTAAACGAGATGAGGTTCGTGTGGAAACATTCGACGTAAGAGCTTATTTTCAGTTTCAGTTTTAGTGAGACGGCGTTACAACGAATGGGTCACTCATCCAGCACACCATAAATGTCCTGTAATAGAAATTCCAAAATAATTATGGCAATGCATATAGTTAAAAGGAAATTTTATAATGCTTCTTTGCTTAACAGAAGTAGACATATGCCTGCACTGCATTCCATATCATCAATAGCTATTGTCAACATTACTGTCTTGTATTGTATTGTATTGTATTGTATTGTTGCAAAAGATGCACAGACGCTATATCTGCTCTAAGACAACTTTCTGAAAAAAAATCGAGTATGATGAATGACCAAATTGTGACTTCGTAGACCAGGACAAAGCATTTGACAGGTTAAAGAGATAACCTGTGGAGAATGCTAGAATTGTACAACGTCAAAGGTCGTCATTTAAAACAACACCAGAGCCATCGGCACAAATGGCGAAAGCGCAAACTGCACACATACGGGATTCCTTGAGAGGTTTGAAATCACATTCGGAGTGAAACAGGGTTGTTTCTATCGTCACGATTGTTTATTATTTATTTGGAAAAGATCACGAAAGAAGCAAACCCAAACATAGAATCTTTGAACGAAGTGCTGTTTTCATACGATCAAAGATCGGCACACGAGGAAGAAGAAAGACCACAGACACAAAAACAACCAAAGCACCATTTGTGAAGACAATAACATAAAAATCAGTTTCAGCAAAACAGAAGCGATGAAGGTCAGCAGAACATCAGGCAACCTTAGAGTCAACATAAATGGCTCTCAACTCTAAACAAATGAGTAAATGTGAATACCATGGCAGCATTTTTATGAAAGACAAAAGACTTCACAAACAGACCAAAAACAACCAGAAAAACACGAAAACAAAATCAGAACGCGCATTTCATACAACCAGACTAGACAGGCGCCAATTTTCGGTCAACAGATCATAACCAGAATACAGAAAGCAAACAGTGTCAGTTGTCAAGTTCCCTCTCTCTTGAAACACTCCAACATTCCTGGCGAAACAAACGCCAGGTTCATCAGTTCCATCTTAAACCCCATCCTGACATACCATTGCTAGACATCGATCCTGAAAAGTCTGTCAAGCATCAAATTACAACCTGTTAAATACGTTATTTCAGAAGTGTTGTCACCAAGCCCAGACATGCCACTTCAGAAGCACTAAGATCAGTGAAATGGTAAGAGCAATGCCGGTTCACTGTGGTATTCATCAGCGGATATTAAAGTGGGCTGGCTAGCTCAACAAGCATATAACAAAAATAGATGTTGTTTTAAAGTGAGAGGCAGACCAAAGAAGACCCAGATTGATGCTGTGGAAAAAGAATTTGACATCACACGGTATTTTATCCTCTTCAGGTCTTCAACCTTTGCGACTACCATGGTGGGACCAGCGGACAGATCAAAGAAGAAGAAATGTTATTGTCCCCTTTTAATTTAACCCACTGACTCCCGCATCATATCCACCAACTACAAAAAAATTAATCCTTTGATTCCCTCACCCTTTCCACCAGCTTCCTGTGGGAAGCTGGTGGAAAGGGTGAGGGAATCAAAGGGCTAAATTGTTGCTTTTGCTAGCATGGCTGACAATTCTGGATTCTGGTGGACAAGATGTGGGAGTCAAAGGGTTAAGAACAGCGTCAGTACAGCAGCACTGCCTTCAGAGTGCTCATCTTGTTTCTCCAACACTCCATCACTGTATCTTTCTTCATTCAGTTACAATTCAAAGGACATGCAGTCAGCTAGTAGCTATCAGTATCAAGTTGCTCTCAACCTACACTCCAAAGGATACCCCTCATTGCTCTTTGATCACTTTGGTTTCAGTTTCAGTTTCAGTTTTTCAAGATGATGTCTCCGTGCTTAGAATGAATTCCATACGCACTGCCGTCACTGGTGTCATGTGATGATCACGGCACAAACCTTCAGCCTGCACGTAACCCCATGGGCTGGCCATGGCCTATGGTCCTATGTAACCTATGGGTTTTGTATCTTATACTGGTATTGTATCAGACTATCATTAGAACAGTCTTGGTTACTTTGTAATGATGTGTGTATCTGTTTATCTCATCTTCAAAGAAAAGACTAAATGAACAAAATAAAGAAACAGATAAATAAACAAATGGAACAAACATAAAAAACGACTGGATCAAAACACAGCCAGCTACTAAGTGTGAACTTGTCTGATATCACAGAAAGTCCCCCACCCCTACCCCCAAACAACACTACACATAGTATAGTATAGCAGTGGTCACACTAGTGACTCCAGTAATGTCCGTTAGTGTTACGATTTAAAATGTATATACCGTACCTCCAGTTGTATGTATTCTATGATTCGTCACGTCACCCAGACTGACTGAAATTCCCGTTTGTGTAGAGTCAAACTTGGTTAGGTCTCCCTCAAGAGAAACGTGTCCACTACGTTCTTCCAAAGACAGTTTCCATGTACCCACCGGCATCAAAATCCGTGAAGAAAAATCAGCAAGACAAACCAAAAGTCGAGGCCACCACGAAAGAGACGTACGATGGGGTACAGAGTTTGAAACTGCGAAAACGTTTCCTTCATTCGAAAACTGAACCCTTGCTTAGAAGTCCAGACAGGCATGGTATCCCTGTATCAGCATCAGTCTGAAGACAGATGCGATACTGTAGCTCTACACGTATTGGTGAAATGAGCACCAGAAGAGGACAATTTTTGCACATCAAAGCTTAGAGTTTGTTTAAGAGGAATTCACTGCACTTGGAAAAGTCCATATGTGCTACATCCAAATCTGCCAGCAGTTATCTTGCAGTTTCCTTTAACCTGAGAAGAAACCTATGCGCTATCAAAGTTTTAAAATGGGGAGAAGAAATGGATCTATGAAACATAACAGGACTCTACATATGAGAACTTGAGCCCACGGCTCCATCAAAACAGCCAACCAGCCAACCACCTTTAAAAAAAATCCACTGGCACACACCACCAAGAAACCAACTAATGCCGACTGAGCTATCGGTGGAATCGTCGTTATTGGTCCGTTGACAAAAACTTTCCCTGCTTCCGCCACAGCCCCAGAGCCTCCCTAAATTCCTGCGAACAGCGCAAGCCCCGGATATCACCATCAATTTGTTAAGACGGCCGCCGTTATTTGCATTTCCAAGTCTGCGATTAATAAACTGGGCGCTCTAAAATGCGCTGAAGCGGGCAATAGCGCCTGCGTTCAGCCTGCAAAATTTCATCGCCCATTTTACCGCCGCTTCCCGTCTTCATTCAGACCCCTTCTTCCGATTCTCGGCCTGGTCCGGGTGGGGTAAATTATGATTTATTGCCAGCACATCTCCTCTGTGGGCTTAAAGGGAGGGAGCTTCCTTGGTGGCTTAGTGGTTAGCCTTCAATACGTTTGTTCTCTGTATTTTTTGGTGTGCCTGTTATTTGTTTGCTTGGTTGTTTAGACTTTTTGTGTCAGGTTTTGTTATGCTTGGAAAACCATCATCCAAACCAGAAAATGTTTGGACAACAATCCGATGTTACATGTATGTATGCAACTCGAGTTTCACGTGGTAAAATCCATTGTGACAAAAGAAATGACTATGCCTATGAATATGAATATGAATATGAATATGAATATGAATATGAATATGAAATGGACCCAAGAAACACTAGATTGATTGTTGCAATAACTTGGGATGGACAGCAAAAAGCCAACTCGTAATTTGTGGGGTGGAACTGAATTCTGGACACGACAACTTAAGTCCATGGCTCCATCAAAACAGCCAGCCAGCCAACCCGCCTTAACCGTTGGACTCCCGCACCCTATCCATCAACTGCAAAAACTGAACCCTTTGACTTCCTCACCCTATCCACCTGTTTTCTGCAGGAAGCTTGTGGATAGGGTGAGGGAATCAAAGGGTTCAGTTTTTGCTTCGCTAGCATGGTTGGCTATGCAGGGTGCTGGTGAACAAGGGAGCGGAAGTCAAAGGGTTAATAAAAGAAATCATCCACCTGCACACATCACCAAAAACTAACTACTACCGACTGAGCTGTCTGTGGAATCGTCGTTATTGGTCCGTTGACAAAAACTTTCCCTGCTTCCACCACAGCCCCAGAGCCTCCCTAAATTCCTGCAAACAGTGCAAGCCCCGGATATCACCATCAATTTGTTAAGACGGCCGCCGTTATTTGCATTTCCAAGTCTGCGATTAATAACCATTGGGCGCTCTAAAATGGGCTAAAGCAGGTAATAGCGCCTGCGTTCAGCCTGCAAAATGTCATCGCCCATTTTACCGCCGCTTCCCGTCTTCATTCAGACCCCTTCTTCTGATTCTAGGCCAGGTCCAGGTAGGGTATATTATGATTTATCACCAGCACATCTCTTATGTGGTCTTAAGGGAGGAAGCTTCCATGGCGGCTTAGGGGTTAGCCTTCTAAACATGTGTTCTCTGTAGTTGTTTTGTTTGTTTTTTGTTTTGTGTTTTTATGTGCCCGTTGGTTGCTTGCTTGGTTGTTATGACAGCTTGTGTTAGGTTTTTTTTATGTTTGGTAAACCGTCATCTAAACTAGAAACTGCACGCCTGCACACACATGCGTGTTCGCACAAACACAAATACACACAAACGCATGCACACACACACATAACACACACACACACACACACACACACACACACACACACACACACACACACACACACACACACGCACACACAAACACACACTCGCAAAAACAAACAAACACACACACAAACACACACACACGCACAAACACTGACAACAACAAGAACAACAATAAAAAGATATACACACATGCACCCTCCCCTACCCCTACACACACATAAAGGCCTTTTCATATACGTGTAATAAATGCATTTTCCAGTCTGAGAAATAAAAGTATTAGTTCATCTGACAGAAAATGTCCAGGCTTCCTATCCAGTCAAGGT
>CM060309.1:73136533-73151533 GCA_030674185.1 Monoplex corrugatus | reverse complement strand
GATTATGTGCATGAATGCATTGAGATGTGTACTTCATTTTCTTTTCTCTTCTTTTTTCCTGTTGAAGTATTGTATATGTTCTGAATCGGTTACAGCCTTGATACACTCACCGTTATGACACAAGACATATCATCAACTCTCTGTACAATCACAATATGACTCAACACATTTCTGAACCAACCCATCAAAAAGGTCACATACTTGACTGGATCATTTCTCGTGATCACCACAA
This sequence comes from Monoplex corrugatus, assembly GCA_030674185.1. Classification (NCBI taxonomy): domain Eukaryota; kingdom Metazoa; phylum Mollusca; class Gastropoda; order Littorinimorpha; family Ranellidae; genus Monoplex; species Monoplex corrugatus. Next base: position 73,151,301 of record CM060309.1, on the reverse strand, counting down.
TTCAGCTACTGACAACTGCTTAGTTCTTTCTACCCGTCTAACTTCAGCCCTTCCATCTGACCACTCTGCAATTCTCTGTTCTCTTGACATTCCTCCTCCTTCCCGTACCATGCGCACATTGACTCGACGCAATCTCAAATCTATCGACCTCTCCACATTTTCATCTGATGCCTTCCGTCTCCTTTCTGAAAAGTCACATAACCTTGCTGATGAATTCTACACTATTCTCCACCATCTTCTGGACACTCATGCTCCAGCCACAACCCGTCTTTTACCACACACCCCCCCCCCCCCACTACCCCCTGGCTCACTCATGAGATTGCCTGTGCAAAACGTGCCCGCCGCAGATCAGAGCGCCGCTGGCGCAAATCCAAACTCACTGTACAAAGGCAACTTTTCCAAGCCTCTAAAACAAAAGTATCCACCCTCATTGCATCTGCAAAAACAAACTATTTCCAAACCAAAATCCTGAACGCCTCTTCTTCAAAAGAACTCTTTACAACCATGAATCATCTCCTTGGCACACGAAAAGATTTACCTCTCCCAACAAAACACACAAATGAAGAATTCCCATCTGTATTCTCCAAGTATTTCACCACCAAAATACAAACTCTTCGTGACAGGCTTGACAGGACACCCTGTCAACCATGCCCACCTGACCCTTCCTTCTCTGGCACACCTATTACTACTCTTACCCCAGTCTCACAAGAAGAAATTCTCAACACAATCAGATCCATGTCGTTCAAAACCTGCGAACTGGATCCTCTTCCAGGTTCTCTCTACTCTGACTGTCTTCCTACGCTCCTTCCATTCATCACTGATATCATCAACACTTCTCTTCAAACAGGAACTGTCCCAGATTCTTTCAAGTCTGCTATTGTTCACCCTCTCCTCAAGAAATACAATTTAGACCCAAATGAACTGAAAAATTACCGGCCTATCTCTAATCTCTCTTTCTTGTCAAAACTGCTTGAAAAAGTTGTCCTCAACCAACTGAACTCTCACCTGTCTGCCAACAATCTCCTCAATCCTTTCCAGTCAGCCTACCGCCAGTGCCATAGCACTGAAATTGCCTTGCTACACATTCTCAACAATCTCCTCCTTGCAACTGGTACTGGCAAAGTCTCTCTCCTCACACTCCTTGATCTGTCTGCAGCCTTTGATACCATTGATCATGGTATTCTCCTTTCTAGACTTCATCATACTTTTGGCATCTCTGACATTGCTCTCTCCTGGTTCAGTTCTTATCCATCATACAGAAAACAAACTGTTCTCATCAATGGCACTTACTCTCAACCTGCATACCTGACCTGTGGTGTTCCACAAGGATCTGTCCTTGGCCCTGTTCTTTTCACTCTTTACACCTCCCCCTGTCCACCATCATCAACTCCCACTCTATAAAACACCACTTCTATGCTGATGACACCCAACTTCAAGACAGTGACTCACCTGACAATATACAGCGCCTCCTGACTCGCACCACTGAGTGTTACTCGGACATCAAAAATTGGATGACATACAACAAACTTCAGCTAAATGATGACAAGACAGAAGCTATCCTCATTGGCACGCATCAGAAACTTTCTCAGCTGCCTCCTCTTTCTCTCCCATTATGTAACACATCAGTTCCAATTTCTGATTCAGCTAAAAACCTTGGTGTCTGCATTGACTCTACCCTCTCCATGAACAACTTTGTTTCTCAAACTGCCAGATCTTGCTACTATCACCTCCATCGTATAAGCCTGATCAGGAAGTATCTCTCTGTGGAAACAACTGCAAAACTCATTCTCTCCTTCATAATGTCTCGCATTGACTATTGCAATTCACTCCTGTCCGGTCTTCCTGCCTCCACCACTCACATCCTAGAGCGCATTCAGTGTGTGTGTGTGTGTGTGCGTGGGTGCGTGCGTGCGTGCGTATGTGTGCGTGCGTGCGTGTGTGTGTGCTTCAGCGCTTAGATTTGATTTTATCAAGATTTTGCGCTATATAAATATTGTAATTATTATATTATTATTATTATTAATACAACAATACAATACAATACTTTATTTGTATAGCGCAAAATCTTGATAAAATCAAATCTAAGCGCTAAAACAGACACACATGCACGCACGCAGACACACACACACATACACACACACACACACACACACACACACACACACACACACACACACACACACACACACACACACACACACACACACACACACACACACACACGCACACGGCTAAAATGGGGAGAATAAAAGCAATGGAAAATTATAGAGTATATTATATTCAATTATATATTACAATGTGATTCCCCTCCGAGTGGCGACAGGCTGCAGAGGGGATTGAGTGAGGTCAGGATTTTATGCAGAGGAGAAAAGGTGAGTTTTGAGAGCGGACTTGAAGGAGACAAAAGTAGGTTGCTGACGGACAGAGACAGGAAGTTTGTTCCAGGAAAGTGGACCAGAAACAGAGAAGGCTCGTGGACCATAGGTATTGAGCTTAGTGCGTGGAAAGCGAAAAGTCAGAGGATCGGAGGCAGAGCGGAGGGTACGTGAGGGAACATAGATCTCAAGTAGGCTTGACAGGTAATGGGGGGCTGCGTTATTGAGGCTTTTGTAGCACATTGTGTCTAGTTTGTACTGTATGCGCTTTGATACAGGGAGCCAGTGAAGTTGTGCCAGGAGAGGAGATATGTGGTCAGCTTTTTTCTTTTTGAGTACAAGGCGTGCAGCATTGTTTTGAATGCGCTGCAGGATGTGAATGGTGGAGGCAGGAAGACCGGACAGGAGTGAATTGCAATAGTCAATGCGAGACATTATGAAGGAGAGAACGAGTTTTGCAGTTGTTCGACAGAGAGATATTTCCTGATCAGGCTTATACGATGGAGGTGATAGTAGCAAGATCTGGCAGTTTGAGAAACAAAGTTGTTCATGGAGACACCAAGGTTTTTAGCTGAATCAGAAATTGGAACTGATGTGTTACATAATGGGAGAGAAAGAGGAGGCAGCTGAGAAAGTTTCTGACGGGTGCCAATGAGGATAGCTTCTGTCTTGTCGTCATTAAGCTGAAGTTTGTTGAACGTCATCCAGTTCTTAATGTCCGAGTAACACTCAGTGGTGGGAGTCAAGAGGCGCTGTATATTGTCTGGTGTGTCACTGTCTAGAAGTTGGGTGTGATACGGCTCTACACAATCGGCTGGGCTTTAAAAAAAATCTTCTTGGTGTTTCATAAGTTCCGTTCTTAGTTGCCCCCCCCCCCCCCCCCCCCGCCTCTTCCTATTTGAAGACCTTGGCAGCTCAGAGGGTTTTCACAGGCTCAAGAAGCCTACCGGACACTTACCTCATCCTTGGGCAGAACACATATCGAATTGTCGGAGCGCGATGAATTCGTCGTGAACAAACTGCGAATTTCCACTGTAAAGCCAGAAAACAAGCTATTGATCAAGTCGCTATTGATCAGTCAAAGTTTCATTCAGTTTAGTGTGTTCGTTCGTTGATAATTGAAGCAGAAACGTTAAATAACATGTGCGTGCGTGTCGGCGACTGTACGTAAGAGACAAACAGACAGACAGACAGACAGACAGACAGACAGACAGACAGAGAGAGAGAGAGTGGTGAGTGTGGTGTGTGTGTGTGTGTGTGTGTGTGTGTGTGTGTGTGTGTGGTGTGGAGAGTGTGTGAGAGAGAGAGAGAGAGAGTGTGTGTGGTGTGTGTTTGTGACGCACTGTCTAATCTGTGTTGTTCAAGCCTTTTGCTGACCTGATTGGTTTTCGTGGCTATTGGCTTGGTGTGAATGAAACTGGTTTTATTAACAGACACGGGAAAGAGACTGCGTCTCTCTCTCTCTCTCTCTCTCTCTCTCTCTCTCTCTCTCTCTCTCTCTCTCTCTCTCTTTCTCTCTCCCTCTGTCTCTCTCTCTCTCTCTCCTCTCTCTCCTTTCCTCTGTCTCTCGCTCCCCCTCTCTTTCACCTCCCTCATTCTTTTTCTCTCTGTTTTTGTTTCAAAACAGTCAATATTTCATTACATGCCATTTTGAAAACTTCTTTCACATACATGTGCTATGGTTCATCTGTTTTGTAATGTGCTTGTAAAATTGTAGAGTTGCAGGGACTAGCCGTCAGACAAACCTAACGGGACCCAATGCTGCTAATATCCTTGAGCAATAAAGTGATTTGAAATTTGAAGTTCGAACTCTCTCTCTATCTCTCTATCTCTCTCTCTCTCTTTCTCTCTCTCTCTCTCTCTCTCTCTCTCTCTCTCTCTGTCTCTCTCTGTCCTGTCTCTCTCTCTCTCTCTGTCTCCCCCCGTCTCTCTCTCTCAATCTCTCTTTGTCTGGAAATATCAATATTTCATTATATGTCATTTTTAAAACTTCTTTACAAAATATGGTATGCTTCATCTGTTTTGTACTATGCTAGTGAAATTGTGGAGTTGCAAGGACTAGCTCTAACGGGAACCCAATGCTACTATCCTTGAGCAATGCAGTGGTTTGAAGTTTGAAGTTTAAATCTCTCTCTCTCTCTCTCTGCCTCCCTCACACACACACACACACACACACACACACACACACACACAACACACAACACACACACACACACACACACACACACACACAAGAGAGAGAGAGAGAGAGACAACAGAGAGAGAGACAGAGACCGACAGACATACAGACAGACAGAGACAGACTGAGACAGACAGACAGACAGAGAGAAAAGGAACGAAAGGAGGCCTTGATCTTCACTCACCCCAACATTTAACGGCTCAGCCCGCATTTTTCTTTTTTTGGCCAGTCGTCTCCATTCTTCATCATTGACGGTTTTGGCCAACACGAAACTGATTGAACAAACCCGCTAACACAAGCCTCCCCCACCCTCACCTCCACCCCAACCACCACCACCCCAACCACCATTCCCCCCCCCCCCCACACTCACACACAAAAAAGCGCCTTTGGCAAGGGAAAAGAGAGCGGGTAGGAAATGAACATCTCTAACCAGAGGTTCAGGAACCAATCAGGCAGGCGGCCAGATAGGCAGCCGGTCTTGTCAATGTCGCTATTTACCAGTAAATAATCGCAGCCAATTTATCCAATTAAGGGGGGCTCTTTCATGATGTGCGCCAGAAAACGTGATTGGTTATTGGGGCATTATGAGGCCGCGGTAAATTAGAAATTTGCGTGTGTCTAATAGCCCCGCATCGCTGCCGCGTCAATCAGACAAGGGGGGGAAATTAAAGTAAAAAAATCGCCGCGTCAAGCGCGCTGGGGTCTTCTGTTGTAGAAAATGATGCGTTTAGGGGAAACGGCAAACCGATAATGCCGCTTCTCGGCCGTGCGGGCGGCAGAAGCCTGGAATTACGCCTTCTTATCGAAGCAGGGCGTGTAAATATCAATTTATTGGTCAAACGAAGGGAGATAACTGGCCGGAAGCTGAAGAAAAGGGGCAGAAAGGGTCTCTCCGAGCAGAAGAGTCTCTTGCACATCCTGCCCCCACTTTTCTCTCTCTCTCTCTCTCTCCCGGGCAGAGGCGATAAGCCAGCCTCCCCGTCTCTGTGGCCTGCCTCCAGGCTGTTGATGAGCTGAAGAGCCTTATCTCCTTCTCTCTGACCTTCTAGACATCCTTCTGCTTCCCTTCAAGACTCCAGGGGCAGGCCAGCAAATCAAACTGCGGATATTAATACAGAATTTCTCGCTGAACCGATAAGATTTTCTTGGCGATAAAGATGATAGTGAATAATTTCCCTTTGCTGAGCAGTGCAGGGCTCTTGGGGAGGGGAGCGCGGGCCAACTTGAGGTGGAGATTATTCAAACAGCGGTGCGAAGTTGCCGAAGCAAGCAGACGACAGATAAGGCCAAGTGGTGATAAAAGAGAGAAATGTCTGGAGTGCTGCGCAGGAAATTATTTTCTTTATCGTGTAAATGGTGTCAATTTTCACATTTTCTTTCTCACCAGCTTCCAGCTCTCTCCGGGGGTTCTCGCAAGAATGGATGAGAGTTTGCGAGATTTGCATCATGGCGGTCGACGCTGGGGACGTACTGGGTCGCTGGGATCACAAGACGCCAGTTATCCCCCCCCTCCCCCCCCCCCCTCCCTCTCTCTCTCCTGGTCGTTGAGATCACAAGTCGCTAGTTATGCCCCCTGTCGTCCCCTTGCTTCTGTCTGCCAGCAGATCACATCACAGGACAGCCTGAAAGACGATACAATGAGCTCTCTGTCATCTGTTTCTTTTTTAAGATAATCTTATAGACGTTGGCGCTGATGTTCGCTATGGTAACGTGCATACGTTTAAGCGGTGCGTGTGTGTGTGCATGGAGTGAGGGGAGGGGAAGGGAGAGTGAGAGGGAGAAAGTAGGGCATTATATTAATCATCAACATGATCATACCTAATATATTACATTAACTAGACAGGCGCACTACAATACAATATCAACAAAATAGTCGACCTTAATGTAAGTAAGATGATCAGACCATATCATATTGACGAGTTAATGAGACCACAATAGCAGCAACATAATTGCACCACAATATTAAGATTATCAGACCACAATATCATAGTAACAAGATAATCACACCACAATATGATATTGACAAATAATGGGGCCACAATATGATATTAACAAGGTAATAAGATCACGATATTATGCAAACAAAATAAGCAGACCACGTTACTAGAATAATTTTATGGTCAGAACACACAATATTAACAAGATAATCAAGTTACATTACTGACACCCCTAATTCTCATAGCACAAAACCAGCAAACAAAAATAAAGCAAATAAAAACAAAAACAAAAACAAAAACCAGAAACAGACGAACTATTCTTCTGACACTTTCGTCGTTGTAAGCAGCGCTGGTTTCCCTTGGAATGTTCTTGCCTCTTTTCTCCCAACAACGCGGTGTCTGTCTGTGTCTCAGTGTAACTGTTCAACAATTCTGGCTGCCGCTGTGACCCAAACTCTGTGATGAATTGACACATGACACAAATAAAGAGGTGCTGTTTCAAAATCGTTCTTCCTTCACCAAACTGTATAGAAAATTTACACAGAAATAGCTTTTCTACTTTTTAACTCGTTACTCTTCCTCCACCAAATAGCGTAGATCATTTACAGAGAAATATCATTTTTTCTTCTCCCCGCTGCAGTTATACCTTGAAATAAAGCTGGCTGTCGCCTGCAAAGCCTCCACAGACCTATGCAACTTCTCCTAATGGTTAAAAATGTCGGCTTTGGACACATATCCTTCTTCAGTACTGGAGATTCTTGCAGACTTGTTTGTAATATCTACGAAACCATAAAGAAAGATATATTTAGTACAAACAACAACACTGAAAGTTGCAACGACCAAAAAAAAAAAAAAAAAAGAAAGAAAGAAAGAAAAAAAAAAGAAAAGAAAAGAAAAAAAAAAGAAAACTTTACCTATGGAAGAAGAAGAAAACTTTACCAATGGAAGAAGAAGAAAACTTTACCGATGGAAGAAGAAGAAAACTTTACCTATGGAAGAAGAAGAAAACTTTACCTATGGAAGAAGAAGAAAACTTTACCAATGGAAGAAGAAGAAAACTTTACCTATGGAAGAAGAAGAAAACTTTACCTATGGAAGAAGAAGAAAACTTTACCAATGGAAGAAGAAGAAAAACTTTACCGATGGAAGAACATTTGAACACACAGAGATGCTTATGGCTTTAAAAAAAAAAGAAGAAAACTTTACCGATGGAAGAAGAAGAAAACTTTACCGATGGAAGAAGAAGAAAATTTTACCGATGGAAGAAGAAGAAAACTTTACCGATGGAAGATCATTTGAACACACAGAGTTGTATAGGACTTTAAAAAAGAAGAGAACTTTACCCATGAAAGATCATTTGAACACACAAAGTTACTCAGGACATCTTCTGACAAGAAAAGCAATGAACATAAATTGTAAATTATACAGTGGCTTGATATCGATGCCTCCTATAGACTTCCTGGCGCCGGGACTTCGAGTGAACTTTGGTTTGATGTTGCGTTTGGAAAACCCGAAATGGGCGGTGTGGAGCCACTAAAGCGTTGCTAATGATCAAGCAGCCCTTCTTGAACACCTACCCCCTACCCCAAACACACACATACATACAGACACACACATACAATACACATACACATACACATACACATACACATGCACATTCACATACACATACACATACACACACACACACACACACACACACACACACACACACACACACACACACACACACACCAACACACACACACACACACCTCTTTAAAAAAAAAAGTATTGTTGTGTGACAGCTGTACCTTGTCATGTATATGTGTATCCCATCAAGTTTATGAATTATTCAGAAGAAAATAATCTTCACTTTGACAACAATGATCAGTGAAGTAGTCGTGCATCGCTGGATCAATACGAAACTTTGAAACAAAGTATTGATGCTGCAGAAAACGGATATGCAGTGATATGCTATGAGTAGTCAAAAAGCTAGACAGCCCAGTATCATTAGGATGATTTCTTTGTTTGTGTATCCAATTTGTTCAAGAGAGGTTTAACGCACTCGAACAATTCCGCTTCCATTCAAATCTGACAGCAATTACCTGGTAGACTCTTTGAGTCTGCGTAAAACCTTGTGCGTTGGCAAGGTCTTGAAACAGGTAGGCGGACAGGGTTGGGGGTGGGGAGGTATTGAAAGAACCTATGAAACACTAAAGTATCACCACCAGAATGAATAAAGCATCAGGATTGGCAGCGAATAAGTCGGGATCGAACTTGATACATCAGATCTTGAGTCCACAGCTCTATGAAAGAACCAAACAGCTCGCGTAACAAACAAACAAACAACGACGACGACAAAAACAGCAACGACGACAAAAGATTATTTGAGTGTAATCCAGTAGAATCATGGAACTTTTTCGAACGACGAAAAAAAAATTGAATATTTAAATTGTGGGTCTAACTAGATCCTCCAAGCCAAATCTGGATAATGTCAAATAATAAATAAACAAAAAGAGAATAAATAATGAACGAATAAACAAAAAGAGAGTAAAAACTCGTGTTTCAATGACGAAACAAGAAATAGAGATATTTTTTGGCTACCGGTCCTTTGTCAGGGGTAAATACAGAAGAACACAAAAACAGAATCATTACATACAGGACAAAAAGACACAGGACAAAGAAATAATGCACTTTCCCGAATCAGCTGAGCAGAAGTTCCTTTGATTACATGTAAATCATAGTCAGTTAATTGTACGTTCTTCCATAGCTGAATAGTTTGACAGTCTCGTCGTCTCTAGTCTACATTCTTCATCACTTATGTACAAAATACAGTAAACTGAGGAGTCAAATTTATTAACGTGGTGCAAACCCTGATATAGTACTAATGGTCGGTTGGGATGTAAGTGATATGAACTGGAACCTGAACCTGATCAATGAAATATTGCAGACGCCAGTAATAAAGTGGGGAGCCAAACATTACATTTAAACAAGAACCGAACTCATTAGGAGCCGAGCATTGCATTTAAACAGCAGACACAACAACGACTAGTATTCCATTCAAAGATTAGACACTTTAGGGAGAAAAGTAATACATTTAAACACAGACACTATAGGAAGCCAAGTAATACATTTAAACAGCAGACACTACAGGAAGCCAAGTAATACATCTAAACAGCAGACACATAAGAAATCAAGTAAAACATTTAACACCTTGACTCCCGCACCCTGTCCATCAGCATCCCGCACTGTCAACTACACTGGCAAAGCAAAAACTTCATCTTTTGAGCCCCTCACCCTATCCACCAGCTTCCTGGACAGGGTGAGAGAGTCAAAGGATTAAGTTTTTGCAGTTGGTGGATAGGGTGCGGGAGTCAAAGGGTTAAACAGCGGAATATAAGAAATCAAGTAATACATTTAAACAGCAGACACTATAGGAAGCCAAGCGTCACATTCAGACATTAAACCTAAAGGGAACCAATCATTATATTGAAACATCACACATCATAGAGAACCAAGCATTACATTTTATACAGCAGACGCTGCAGGCAGCCAAGAATTACTGGTAAACTGCAGACAGTATAGGGACCCAAGAATTACGACTAAACAGAAGACGTTATGGGCAGACAAGCATTATACCAAATATCAGGTAATCATGAGGAGCCAAGCATAACATGTAAACATGTAGCAAACACTTCTGGAAGCCATGCATTATAATAACAGCAGACGCACTGGGGAGCCAAACATTATATTGAAAACATCTAACAGACGCCATAAGGAGCCAAGCGATACAGGCAAACGTCTAGTAGACACTGTAGTCTCTCTAAGGTACGTCCATACTGCGGACGGGGGAAAAGAAGTTAGATCTTTGTCAGGACGACTCTCATCAGGGGCTCATGAAACTTAATGCACAGCTCGGTATTTCACGCTCCGGTAGTCCACCAAAGCAGGCAACGAGATGGTAATAGCGCCTTTATTTGCCGGCTTAGCTTCTTATTTCACACAGCCCTGTAGATGGCATCCTTCGCCCATAATTGACCATTTTATGCTAGCAGCGCGCATGCCTCGACATCCCAGCCCGCCCTTTGATCTTGCGCGTTTTCTTTACCATCGCTATTTGATTCTCCCCCTCCAAAAATCATTTTCTTTCTCTATCCGGAATATCATCAGTATCTCGCCAAGCCCTCTTGGCGGCCTTTTTCTGGCAACATCGGCTGCGACCACAGTGAGGGTTTATCGACAAAGGCAAGACGACAGTTTTCCTTTGACTGGCCCAGACGAAGGCCTGGCTGAGAGGAAATTGAATACTGTTGAGCTGAAGGGGCGATAGACGGCCACACGGCCGTGTCATTGGGCCCGGGGACCGCGCGAAGATGGCAGAGTCAGATAGAAGGTAATGGAAGCTAATGAGCTGCCTCTGCTGAATTTCCCCACCACCACCACCACCACCACTTGCAACTGCCGGAGATGAACTGTGTGTGTCGGTTTTGCCTGGCTGCACCTCAGCCGGCGACGGTCCTGCCTCAAGGTCACTGAAGTGTGACATTGCTGTCACTCTGATACCTGTCTTCAAGGTGGATGGTCACATGACCGGACAGCGAAGCTTCAAGATAAATTTTTTTTTCCAGGTTGTTGATGTATTTACCGAGGTATTCCGTTTACCAACAATTATTATGAGCTGTTAACCTTTGACTTCCTCACTCTATCCATCAGCTTCCTGCATTCCCCCGTGGGGATACCGGGGGCTCTTTCGGTATAAATAGTATCCCCACCTTCTGGAAATTCTGTGCTAGAAATTTGCTCTTTTCTATCACTCTCTTTGTTTCTGCCTTGTTCCTTTGCTCTCTGTCATTTCTCCTATCAATTTCTGCCTTGCTGGTCCATTCACCTGTATGTGTTCGATAAAGTCTTACGTACTTTTTTTTAGGATTGATAATTGGGTACTTGTATTGAGAGCATTTTGGGCCCTAAGGAGGTGAGATATCCGGAAGCAATTTTAGGTAATTTATGTTCGTTTTTACATATGTTTTGATGTCCTTAGGTATGCTTGAATTTGTATTCAGGTGTGGTTTTTAAATCCCCTGTACGATAAATTGGACGGAGTGGTCAACACCAAGGGCATGTCTTTAGATTATGTGCGCGAATGCATTGACATGTATACTCAATTTTTTTTCCTTGTTAAAGTTTTGTATGTTTTAAAGCAGCTGTAGCCCTGATGCGGCTCTATGCAGTCGGCTGGGCTTGAAACAACAATAACAACAATAATAACAATAAAAGCTTCCTGCAGGAAGCTGGTGGATTGGGTGAGAGTGTCAAAGGGTTAAGTTTTTGCTTTGGTAGCGTGGTTGACAATGCAGGATGCTGGTGGACAGGGTGCGGGAGTCAAAGAGTGAAAGAAGCATTGACGCACAGATCTATCTATGCAGCGAGCCATGACACATGTCTGTATCTGGTGCAGGTTTGCTTGAAATTACAAAACATTTTTTTATCTTAGATTACAGTCATGTACATGTAGATGAATGTTCGTATGCTTTCAATTCCGGCGGTGCATATGATGGATATGGAATTTATTTTTCTTACAAAAAAAGGTTTCTTTGAAATGAAACAAGTGCAATGGGACACACACACACACACACACATACACACACACACACACACACACACACACACACACACACACACCACACACACACACACATACATACACATACACACATACACTCACACACACACACACACACACACACACACAAACACACACACACAAAACCCACGATATATTTGTATATAGATAAAGATACATAGATATAATTATGTACATATGTGCAATGGCACACACACACTCACACACATACACACACAAACATATATATATGTATATATATGCATATATATATAGAGAGAGATAGGTACATATATATATATATATATATATAATATATATATATAATACATACATACATATATATATATATATATGTATATATATATATATAATAATAATAATAATATATTTTATTTATATAGCGCAAAATCTTGATAAAATCAAATCTAAGCGCTGAGCGTATACATGCATACATACCTACATACATTATGAGCGTATACATGCATACATACATGCTTACATACTTACATACATAAATCTAAGCTGAGCGTATACATGCATACATACATACATACATACGTACGCACATGCATACATAATAATTACAATATTTATATAGCGCAAATCTCGACAAAATCAAATCCAAGCGCCGAAAAGACACACACGCACACACGCACGCACGAACACACACGCGCACACACACACACACACACACACACAACACACACACACACACACACACACACACACACACGACTCTCACACCACGAAACTAATGCACACCATTTCACTGGCCACAAATGCGAGAAAAGAGATAATAGCGCCTTAATGCCGGCAGATTAAAACCAATGGTTTAAATACCATACAGCAGGAGCTACATCATTTATCTATTTTTATCCTATTTAAAAAAATATTTTCTTCCTCTAGCGGAAAAAGGCTGCAGTTGGCGGTTTTGAGTGCGAAGTGAGGATTTATGCAAGGAAGACGAAGTTTTTTTGACGGCCGACGAAGGAGGCAAAAGTACTGTTGCTGAACGGGCGAGAGAGGACAGGTGTATTGTGCCGGGGACGGCGAGATCAGAATCAGAGAAGGTATGGATAGCAAATTGAGCTGTGCGTGGAAACAAACACAATTTGAAATGAGTGAATCGGTTGCGCTGACCCGGAGGTGTACGTTGAAGGGAACATAGATCTCCAAGGTGAGGTCATGACGACAGAATGATAATCCGGGTGTGTGTATTGAGGATTTTGTACACAATTCAGGCTGTTAGCCTTTGTTTACTGTATCCCGCTTTGATTCACCGGGGAGCCGGGGTTGGTTAAATGTCCCAGGAATTGGAGAAATGTGCGTCTTTTCTTCTCTCTTTTTTGCTGTTCCTTGCTCCAGCATTTTCTATCAATGCGCTGGTCATCACTGTGATATGGTTCGATAAAGCAGTACTAGGATGAAATTGCGATAGTAATGGAGACATTATGAAGGGAGTGAGAACCGAGTTTTAGTATTATGTCGACATGATAAATTCCTTTGGTATGCTTGATTATTCAGTGGGTTTAATCTGTGCAAAGGATCGGAGTGAGAACACAAAGGTGTTTCATGATTAGGCGGTAAGCAATGCAGACACCAAGTTTTTTTCCTGTTAAATTTTTAGTTTAGAGGTAATTGGGCTCTTGATCGGTGGTTGACATAATGAATATACAAAAACTGAGGAGCGATTGAGGTAAAAGTTTTCTGACGGGTGCAATGCAGGATGCTGTATGTGCGGGTCGGTAAAAAAACTGCTGAAGTCTATCTATGCAGGAGCATCCATTCTTAATTGTGCAGGTTTTAATACAAACATTTTTATCTAGATTACAGTCGTCTGTAGATGAAGTGTGTCACTATCTAATTGGGTGTCATCAGATAGGAATTATTTTTTACAAAGTTGGGAGTGCAGATGGGGACCAGCGGAGTAACACAGAGTGAAAACACAACAGGGCCAAGGACAATATCCATATGATCAACCCCCAACACAAGCAAGTAACACAGAGAACACATAAACCATTATTAATGATAACAGTTATTGTAATATGTAATAACAACTACAAATAGCCACAGTATATCATTGGTAGGACTCCTTGTCCATGCGTAAAACCCTGGTCAGGCAATGTCTTGAAATGGGAAGGAGAACAGGACTTATAAAATACTGACACCTCCAGAATGACAATGAAGAGAATCTCATTGAACAGACGTGACAGAAAACATTGAATGCAACTGTTAATTCCGTAGCCTATGATTGTAAACACATGCCAACATGCACGTTTGTTCTTTTTTTTTATTTTTTCATTTCTGTTAATTTCATCGCTGATCGTAGAGTGTCGTATTTGAATTTTCCGCAGGTATGAAAGAAAAATATGCTTTTAATTAACCTGTATATTTTTATGTGCCTGTCTTCTGCACATTCCCTATTCGCAATTGGTTTCATTTTTTAACTGTTGCATACAGAAACATTTCTTTGTGTTACATGTTTCTCTGACAGGTATTCGCTGTTTTGAGACGACGGTAGTTTGATTATTGTTCTCTATTTTTTAGCAAATTATCAACACCAAATGTAGCCTATCTAATTGCCCTGCTGTGCCCTCACAGTTTTACCATGCGTGTGTGTAGATTTAAGATTGCATACAAGTCGTTTCTGTGAAGTTTCCATATGCTTT
>CM060309.1:73131533-73134033 GCA_030674185.1 Monoplex corrugatus | reverse complement strand
TTGATGGAAACATTAAGATGGGCCGCCAACTGGCCAGTTGAGGACTGGGACTGAATTCGAGATATCCGATCTGGAGTCCGACGTAAAATAAATAAATGTTAAATAGATACATAGATAAATGAATGAAAGAATAAAAAAAAAAATATATATATTATATATATATATATATATACATATATATATATATATAAATGAAAGAACGAATTGAATGAATGAATGAAAGAATGAATGAATAAATGAATGAGTGAATGAATGAATGAATGAATGAATGAATGAATAAACAAATAAATAAACAAATAAATAGATAAATAAACGAATACATAAATGAATGAATAAATAAACAAAATAAATGAATAAACAAACAAGCAAACAAACAAATAAATAAACAAACAAACAAACACACAAATAAACAAATAGATAAATCAATAATGAGTAAATAAATAAATAAATAAATAAATAAATAAATAAACAAATAAAGAAAACAAACAAGTGGAATGCTCGAGGGGTCAAACCCTCGGCACCTACATTACGAGTCTGGCGCTCTGACAACTGAATCACTGGACCACTGCACACGAGACTTGCCCGCTTGAGGTTCGAACACAGGAGCCCTGGGTTATCAGCATGGCATTCCGACCAACTGAGCTGAAAGGTGAAATAAAAAGCTGGTGGATAGGGTGAGGGGGCGAAAGACATAAAAAGCTGGCGGAAGCTGGTGGATAGGATGAGGGGGCGAAAGATAAAAAGCTGGCGGAAGCTGGGGGTAGGATGAGGGGGCGAAAGACATAAAAAGCTGGCGGAAGTTGCTGGATAGGGTGAGGGGGCGAAAGACATAAAAAGCTGGCGGAAGTTGCTGGATAGGGTGAGGGGGCGAAAGACATAAAAAGCTGGCGGAAGCTGATGGATAGGATGAGGGGGCGAAAGACATAAAAAGCTGGCGGAAGTTGCTGGATAGGGTGAGGGGGCGAAAGACATACAAAGCTGGCGGAAGATGGTGGATAGGGTGAGGGGGCGAAAGACATAAAATGCTGGCGGAAGCTGGTGGATAGGGTGAGGGGGCGAAAGACATAAAAAGCTGGCGGAAGCTGGGGGTAGGATGAGGGGGCGAAAGACATAAAAAGCTGGCGGAAGCTGGTGGATAGGGTGAGGGGACGAAAGACATAAAAAGCTGGCGGAAGTTGCTGGATAGGGTGAGGGGGCGAAAGACATAAAAAGCTGGCGGAAGTTGCTGGATAGGGTGAGGGGACGAAAGACATAAAAAGCTGGCGGAAGTTGCTGGATAGGGTGAGGGGACGAAAGACATAAAAAGCTGGCGGAAGTTGCTGGATAGGGTGAGGGGACGAAAGACATAAAAAGCTGGCGGAAGCTGGTGGATAGGGTGAGGGGGCGAAAGACATAAAAAGCTGGCGGAAGCTGGTGGATAGGGTGAGGGGGCGAAAGACATAAAAAGCTGGCGGAAGATGGTGGATAGGATGAGGGGACGAAAGACATAAAAAGCTGGCGGAAGCTGGTGGATAGGGTGAGGGGGCGAAAGACATAAAAAGCTGGCGGAAGTTGCTGGATAGGGTGAGGGAGCGAAAGACATAAAAAGCTGGCGGAAGCTGGTGGATAGGGTGAGGGGGCGAAAGACATAAAAAGCTGGCGGAAGCTGGTGGATAGGGTGAGGGAGCGAAAGACATAAAAAGCTGGCGGAAGCTGGTGGATAGGGTGAGGGAGCGAAAGACATAAAAAGCTGGCGGAAGTTGCTTGATAGGGTGAGGGGGCGAAAGACATAAAAAGCTGGCGGAAGATGGTGGATAGGAAAATAGGGTGAAAAGAGAGAAAAAGTCAAAATCAAAGTTTCCGGAAGCTGGTGGATAGGGTGAGAGAGTGAAAGAATCAATCAGAAAGTTGATGGAAGCTGGTGGATAGGGTGAAGAAGGGAAAAAAGTCAAGTGAAAAGCCGCTGGAAAGCTGGTGGGTAGATTTAAGGAGTGAAATGGTTAAGTACTCTGATGGAAGCTTGGTAAATAGGGTGAAAGAATCAGTTAGAATGTAGGTGGAAGCTGGCGGATAGGGCGAGGGAGAGAAAGAGTTAAGCAAAAAGCCACCGGAAAGCTAGTGAGTAGATTTAGGGACCGAAAGAGTTAAATAATCCGGTGGAAGCTGGTGGATAGGGTCAGGAAGTGAAAGAATTAAACAAAAGACTGGTGAAAGCTGGTGGCTAGGGTGAAGGGAGTGAAAGAGTTAATTTAAAAGCCAGTAGAAAGTTGGTGGTTAGACTGAGAGAGTGAAAGGGTTAAGAAAAAAACCCGGTGAAAGCTGGTAAGTAGGGCGAGCAAGTGAAATGTTAAATAAAAAGCTGGTGGAAAGCTGCTGGTTTG
The DNA here is from genome assembly GCA_030674185.1 of Monoplex corrugatus. NCBI lineage: Eukaryota > Metazoa > Mollusca > Gastropoda > Littorinimorpha > Ranellidae > Monoplex > Monoplex corrugatus. The sequence goes on along the minus strand of CM060309.1, from coordinate 73,131,673 downwards.
GATGATGAAGGGTTAAATGAAAAACCGATGGAGGTGGAGGATAGAGTGCGGGTGCAAAAGGGTTAAAACGGCCCCGCTTAATGGTGCGCATGAAACTGTGACGTCACGGGTTGTGCAGACGATAAGCAGCCCTCGAATAT
>CM060309.1:73124033-73126533 GCA_030674185.1 Monoplex corrugatus | reverse complement strand
TCTTCTCCTCGTCTTAACTTTCCCCTATAAGGCCGTTGATGTCAAATCTGTTTTGGTGTTTCTGATCGCATGGTTACATATTTCAGCTTTCTTTTGTTGATCTCTGTTAGCAGTTGGCGATTAACATTCAGTTCCTTTAATATGTTGTCGTTTGTTCTTCAGTCTGTTCATTTGACTCTGAGAAGTCGTCTTTGGAGCTACATTTCATTTTCTTCGTCTTATCTTAGTGTCCAGGCTTCACAACCATACATTATGGCCAAATCAAAATTTTCAGGATTCATAATTTCAAATCTTCGAGAAACCGTCTGTCTTTCCATACGTTCCAATGTAACTGCAGAAATGTCCCAAGCCCACCTCGTCCATTTCACCCCGAAAGACGAACAAAATGTGATTATGTAACCACAAATCAAAGTGATGGATAGACTGTCCCATCGACCTAACGGATGACTAAGACTCCTTTATCACGTGACATAAGTCTTCAAGCTCAATATAAGACCCATCCAGGAGGCACATGTTCTTCTGCACGCGCTGCATTGGAAGGAGTGCTGTGACCTTGGGCTCTGCGTCCGTCGGTCTGTTGTCTGTTGAATAGCAGCTGTTCTGTGCTGTTCAGTTGTCACTGTGCCCCGCATGCATTGTTGTGCTGTTGTCAGCTAAATGTGTTTCGGGCAATTTCTTCCCAACTGGTGATGTCCGCTGTAAACAAATAAAGCATATCAGAAAAAGATTTATCGGCTGATACGGAATAGACTCTTACAAAATTTGGACTGTATATTCTTTTCAGTTCGGGGTTTACGGTTTGTTCACACACACACACACACACACACACACACACACACACACACACACACCACACACACACACACACACACACACACGCACACACACATAGACGCACGCATGTACACGTGCGCACACACACACACACTCACTGACCCACGCACGCACTCACATGCACACACACACACGCACACACACGCACACACACACACATACACACACTGAAAGGGGTGTAGTGACACACACATACACCGGGCAGTTCCATATGCTCTCAACAGTTGTTTGGCAGACTCCTTGAGCTTGCGCAAAACTCCAAGGTCTTGAAATAGAGAGGGAATCCGGATCTATGAAACCCTGACACTAAAGAATGATTTGAGCATTAATATTACGATGGGCAGCGAACAGTTCAACTTTAAGCTTGCAGGATGGGGGTTTAAACTCAAGACATCAAATCTTCTAAATAGTCGCAAACATGTAATTCTGTACATAAACTGTCCAGTGAAAGCTGTCTGTGTTGTTTGAGAACAGATTCCAACCATATCTGAAACAAAAGTATGGCGAGATAGTAAATGATATTGTTATCAGTTTCATTAAGATTGATCAAGTATGAGTAGGTCACAAATGCGCAAAACACATCTATAAATGTCATCAAAGATTTCCAGTCCTTTATCTTCACCTTCTTTTTTCCGAGTTTAGACAATAAATTTGTTTAATTCAGTACATGGTACTAGTGGCATAAGCTCCCATCACACATATTCCAATGTTTTAACTGATGTAGTGACGTGAAAGGTGTTAAAATGGTTTAAAAGATAATTGTGGCATATCAGTAATCTCCCTTTCCTGTTTTTTTCGTCACGTTTCGTGTGCTATGTTTCAGCAATAAAACACATCGTTTACATTTAATTGACATCGACTCATAATAGCTGAAATAAAGGTATGTAAAAGTTTAGACCATTGAAAGTATGAAACACACAAACACACATGCACGCACGCACACGCACACGCACACGCACACGCACACACACATACACACACATAGAAAGGGATGTAGTCACAGAGAGAGAGAGAGAAAGAGAGACATACACAAAGACGGGGAGACAGACAAACAGAGACAGAAAGAGAGACACGCAAAGAGACAGAGAGAAGAGGTACAAAAGAGTTAAGACTATTGAAAAATCAAACACACACACACACACACACACACACACACACACACACACGCACACACGCACACACACAAACGCACACTAGCACACAGGCACACACACACACGCGCGCCCGCACACACATACACATACACGCATGCATGCACGCACGCACTACACAGACATAGATATAAGCAGAGACAATAGGAGAGACAGCGAGCCAGAGACAGAGAAAGAGAGAGAGAGAGAGGAGAGAGAGAGATTGAGAGACAGAGACAGACAGACAGACAGACTGACTGACAGAGACAGAAACAGAGACAGAGATTGAAAAATCAAACACACACACACACACACACACACACACACACACACACACACACACACACACACACACACACACACACACACCACACACACACACACACACAAACGCACACTCGCACACACACACATACACACACACGCATGCATGCACGCACGCACCACACAGACATAGATATAAGCAGAGACAATAGGAGAGACAGCGAGCCAGAGACAGAGAAAGAGAGAGAGAGAGAGAGGAGAGAGAGAGAGAT
>CM060309.1:73091533-73119033 GCA_030674185.1 Monoplex corrugatus | reverse complement strand
CATTCAAGCACAAACACACACACACACACACACACACACACACACAAACACACACACACACAACATACATACATACATACATACATACATACATACATACATACATACATACATACATACATACATACACACATCACCAAACAAATAAACAGCATAAAGTCGTGCAATACAAAGTGCTAAGATTGTTGATAGTACTCTTCATAGTGCTACAGACTATTAAAAACGAAAAGACGAACCCCACAAAGAAAACCACGCCTACGCTGAAGATCGTATCACAAAATAATGACATTAACAACAAAGTCAAGTTTCAACTGGGATCTCTTGCTCTGTCTGGCTCGGCGACTGAACGATTGCTGTCGCTAGTAAGGAGTCCTATAGGTATATCTTTACTAAGCTAGATAAGGACAAGCGGTGCTGAACTACACCAATATGACCGCAGACTACTGGTCTGTACAATCTTTGTGGCCTGCCTGTTGCCACTATGACCTTGCCACAACCTCTTGCTAAGCCTTTCAACAGTAGAGCTAGTTTTGGAGATGCTTGGGTAAGCATCTGATCACTATAATGCCCAGTTAGCAGAATTTGTCTAAAATCTTGATCTCCTGTGGTGCGGAATTTGTCTAAAATCTTGATCTCCACTACGACAACACTCACCGTTATGACACAAGACATATCATCAACTCTCTGTCCAATCACAATATGACACAACATATTTCTGAACCAATCCATAAAAAAGGTCACATTCTTGACTGGATCATTTCTCGTGATCACCACAATTCAGCTACTGACAACTGCCTAGTTCTTTCTACCCGTCTAACTTCAGCCCTTCCATCTGACCACTCTGCAATTCTCTGTTCTCTTGACATTTCTCCTCCTTCCCGTACCACGCGCACAGTGACTCGACGCAATCTCAAATCTATTGATCTCTCCACATTTTCATCTGATGCCTCCCGCCTCCTTTCTGAAAAGTCACACAACCTTGCCGATGAATTCTATACTACTCTCCACCATCTTCTGGACACTCATGCTCCAGCCACAACTCGTCTTTTACCTGACCGCCCCCCTACCCCCTGGCTCACTCATGAGATTGCCTGTGCAAAACGTGCTCGCCGCAGAGCAGAGCGCCGCTGGCGCAAATCCAAACTCACTGTACATAGGCAACTTTTCCAAGCCTCTAAAACAAAAGTATCCACCCTCATTGCATCTGCAAAAACAAACTATTTCCAAACTAAAATCCTGAATGCCTCTTCTTCAAGAGAACTCTTTACAACCATGAATCATCTCCTTGGCACACGAAAAGATTTACCTCTCCCAACAAAACACACAAATGAAGAACTCCCATCTGTATTCTCCAAGTATTTCACCACCAAAATACAAACTCTTCGTGACAGGCTTGACAGGACACCCTGTCAACCATGCCCACCTGACCCTTCCTTCTCTGGCACACCTCTTACTACTTTTACCCCAGTCTCACAAGAAGAAATTCTCAACACAATCAGATCCATGTCGTTCAAAACCTGCGAACTGGATCCTCTTCCAGGTTCTCTCTACTCTGACTGTCTCCCTACTCTCCTCCCATTCATCACTGACATCATCAACACTTCTCTTCAAACTGGAACTGTCCCAGATTCTTTCAAGTCTGCTATTGTTCACCCTCTCCTCAAGAAATACAATTTAGACCCAAATGAACTGAAAAATTACCGGCCTATCTCTAATCTCTCTTTCTTGTCAAAACTCATCGAAAAAGTTGTCCTCAACCAGCTGAACTCTCACCTGTCTGCCAACAATCTTCTCAATCCTTTCCAGTCAGCCTACCGCCAGTGCCATAGCACTGAAACTGCCCTGCTACACATTCTCAACAATCTCCTCCTTGCAACTGATACTGGCAAAGTCTCTCTCCTCACACTCCTTGATCTGTCTGCAGCCTTTGATACCATTGATCATGGTATTCTCCTTTCTAGACTTCATCATACTTTTGGCATCTCTGACATTGCTCTCTCCTTTTTCACTTCATATCTATCAAACAGAAAACAAACTGTTCTCATTAATGGCACTTACTCTCAACCTGCATGCCTGACCTGTGGTGTTCCACAAGGATCTGTCCTTGGCCCTGTTCTTTTCACTCTTTACACCTCCCCCCTGTCCACCATCATCAACTCCCACTCTATAAAACACCACTTCTATGCTGATGACACCCAACTTCTAGACAGTGACACACCAGACAATATACAGCGCCTCTTGACTCGCACCACTGAGTGTTACTCGGACATTAAGAACTGGATGACATTCAATAAACTTCAGCTTAATGACGACAAGACAGAAGCTATCCTCATTGGCACCCGTCAGAAACTTTCTCAGCTGCCTCCTCTTTCTCTCCCATTATGTAACACATCAGTCCCAATTTCTGATTCAGCTAAAAACCTTGGTGTCTGCATTGACTCTACCCTCTCCATGAACAACTTTGTTTCTCAAACTGCCAGATCTTGCTACTTTCACCTCCATCGTATAAGCTTGATCAGGAAGTATCTCTCTGTGGAAACAACTGCAAAACTCGTTCTCTCCTTCATAATGTCTCGCATTGACTATTGCAATTCACTCCTGTCTGGTCTTCCTGCCTCCACCATTCACATCCTACAGCGCATTCAAAACAATGCTGCACGCCTTGTACTCAAAAAGAAAAAAGCTGACCACATATCTCCTCTCCTGGCACAACTTCACTGGCTCCCTGTATCAAAGCGCATACAGTACAAACTAGACACCATGTGCTACAAAAGCCTCAATAACGCAGCCCCCGATTACCTGTCAAGCCTACTTGAGATCTATGTTCCCTCACGTACCCTCCGCTCTGCCTCCGATCCTCTGACTTTTCGCTTTCCACGCACCAAGCTCAATACCTATGGTCCACGAGCCTTCTCTGTTTCTGGTCCACTTTCCTGGAACAAACTTCCTCTCTCTGTCCGTCAGCAACCTACTTTTGTCTCCTTCAAGTCCGCTCTCAAAACTCACCTTTTCTCCTCTGCATAAAATCCTGACCTCACTCATCCCCCTCTGTAGCCTGTCTCCACTCGGAGGGGAATCACATTGTAATATATATTTGTATATAATATGCTCTCTATAATTTTCCATTGCTTTTATTCTTTTTCCCCATTTATAGCCATGTGTAAGTGTGTGTGTGCGCGCGTGCGTAAGTGTATGTTCAGGCCTTAGATTTGATTTTTATCGAGATTTTGCGCTATATAAATATTGTAATTATTATTATTATTATATCTCCTGGTTGTTAATGACAAATGGGAAATAGTGAAGCGCCAGAATCCTGAGATCATGTTGGCTGGAATATAGCCTCTGTGTTTTTGAGGCGAATTGTAGTATGGCTGAAGCATTTGCAGGCGTCAGTAAATTGGTCAGTGATGCTTCAGATGTCTTTGTGGGAGTGATCAGCCAGTACATGTACAGTCATCTGCAAAGAGAAATTCCTGCAGGACGGCTTTCAGCATTTTGGTTTGGATTTGGAGCTCTGAAGGTTGAAAATTTTTTGTTTTGTTTTTGTTTTTGTTTTTGTTTTCTATCTGAGTGGAATTTTTGGACACATTACTGGTGGATAGGGTGAGGGAGTCAAAGTGTTAAATTTTTGCAGGTGGTGGATAAGTTCGGGGAGTCAAAGGGAAAGATCGGAAACAATATTCGGTTTCTCCAGTTATCATCTCCGTGCTCGGAATAAATTCCATATGTACTAATGCCACGAATGCTCTCTGATGGAAAACTTCAAAATGATCGTGGCATAAAAAAATACTTAAATCTCTACATAAGCCTTCTCCCTTGGCATGGTGTTGAGGCAAGAAGAAGGCCAGTTTGATATAACGAAGTTCGGGTTCGAACTCACCATCACCGGCACGAACATGACTCAGAAGTCAGAACACATTTTGTCACAAAAACCTTAGATAGGGCCCTAAGACACTGGTTGGCTGTAATAAGTTGATACAACAGTAAATGACTTCAACATTTAATTATTTCACCTTTAATATTATTATCGCAGAAAGGATTTGGTGATGTGTATAAGGAATTGAGGATGATTATGAAGAATTGTTTTTCTACTTGGTAATTATGCACTTAATAAGGAAGGAGAGTGGGACGAGAGGAAACGCACTAACCACACTAGACAAGGATTCTCAAAGGTAGTCCACACATGGAATGATAAATACAGCACATTTATTTAATTGATCAACTTCAACGTAAGACATAATTCACCGTTCTACTGGCCTAAGTCCCAATGGCCCTGAATCCTAAAATGCACAACGAATCTTCACCAGCTTACATGTTACTAGCATACTGAACATTTCCAACACTATTCTTTCTGTTTCCTGGAAAGTAAAACATGCCTCTAACTTCTAGCCCTAACCTTAACACCTAACAAGAGTACAAATTAAAACGTGGGTCACATACCTGTGAGGTAGCTTGGAAGCTGGTTCCCCCAAAAGAGCGCCCAGAGGCTGACTGACTATTCCTTTTATAGAAGGGAATTTAGGTCAGGACGCTTTCCCTCCCTGACCATCAATAGGACCGCCTGTGATTAGCTGACCGCGTCTCTACAGCCTGACTTCAAGGTTTTTAATCCTGACATTGTGGTGGCTACATCTAACGTTACCTTCGGCCAATTAATACGCCATTTTCAAAAGTCCGTTTCGGACGGTGACTTTTACTGCTAAGCGTCACCCCTTAGAAGCTGCCCAACTCCCCAAAGTGGAGAATAATGGTATCATTTCTTCATACTGGCTTCTGGTCTTTGGTGCGGTCACTTCACAGGTCTAGGGTATTGATCCATCCAGAAATCCATCCAGTCTAATGTCTGTTTATTTCCTCCTACCCACCTTTACAGCCTTATCCCGTTTCTGTGCCCAACTGCGAAAGGTTTTAGTAATGGACAATCGCGACTGACCATTACTTTTCAAAATGCGATACCTGCTAGTGGCCTGTGGTGTTTGCCTTTGATTTACCGATCCATTCTACTGGGACAATAAATCTTGTCTCAATGCATCTGCCGCCCTAAGGAATTCCTGTGATAATATGTCCCCTCCCCCATAAAAAATGTCCTCATTTTTTTTAAGAGAATAGGGGGAATAACGAACATACACAATATAACATATGATTCAGTAGACAAGACTCTCGTACATGATTGACAGGCGATAGGAAGGTTTGGGGACAGGGAATTTTATCAGTCAATTATATGAAATGGAATGAATCTGAACACTTGTGTGCATGCTGAAGGAGATACCGTAGAGGTTGGGATCGATGGGCCAGCTCCAAGAAGATCGCGTGCGTCACCTGTGGTAGACTGAGTTCTGTCAGCACACTCATGAAAACTGTCAGACTTCCACACCTGCAGGTATGTTGTGTTTGCACTACGAGAACACCATTCAGGCTGAGTTCATGTCCATGTGACGTATGCAGGAGAACGCCAAAGAAAGCACTGAAGATGGAGATAATATGGCGTGTCACCAAGTAGGAAGACTGAAGACAAGGAAGCACTGCACACTACCTGATGACCATGGAAATACATATAAGGGTGGTGTTGCATGTGGCATAGTTCATTGCAGAATTTATGCCAACATGTATTGTCTGTTTCATCCTTGGAACAGTAGTGTTAATGGGCATGTGTGTTGAGGATGTCTCGTATGCAGTTTGTGACGAAATAGGTGAATACCACAATGAAGATGATTGTGTTTGAAAGGAGTCCATAAAACATCTGAGCCAGAGTAGAGGGTGACTCAGGAGCGAAGCTGAGCTGAGATGACTGGAGCTGAGACGAACTGCTGCAGGCACAGGGATGAAGAACAGTTAGTAGCGTAGAATCGCCCCGAGGATGAAGAGCAGTAACTTCTTGCACAACGTGTTCGGATTCATGGGACTTTGACTTGGAGGGTAAGGGATTGGAAAATACAGCATTTAAATAGAGCAATCGCTTGTCATCCATGTCAAGAATAAGCAAGGTATATACTGTATATAAGACAAATGGCAACCATGTCAAGCTTAATTAGGCTATGCAACGTAGGCCAAATAGAAACATAATTGGAATAAGAATGAAGGTGTCTGTAATACCATACAAGGTCACACTACATCATAGAATAAAGATATGTAAGGCATAAAAAGGTAAGGACATAAGCACTTGAATAATACACTAGCAATAAACAAACATAATGAGTATCAGGAAAAGTCTGCTGAAAAACACACTTCGTACATGTAAACAACCAATGCCTGAAAACATCATCGTCACACTTGTAAAAACTACAACAATCATATGAAAAGTAGAACCACATGAAATAACATCATTGACAGAACGATACTTAATATCCTCACAAGATTGCAAGACATGCAGTGTAAAGCTGCACTGTATACTGAAGCCATAGGACAGTTTAACATCACTGTCAGGAAGTAAAATGGATTCATCAAAGAGGAGCGCCACTTGAAATATCATCAAAAGCACTAATACACATTCTCATAGTCCCAGAAGTAAGCAAAGTTGAAGACAACACTATATTTGTAGCACACTGAGTCCAAAGCTGACCGAATGTTCGTTACAGAAGTGGATTGGCGATTCCACAAGTTCGCTCATAGGACGTACAGACAGTAACCTGTAGCACTTGAATACACACATGTTCGAAGCAAGCTGAAAAAGTACATGAAATAATACAAAGTGGCATATCTCCTTGGTACCGGAGAGGGATCTCAGCAGAAGTCTTGCAAACTTGTAACAGAGCTCAAGTAAGATTTCATCATACCAAGACGAACGTTTCTTGTTTCACACGTATGACAATCATTTCATCAGCTGATAGGTGAGAACAAAAAGACACATATTTGTCTCATGACCAACTGGTTTACAATAGTGTTGTTAGTATGGTTAGTATGATTACGTGAAACATTTGACCAGTATACGATAGACACGAAGATTTTGTTCAAAGAATGACACAAGACATGTATTGACTAGGAAGTGCGTATGTTAACTTCCAAGATGTCAATGTAGTGATAAAAACGTTAAACAAAAACAGGTAGATGACGATAACAACGGGCATGAAATCAAGGAAATAAGGAAACAGCAGAAAACAGGGACTGCATGATGTGACGTGACACCAGACACGTATGAACTCGATGAGGTAAATGGTATGGTATGATGCCACATACGAGATATTATCAAATGATACAACAGGATGCAAGATGATACCAGATGATAGGAAATGATATAAAATGACACAAGATGATATCGTTTGCTGTGAAATGATACCAGAGGATGAAAGAACCACATACGACACGCAGTGATATACAATGATACGGAATGATACACGATGATATACAATGATACGGAATGATACACGATGATATACAATGATACCCCGGGGTTGCATGCAAATAAATGAGGAGAAGAATAATGTGGTGAACAAGTAATGAACGCAGATATAAAATAAACAGATTAATGTTTTATGAAGGCAGTTTGAAAAATGAACGCAGAGTATGCATGTGAGCAGATGAACGCGTAAGGAACATAGGAATGAAATGACGCACAGGAATGCTAAAGTAGCGCAGGGATTGCATACACTAAATGAGCTCCAGAGCGCGAGCAATCATCAAGAACGTGTGGCTATAATACCGACTGTATACCGTGATGAATGAAGACGAACGCAAGGGGAAAAGATAGGGGTTGCGCGGTACTGGCCCTTGCAACGGATTTCCATTGCGATAATGTTCAGAAGAGTGTGAAAACTTTGAACATGCTGTGTAACGGTTGGTTAAGTATGTCGGAATATATATCACGAACAATTGACGGTCCTGATTTAAAGCCGGCAAGAACGACAGGATCTGTGAAATAATCGTAAACCATCATACAACCGAACATAAAGTTGAATCATGATGGTTCCTGTATTGTGAAGAATATTTGCCTGCAACAAACCAACATGTTAGTACCAAAAATATACGCAATATAAAGAAACATTGAGTCATCTTGAAAATGCAATGCTCGTTAACAATCCAAACATTTAGATAGAAGCAAAAGTATAACAGACATCATCGAGTACATTCAATAATATTAGTCTCAAGAGGAGGAAATGTCTGCCGACATAAAATGCATTGTCTATGTATTGAATAGGCCTTATTACATCCAATAAACATAACATATTTACAAGTCTCTGACGTGTGTGTCACACAACGTGAATTGATAAGTCCGGAAGGACGAACACATACAGGTGCGTACTCTGTTAGGTCCTTCAGCGTGGTATAATGTGAGGAGTAGTATACCAAGAAAACAGTTTTAACAGACAATACTGAGGTAGCCATCACCTCACCCTGTCGTGTGCGACACGCAACACACATTCTGTGGTACAAGAGTACAAGAAGTAATATGAGGCCGACAACGCGTGACCCCAAGACGTGTGCAAAATAACATGAAGCCAAAAGTAGTATGAACAGTACGCAGTATGTGGCATTGAGACATAATATTATTGCATACAAACCATAGAAAATATGAACTATGTGCAATTAATTATCAATGAATAACTACTGAGACAAGAAAACAACATAGCCATTATAACACATATCAGTTATGAACGTAAGTGGACAACACGATCAACAGGGAGAACCACGACGTGATAATTGAGCTGCAAATAGATAGGGGGACTACCAGCGTTAAGCCTCTGTGTTGACCTCGTGGATTTCTGATTAATATACCAGTGCCGTAGGAGATGAGAAGAAAAATGATTCCCCTGGCAACATGTGCACCTGTTACCAATAGTCCAAGTGTATCGTCCACAGAAGTGGATTCCAATATAAACTACACAGACTACATGGAGATATTTTCTCTCTCCCATGCCCAATACAGCTGTCCACCATTCCAACCAAGGAGTAGGAGAGCTATGACTGACCATCAGTGTAGCTCAGTGAGACGTGAAAATAACCCAAACGAACGTCACTCAGTAGCGATAAGGTACACGGGTCGATCTGAAGTCCCCCAAAATGGAATCAGTATGTACAAAGCGAACGTGGTATTCGTAATAAACAGTCAAGGGGCCATACCAAGCAGACCGAAACTTTTTGTAATTGCTTTACATGATATGTGATGAATAGCAGTAGAATCTAAAGAGAAATACGAGTGAAGACACAACAAATAGTACACCTAAAAATAGTGTGGCGTCATTGACCAGGTAGACTATCGTTGGCGTCTTCGGCCATTGATAGTATTATTGACGTGAAAATCGCGAACGAGTTCCGCCGGTATATGTGACTCTGGCTCCCACGTTGTGGCTTTGTAACCCTGCCACTTGATTCTGTAGTGGCGGACTTTGTTAATGACCTTGCTAGCGAGGATCCTTTCTACAAAGTACATATCCTTATCTGACTGATTCTCACGTTGTTCCACAGAAGTGGAGGGGTTAGCAGCAGCAGGTTCTGTGTGACTGAGATGGTCTGGCCCAGGCTGTGAAACAGTGATAGGCTCTGTACCAGTAGTCTGTCCCGGGTGAGTGGACCCAGTGTTGTCCATGTCCCCTGTCTGCCCTGGCTCATGCAGTGGGTTAGTGGGTCTGTCTTCAGGGGAATGATAGGGTCGCAAGCGCATCGCATTGATTGGCGATTTGAGCAGCTTGTTGTTCTGGCAGTGACGGAGCACAAATACATTGTTAGGCAGGATTTTGGTAATGTAATATGGTCCGTCATATTTTTGCTGCAGTTTTCCCGAGATTCCTGGAATCCTGTGTGAGCACTGCACCAGAACACGTTGACCTTCTTTATAGTGAGGGGAGCGGGCTTTCCCATCATACCGAGTTTTGTAGCGCTGCTGGGCTCTCTGAATGTTTTCGCTGACCAGCGTTTTAGTAAGCTCTGCATTCTGAATGATGTCTTCCATACAGGGTTGGGCAGCTGCAGGAAGATCATCAGAGCGTAACGCTGTGTCAATGGGAAGACGACACTCTTGCTTGTAGAGAATGAAGAATGGCGAGAAGAGAGTAGACTCGGTGGATGGCACTGTGCGAAGTGCAGCAGCAATACCAGGCAGCAGAGAAGGCCAGTTATGTGGGTTGTTAGCACAGTGTGCCCTGATAGACTGAGCGATAGTGGAATTTGTTCGCTCACATGTGGCATTTGTTTGGGGATGGTAGCTGCTGGTATGCAAACGAGTGATTTGAAAGATTTTGCACACCTCAGTGACCACTTTGGACAAAAAGTTTTGTCCCCTGTCTGACAGTAAGTGGTCAGGAGCACCATAACGACAGATGATGGTCTCGTACAAATGCCGGGCAATGGTAGAGGCTGTTGCATCCTTCAAGGGAATCAGTTCCACCCACTTACTGAATGAACAAACAAACAACAGAATGTACTTGTAGCCTTCTGTGCTTGGTGAAAGTGGACCCAAGATGTCACAATGCCACCTGGAAAACAACTTGTTTGGGGCTACAGGCAAGGGTCGTAGTTCCGGGTTTTGAGGATGGATAACCCGTTTTGCTTTTTGACAAGCCTCACACGACTTGACATACTCCAAGATGTCAGAGTACATACCGATCCAGAAATACCTCAACCTGACTGACTGGTAGGTACGTTCAGTGGCAAAGTGACCGCCCAACAGAGAATCATGAAACGACAGCAGGATATCGTTTCTCAGTTCAAAAGGAACCACTAACTGTCTGACTATTCGTTCAGTTCTATGACCATGACCACGAGGATAATACAGATGGTACAAAATGCCATTAGACATCAGATAGTCTTGACTCTCCAGGATGAGACGACGAGCAATCTTATCATCCTGGGAAAGCTGACCGTTTTCCAAGTAGTCAATAAAAGGACGACACTGGGGGTCAGCCAACTGCATTTGCCGTAAGTCTGTATCATCGACCTTGTCTACCTGACAGACAACCATCTCTCTCTCACTCACCGTATTGCTCCATCCAGGCGATGTGCTGGTGGGCGTGGTGGCGGGGAGAGGTGAGGTGGGGTCAACGATGGTAGGTGAATGAGTCAGTGTGCTTACGACTGGTTCCCTGACCAGGGGTGGGGTGGTAGGGAGAGACTGACCCGCCGGTGAAGTCACCTGTGTCGCTGACTCGCCCTTCAAGGTCGGTGTGGGTGGGTCATAGTCAGGCGGTGGCCTGTCACTGACAGCGTGAGGCATACGACTGAGTGCATCAGCGTTATTGTGCACCCTGCCTGGTTTGTGCACAATGTCATAGTCATATCCCTGTAGAAAAAGACGCCAACGTCCCAAACGACCCGTGGGATCTTTAACATTCTGCAAAAATTTTGTGGCAGAATGGTCAGTGTACACAAGAAATTTGGCATGGCAGAGGTACACCTTGAAGTGGCGAATACCATCTACGAGAGCCAGAGTCTCTTTTTCCGTAATTCCGTAACGAAGTTCTGCGCCTCGCAGTGCACGACCACCATAAGCAATGACTCGTTCTCTGCCATGTTCATCTCTCTGGCCGAGCACATAGCCAATGGCTTGTTTGCTTGCGTCAGTGTACAGAATGAACTGACGAGAGAAATCCGGGTAGGCCAGAATTGGAGTAGTAGTGAGGGCAGTTTTCAGAGTCTGAAAAGCTTGTTCTGCTTTGTCATTCCATTCAAATTTTGAATCATTTTTCAAAAGTGCATTGAGTGGGGAAGCTATAGCTGAGAAGTTCTTGACAAAGCGTCTGTAGTAATTCGCTAAACCCAAAAATGAACGAACGTCATGCTGCGACTGGGGAGTGGGGAAATTCTTAACTAGTTCCACTTTGGTTGGATCCACTGAAACGCCCTCTTTTGAGACAATGTGGCCTAGATAGTTGACTTTGGCTGCTGCGAAATGACATTTGCTAGGCTTCAGTTTGAGGCCTGCTTTCCTGATCCTATCAAATATACATGATAGATGAGACAGGTGTTCCTCAAAGTTCTTAGACAAACAAAGGATGTCATCAATGAATACCAGACAGGTTTTGAAGGTGAGTCCTGCAAGGACTGTGTTCATTAGGGACTGGAAAGATCCTGGGGCACCTTGTAATCCAAAGGCCATTCTGTTCCAAGCAAACGACCCAAAGTGTGTGGTAAATGTCGACTTCTCTTGTGACTGTTTATCAAGAGGAATCTGCCAAAATCCAGAGAACAAGTCTAGAGTGGAAAATATTGTGGACTGGCCCATGATGTCAAGAGCGTCCTCCAGTCTGGGCAGTGGGAAATGAATTGGCTTTGTGACCTTGTTCAGTTTACGGTAGTCTATCGCAAAACGGTAGGTACCGTCCTTCTTTTTCACCAATACTACTGGGGAGGACCATGGTGAAGTGGATGGCCTGATAACACCATGGTCAAGCATTTCATTTACCTGTCTCTCTATCTCAGCATTGAGGGCAGGGGCTGTCCTATAGGGTCTCTGTTTAATGGGTGCAGCATCCCCTGTATCTATGGTATGGGACATAAGATGTGTTTCCCCTAATTCTGACATGTCGGCAGCGAATATGTCTCTGTTTTGCGCCAGAAAAAGGGTCAAGTTTTCCTTTTGTTCAGCTGTCAGAGCAGCATCTGCGAGGTTAACCCCTAACTCATTAAGCATGGCCTGTGCCTGGGGAAGCTGATGGGAGTTGGAGTCGGTGGTGGCGGACATGATCTGAGCTGATTGGTCGGACAGTTCCCCTAGTTCGTCTGAAATGTCTTCAAAATGCCCTAGAATATCCTGAGGTCTAAGTTTGACTGGGGAGGAGAAGGTATTACGCACGGTGCACATAGTCTGGCTATTCTGAAGCGTAACCAAGGTCCTTGCAGCAATCACTTTCTTGTCGGACAATAGCGCGTGTGAGGGCTCAATAATACCAGTGGTGTGAACGCTATTTGACACAACTCGCACAGGTAGCAGTACTTCAGAGTGGGGGGCAATAACTGTCGTCTTGAGCACCTGTACAGGTGAGCTGTCTGGCCTGTCTTTGAGCAGTGGAATGGAAGTAAATCCATTATACAGCTGCAGCTGGTGATTAGCAAAGTTCAAGGAAGCTTGATGAGAGGTCAGAAAATCAATCCCTAATATGAGGGGACATGTTAGTTGTTCGATCACAATGAAAGGCTGTGACACCTGTAAACCTGAAACTTTAAAGGAAAGGTCAATTTTGCCTGTTACTCTAACAGGAACACCACCAACACCTTTGATCAAAGGAAGAGAACACGACTGGATAGAAACAACACGTTGATCAACGAGGACATCAGCTAGTTGTTTGCTAATACAGGACACATCAGCACCAGTGTCTATCAGAGCTACATATGACCGATTTTTAAGGAACAGCCTGATCTTACTGCCGTTGGCAAAGGAACGGATATGAGGCATGGAGGAGGAATTCTGTGACTTCGGTCTTTTGCCTTTCCTTGTCCTGTTAGTTTTACGAGATGTAGAAGTACGGGGAATCCCCTGTTTAGCACGACGGAAACAATGACGCGCTAAGTGCCCATCTTTACGGCAGTACTGACATCGTGCATGACGAAACTTACATGTGTGGCGGGGATGATCACCCCCACATGATTTACATGGGCGCTGTGGACGAGGGAAGTAACGATCTGGAGTATAGGAACCTGACTGGTGCTGTTGGTTATTCGTCCGTAACAGCCGCCGCCTAAAGAGCGAGCCATGTTTGCTCTGTTTTCTTGAAGGTGGGCGGTGCCACCTTTGCTTACCTGAAAGACAGTCTTGTGACTGCGGTTGGCGCCGGGGCTGTGTTTGTCCGAGTGACATACTAGTAATTTCATCTTGCAGTTTATCTAGCTGAGTCTCCAGGGTTGCAACAGCTATCTCTACCTGGTCATCAACATTATCAGTAAAGGTAGCAGCCGTACGGGCGAGGTCGAACGCATCTTCAAAGGTGTGAGGATTGTGTGACATAACAAATTTAGAGACTGACGGCCGGAGACCATTGACAATTGTTTCCATTATATCTTTTGAGTCTTTACCTAGTTGTTGGCCCTGGTAGCGCATAGAATCAAAATATTCTTCGACTGACTCATGTGGGAGTTGCTTTCTCCCCCGGAACTGCTTGGCACGAATCCATATTGTGGAGTCATGAGGCCTGTATCTCTTTGAAAGAGTATCAGTAATAGTGCGGTAAGAAGAAACCTGCTCTGAACTTAAACTGTAGAACCAGATTTGGGCTTGATCCTTAAGGAAAAGAGGTAGGAGATGGGCTTTCTGATCATCTGTCAACCCATGGAGGAGGGCGTAGGACTCGAACGTTTTGAGCCATAAATCGATATCTTGAGAAGGTCGGCCTGTGAATGGTTCAGGAATAAACTGATTGGGAATGTGGAAGGTTGTGGCCTGATGTGACCCAGGGACAAAAATGCTATCTGTATCCATTATTGAGCCCTTATGACTGAATGAATACATATGCAACCCTCAAAGCCTGTGACTATCTTTGTCACTTGTCACTAGATACGCATGTAAGGCAAGCAATCATTTGAAAGAAAACAACTCAGAACAAGAATTCATCATCAAAAGTGCAGATATGGAAGAAGCATGAGACTAGTACCATTATAGCCGATTATAGAACATCCTTGCCCAACAATCATCTGTAACTTGTCTCAACACTCTATCCGGGCAGAACGGCTTAATCAATGAACAAAATAGGAAGAACAATGTGCGAAGACCGTGTCGTCAAAAGCCGTATTTACAAACCACACGGTTGAGTGACCACAATGGACAACAAATGATCAATGAATCTGAGAGGGTGGGAGGGTGGGCACTGGAGGATGAAAGGAGAGACTAGGCGTGACCACATGCCATCAAAGCTGGCCCAAACCTCGCAACAACTGTCACGCGCTGGACACTAGCACGCTGATGAAATCATAGACATCGTATCAGAGACAGGCAAGTAGCCCTGTCACTCTCTTTGACATGGTTGCTTTATGTTACCTATGAAATATTACCTAGGAAACACCTGCTAACTTGTCTAGATATTATATCGACATATAAAGACGTCAACCAATCTACGAGAAGGGACTCTGTACGAAACTGAACATATACGATGAAATCCCTAACAGCTAATCTATGTATTACTTCACTATTTATATCTATGTTCACGCCAATCAGGCAGTAGGCCTAACCACGTCTGTCGACTTGTGCTGTGTGGCAACGCTGACGGTTGTGTTCGAAACACCAACACATTTAAGTTCTCGGCTGTGTCTGACTTTTACACTCTCCGACTTTCACTATGATTCTATCTAGAACTTTTAAAGATGGGGGATACTCGAAGGCTGCGATTTTTGAGGTAAAGGGGAAAGACTGCAACTCCACCAATTATCGCAGAAAGGATTTGGTGATGTGTATAAGGAATTGAGGATGATTATGAAGAATTGTTTTTCTACTTGGTAATTATGCACTTAATAAGGAAGGAGAGTGGGACGAGAGGAAACGCACTAACCACACTAGACAAGGATTCTCAAAGGTAGTCCACACATGGAATGATAAATACAGCACATTTATTTAATTGATCAACTTCAACGTAAGACATAATTCACCGTTCTACTGGCCTAAGTCCCAATGGCCCTGAATCCTAAAATGCACAACGAATCTTCACCAGCTTACATGTTACTAGCATACTGAACATTTCCAACACTATTCTTTCTGTTTCCTGGAAAGTAAAACATGCCTCTAACTTCTAGCCCTAACCTTAACACCTAACAAGAGTACAAATTAAAACGTGGGTCACATACCTGTGAGGTAGCTTGGAAGCTGGTTCCCCCAAAAGAGCGCCCAGAGGCTGACTGACTATTCCTTTTATAGAAGGGAATTTAGGTCAGGACGCTTTCCCTCCCTGACCATCAATAGGACCGCCTGTGATTAGCTGACCGCGTCTCTACAGCCTGACTTCAAGGTTTTTAATCCTGACATTGTGGTGGCTACATCTAACGTTACCTTCGGCCAATTAATACGCCATTTTCAAAAGTCCGTTTCGGACGGTGACTTTTACTGCTAAGCGTCACCCCTTAGAAGCTGCCCAACTCCCCAAAGTGGAGAATAATGGTATCATTTCTTCATACTGGCTTCTGGTCTTTGGTGCGGTCACTTCACAGGTCTAGGGTATTGATCCATCCAGAAATCCATCCAGTCTAATGTCTGTTTATTTCCTCCTACCCACCTTTACAGCCTTATCCCGTTTCTGTGCCCAACTGCGAAAGGTTTTAGTAATGGACAATCGCGACTGACCATTACTTTTCAAAATGCGATACCTGCTAGTGGCCTGTGGTGTTTGCCTTTGATTTACCGATCCATTCTACTGGGACAATAAATCTTGTCTCAATGCATCTGCCGCCCTAAGGAATTCCTGTGATATTATCATCATCACAATCAGTAGGAATGTAACTACAAATAACCAAGACTCTTTCGGTATTTCCACATGCAGTCAATCGTAGTGAACCTGATCCTCAACCAGTTGAGTCACCGAGACCCGCTGCTGTTCACCCTGCGCACACTTAGTCCTGCCTCATCAACCTACCAGGTTGAGTGAAAGTGATAAATGAAGACGCGACGGCGAACCCAGGGAAATGTTGTTGTTAAACCCAGAACAAAGTGACTGAGTCTCGTAAACCGACATCGTCTCCTACAACCAGACATCTCAGACACAACAAGACAGTTATCGATCAGAGTCTGTGGCCTAGTGGTTAAAAGCACCTATCTAGGACGCAAAAAAACCGGGTTCGGACCAAGGATCGGATTCAAATTTTTCTACCCTTACCCTCCTCCAATCTGTTCACCAAGTGGAGGTCCAGAGGCTGGTCTTTCGGGTGAGGTGATAACGTAAGGTTCCGTGTGTAGCATGCACTCAGCGATTCCACGACACAGGACTTCCCCACACCTCACCTCTCTCCCTCGCCGGGATCGGCGGTAAGAGCCACGCTCGACGTTACGAGTTTTCTCCAGGTCACAGGATTGAGACATCTGTGGGCGACCTCCTGGATCCCCAGACCACAGACCTCAGCGATGTTGTTGTAATAGGAGGTGTGCGGTCGTCCCTTTCTTCTCCTTGCCTCAACTTTCCCCTGTAGGACCGTTGCCATCTGATCTGTTTTGGTGTTTCTGATCGCGAGGACTACGAATTTCAGCAGGATTTGTCTCTGGCAAAATCATGCAGAAAAATCTACTATCGTACGAATAAACAAATACAGTTGCCGTGTTAACGCAACGGACAACCGACTGGAAGGTTGAGGTCCGAATCTCTATCAGTCCCTTCAAAAAAATCATTAAACGATTTTTCGGCTCTAACCGGCTTCTTCAAAGAGTTGCGCATGCTATGGGCTCTTTGGGAAGACTGGCACCATACAGTCGAGTCTCATCCACTTCACGGATGCGTCACTGAGGGTGTTGCTCAAATCTTCTGATCAAAACTGGCTAACCCAGGATATGTCATGATAGTAAGCGTAGAGAACAGCCCTGTCACGCAGTCTCAATCCCGGATGGAACTCCATACAATCATGATAACATCCTTATCGTCACCATCCTCATCGCATTGCAAAAACTATGCAAGCTTCTGTGGCCATTAGAATGGCTTAGAAAATAAAACAAAAAAGGTGAGCACGAAGGAAATATCTTTAAGTGCAATGATCCTAAAAAATAAAAAAAAATAAAAAGAATGAAATACACGCACACAGGAAAAAGAAAATAAAAGGTGGCAACTACTGCAGCGACGTATTCTTCACAGGAGGAGCTGCTTAGTTTAACATGATAAATCCACTGTGACAAGAGAGAGACAAAGAGAGAGAAAGAGAGACAGACAGAGACAGAGACATAGACAGACAGACTGATAGAGACAGACAGACAGAGAAACAGAGAGAGACAGAGACAGAGACAGACAGAGACAGACAAAGACAGACAGACTGAAGACAGACAGAGACAGAGAGACAGAAAGAGAGAAAAGTAACGCAAACACTTTTTATCATCATCATCATCATCATCAGGTGCCCTGCCGCATGGCGTTGGCGATCATGGACTTCCATCTGTCTCTATCTCTCGTGGCCCCTAGCATCTCCCCCGCCCTCCTCGTCCCCAGCCATTCTGCAAGTCCGTCCAGCATTTTCTCCTTGGGTCTACCCGGTGCTCTCTTTCTCTCCAGCTTTCCCGTTGTGACCAGGTGCTCCAAATCCCCCTTACTCATAAAATGGCCTATGAATGTTGTCTGTCTTTTCCTAATCTTCCTTATGAGTGATCTACTTGTGTCTGCCTCCATCAAGACTGTCTCGTTTGTTTTCTTTGCTTTTTAATCGTTTCGATTTTTCCCGGATACGTGTGTGCACGTTATTTTGCCTACATACGCAGGCAGTATGTTGCTGCACAGTCTGTGCGCACCATCTTCAGTGGACATGCATACTGAGTATTGTCAAACCACCGGGCACAGACACAAGTTCCTGGATCTTAAATGTTCATTCTCGATGGTTTTTCGTGTGTAAGGAATTTAGGCACAAACGAGTTTTCACACATGCTGACCTGGGGAAATCGGAAAAAAAAACATCTCCACTCTTTAATCACAAGGAGGGAAGCTGTTTGGGAAGGATCGAATCCAGACCTTTCGACCGGAAGTCTGACGCCTTAACCACTTGACCACCTCGCCAGTCTGCAAATGTGTTCGTTCAATCGTTGTGTAAGGTTTGAAGTCCTACCACATAAAGTAGGACTCTCTTTCTCTCCCTCCTCTTCGGGACTAGACGTTCAGTTCGTTTTTCCGGTCAAATTGAGGAGAAAAAGTCGAGGCCTCTATGGGGGAGTGAACCCCTGGAACCTTGAGTTTAATTATTGGCGTACGAACGTCTGTGAACCATTCTGCCACCCTTCTCCACGATTCGGACCCGTGTGTCTGCTGGCTGCGCACGCTAATGATCCTACGGTAGTTGAAAATCGTGAAGAGCAGGACATTGCCTGGCTGCCTTGGTATAAAACATTGGAGAGATAGGTTGATTTCCCAGGTCCCTCCCCCTGAAGACCAATTAGCCTTCTTGCCTTTCTGAAGTCTTGATAAAAAAGAACTGGGTTGTACCGCACTGCGACGACGTGCTTCCGAAAGGAAGAGCAGCCTAGTTTTAGGTGATATTGTCCACTGAGACAAAAGAAATGAATATGAATATGAATATGAACATGAACATGATCATGAATACGAATACGAATACGAAATTGAATATGAATACGAATATGAATATGAATATGAACATGAATATGAATATGAATATGAATATGAATATGAATATGAATATGAATATGAATATGAATAAGAATATGAATATGAATAATTACGAATCGAGGGAGAGGAGATGGGTTTCTCCCTCGCAACCCTGACCCCGAGAAAATTTGAGGTCTCTACCACCTCACTCCCGTACGACTCTAGAGTTATGGGGCTGTCTGTATATGTACCTGTATCACATAAAGTGTAGATCTATAGCAGGATTGGCAACAGTATTTTTTTTTCAATCTTTAAGATGTTCCCACCCCCCTAACAAGCTGATCCCCAAAGCAGAGTAAGAAAGAGGATCGTTTTCTTCTTGACAAAGACAAATGAATACAAAGCCACTGTGTTTGGCAAACCGACATCGTCTCCAAAATGGCAGCCGCCACAGACACAACAAGGCAAAGTGTTATCGATCAGCTCTGATAATCTGCCTGTGCTGATCTGTACTGCCACCATCGCTAGCAGGCAATGGACCATCACACCGTTGAAAGTAATTACCTATCGCTGCCGGTTTATAATTAACCCCCAAGCGTCTGCCAAGTAGGTGGTAAGTTTTGATGGTTAGAGATGGTTGAGGGCGGGCGGAAAGGTAGGAAGAGGGGAAGGGGTGGATCCGAATGAAAAAGGGTGGTGTGCGTGTGTGCGTGTGAGAAAGAGACAGAGATAGAGACAGAGACGGAGACAGAGAGACAGAGAGAGAGAGACAGACAGACAGACAGAAAGACAGACGGACGGAGACAGAGAGACAGACAGACGGAGACAGAGAGAGACGGAGAGACAGACAGACAGACAGAGATTGTTGGGCCAGCATGACACACACAACTAATGCATTTCTCTTTCTTTCTGTATCTCTGTCTTTCTCTCTGTGTCTCTGTGTCTCTGTGTCTTTCTGTCTCTGTCTCTGTCTCTGTCTGTCTCTGTCTCTGTCTCTGTCTGTCTGTCTGTCTGTCTGTCTATCTATCTATCTATCTGTCTATCTATCTATCTATCTATATCACAAACGCGCGCACTCACACACAGACACACATACACACACATACACAGATTGCTGAGCTTGGTAAAAAATGCAAAATGTGCGTATCGTATCTGCATATCTGATACGAGCATGCACATCTTCGCCTTCTGTGTCCATATGACAACCACTTGCAACTCAGTGTCCATAAAAATATACATAAAATACGAACAAGTACAACTCAAGTAAGTCAGGCTCAGGAGGCTTCTTAGAAGTTAATTCTTAATCAAAGACAGTTCCTAGGAGCTAGTCTCAGACTAAAGAGACCACTTAGTCTTATAGTTAATCTCTGACTAAACACACTTCTCAGGAGTCAGTCTTTGAGCAAAGAGCTTTTGTTAGGTGTTAGTTAGTCTGTACCATGGAGTCTTCTTGGGAGCTATATCTGATCAAAAAGACCTCTTAGAAGTCAATAACTGACAAAAAAAAAAAACTATTTGTAGGAGATAGTCTTTGCAAAGAGACAACTTAGAAATTAGGCTCTGACCCAAGAGACTTCTTAGGAGTTGATCTCTGAATGGCCGAACCTCTTAGAATTAGTCTCTGACTGACCAGACCTTTTTAGAGTTAGTCTCTAAGTACAGAAACTTCTCAGAGTCAGTTTCTGACTAAACAGACTTTTTACAGTCATTCTCTGACCAAACTTCTAAGAGATAGTCTCTGACCCACACTTCTCAGAGTTAGTGTCTGATCAGAGTTCTTAGAGTTAGCCTCTGACTGAACAGACTTCTTAGAGCTAGCATCTGAAATAAACAGACTTCTTAGTGTTAGTACAAACAGACTTCTTAGAGTTAGTCTCTGACTGAACAGACTTCTTAGAGTTAGTCTCTGACTAAGTAAACTTCTTAGTGTTAGTACAAACAGACTTCTTAGAGTTAGTCTCTGACTGAACAGACTTCTTAGAGTTAGTGTCTGACTAAGTAAACTTCTTAGTGTTAGTGCAAACAGACTTCTTAGAGTTAGTCTCTGACTGAACAGACTTCTTAGAGTTAGTCTCTGACTGAAAAGACTTCTTAGAGTTAGTCTCTGACTGAACAGACTTCTTAGAGTTAGTCTCTGACTGAACAGACTTCTTAGAGTTAGTGTCTGACTAAACAGACTTCTTAGAGTTAGTCTCTGACTAAACAGACTTCTTAGAGTTAGTCTCTGACTGAACAGACTTCTTAGAGTTAGTCTCTGACTAAACAGACTTCTTAGAGTTAGTACAAACAGACTTCTTAGAGTTAGTCTCTGACTAAACAGACTTCTTAGTGTTAGTACAAACAGACTTCTTAGAGTTAGTCTCTGACTGAACAGACTTCTTAGAGTTAGTGTCTGACTAAGTAAACTTCTTAGTGTTAGTACAAACAGACTTCTTAGAGTTAGTCTTTGACTGAACAGACTTCTTAGAGTTAGTCTCTGACTGAACAGACTTCTTAGAGTTAGTCTCTGATTGAACAGACTTCTTAGAGTTAGTCTCTGACTGAACAGACTTCTTAGAGTTAGTGTCTGACTAAACAAACTTCTTAGAGGTAGTCTCTGACTAAACAGACTTCTTAGAGTTAGTCTCTGACTGAACAGATTTCTTAGAGTTAGTCTCTGACTAAACAGACTTCTTAGAGTTAGTCTCTGACTGAACAGACTTCTTAGAGTTAGTCTCTGACTAAACAGACTTCTTAGAGTTAGTCTCTGACTGAACAGACTTCTTAGAGTTAGTCTCTGACTAAGTAAACTTCTTAGAGTTAGTCTCTGACTGAACAGACTTCTTAGAGTTAGTCTCTGACTAAACAGACTTCTTAGAGTTAGTCTCTGACTAAACAGACTTCTTAGAGTTAGTCTCTGACTAAACAGACTTCTTAGAGTTAGTCTCTGACTAAACAAACTTCTTAGAGTTAGTCTCTGACTGAACAGACTTCTTAGAGTTAGTCTTTGACTAAGTAAACTTCTTAGAGTTAGTCTCTGACTAAACAAACTTCTTAGAATTAGTCTCTGACTAAACAAACTTCTTAGAGTTAGTCTCTGACTGACTAAACGGACTTCTTAGTGTTAATGTCTGACTAAACAAACTTCTTAGAGTTAGTCTCTGACTGACTAAACGGACTTCTTAGTGTTAATGTCTGACTGAACAACTCTGTACCAAAGAAACTGCTTATGCTTAGACATCAGTCTCTGATCAAAGACGCTTCTTAGGTATTGTTGGTCTCTGACCAAAGAAACTTCTTGCACGTTAGTTTCTGACCACGTCTTACATGTTAGTTTCTGACCAAGGAAATGTCTTACATGTTAGTCTCTGACCAAAGAAACGTCTTACATGTTAGTCTCTGACCAAAGAAACGTCTTACATGTTAGTTTCTGACCAAAGAAACGTTTTACATGTTAGTTTCTGATCAAAGAAACGTTTTACATGTTAGTTTCTGACCAAAGAAACGTTTTACATGTTAGTCTCTGACCAAAGAAACGTCTTACATGTTAGTCTCTGACCAAAGAAACGTCTTACATGTTAGTCTCTGACCAAAGAAACGTTTTACATGTTAGTTTCTGACCAAAGAAACGTTTTACATGTTAGTCTCTGACCAAAGAAACGTTTTACATGTTAGTTTCTGACCAAAGAAACGTTTTACATGTTAGTCTCTGACCAAAGAAACGTCTTACATGTTAGTTTCTGACCAAAGAAACGTTTTACATGTTAGTTTCTGACCAAAGAAACGTTTTACATATTAGTTTCTGACCAAAGAAACGTTTTACATGTTAGTCTCTGACCAAAGAAACGTTTTACATGTTAGTTTCTGACCAAAGAAACGTTTTACATGTTAGTCTCTGACCAAAGAAACGTCTTACATGTTAGTTTCTGACCAAAGAAACGTTTTACATGTTAGTCTCTGACCAAAGAAACGTTTTACATGTTAGTTTCTGACCAAAGAAACGTTTTACATGTTAGTCTCTGACCAAAGAAACGTCTTAAGAGTTTTTATCTCTTACCAAAGAGATTTCGTAGGTGTTAGTTTCTGACCACAAAGACCATTTAGGAAGAATCCCTTTGGTCTGATCACCGAGCGCGAGCGCCGTACACAATACGTCCCGTCGCGTTGATGCACGTGCGAGTTAGCCCCGTCAGCGTATTCATAGTAGGGGGTGAACAGGCAGAACTATCGTCTTCATTAGCTGCCTCGTTAAGCGGAACTGATTCACTTTCTGCTTAATTAGCACCAGCCCCCTGTCACCGCTACCTGACCGGGAAGCACCCCTGCAGATATTCTCGGCGGCAACATCTGCGCCTATTCCGCGTTTCGAACAATTTGAAAACAAAACCTGCGATCTGCTAGAATGATGCCTAACAAAAGGAATAAAAATTTTTAAAAAACAGGCAGATAACACATTTCTGGTAAGTGATCTCGAATTTGATTTTATGTGGTTTTGTGATCCGTTGGCTGAGGTGGTTACAACGCCGTACTTATGACAGAGGAGGCGTGGGTTCGAATCTCAGGTTGGCCACGGGTTTGCTGTTTACGTGGCTGGCTCTCTCGATGTTACGTCTCAATTTCAGTCCCAATCCCCCCATCCCACAATATAACAGTTATAGTTATTTTGGTGTAAAGCCCAGCTGACTGCATACAGCTATACCAGGGCTCTAACCTGTTTCATCAAAACATACACAATACTTCAACAGGGGGAAAAAGAAAAGAAAATTATGTACACATATCAATGCATTCGCGTACATAATCTAAGGACATGTCCCTGGCGTTGACCACTCCCTCCAATTTATCACACAGAGGATTTAAAGAAACATATCTGAATACAAATTTTAACATGATTAAGGACAGGAAAACATATATAAAAACAGGCCTGAAGTCACCTAAAATTGCTTCCGCATATCTCATTTCCCTGGAACCAAAAATGCACTGAAATACATGTACCCAATTATCAATCCTAAGAGAAAGTACGTAAGAATTTACCTAAGACATACAGGTGAATGGACCAGCAAGGCAGAAAATGATAGAAAGAAATGACAGAAAGCAAAGGAACAAGGCAGAAACAAAGAGAGTGACAGAAAAGAGGAAATTACTAGAACATGATTTCCAGAAGATAGGAATACTATTTATACTGAAAGAGACCCCCGGCACCTCACGATGGGAATATAACATTTGGCTCGTTCGCTGCCAATCTGAATGCTACGATAGTTCTGAAGGTGTCGGTATTCCATCAGTTCCCTTTCCTTCCCCATTTGAAGACCCTGCAAGGGCATAAGATTTCACACAGTCTCAAGGACCCTGCCAGATAGGTGCTTGCAGTTTTGGGTGTAGCGCATATGGAATTGTCTGAGTGTGACGAATCCCTTTTGAACATACTCCAGACTCTAAACTCCAACTTTCGCGTAACGTTGTCTGTGTTAATTGTGTGTATGTTGTTCTGGTTGTCTGTCCCCCATAGTGCATAGAGACCTAAAGATCGATGTTCTGTTGTAATTCGTTTTTGTATCTTGTATGTCTGTGTTGTGGTGCTTCTGTTTCATGACTCCCTTGTTTAATTTTAATGCTGTTTTCACTTTTCTGTGCGTAGGTTAACAAGAACCAGCTATAAGATTTGATTTTTCTATCAAGATTTTGCGCTATATAAATATTGTAATTATTATTATTATTATTATTATAATTATTATTATTATTATAAGACAGGTCCAGTGGGACTTAAACTACTATCCTTGAGTAATAAACTGTTCTGAGGGTCTTGTAGAGCCATTGTAATGCCATACTGTGTTTTATTTTTATTATTCAAATAAAGAACATATAGATCTAGTGAGTGGGTTGTTGCTGAGTTGTTTTGTCTTTTTTTGTTTTGTTTTTTTCCCGTTGGTTTGTGTGTGTGTGTGTGTGTGTGTGTGTTTGTGCGTGCGTGTGTGTGTGTGTGTGTGTGTGTGTGTGTGTGTGTTTGTTTTGTTTTGTTTTTTGGTGTTTTTTGGGGGGTGGGGGGTTGTTAGTTTTTATTTTGTTTTTTCTTTGGGGAGGGGTCGTTTTTTTCTTTTTCTTTGGTTTGGTTTGGTTTGGTTTGATTTGGTTTGGTTTGGTTTGGTTTGGTTTGGTTTGGTTTGGTTTGGTTTGGTTTGGTTTGGTTTGTGTACGTATTTTGAGACCCAGATAATTCTCGTGCAATTTTAAACACAACAAGAAGCATGATAATTTTTTTTGTTTTGTTGGCAGTTGTTGGTTGGTCGGATGAATAATTGATTTGTTTGTTTTCTATGTTTGTTTGTTTGTTCGTTTGTTTGTTTGTTTTTGTACATATAAATGCTGAGCAGATACAACGCTGCTTACATAGGGTATATGCAAGTGCTTAGTTGGGCAAAAAGTTTGAAGCGCCTGTTGAAAATTGTTAATACAGTTGGTTGATTTTGCGAGCTGCAAAACTGCCCTGTGAAGGGGAAAAAAACAGTTTACTAAATCGAAAACAGACGATATCTACAGGGCTGCTAACAACTTCCGGTAAAGGGAGCGGTGGTTATCGAGGGAAACAACCTGTATCCAGCAGGTCAAGCCGGAAATGACGAAGGTGCTTTGAAGGTGGCAGCGCATTAACGTGACGTGGTACACAGACAACAAGCAGGCATGACGATCCCAGACCTGCTGGTTAAGACACTAACTGCTCACAGCGTCGTTAAGTGGTAAATACCGTCCCTTTATGCTAGCTGGCCGACTCTTTTTGCCAGAGCCGTAGATTCAGTATTTCATGTCTCGAGTTCAGTCCCAGCCCGCAAAAACATGGCTTGTTCGCTGACCATTTTTGATGCTGCAATTGTTCTAATGGTAGTCCAAAACAAGTGTGACTGTCCGCGTTCAAGCAAACAGGAACCAGAAAAAAAAACACGAAAAAAGAATAAGAACGCGCATTTAATACAAGACAAGATAGGGAGAGAGAGACAGAGAGAGACAGAGAGAGAGAGTGAGAGACAGAGAGAGACAGACAGACAGACAAATAGATAGTCAGGCTGGCAGACAGACAAATAGACAGACAGACAAAGACAGAGAGACAGAGAGACATAAACAGACAGACATACAAACAGACAGAGACAGACAGACAGATAGACGGGCAGACAGACAGAGTGAGAGAAAGAGAGAGAGAAAGAGAGAAAGAGAGTAAGAAGAGAGAGAGAGAGTAAGAAAGACAGAGAGAGAGTAGAAGGAGGAGGAGGACTGCCTACCACAGATAACCCTCAACTGCTATAAAGTCGGCGGCTGCCTGCTTGTGTTGCTTACAAGTTCGCGTCACTGATTTAGCTAACGCTGGTGGACCGCTTAGTAGTCTCCAAGATCCATGTTCGCTTAGCGACAGCGTCTACTTAAAGTCACTTCACACACGCTTTGTAGCCCCTGGCTGACGTCAAACTAATCACCCGCCGCTGCTAGATTTAGGGGAGGGTCTGGCAATCTTAGGGACGGCGCGGGAATAAGTCTACAGAGCCCTGTATAACGGGGCAATCTTCTGATTTCTCTTCCCAGGGGAAGAATTCGTTTCTGCTCGCTGGAAAGTCTGGCATACCTGGGCTTCTGGTACTCGAGGGATCGAGTTCGATTCTGGTGGTCTGTTGGATGGACGTTGAAAGGGAATGAGAGGTGTTGAATGGGGAGCAATCTGCCACAACGCGATGACACAAGGGACTGTGTTTGTGCCTTGTATGGCGTGTCCCTAGGGAGGGTGTTAAACCCATGTCTGTTCTGTGATGTGTCAGAGGAGGTGCTGCTGAGCATCAAACATCGTACTCGCGTGTTCAGGTGCGATGGTCATGTAAATTCTATATCCTTGTGCATGCTGTCTTTTCCGTCTTGACCGGGAACATGGGTTTGTCTAGCTGCTACGTTTCTACCAGGTTTCAACATCAAACACAATAAACAGAAAGATTGTTAGTGTTATTGTTATTGTTTTTTATTGTTGTTTAAAGCCATAGCATGACTACAACCGCTTCAAAACATACAAAACAAACATACAAAACAAATACAAAACTTCAACAGCAGAATAAAAAGAAAGGAAAGAAAATTAAGTACGCACACAGAATCTAAGGAGATGCCCCGGGTGTTGACCGCTCCGTCAAATTCATTGAACGGGGGATTTAAAAAACCTAACTGAATACAAATTTAAGCATATTTATGGACACAAAAACATATACAAGAACGGCCATGAAGTACCTAAATTGCTTTTGCACATCTCGCCTCCCTAGAGCCAAAAACGCACTTAATACATTTACCCAATTATCAATCCTAAGAAAAAGTACTTAAGACTTTATCGAACACACACATGTGAATGGACCAGAAAGACAGAAAATGATG
>CM060309.1:73076533-73086533 GCA_030674185.1 Monoplex corrugatus | reverse complement strand
TGCGTTGCATGATCCATTCGGATCCGGTTATCGATTCCCTTGTTCAGAAACCTTATGGCATTTTGGGGAGATGACAAACCCCGGGACACAGCCACACGACGCACCCCAAACAGGTCCATCCAAGAAACCAGACCAAAAGAGAAATAGGGACTATTCATACGATCGTAAAAGCGGTCAGAACATGATGCTTCAAACCCAATTTATTTTGTTGATCAGCTAGAGCTGGAAATGGAATGGAAACTTTATTTAATGTCTGTTCACAATAGTGATTTTAGATTTTGACGTCCTCAAGGGATCCCAAGTTTGCCGTTTTTCTGAGCTGTCATCAGGACTTTGCCTGCAGTTATCAGACCAGATTCCCTGAAGCCAGCAGCCAAGCTGCAGATCAAAGTTAACAAGAAACAGAAACACTGGGGGGGGGGGGGGGGAGGGTGCTGGACGGAGCCCAGAGCAACAATGCCAGTGACAGGACAATCACGTGTCAGCTCTCGACGCCACATGGTACACACTTCGCCAAGCGAAAGAGGTTGTCCACACACTGCTTTTCAGTTTCAGTTTCAGTTTCAGTTTCTCGAGATGACGTCTCCGCGCTCGGAACGAAATCCACATGAACTAACGTCACAGGCGCCATGTATATGGTGATCATGGAAACAGCCTTAAACCTGCACATAAACCCATGAGCTGGACAGGTCCTCAGGCCCTACCTAGCCTATGTTTGACCTAGTCTATATTTCATACTGGTATTGTATCAGCCTATCACTGGAATAATCTCGGTTACATGTAAATAACATGTGTATCTGTGTATATGCACTGCGTGACCCATTTGGACTTGGTCATCAATTACATTGCTTACAAACTGAATGGCAAGGTCGGGCGATGACAAGCCCCGGTTAGGAAATAAAAATGAGTCACATGTGATATACATGCCAGCATCTGAATATTCACTGGAATCTCAACAAATTTAAAAACTGAGGTGTGTGGTTTACGAATGACGTGAATAGACGCGAAGAAATGAATCACTGAGAAAAGTTATCAGAAAAAAACACTTTATTTTACACTTTGGTGAAAACATTGTGACAGCTCTGGAAAACGTTGCAGCACGAAAGTTCTCATCTTATCCAAACTAATTTTCCTATGGATTTTGGATACGAAGCGTGGACAGCCAATAAGAAAAGTCAGAACACGGTGGAGGTAGCTGAAATGTGGTTTCTAAGAAGAATGTTAAAGAGTTCTATGGACAGCAAAGAAACCAAATAGTCTCAGAAGAAGCAAACACAAAACGGATATTAATGAAGAAGATTGGGGGCATTATATGACATTTTATGAGTAAGAGATTTTGAGCATCTAGCCACAATAGGAAAACTAGAGGGAAAGAGCACCAAGTAGACCCAGGGAGAAAATATTAGACAATTTTCCAGAGTGGATGGGGGCACAAAGGTTAGGGGATATACTTTCAGCGACAAAGGCACGGCACATGATGATGATGATATACACATTTACATATCTGTCAGCAAACTCGAAAAAAATCTACCAAACACCATCTGACAGGCTCCTCGAGCATACGTAAAGTTATGCAAGTGAAAGTCATAAAATAAACTCAGGAAAATGAATGAAACACTAAGTTGACATGACCAGAATGATTAGATCAGTTTTATGCTGCGGGCTGGGTGGGTTGGAGTCGAGGCATTTGATCATGTATCCATGTCTCTATCAATTTCAGTTTCAGTTTCTCAAGATGACGTCTCCGCGCTCGGAATGAATTCCATATGCACTTTAACTCAGGTGCCATGTGATGGAGAAGATCAAAGAGTGAGCATGGCACAAGCCTTAAGCCTGCATGCTCATAAACCCATGAATTGGCCAGGTCCTGAGGTCCTACCTTGACTATGTTTTTACCTAGACTACATTTTTTTTTTTTATCTTATACTGTCAGTCTATCAATGGAACAATTTTTAAAAAATGGTTTGGCTGTGGGTCGAACTCGGGCCCTCTCGCATGTGAAGCGAGCGTGATATCCACTACACTACTGAACCATCTTGGTTCTATCAACAAAGCGCCAAGTTCAACAAAGGAAACATTGTATGGCTGTCTCATTTCATCCGTTTATAGGCTTTCAGGTGTTCGGGATTTATGATATGCGCTTAGGCGCACTTTCTCACAATGTCTGTATCTTGCAAAACACGCGCCTGTACGTGGAATGGTGTGTGCTTTAAAGGCTTTATGTGCGTATATCGCAAGCAGTATCGTGAATAATGCGCACTGATATTACTGTTACACTCACAAACGCGCGTGCACGCACACATACAAGCGCACACACACACACACGCGCGCACGCGCACGCACACACACACGCACACACACACACACACGATACACACACATACACACACAAACACACACACACACACGCGCACACACACACACACACACACACACACAAGAATCAAAAGCTTCCAACTGGACTCTATTGAAAAAATAAGCATTGTCAAATACGATTCACCGAAGCTGCAGGAAATAACATTATATTGTGATGAAAACCAATTTTAAGTCACATTCAACAAGAAAATCCTGCACGAAACATTATGCCTGTGAACAATGTCTCCACCAAGATGGATCATCTCTACACTGAAAACAAGATAAGAAATAATGTTATGTATGGCTGCTTGTTCCCCTTTATTGTGTCACTTCATTAAATACGTAGGAATTCAAAGCCTTCATCATTTAAAGAGATATTGGACTACCCGATGAAAACTGTTCTTGCTATAATCCATGTTTGCACAACATTATGAATGATAAAATTTCAGTAAAGAGGAATATGAGAAGGGTGTATCAGATCGTACGAATGTGGTATGTGTGTATGTGTGTGTTTGTGTGTGTGTGTGTGTGTTTGTATTTTATATTTTGTGTGTATGTCTGTGTGTACGCACATATTGTAATCATGTTAGTGTGTGTGTGTGTGTGTGTGTGTGTGTGTGTGTGTGTGTGTGTGTGTGTGTGTGTGTGTGTGTGTGTGTGTGTGTGTGTGTGTAAATGTGTGTGTATGTGTGTCAGTGTGTGTGTGCTTGCTTGCTTGCTTGCTTGTGTGTGTGTGTGTGTGTGTGTGTGTGTGTGTGTGTGTGTGTGCGTGAGTCTAGCAACTTGTGTAGCCAAAAACGTTTTGGCGTATTTCTATATCATTTTGGCGATAACATTTCAGACAGATCCAGCAAAATATCAAGAATGTAATTACAGATAAAAAGAAACATTTTATTAATTCTCTGGAGTTGTTAGAAAACGGTTCAGGAATGCATCTACATATGACACAACTGCTGTGTTATGTGTCTATGTCATTTCCTGTAAATAAATGAAACTTTAGCAACTCCGTTTATATTTGTGGATGAATGATTACTACAATCAGGACCAATAGAGCCCAGAGAGTCATTATTCGCCCATCTGTCAGCTTCTTATCTTCTCCTTGTGTCTCACCTTCCCCATTCTTCGCACCATACCTGCGCTTCTGTGTTCTGACACCCCTCCATGCTGCTCTCTCTCTCTCTCTCTCTCGCTCTCTCTCTCTCTCTCTCTCTGCCTCTGTCTCTGTCTCTGTCTCAATCTCTCTCTCTCTCTCTCTTTCTCTTGCTCTCTCTCTCTCTCTCTCTCTCTCTCTCTCTCTTCTCTCTTTCTCTTTCTCTCACCTCTACAAACACGCCGTTTAATTAAGGAACAAGATGCATTTTTAGTTCTCAAGACCAGTTTACCCAAAACTGAATGGAAAGAACATGTGTATGGCTTGGCCAAGATTTTCCCTTAGGTCATTCCAGATTAAATGAATTTTACTCCTGTGCAATTGCTGAGAACGCCAGCTTTGCCATAGCAACTGTTTGACAGCGGATTGAGAAGATTACAAGGCAAACAAAGAGGAGATCACTGTGTCGTGACGCAAACAGGAAGCGGGAATGATGCCCCTTTTATCCCACAGAGGGCACGCTCTGCAACATAGGGAATCAAAATGATTACCGTTATTGACGCCAATCTTTGGTTTTCAAGTTGTAAATCTTAAGCACGTGACGGTTGCTAATGAACCTTTAGACTCCATCTATACTTTAAAATGAAACCGTCACAAACTCATTGATAAGGACGACTGTGATGTAATTTCATTAATCAAATGATCTAACGAAGCGATTTTCATTTTTCTCTTGCAATGATAAAGGGATTTATCAAGCGCCTGTTTCCCCGTGGTGAAATAAGATGTGTCTGTCCCATTAAAATTTAGCGAAGGATGTCAGGGATGTTGAAGGTACCCAAGGAGAGATGTGAGGAATTTTAATCATTTATAACACAACACATATCAAGCCAGCCTGTCTATCATGAAGATGATGTGATTATTCCACAGACCAGAGACCAGAGTTAGGTCAGTTGAACAGAACAGGTGATTTTGTTTTCTTATTCTTCGTGCACTTTTTTTTTTTTTTTTTTGGAGTGGGGATCACAATGGGGAAGGTGGCAAATGATCTCTCTCTCTCTCTCTCTCTCTCTCTCTCTCTCTCTCTCTCCTCCCTCACCCCACACACACACACACACTGTCTCTCTCTCACACCACACACACACACACCTCTCTCTCTCTCTCTCTCTCTCTTTTTTTTTTTGACCTCTACAAAAACGCTGTTAGATGCATTTTTAGTTCTCAAGACCAGTTTACCCAAAACTGATGGAAAGAACGTGTGTATGGCCTGACCAAGTCGTGTCGATCAGTTCTTTCCAGATTAAATGAATTTTATTCCAGTGCAATTGCTTAGAACGCCAGTTTTGTCATAGCAACTGTTGACAGTGGATTTGAAGATAACAAGGCACAACAAAGAGAAGATCACTGTGTCGTGATGCAAACAGGAAGCAGGAATGATGCCCCTTTCAGCCCACAGAGGCCACCCTCTGCTACATAGGGATTCAAATTGATTGCCGTTATTGACGCTGATCTTTAGCTTTCAAGTTGTAAGTCTTAAGCCTGTGACGGTTGCTAATGAACCTTTAGACTCTATTTATACTTGAAAAATGAAACCGTCACAAACTCATTATAAGGACGACTGTAATGTAATTTCATTAATCAAATGATCTAACGAAGCAATTTTCATTTTTCTCTTGCAATGATAAAGGGATTTATCAAGCGCCTGTTTCCCTGTGTGAAATAAGGTGTGTCTATCCCATTAAAATTTAGCGAAGGATGTTAGGGATGTAGAAGGTACCCAAGGGGAGATGTGAAGGGATTTTGATCATTTAAAACACAAAACATATCAAGCCAGCCTGTCATCATGAAGATGATGTGATTATTTCCACAGACTACTAGACCAGAATTAGGTCAGTTGAACAGAACGAATGATTTTGTTTTCTTGTTCTTCGTGCACTTTTTGCTTTTTTTTAAAATAGGGATTAGGATGGAGTAGGATAGGAAATCCAGCATGAAACACCAACACACACACACACTTTCTCTCTCTTCTGTCTGTCTGTCTTTCTCTCTCTCTCTTCTCTCCTTCTCTCTCTTCTCTCTCTCTCTCCTGTCTCTTTCTTCTATCTTCTTATCTTTCTCTTTCTTCTCCTTCTCTCTCTCTCTCTCTCTCTCTCTCTCTCTCTCTCTCTCTCTCTCTCTCTCTCTCACCTCCACAAATACGTGATTCAAGGAACTAGATGCATTTTTAGTTCTCAAGACCAGTTTACCCAAAACTGATGGAAAGAACGTGTGTATGGCCTGACCTAGATGTGTCGAGTAGCTCGTTCCAGATTAAACGAATTTTATTCCAATGCAATTGCTGAGAACGCCAGTTTTGTCATGGCAACTGTTTGACAGCGGATTTGAAGATTACAATGCACAACAAAGAGAAGATCACTGTGTCGTGACGCAAACAGGAAGCAGGAATGATGCCCATTTTAGCCCACAGAGTTCACACTCTGATACATGGGGATTCAAATTGATTACCGTTATTGACGTCAAACTTTGGTTTTCAAGTTGTCATTCTTAAGCCTGTGACTGTTGCTAATGAACCTATAAACTCCACTTATATTTCAGAAATGAAAACGTCACAAACTCATTGATAAGGACGACTGTGATGTGAATTCATTTAATGATCTAACGAAGCGATTTTCAGTTTTCTCTTGCGATGATAAAGGGATTTATCAAGCGCCTGTTTCCCAGAGTGAAATAAGGTGTGTCTCTCTCATTAAACTTTAAAGAAGGTTGTTAGGGATGTAGAAGGTGCCCAAACAAGCGGTTAGGCATTTTAATCGTTTATAAGACCATCAGATATCAAGCCAGCCTATCTGTCATAAAGATGATATGATTTTTCAACAGATCAGAGACCAGAATTAGGTCAGTTGAACAGATGAGGTGATTTTTTTTCTTTTTCTTTGTGCACTTTTTTTTGTTTGTTTTGTTTTGGAGTGTAGATCAGGATGGGATAGGGTGGCAAATGATCTCTCTCTCTCTCCCCCTCTTTCCTTCTCTTCTCTCTGTCTCTCTCTGTCTCTCTCTCATTCATTCATTCTTTCTTTCTCTCTCTCTCTCTTTCGTTCATTCTCTCTCTCTCTCTGTCTCTGTTTCTTTCTCTCTCTGTCTCTGTCTCTGTCTCTTTATCTATCTATCTATCTTTCTCTCTCTCTCTCCCTCTTTCTTTCTTTCTTCTTCTTCTCTCTCTCTCTCTGTTTCTTTCTCTCTCTGTCTCTGTCTCTGTCTCTGTCTCTTTATCTATCTATCTATCTTTCTCTCTCTCTCCCCCTCTTTCTTTCTTCTTCTTCTTCTCTCTCTCTCTCTCTCTTTCTCTATCTATGTATCTATGTATCTATGTATCTATGTATCTATGTATCTATCTATCTATCTATCTATCTAACCTTGTCAAACACACCGTTTAAAGAACTAAATGTATTTTAGTTCTCAAGACCAGTTTACACAAACCTGATGGAAAGAACATTGTATGGCTTGACCAAGATGTGTCGAGTAGCTCATTCCAGATTAAATGAATTTTATTCCTGTGCAATTGCTTAGGACGCCAGTTTTGTCATAGCAACTGTTTGACAGTGGATTTGAAGATTACAAGACACAACGAAGAGAAGATCACTGTGTCGTGACGCAAACAGGAAGCAGGAATAATGCCCCTTTTAGCCCACAGAGGGCACGATCTGCTACATAGGGAATCAAATTGATTACCGTTATTGACGCCAATCTTTAACTTCCAAGTTGCAAATTTTAAGCCTGTGACGGTTGCTAATGAACCTTTAGACTCCATTTATACTTTAAAATGAAAACGTCACAAACTCATTGATAAGGACGACTGTGATGTTTAATAAAATGATCTAACGAAGCGATTTTCATTTTTCTCTTGCAACGATAAAGGGATTTATCAAGCGCCTGTTTCCCGTGTGAAATAAGGTGTGTCTATCCCATTAAAATTTAGCAAAGGATGTTGGGGATGTAGACTGCGCCTAAAGAGAGATGTGAGGCATTTTAATCATTTATAACACAAAACATATCTAGCCAGCCTGTCTGTCATGAAGATGATGTGATTATTCCACAGACCAGAGACCAGAGTTAGGTCAGTTGAACAGAAGGGATGTTTTTGTCTTTTTCTTAGCGCACATTTTTTTTTTTTGAGTGGGGATCAGGATGGGGTAGGGTGGTGAATGATCTCTCCTCTCTTTTCTCTCTCTCTCTCTCTTTTTCTCTCTCTCTCTATCTCTCTCTTTCTCTTTCTCTCTATCTCTCTCTTTCTCTTTCTCTCTCTCTCTCTCTCTCTTTCTCTCTCTCTTTTCTCTCTCTCTCTCTCCTCTCTCTCTCTCTCTCTCTCTCTCTCTCTCATTCTCCATGAATATTTATCACCTATAATTTTTTACTTTATTCACCAATGACTGCATACAGAGGAACAGATGAAGCACATGCCACTGAATATGTTGATGAATCTGCTATTGTAGATCTGTTGAACATAGATATAACTCACTTCAGTTAAATAGAAAATGTTGCATCTGGTGCGAAAAGAACTATCTGAATCTAAACGAACGGAAAACACAAGCAATGCTAACTAATTATCGAATGTCCAGATCCTCTCTACGTGCGAAATTGTGTCAAAGAAGGTCACCTGATGAAAGTGTAAATGACTATCAATTTTCACTATTGTATGCAAACATATATGAATCTGTTTCTAAAAATCATGTTAATTGTATGCAAAAGAAATGGCGCACGCAAGCACGCGTGTTTGTGTGTGTATGCATGTGTGTGTGAGTACATTTATGCGTGCGCGTGCGCGTGCGTTTAAGTTCGAGTGCGAGTGCTTGGGCCGGTGGAACAGATAAAGGGTGGGATCACATTTACGCTGTTTGAAGCAACACCAATATTTCTAGACCTTTGTGTATATATATCTATATCTATATCTATATCTATATCTATATCTAAATCTAAATCTACATCTATATCTATATCTTTATATCTGTATCTGTATCTATATCTTTATCTATAACTCTATCTCTATCTCTATCTCTATCTCTATCTGTGTGTGTGTGTGTCTGTACATTTATGCAAGCACGTGCGTGTGAGTGCCAGTGCAAGTGCTTGTTGCTGATAAAGGGTGGAATAACATTCACTAAATACAAGACAAAAAACCTGTCCTAATCAAAACTGAAAGTCAAAAGCATCCATACCAATTTGAAAACACCTAATACAAATCACCCCTCCTTTCTGTCCAGTAAAAAAAACACGAAAAAACCCGTCCACCCCACCCACCTCATCCTCGTTTTCTTACCAATTTTTTTCCCTTCTTCAGACTTTTCCAGCCTCCAAATTGACACAAATTCGTTGGACGATTAGCTCTAGCCATTGATTAAATCGTCAAGCTCTAGGGGTAATAAATTTTCAATTTTCCATTGTTGGTGGCAAAATGAGCTCGCTGATGTGGCCAACTGGCTAAAGAACGAGCGGGGAGAATATGACCTTCTCAACGGGAGGGGGCTCAGAGGGGACTTCGGATCCGATCAGGCGTGTCCGGTCGTAGCGCGGTGAGAGGCCCCAAGATTGCATCACGGCATTGTTGACCAATTAGGACCTCGGATCAAGAGCTCGCGCCGTGTCACGTTGTCATGAAAATAAATTGCACGTGCACACCATGACCGGCTCTTTTTGTTTTTTTGTTTTTGTTTCGGTTTCGTTTTAGTTTTGCTTTTGTTGTTTGTTTGTTTTGTTTTTGTTTTTGTTTTTGTTTTTTTATTTTTGTTTTTGTTTTTGTTTTTGTTTCGGTTTCGTTCTGTTTGTTTTTGTTTTTGTTTCATTTTGTTTTGTTTTTAACCCTTTGACTACCGCACCTCGTCCACCAGCATCCTGCGTTGTCAACCTTGCTAGCAAAACAAAAACTTAACCCTTTGCATGAAGCTGGTAGATAGGATGAGGGAGTCAAAGGTTTTAAGTTTTGCAGTTGATGGATAGGGTGAGGGAGTCAAAAGGTTACAGTTTTGCAGTTGGTGGATATTGTGCAAAGGTTTAAGCCTTGCGTTGTGTTCGGTTTTTCTCCACTGAACTAACTGGGTCTTGCCAATCTGTCAATATGGCAAGGGCTGTTTGTTGTCCTGTTTTGTTGTTTGCATTATCATTGATTTTTCTGGCTTTACACATTGCTATATAGGCGTCCTTCAGTCTCGGAAGATTATGGAGTTGCGCTCTGGGTGTTTATTCTGGTGCAGCGTCGGGTGTGGCTGGCCAGTCCGACGCGGGAATGACAGTCCCTGTGGCAGAGGGCACAGATGAAGTCTGACGCTGGTCTGTCTGCCTGGGCTGCAGCCTTTCTTCTCGTTCTCTTTTCCTCGTGCTGCTGAGCGAGTGTCTCTTCGAACTTGAAGAGACCTTTCTGCACAGTCTGTCTCCAGGCTGACCGTTCGAGGGCTGTTGCTTCCCAGTTGTCCTTGTCGATGTTCAAGGCTTTTAGGTCCCTCTTGCACACGTCTTTGAATCGCAGCTGTGGTCTGCCTGTGGGACATTTTCCCTGCACCAGTTCTC
>CM060309.1:73059033-73071533 GCA_030674185.1 Monoplex corrugatus | reverse complement strand
AACCGCTGATCAAATCATAACGCTGGTTTGACGCTTAAAAGATCGCACAAAATGTCTTCAAAATGAAAGGCTGTTTTGACTGTAAAACTAATTGTCAATTTCGTTAGGGCTAAGCCTGATGCTGTTACCCCCCATACAACTGATCTCATATTGCTTGCTCTAAGGTTGGGGTCGTTTTTCACTGCATGATTGTTCACATGATCGAATTTCGCTAAACCGCAATGCTATTTTGGTTTTAATAGCAATCAAGTTCAGCCCTCAATTTGTTGAAAACGTTCAGGGAGCGTGACGCGTTTTTGTATTACATCTTGTTAGTTAAAGTCTCACAGTGGAGCCCTCCGAATAATTGCAAAAACGTGTGTGTGTGATGTGTGTAATATATATATATATATATATATATATATATATATATATATGTGTGTGTGTGTGTGTGTGTGTGTGTG
This sequence comes from Monoplex corrugatus, assembly GCA_030674185.1. Lineage (NCBI taxonomy): Eukaryota > Metazoa > Mollusca > Gastropoda > Littorinimorpha > Ranellidae > Monoplex > Monoplex corrugatus. The sequence continues at coordinate 73,071,090 of CM060309.1, read as the reverse complement.
TGTGTGTGTGTGTGTGTGTGTGTGTGTCAGAGAGAGACAGAGACAGAGAGAGACCGAGACACAGAGAGACAGAGAGAGAGAGCGCGCGCATTGTAAAGAAAGGTTGTGAATTAACATGTATTAAATACAAAAAAAGACTGTCCTAGTCAAACTGGAAAGTCAAAAAGCTTTCACGAGTACCGATTTGCCCACGTCCATTATAAATCACGCCTCACGTCCGTCCGCACCCCTCCCCTCCCTTCCTCTCCCTTCCCCTCCCAATTTTTAGTCTCATTCAGACTTTGCCAGTCTTCAAATTGACACCACTTCGTTTTACTGTTAGCTCTCGCCATCGATTAAATCTCAAGCTATCGTGGCAATAAATTTTCAATTTTCCATTGTCGGTGGCAAAATGAGCCTGCTGATGTGACCATTAGTCCAGGCAGGGACGGAGGAAGTAGCAGGGAATGGGACTCTCTCGGTAGGAGGGGGGCTGGCTGGGACTGGGGATCCAATCAGGTATGTCCGTCCTGTCACGGTAGGGGGTGCCAATATTGCATCACGGTTTTGTTGGCCAATTAGGACCGCGAATCAAGAGCTAGCTCCGTGTCACGCTGGCATGAAAACGGATTGCTCGGTTCGCGCCGTAATCAGACAGTTTTTTGTTAGTTTGTTTGTTTTTGTTTTGTTTTGTTTTTTTGTTTGTTTGTTTGTTTGTTTGTTTTTGTTTTGTTTTGTTTTGTTTTGTTTTTTGTTTCTTTGTTTGTTTTTTGTTTGTTTCTTTGTTTGTTTGTTTGTTTTTTTACCCCTGTCCTTTCCCACATGTGTTCCGATTTTTTGTGCTGGTAGTATGACTTTTAAATTCTCTTACACAAGAAGAGCTGTTTGCTATTCTCTTCTGATGCAGTTGCAGTTGCAGCTTCAGTTTCCCCAAAAGACGTCTCCGGGCACGGAACGAATTCCATTTGCACTAACGTCACAGGTGCCATGTGTATGATGATCATGGGACAAGCCTTAAGCCTGCACAAACACAAACACACACACACATACACACACACGGACGCGCGCGCACGCAACCACACACACACACACACACACACATATATATATATATATATATATATATATATATGTATGTATGTATGTATGTATACACATATACAGACATAACTACAAATTTCCACCAGAATAAAACCACTCTTGTTCCTTCATTCTCACTCCACTATTCTTTTCGACTGGAGAATGAAAATGTCTGAACAGAGATTTTTAAGGCTAAATAGTTTTCGTCATGGAAAATCAAATTTCTTTTTCAAATAATCGAAGCTTTTAATGGTGAAATACAGTCATAAAGAGGATACCAGCCGCTCATAATATCAGTTCAACGAACAAACTCAAAACAAGATCGAGGAAACTTAAATGTGTTTTTTTAAGAAGAATGTTAAGATTTCCACGGACAGCAAAAACAAAAACAAGCAAAAAACTAGACAATCTTGAGAGAAGCAAACACAAAAAGAAAATTAATGAAGACGATTAGGAAAAGACAAGCAACATTTGTAGCACATATCATGAGACAAGAGAAATTTGAGCACCTAATCACAACAGGAAAGCCAGAGGGAAAAGAGCATTAAGGTAGGCCCAGGAAGAAAACATTAGTTTTGTAGAGTGGATAGGGGCAGAAAGGGTAGGAAATACACATGCAGCAACAAAAGATAGATTCATATGAAGGGCCATAGTCGCGAACGCTATGCGGCATAGCACATAGTGATGATGATGACAAATGCTGAAAATATGACTGATAACGAGAAAAGCCGAATAATTACAAACTTAAACGAACACTTACCTGGAAGGTGAAGTTTGTGTGTAATTCCATGATGTAGTTGGAGAAAAGGAGGGATAGGTGAGATGCGCATGCGTAAGGACGACCATTCTTTAAAGGTTTGATCATCACCGTCGATGATCTAACCAGTATTTTTCATACATACGTGTTCTTGAAATCCAGTTTAATTGCCTGAAACACACTACCTACAAGGTCATGATAACATCCAAAACAAGCATGTTTGGTAAATATAAATTCGCTTGTGAATATAATAATATTTCATCAAAGATTCCCAGGATGGGATAATTTGGGAGGGCACCTATCCCTCCTTTTCTCCAACTACATCATGGAATTACACACAAACTTCACCTTCCAGGTAAGTGTTCGTTTAAGTTTGTAATTCCATTTCACGTAGTTTACGAAACTACGGGACAGGTGAGACTTTAAAGCTTGGTTGTTTTGGATGTTTGTACAGATTATTAGATGTCATACAATGTGTCTTCTTCACAGATCATTTTCTGAATCTCATCCAATAATTTCTCAAGCAATCATGCTGCCTAAATCAAGTCCACACCTCAGGTTAGTTGTCGCCTTGCGTGATTTGATGTTTATTCCACACCCCATTGTAAGTAAAATACAGAAGATTAAAAGATAAAAATATATATTCTACATTTACATCATCAGGTATCAAAGCTTACTATATTATAGTGAGTCATCAGTTTAATAAAAACACAATATCCTCACTGCTTGAAAATCTCAATGATATACCAATTAAAACATTGTATGTTGGGTATTCCCCACTCAATGTAATATTGTAGCAAGAGATAATTCCATGAACAAGTGAAGCTCAAGTCATCAGGGATTCTTCCCTCTACTTAGAGTTTTTACAGGCTACTGGTGTAAAACATACACTGAAGAATGTATTGCATTACAATGCACAAGGATAAGATAATTATAATGATCATCACTGTGGTTATTTAAAACCTTTTACTGAAATTGTACACCTTGTGGTATGTGCCACTTTATAATTGTAGGCCTATATATCATGTGAAAAAACAGTAAACAATTTATATACTATGATTGTCATCTAATTCAACATATTATTGAACATATATCTGATACAGACACAGCTTAAGTATAGGAACAAATTATATACATAGCTCTAATGTAGGTAGGGCATTAACACTGGTGACAGGATTGTAGTATACTATCCACAATGCTTGCTTGCAACTACAGCTATTGTGTTGCATTATTTTCAGCCACAGATCTGTTATAAAATTTGTGGAAAGTATTTGCATTAGACCATCCTGCTGTCTTCAAGATGCTCTCTACTGCTAGTCCTCGGCCCAGCATAGCTGATGCTGAAGCACCCCTGAAGCTATGGGGTGCAAAGCCTTCAATACCAGCGGCATGCAGTGCATGTTTTAGCCAGCGTGAAATGCTGTCTTTTGAGGCTGGTCCATGGGGACGCGCATAGCACGACAAAAGCTGATCATTGTCCTTATTTCTAAGGGGTGCTGTTCTCTTTAAATATTCTGTTAATCACTCGACAACACACAGCTCATCATCAGTGTATTTTGGTAATGTTAAAGGCCTCTGGGAATAACCTGGTCTGGTGTGTTTTAACTTGTCTGTCAAGACAATTGTATAACCAGTTTCATTGAAATGTATACCGCTTAATCTAATTGAGTGAATAGTTTGTACTCTCTGGGCTGTTGTTATCATTAACAGAGCACATAATTTGCTTGTGAGTTGTTTGAGTGATAGATTGTGGTTATCTGTTTGTGTTTTGAAAAAATTTAGCAAAGTTTGCACATCCCATGTCTGCTGATAGCGTGGCTGCGGTGTCCTAAGCTCAAATACTCCCTTCATGAATCTTATAACTTTGGGATGTGCACCGACAGACAATGAATCATTAATGTGTATTACAGAGGATATGGCACTCCTCGCTGTATTCATCGCACTGTATCCTATCCCCTGTTCGTACAAATCTGTCAAAAAATCTAAAACAGTGTTCACAGATGTTGAAAGGGGATTTTTACCCCTTTCAGTACAGAACCTCTCCCAGCGTTTGAGGTAGGTGGTGTACTGTCTCTGTGTAGACTGTCTCCAGGAGGCACACATGATGTCCTGAGTTGTTCCATAAAAGCCTTGTGCTTCAACTGCTTTCCGGATAATCTCACAGCCAGCAGTTGAAGTTTGTTGTACAGTGGGTGTAGGGTTTTTGCATGTGGTAGCTGTAGGGTCTTCTTTCCTCTGGGTAGTACTAAGGGTGGGTGAATCAACAGACGCAGGAATTGTGGATACCATACTGCAGTTGGCCAGTCCGGGATGATCATTATGGTCTCTGACTTGTCCTTCTCCAGCTTGGCAAGGACTTGCTGCACCAAGCTGAAAGGAGGGAAAATGTACAATAACCCTGTACTCCAGTTCATGGTGAAAGCATCTACCATATATGCCTCTGGGTCCGGTTTCCAAGCCACATATGGTTTTAGCTGGTAATTCAGCCTTGATGCAAATAGATCAATGTCTGGTGAACCTAAATGTTCAACTATTCTGTTGAAAATGCCTGGATTTAGCATCCATTCTGTGTTATCATGGAACTTTCTGGATAATTTATCCGCTTCAATGTTGAGTTTTCCAGGGATATGAGCAATGGTTATCCAGACATGATTTGATTTGCACCAATGCCAAATTCTTTTTGTCACAGAATTGCATTCCTGAGAATGGGTTCCTCCCATGTTCTTTACATAAGCAACTGCACACGTATTGTCTGTTAAAATCTTAACATGTTTGTTTTTATTTCCTCTTGAAAACTTTTCAATGCAAATTCTATTGCTAATATCTCTAGCACATTGATGTGGGACTGTTTCTCATTTGCGGACCATCTTCCCCCCTCTGATAAGAACCACAGGTGGCTCCCCATCCACCAATTTGAGAAGCATCTGTTCTGATTTCTACCGATGGTTCACTTTTCTTCAGGCTAGCCTTTGCTGTAGTGATATTATGAATCCACCATTTCAGTTCCTCTCTTCCAGCCTCAGAGAGACTAGTAATTGCTTCAAAATTCCCTTTGTTATATTTCAGTGCTTCTGATTTCTCCTGTTCTAATTGTCTGCAGTATAAGGGGCCCCACTGAACTGCAGGAAATGCAGCCACCATTTGTCCTATCACCTGCGCTAACTCTCTAATTGTGAATGTTCTTTTGTTAAATAAATCCTGACAGGAATTTTTTAATTTTTCACTTCTTTCTTGTGGCAATGTTATTGACATTTGCTCAGAATCCAGACAAAATCCAAGATATTTTAGCTGTTTTGTTGGTACAAGTACTGATTTCTTATCATGGACTATAAACCCTAAAGACTCAAACAAGGCGATAGTTGTCTTTACATTTTGTTGACACTCTTCAAATGTGTCCCCCTGCAAATAACTATCATCTAAAAATGATGTAGATAGAAATCCTTGTTTCCTTAAATGGGCAAATATGGGTTTCATCAGTTTTGTAAAGTACCTGGGACAGGATGATAAGCCATTCGGAAAGCAGGTGTACTGGTATAGTTGGCCTTTCCAAACAAATTTCAAGAATTTTCTGCAATTATGTGCAAGTGGGACAGAGTAATAGGCATGGCGCAAATCCACAGAAGCCATGAAACAATCATGTCTCATCATTTTTGTGGCAGTGTGTAAATTTTCCATTTTGAAGTGTTTGTATTCCACATTTTCATTGAATTTCTTTAGATTTAAGATCATTCGATATGAACCATCTGATTTTCTGATCATGAATACTGGTGATATCACCTCTCCCGGTTCATTGAAAGATTGTTGAATCACATTCATTTCTAAAAGTTTTTTGACTTCTTTGTCCATTTCCATACATAAATTGCCCTGCACTTGATTTCTGGGTTGGCCAGTCATGTCCATTTTTACCTGAGTGTTCAACAGTGGGATTTCAGCCCCTTGTACCATATCCAAAATAAAATCATCTTGTGTCAGTGTGTTCCACATTGGTAAAAAATGTGCCAGTCTACCTGCTACAAAGGGTTTATCTGTACTGTGACTAGAGTCAGTTCTTACCTGGGTCTTCTTCTGAGGCAGTTGGTTTATTCGTGGCTGGGCTTTTGGTGCCAAGTCCTGCGGCCTCTTGCATATGGACGGCCCTTGTTTTGTGCCATCTGCATTCTGCCCCGGTTCCAGCCTCATCCTCTTCCCCGCGGGCTTTCCCAGTTTTTTTACCCGTTCCTGGGAAAAAATCTGGAAGACTTGTTAGGGTAGGACAGAGTCTGTCCTAGTTTGCATGCAGAATCTATGGCTGAGAGAGAGGCTTTCAAATCATCTCCAAAAAGAAGATTTGTGATCGGCGTTTCAGGGGAGGCAAGCTTTTTGTATTTTTTGTTTAAATTGTGGCAAATGACAATTTTATGTCTGCGGTCGACTGACAGATCATGAGATGTTTTGAAGATAAACGCCATGGCATCAGTGATGCCTCTGATTCGCTCTTTGTTTTCTTTTCCTGGGTTTTTAATCAGGCCATCACACACAGTAGCCAAAGCGTATGATGCTTTTAGGAGTTCTTTCTGGGCCCTTTGAGTTTTGAGGTCTGCTGACTTGGCTGTGTGGTCCATCAGCCCCCAGATTTCTGGGTTCACTATAGGGACGTTAACAGGACAATTTTCTGGCCTTTTGTGCTTGTCTAGATTTTCTTTTATTTTATCTTCATCTATTTTGGCTTTTGCCATTGTGGTCATAATACTAGCCAGTTTGTCTGAAATAGATGGCCCTGTTTCTTCTTCTGATTGGTATTCTTCTTCTTTTTCTGTCAGTTGTTCTATCAAACTGTTATCGTTCTGATCTGCCATGCTATCCTCATCTTCTTGGATGAGATCATCAATTTCATTGTCTAGGTCCTCAATTTCAATTTCAGCCTCAGGGCAGGACCGTGGCTTCTTAGTTTTAGGGGCATCCTCCTCAGAGATTTCACCCTCTGATTGTGATGAGTCATCATCAATCATATTTCTGTGAAGCTGTCGTTTTTTGCCAACTGTTCTATCTCTTTTGTCATCTGTACTCTGGTTCAGAGCTTTCAATATGCGCAGATTCTGCGCTTTTATTTCCTCCCATTCCTTGACAGGAATGGATACATGCTCGAGTCGAGCTGTTTGGTTTTCGTGGCTCGATTGTTCTTCCCCTGAGTCAGGGGCGTTTGTTTTGGCTGGGTCAGCCATTGTCACCGTTTGATTTATTTTCTGAAATAACCTCGCAAATTGAGATTATATACCTAAAGAAATAGGTGTATTTATTGAGTATACGTTATAATGGTTATATGGGCTATAGAATGTATCGATAGCACTGACCTTTTTGACTGGATGGCAGAGATTCCTAAGTGAAAAAAGGCATAGCAATGCGAACACGTTCTGGTCTCTTCCGGAAGCATACACGATATGGTCGTTCTTACGCATGCGCATCTCACCTGTCCCGTAGTTTCGTAAACTACGTGAAATGGAATCAGCGTTGTCTAATATAATGCAAACAGAACGACTATGGCCCTCCATATGAATTTATCTTTTGTCGCTGCAATTATATTTCCTACCCTTTCTGTCCCCATCCACTCTGCAAAAATGAACGTACTCTCCCTGGGTCTATAATTATGGTGCTCCTTTTATATCTAGCTTTTATGTTGTGACTAGGTGCTCAAATTTCTCTTGCGTCATTAAATGTCCTGAAAATGTTGTTTTAGGTAAAACAGAGGCTAGGTAGGGCCTCATGACCTGGCCGGCTCATGGATTTATGTGCAGGCTTAAGGCTTGTCCCATGATTACCATACACATGGCACCTGTAACGTTAGTGCATATGGAATTTCTTTTCCTTCTTTTCTTCTTAACGGGGAGAATGGAAGAAAAGGTGAAGCCAGGTATGCGGGTATTGAAAACATGCCCTGTTTCCCGCCACTTCATCTTTTCAATCTTATCTTCCTCTCTCTTCTTCTTCTACTTCTTCTTTTTTTTTTTCTTTTTCCTTCTTCTTCTTCTTTTTCTTCTTCTTCTTTTTCTTTGTCTTCCTTCTTCTTCTTGTTCTTCTTCTTCGTCTTCTTCTTTTTCTTTTTTGTCTATTTCTTCTTCTTCTACTACTTCTTCTTCTCCTTCTTCAGATTCTAGTGTGTGTGGGGTTTTTGTTTGTTTGTTTGTTTGTTTGTTTGTTTGTTTGTTTGTTTTGGTCTTCTTTTTCTCCTTGTTTTCCGTTTCTTCTTCTTCTTGTTTTTTTTCTTCCCTTCTTTCTTCTTCTCTTTTCTTTTTTTTTTCCCCTTGCTTCTTTTTTTTTTTTTTTTTATCTTTTCCCCCCTGTTTTTCTTCTTCTTCTGTCTTTCTTTCCACCTCCTGGCATGAACCCAGCACTTGATGCTCGTGTTCTTACGTCTCTCCACCCGTCATTCCCTCCAACCTTCTTTGTAAACACAATGTATGACAAGTCAGATGCTTTGTCAGTTGTCAAACAAATTTACGTGTTGCCCCTCAAATCTCCAAACTGAAAGGAGACACGCATGGTCGAACTGTCTTCTTTCTTAACTAGCTATTTTCAAATGGATTAATTTCACTCGCATTACAATTGTTGAAAACACCAGGCATGTTTTGTTTTTTGTTTGGTTTCTTTTGTGTTTTTTGTTTTGTTTTCTTTGTTTGTTTGTTCGTTTGTTTGTTTGTTTGTTTGTTTGTTTGTTTTGTTTTTTAAGCCTCTGTCTGGCAGTCGATTTGAAGACAATAAGGCACAACAAAGAGGAGATCACTGTGACGTGACGCAAACAGGAAGCAGGAGTGAAGCCCCTTGGTGAGAACAGCGGGCACACTCAGCTGAGCTGTACTGAGAATCCAACCGACAGCAATTACTGACACCGATCTTTGGGCTTTCACGTTGGAAATTTTAAGCCCGTGACGTTTGCTAATGAATCTTTAGACACTATCAATACTTTCAAAATGAAAACGTCAGAAACGCAAAGATCACAATGAATTTTGAGGTAATGTCGTCTAGTCTTCTGATGAAGAGGTTTTCATTTTCCCGTGCTATACAATAAATGGGATTTATCAGAGTTAAATTTCCCCGCGCGCAAGAAAGTGTGACCATCCAATTTAGCGAAGGATCTCGGAGACCTAGAAGGTGCGCAGAGACAGCCAACTGAGTGAGGTGTTTTAATTGTTCACATGACAACACATCTCAAACTCACCTGCCCGGCATTAAGAAGCGATTATGTGATTACTGGGCAACTCAACTGTAAATCGACCTAACAGAATGAAAAAAAAAATGTGTTTGTCTGTCTGTTTGTCGTTACCAGTTCTCTTGAATTTCATGATGGTTTTATTTTTTACTTTATTATTATTATTAATATTATTATTATTGTTGTTGTTGTTATTATTATCATTATTATTATTATTATCACTGTTATCATTATTTACTATCATTATTGTGTTGTTGTTTTATTATTATATATCATATTATTGTTATCATCACCATTATTATTATATTATATCATTATTATATTATTATTATTATTATTTTATTGTTGTTATCATTGTTATCGTTTTCATCATCATGATTATTATCATCATTATGATCATCGTCATCACTAGTATTATCTTTGTGTTGCTGGATTTTGCGTTTTCATATTCAACCCTTTTGACTCCCGCACTGCATCGACCAATAGCAAAAACTTAACCCTTTGACTCCCTCACCCAATCCACCAGCTTCCTGCCTGCAGTCCTGTAACATGTAATACTGAATGAAGTCCTGTAACATATAACACTTACTGCAGTCTTGTAACATGTAACATTGCAGTCCTGTAACATATAACACTAAGTGCAGTCTTGTAATATATAACACCGAATGCAGTCTTGTAACATGTAACACTGAATGCAGTCCTGTAACAGATAACATTCAATGCAGTCCTGTAACATGTAACACTTAATGCAGTCCTGTAACATGTAACACTCAATGCAGTCCTGTAACGTATAACACTGAATGCAGTCCTGTAACATGTAACACTTAATGCAGTCCTGAAACATGTAACACTGAATGCAGTCACGTAACAAATAACACTGAATGCAGTCCTGTAACATATAACACTGAATGCAGTCCTGTAACATGTAACATGAATGCAGTCCTGTAAAATGTAACACTCAATGCAGTCCTGTAACATGTAAACACTGAATACAGTCCTGTAATATATAACACTCAATGCAGTCCTGTAACATATAACACTCAATGCAGTCCTGTAACATATAACACTGAATGCAGTCCTGTAACATGTAACACTGAATGCAGTCCTGAAACATGTAACACTGAATACAATCTTGTATAATATAACACTGAATGCAATCCTGTAACATGTAACACTGAATGCAATCCTGTAACATATAACACTGAATGCAATCCTGTAACATGTAACACTGAATGCAGTCTCTACGCTCGACTTATCATGGACATATTTCCGTCTGTACCACAGCTGCCGTGGGCAATGTTTCTGTCTTCCAATCAGAAACCTACAGTAGTTTGCCGGGCATTTTTGGTGTAATTTTAATAACGTGTTGATCGTCGAAGGAAAATGCTCCTCAGTGACATTGCACAAACTAATCCCATAGTCAGGACTGATGACAGTCTTGTTTTGATGAAAAAGTGTCTCTTCCAGGCAAAACCATTCCATTCTCACGTAACTGAATCAACACTCTAGCAATGTTAATGTTTCAGACACAAAAAGGCCCACATAAGCAAGCCTCCTTACCGAAAGACAAGGAGATAACGATGTCAATGTTCTTTACGATTGTAAAGGATATCAGGTTGATCTGAAGCAGAAATCTAGACAGAACACCAGCCGTCTGTAACTCTGTCGAAAAACTCCCTCACCCTGTCCATCAGCTTCCCATACTATGTCCACTGCCGTGATACAGGAAGCTACGAGAAATGGTGAGGGAGTGAAAGAGTTAAGTTAACGGTGGGGGTCAGAAGGTGATTGCCCTACGGGACATGTGACGGAGTAAAAGGGTTAAGTTAGCGGTTGGGTGGGGATGGGGGGGGTGGGGTTATTGCAGCTTCAGGCCAAAAATCAACAGACCCGTGTCACGTTGTGTATCGCTGAAATTGTCTAACGATTTACTATCAACATCACTGTGGTTAGATCACTGACTTAACAGTTCTGTGTGTTCCCCAAGGCAGAAAGGTAGACAGCTCCAGAAAAGAGCTGAAACTGATTCAGCAATCAGTATCTTGTGATTGTATGTATTCAATTAGTGTCTTTTACAATGATAAAAGAGATTATCTCTTCGTGTATTTAATGAAAATTATGTCAGGTGTGTTTTCGTTGTATCGTAATTCGATGGTTATCTATCAGAATGGTGTATCTACCTTCTTCGTTCCTGTAGTGATACATCGTTCTGGCGGATAACACTGCATAATTCTCTCTCTCTCTCTCTCTCTCTCTCTCTCTCTCTCTCTCTCTCTCTCTCTCTTTGGCTCTCTTTGACTCTTTCTTTTTCTCTCTCTCCTCTTTCTCTGTGTGTCTGTCTGTCTCTCTGTTTCTGTGTCTCTCTCTTTCTCTCTCCCCCTCACTCTCTCTCTCTCTCTCTCATTCACTAACTCACTCACACTCACATACAAACACACACACATACTTAACAAAGAAGGAGCTCATACAATATTGATTGACAACATCTACGCGCCTATGCACCCGTGCGCACACACGCACCCGCGAGTGTGCGTTTGTGTAGGTATGCGCGTATGAAGCGCGCGCACAAATCGGAAAGCACGATAACTATCACTCTGTGTAACGGGATAATTTTCACTGAAACGAAGATGTGCCCTCTCTCAGAGGACCGGGCCCATCCATGTTATTTGGCCTCCAGCACCCATTCCCAAATCTGGTCCTGTCAATGAGCAACAAGGTGTGGTGGACCTTCCGTTCGGTTTTGGCGCTTCCCTTTCACTACCTGTGGAGTGTCACCGCATTTCGATTTGTCTCATTGTCTGACCTACCTATCCGATGAAAAGGACAACAAATCACTAGCGCGATGCCACTGATATCATCCTATTCTTGCTGTTTTGTTGAGAGTTTTATACCTCTCGGGTCTTCTTCACCTTCGATGTTTGTGTGTGATTTTAGAAGTACTGGCGTTACTGCGTACGGACTGGTCCTCCGATTGGAATTAGGGCCCTCGAACGTTGTGTAGGTCTAATTGTTGTGGGAATCCCCTTATTGTAGACTTGCCATGAAGTGTTTGCTTTCG
>CM060309.1:73036533-73051533 GCA_030674185.1 Monoplex corrugatus | reverse complement strand
CGCTGATGACATGGCTGCAGGTTGTAGATAATGTCCTCCTTACATCCCTGTCCCTGCCACACACATGGTGAGAGATGTAGGTAATAAAGCAAAGGAGGAAAGTGTAATTCGCTCTGTGGCCAGATCACACTGCCAGCGTATGATTTCAATCTCCCCTCAACCACCACCACCACCACCACCACCACCACCACCACCACGACAACAACAAAAACAACAGCAACAGCAAACCACAAACAACAACAATAACAACAAAGAGAGATCAAAAATGTAATTCAGTCTGTGACCAGATCACGGCAATGTATAATTTCAGTTTCCTTTTTTCTTTTTTCAAAAAAAAAAAAAAAAAGGGGGGGGGGAAGGATGGGAGAACAGATTATTTCACATTGTTGTTGGCATTGTTACTGTTGCTGATTCTTTCATATCACCCGGTTGTTATGAGTGTCCGTGTGTATGTGACTTTGCCAGCGCGTAGGGCTTCGTCACGGGTATATGGCTTATGCCAAGATCATCTATGACCCTCTCTGTCATATTGCATCTGTGGTGTCAAAGTATATGAAATTTATTCTGAGCACGTTGATGTCTGTCTTATAGAAAAGCTGATACTGCAACTGAAGGTCTGTGTGTCTGATATCAAAAGATTATATCGAGATTTTCTCAGTTGTTCCTGACCAGATCTTTTCACAATTTCATTGAAAGCTTTGGATTGCCGAAAAGTCGCGAAAGCACAATTTTGGAGGGCAAAGTTTCACCACGATGACGGTCACACGGACCAAAATGTGCCTAAAATTATTTCGGTGGCTTCCTCTGGAATTTCTGATAAATGTTTAACCCTTCGATTCCCGCGTCCTGTCCACCAGCATCCTGCATTGTCAACCATGCCAGCAAAGCAAAAAAAACTTGATCCATTGACTCCTTTACCCTATCCACTAGATTCCTGCAGGATAAGGTGAAGGAGTCAAAGGATTAAGTTTTTGCAGTTGGCAGATAGGGTGCGGGAGTCAAAAAGGGTTAAAATTTGTCTTCACTGTTTTGACAGGGCGTGTATCTTCATTTGCGTTCTATCGGTGTCCTAATTTAGAATTTGCTGGCATATCCGCACGCCCCCGACCTAACAATATCCTCAGCTGGAAATTAAACCACGAGCTGCTGTTGGCACAGAATGACTGATGCTGTCGATCAAAGCGAAACCTTCATGGACAGTTATATACGATATGATTTGAGTCATTTTTCGTGATAGACTTATGCAAGGGTGGACTTAGCACCCTTGCGAGAAATAGGACCCCACAACCTTGCGCTCATGTAGAGACTATGGCTTATGCCATAATTATTTTAGATCTTGTCCATCACACGGCATCTTGCATGGTGTCAGTGCATATGGAATCTTTTTCTTTTCTTTTGTTTATGATCATTGCACTCAAGGAGTTTTACCATTGTGCTCATTTTTTTTGGTCCCATTTACTACGCCACCTTAATGACCACAGAAGCTGGAACAGATTTTTTACAATACAATGATGATGATGTCGATGAGGATGATAATCACGATGCTATGGAGTTCCATCGAGGATTGAGACTGCGTGACAGGGCAGTAATCTGCGCTTATAATCATAATATATCCTGGCGTCAACCAGGCCTGAGAGATACATCTTCCCAATGAGCCCATAGCACGCCTCACTCTGGGTAGGAGCCGGTTAGAGCCGGAAAATCCCACAAAATTTTTTTAAGGGACAGATGGAGATTCGAACCCACAACCTTCCAGTCGGTACTCCGTTGCGTTAACCACTACACCACGGCGACTAATATGTGCATATGGAATCTATTCCGAGTGTTGCAACGTCGTCTTAAGACACTGAAACTGAAACAGTCAGCGGAATAATCCAGTTACTGATCTCTCCGTTCATGTCCCTGACCCTGCTCACTACACCAGGTTGACCGTCAGGTCCTTGTTGTCTGATCCAGGCTGATACACCCCGTTCAACGCCTCCACCTCCAGGCGCGTTTGCCTGGGTCCCCACCATCTTGTCTGGATCAAGATTTCCGCTCTGGACAGGACACTAACACAATGCTGAACCGTTCTGACACGTTTATTGAGCGATAGCTACAACCACGCATCCCATTCAGCGTATTAATGATGCCTTTGGTCCAGAACCCAGGCTTATGTCATCTATCGTCCCATTTAACCCGTTATTTCAAGACGTTTGGTCACAGAAACTTGATGCTATCAGTCAGTTTCTCTAGTTCTGTGCATCTGGAGTCCGTGGGGGATGTTTGTGTCGCCAGTGTAGGCTTAGGACTGATCCCAATCTGGTGTCGTTGTAAATCGTCAGATTGATTTCTAAAAGAGAGAGGAAATGAGAGAAGGGGAGGCGAGACACCCAACCTAGCGATTATTTTAATTTGTTTTCTGTGAAAACACGATTGTGTCGTTAATTGAGACAGAAAGAGGGAAACGCAGACTGAAAGAAAGAGGAAGATAGACAGACAGACAGGCAGACAGACAGACAGACAGATACAGAGAGAGAAAGAGACAGACAGAGAGACACACAGACACAGAAAGAGACAGAGAGAGAAAAGAGAGAGAGAAAGAGAGAGAACAGAGAGAGAGAAAGAACACAGAGAGAGAAAGAGACAGAGACAGAGAGAAAAGAGAGAGGGGGGGGGAGAGAACACAGAGAGTGAACAGAGAGAGAGAGACAAAGAGAGAGACTGAAAGAGAGAGAGTGAGAGAGGATGAAAGAGAGAGTGAAAGAGGGAGGGAAGGAGGGAGGGAAGGAGACACAGGATCTACATACAATCTGATACATCATTACGGCGATGTTTTCGATTTGATTTCTATTACGCAGGCACGTACATCGAGTCACTTCACTGTCCGAGAATTCAATTTGGCGACAGCTGGGACTGATTCAATCGATTGACCAGTAGTCCATACAGGAACTTCAAATTGATTAGATTTTGATACAGAGGGTGCTCTAGTATATAACCTTTACCTGGGGCTAAAAGGAAAGGAACTGTGACCATAGATAACGTTGGACAATGTCAGCGTGAGTTAGCAGGTTTCATTTATCTACATTCTTGAAAGATACAGAAACGACACAAGATTGATTGCTAAGATGGCAGTATTTCATCACACGATATTATTATTGTTCATATTCGCTTTGTGTCCAATCATCTACGGTATCATTAACCCTTTCACACTCTACAGCAAGCTGGTGGGATAGCGTTGGGGAATTCGGAGCATGGAGTTTGTTCAGAAGGGATTCATCGTACTTGCACAACTTTCATGTATCCACCTAAATATATGTATTCACTTCCTGCAGAAAGCTGGTGGATAGTGCCAGAGAATTTGAAGTATGGATTGTGTGTATTAAAATGGATTCATTGTACTCAGACAATTTTTCAAAATGGATTCATCGTACCTGGACAATTCCACATTTGATCCACCTAACTATGAGCTAGATCATATATTCACTGCCTGTGGGAAGCTGTTACATCATCATCATCAGGTGCCCTGCCGCATGGCGTTGGCGATCATGGACTTCCATCTGTCTCTATCTCTCGTTGCCCCTAGCATCTCTCCCACCCCCCTCATCCCCAGCCACTCTGCAAGTCCGTCCAGCATTTTCTCCCTGGGTCTACCCGGTACTCTCTTTCCCTCCAGCTTTCCCGTTGTGACCAGGTGCTCCAAATCCCCCTTCCTCATAAAATGGCCTATAAATGTTGCCTGTCTTTTCCTAATCTTCTTTATCAGTGATCTACTTGTGTCTGCCTCCATCAAGACTGTCTCATTTGTTTTCTTTGCTGTCCATGGAACTCTCAACATTCTCTTAGAAACCACATCTTGGCTGCCTCAATCTTGTTCTGGCTTTGTTTGTTGACTGTCCACGCCTCACATCCGTACAACAGTATCGGTTCAATATAACACTCAAGAACTCTCTTCCTGGTGTTAATTGATAGGCATTTGTTGGTAAGAATGCCTGTCATCTTCCCGAATGCTGTTTTGGCTTGGCCGATTCTGCCGATTCTGTTACATAGTATTGGGGAATTTGGAGTGTGGGTAGTCTGTTCAAATGGTATCCACCAAAACCTTCCAGTAACCTGCAACAATCTATTGGAATGTGGGTCAGCTCGCCTTACAGCTCGAGTTCTTCGTGCGCTGTGAAAAAGTCTAATTGTATGAAATGTACAGTGAGTCAAATTTTGAAGATTAGCGCTATATACACCTTGAGTCTGCACAAAACGTTTTGTGTTGCAGAAGTCTAGAAATGGGAAGTGGGTGGAGCGGGGTGGGGATGGGGGTGGGGATAAACAAGACCCAGGAGGAGCGAGCGATGAAGTAGTCGTTGCTAGGCGGCTTGGAGGATGCTTACTTTTCATAATATCCGGTCTTTGTCATTTTCACATTTATATTCATATTTATATTCATATCATATTCATATTCATATTCATATTCATATTCATATTCATATTCTATTATATTCATATTCATGTCTTTTCGTGACGTAGATTTTAACATGTGAGAGCGTGCCGCCGCGATGCAGTGCCACCATCTTTTTTTGTATTTTTTGTTGTTGTTGTTGTTGTTGTTTTGACCGCTGCACGATTAAATCGCTAATTTCGAGTGACCGCTTCAATGGATAAGACAAGAGTAAAATTAAGATATGTTTCTGTTCCCCGCACCCCACCCCCCGAGTTCACTCACTCCGTTCCCCAATCTGGAGTTCCTCATATGGAGTTCCCTCCCTCTGTTCTCCCGTCCCATTCAGAATTCCCTCCCTCTGTTCTCCCACTCCTCCGGAGGTCGCTCCCTCTGGTCTCCGGCCCCATCCGGAGTTCCCTCCCTCTGATCACCCGCCCCATCTGGAGTTCCCTCCCTCTGAACACCCGCCCCATCTGGAGTTCCCTCCCTGTGTTCTCCCACCCCATCCACAGTTCCCTCCCTCTGTTCTAGCGCCCCATCCGGAGTTCCCTTGCTCTGTTTTCCCACCCATCCGGAGTTCCCTCCCTATGTTATTACGCCCATCCGGAGTTCGCTCCCTCTGATCTCCCGCCCCATCCGGAGTTCGCTCCCTCTGATCTCCCGCCCCATCCGGAGTTCCCTCCTGTGTTTCCTGCCCCAACAAGAGTTCCCTCCCTCTGTTCTCCTGTCCAATCAATAGTTTCCTCCCTCAGTTCTCCCGCCCTATCCAGAATTCCCACCTCTGTTCCCACTCCCCGTTTGGAGTTCCCTCCCTCTGTTCTCCGGCCCCATTCAGAGTTCCCTCCCTCTGTTCCCCGCCCTTTCGGAATTCCCTCCTTCTGTTCTCTCGCCCCGTCCGGAGTTCATCCCCTCTCTTCCCTCGCCCAATCCGGAATTCCCACCCTCTGTTTTCCCGCCGCATACTCGTCCATCGGAGTTCCCTCTCTCTGTTCCTGCCACGTTCGCAGTTCCCTCCCTGTGTTCTCCCGCCCCGTCCAGAGTTCCCTCCCTGTGTTCTCCCGCCCCGTCCAGAGTTCCCTCCCTCTGTTCTCCGCCCCGTCCAGAGTTCCCTCCCTGTGTTCTCCCGCCCCGTCCAGAGTTCCCTCCCTGTGTTCTCCCACCCTGACAAGAGTTTCCTTTCTCTGTTCCCCAGCCCATCCGGTGTTCACACCCTCTGTTCCCCCACCCGTAGTTCCCTCCCTCTGCTCTCCAGCCCATTCGGAGTTCCCTCCCTCTGTTACCCCACTCCATCCGATGTTTCCTCCTTCTGTTCCCCCGCCACGTCTGGAGTTCCCTCCCTCTGCTCTTCCCGCCTCATCATGAGTTCCCTCCCGTTTTTCCACCCCATCAAGAGTTCCCTCCCTCTGTTCTCCCGCTCCATCCGCAGTTCCCTCCCTCTGTTCTCCCGCCCCACCACAGTTCCCACCCTCTGTTCTCCCGCTCCATCCGGTGTTCCCTCCCTCTGTTCGACCCCCCCTCCCTATCCGGAGTTCCCTCCCTCTTTTCTCCCGCCCCATCAGGAGTTCCCTCCCTCTTGTCTCCCGCCCCATCAGGAGTTCCCTCATTCTGTTCTCCCGCCCTATCGGGGTTCCCTCCCTCTCTTCTCCCGCCCCATCCGGAGTTCCCTCCCTCTTATTCTCCCCCCCCCCCTCTGTTCTTCCACCCCTTTAGGAGTTCCCTCCCTCTCTTCCCTCGCCAAATCCGGAGTTCCCTCCCTCTGATCCCACAGCCATTCGGAGTTCCCTCCCTCTGTTCTCCCACCCCGTCCAGAGTTCCCTCCCTCTTTCTCCCACCCTGTCCAGAGTTCCCTCCCTCTCTTCTCCCACCCCGTCCAGAGTTCCCTCCCTCTCTTCTCCCACCCCGTCCAGAGTTCCCTCCCTCTCTTCTCCCACCCTGTCCAGAGTTCCCTCCTCTGTTCCCCGGCCCATTGAGTTCCCTCTGTTCCACCCCGGAGTTCCTCCCTCTGTTTCCACGCCCGGAGTTCCCTCCCTCTGTTT
Source organism: Monoplex corrugatus (assembly GCA_030674185.1). Lineage (NCBI taxonomy): Eukaryota > Metazoa > Mollusca > Gastropoda > Littorinimorpha > Ranellidae > Monoplex > Monoplex corrugatus. The sequence continues at coordinate 73,045,083 of CM060309.1, read as the reverse complement.
CCACGCCCGAGAGTTCCCTCCCTCTGTTTCCACGCCCGGAGTTCCCTCCCTCTGTTTCCACGCCCGGAGTTCCCTCCCTCTGTTTCCACGCCCGGAGTTCCCTCCCTCTGTTTCCACGCCCGGAGTTCCCTCCCTCTGTTTCCACGCCCGGAGTTCCCTCCCTCTGTTTCCCCCCGGAATTCCCTCCCTCTGTTTCCACGCTGCGTCCAAAGTTCCCTCCCTCTGCTCTTCCGCCCCATCCGGAGTTCCCTCCCTCTGTTCCCCGCCTGTCCGAGTTCCCTTCCCTCTGTTCTCCCCGCTCCATCTGGAGTTCCCCCCTTTGTTCTCCCACCACATCCGGAATTTCTCCCTCACCCCCATCCGGAGTTCCCTCCTTCTGTTCCCCCCCCATCCAGAGTTCTCACCCCTCTGTTCTCCCGCCCCAACGTGTTCCTTCCCTCTGTTCTCCACCTACCGGAGTTCTCTCTTCGTTCTCCCTCCCATTCTCCAGAGTTCCTCTCTCTGTTTCCGCCCCGGTGTTCCCTCTCTCTGTTCTCCCCCCTCCCGGAGTTCCCTCCTCTGTTCCCGCCCGAAGTCCCTCCCTCTGTTCTCCTCCCACCCGGATTCCTCCCTCTGTTCTCCCATCCCCATCCGGAGTTCCCTCGCTCTGTTTCCCGCCCCATCCGGAGTTCCCTCCCTTGTTCACGCCCATCGAGTTCCCTCCCTCTGTTCCCCCACTTTCCGGATTCCTCCCTGTTTTTCACCCCACCGGAGTTCCCTCCCTCTGCTTCTCGACCTCCAGGAGTTCCCTCCCTCTTGTTTCCCCCCATCGGAGTTCCCCTTTCCCTCTGTTCTCCGCCCCATCAGGAGTTCCCTCCCTCTTGTCTCCCCCATCCGGATTTCCTCCTCTGTTCTCCCGCCATCGGGTTCCCTCCTCTGTTCTCCCGCCCCATCAGGAGTTCCCCCTCTGTTCTCCCGCCCCATCAGGAGTTCCCTCCCTCTGTTCTCCCCCCCATCCGGAGTTCCTCCTCTGTTCTCCCTGCCCCATCAGGAGTTCCCTCCCTGTTCTCCCGCCCCATCCGGATGTTCCCTCCTCTGTTCTCCCGCCCCATCAGGAGTTCCCTCCTCTGTTCTCCCGCCCCATCAGGAGTTCCCTCCCTCTGTTCTCCCGCCCCATCAGGAGTTCCCTCCCTCTGTTCTCCGCCCCATCAGGAGTTCCCTCCCTCTGTTCTCCCGCCCCATCAGGAATTCCCTCCCTCTTTCTCCGCCCCATCCAGAGTTCCCTCCCTCTGTTCTCCCGCCCCATCCAGAGTTCCTTCACTCTGTTTTCCGCCCCATCCGAAGTTTCCTCCCTCTCTTCTCCCGCCCCATAGTCCCACCTGGAATTTCCCTCCGTCTGTTCTCCACCACAGATCCCTCCCTCTGTCGTCCCCCAGAGTCCCTTCCCCTGTTCTCCCCCCCATCCGCACTTCCCTCCCTCTGTCCCTTCCCCGATTCCCCCCACACCTGAGTTCCCTCCCTCTCTTCCACGCACCACACACGTGTTCCCTCCCTCTGTTCTGCCCACCCCCCCTTGCCATCCGAAGTTCTCTCCCTCTGTTCTCCCCGCCATCCGGAGTTCCCTCCCCCCTCTGTTCTCCCGCCCCACCGGAGTTCCTTCCCCGTTCTCTCCCCCCATCCGGAGTTCCCTCAATCTGTTCTCTCCCCCATCCGGAGTTGTCGCCCTCTGTTCTCCCTCCTATCCAAGTTCCTCCCTCTTTCTCCCCCCCATCCGGTGTTCCGTCCCTGTGACCCCCCCCCCCCTACCGGAGTTGCCTTTCTCTGTTCTTACCCCCATCTGGAGTTGCCTCCCTCTGTTCTACCCCCATCCGAGTTCCCTCTCTCTGTTACCACAAGATCTGAATAAAAACAATACCTGGACAGGAAAACGGCGTTATCTGAAGGCAATTGATAATAACACAGAAAGGTTACTAGAACTGTATTCACACACTGAGACTCAGTGAGGTGTTGAAGACCCCAAAGATAAGATACGGGCTCAGAAGCAAAGCAGTACCACCAGCATGGTATTAGCTGGATGTCCCAAAGAGTACCGATTCCGCTGCCTCCCTGCTAGATATATAGACGAAACAACTCTGAAGATGCCAGGCATCTTCTAGGTTTCCAGATATGCACACGTGAAGACCTAGACCTAATCTTTCGGCCTTTGCTGTTAGTATGGCAAAATATTTTGCCTAACGAAGAATACCAAAAAATGAATAAATACGAATAAAACAAAATTGAAAAAAGAATGGTTATAGAACTGAACTGTCACATGGGCAAAGCGACTGCAGATGTCAACGAGCTAATATCTGGAATGGCCAAAAAATTTCATTCAAACTAAAATTGCGATTCTACAACTCCAACGTTCTGTCAACTGCACAATTGTGAAACATGGTACTTGAAATCAAACAGAATAAAAAGCTCGAATCCTTTGACTTCGAGTACCTACACAAGATCTTGGACATCAAATGGAAAGTCAGTGACAACGATGAAGTAAGGTCAAGACGCAAACAGATCCCAATTACCAACATCAATCTGCAAGCATTGACTGAATTGGCTGGGCCATGCTACTATACTGCCATCTTCCAGACATGCCAAACAAAGTCCTGAACTATAACCCAGAGGGGAAAACCGAAATGAACTGGCGCCAGACGGTCGACAAAGACCTGCAACTAGTGGAGAGACGCTGGAGTGATGACCTGAGACTCTCTGCTCACAAAACCCGTCAAAGCACTCTTGCTGTCATATGCGTCACACGATGCAGGAGCGGGAAAATAATCAAAAACAAAACAAAAACCCCGAGACTACAACAATGCGCCTTCTGTTGTCCGATGTCCTTGCTAGTCTTCATGTTTGTGCTGGTGGTGGTTCTTTATCATATTTTTTTTCAATGTTCTGATCTGTCTTCTTGTTCTTCTGCTTTACTTTATTATATTCAAATTCATTTATTTCGCTGTTACTTGTCGATCTACTTTTCGTTGATATTCTTGTGGGTTTTTTGTCATATTTGTTTCTTGTTGTTGTTGTTGTTGCAGTCATTTTTTCTTGTTCTTTTGATTGATGGTAGTCTTCTCGTTCCAGTTCTGATTTCATTTTTATTGTCCTTTGGTTTCTTGCTGGTGTGTGCTGGTATGTGTGTGTGTGTTTATTGTTGCTATTGTTGTCTGTTACTTTGCTTTAGCTGGTTCATCTCTGTTGTTATTGTTATCTTGTTCTTTTATTTTCTGCAGTTTTCTTGCTGCTCTAATCCGTGGTTTTACCAGTTTGTTATTACATTTCATCCTGCTTTTCTTGGCCTTTTGTTTTATGTATATTTTGTTATCCATATCCATATTCTTGTTATTTTTTATTCGTTTTTTTTTTTTCTGTGATTGTTTCTAGTCATGAATCTTTGTTTCTTTCTTTGATTGATATTTGTTTTTGTGTTTTTTTTGTTTCGTTGGTTGATTGATTGGTTTTTTGTTTTGTTTCGTTTTTGTTTGTTTTGTTTTGTTGTTTTTGCTTTGAATTGTTTGTTTCGTCCTTTATTTGTTTTTGTTTTTGTTTGTTTGTTTGTTGTTGTTTTTTTTTGGGGGGGGGGTTGCGTCTTCATTTTTTTTTTTTTCAGTGTATGCTTATTTGCTTCCGTACTAAATAGTTTCTTTGTTTCTCGTTTTGATTGTTTTGTGTGTCTTTTTTGTTTTGTTGTGTTTTTCATTTCTCGTTTGCATTGATTCTTTCTTTTTTCGTGTCTTCTTTCTGGCAAGATTGCTATCGTGTGGCACCAGAAGCTGGGCGGCGGTTGTTTGGCCAGTGGTGAGAGGTTTGTCATCTCCCCACTTTGCCATTTGGCGTGCGACACGTAACCGATGACTAGGCCCGAATGGATCGTGCAGCGCATGGACAGTCCCCCTTTCCTTGGTGAGATGGCTAATATGAGGCACCGGGAGCTCTGGGAGGCGACTGTTTGGGCGGTGGTAAGGCTTTGCTGTTCTGGGTCCGATCCAGCACCCTTTCTCTGTATTTGCTTCTGTCTTAAATCCTTTCTTTGTTTCTCGTTTGGATTTTCTTCTTTACTTCATCATTTTCTTCTTACTTTGTTTCTGTCTTTCATTGTTTCTTTCCGTCTTTCTGTCTTTGCTTTTTTGAAGATTACATTTCTTTTCTTTTTAATAATTGATTATTTGATTGTATGTTCTTCTTTGTGTGCTTTTTTTTTTTTGGTTTGTTTGTTTCTTTCTTTCTTTGATTTTTTTTGTCCCGTTTGTATGTCTTTTTTTTCTGTGATTGTATGTCTATCTTTCTTTGCTGCTTTCTTTGTCTCTTTCTTTAGTTATTCTGATTGTATATTTCTTTGTTTTTATATCCCTTTCTGTGATTGTTTCATTCTTCGTTTCTTTCTATCAGTGTACGTTTGTTTTTTTGTTTTTTTGGGTTTTTTTTGGGGTTTTTTCTTTTTCTGTTTTGGTCAGTTTTTTTCTTGTTCATTTGTTTGTTTCTATTTTCGACTGAATGTGTCTGTTTGCTTTCTTTCATTGTATGTTTATTCATTTTTCTTTGTTTCTTTTTGTGACCGTTTCTTTCTTCGTTTTTCTTTGTTGTTTTTTTGTTGTTGTTGTTTTGTTTTGTTTTGTTTTCTCTTTTTTTGTGATTGACTGTTTCTTGATTTAATTCGTTCTTTTGTTAAATTTCTTTCTTTGGTCTTTTACTTTGATTGCATTTCTTTGTGTTGTTTTGTCGTTGTTGCTTTTGTTGTATATGTTTTTTGTTTGTCTTTTTCGTTGATCATTGTAAAGGAAGAATGCCCGGCAGCTGTGTGAGACGGTGGCTGAGTGGCTGCCAAACAGAGAGATGAAAGCCCAGAGTAAGGCAAGAGAGTGCTCTTCCATTTTCTCTTGGTTCCGTGGCTGAGCTGGACCTGGGTGGTGCACTTGTCATCTCCCCATCTTGCCATTCGGTTTGTAAACGGTTTGTACATTTATGACTGGGTCCGAATGGGTCATGCAGCGCATGGACAGCTCCCCCTTGGTGAAGTGGCTACCGTGTGGCGTCGGGAGATCAGGAAGTGTTTGTCCGGAGAGTGGTGAGGCATTAGTACTCCAGATCTCATAAACATCCCTCGCGTGTTTCTTGTTAACCCGTTTCTTGCTGTGGCCGCTTTTGTTTGTTTGTTTGTTTGTTTGTTTGTTTGTTTGTTTGTTTGTTTGTTTGTTTGTTTGTTTGCTTGTTTGTTTATTTGTTTGTTTGTTTTTTGTTTTCCTTTTCTTTGTCTTCTTTTTCTTTTTGTGATCGTTTGTTAATTTGATTTTTCTTTCTTTTATTGTATTTTTGGGTTGATTTTCTGTCTAGTTGTATTTCTATCTTTGATTTATTTTTTTTCCTTCGATTGTATTTCTCCCTCTCTGTCTCTATCGTTGATTGTATGTTTTTCTTTTTTTTTGTTTTTGTTTGGTTCTTTGCTAGTTACATCTGATTCTTTCCCTTTATTCCCTCTTTGTTTGTTTGTTTTTATCGTATACTTCTGTGATTGTTTCTGTATTGTACGCTTCTTGCTTTGTTTCTCTATTGCATGGTTCTTGCTTTGATTGTTCTTTGTTTCTCTTTGTTTCACTCTGTTTATTTTTCTGATTTTTTTATTTGTTTTCTGTTTCTTTGCTTATTTCTTTCATTTGATCGATTCTTCTTCTATGTCTGTGTTTGATCGTATTTGTTTCTTTGCAGTTTTGTTGTTATTGTTGTTGTTGTTGTTGTTGTTGTTGTTGCACATTTCTTTCTATCATTGTTCTTTATTTCTTTGTATGCTTCTTGATTTCTTTTCGTTTCTTTTTTGTTTCTTTGTTTCTTTTATTGTATTTTTCCTTCAATTGAATCTTGGACTGTAAATGTCTTCATATTTGATTTATTTACTTGTTATTGATTTGTTTCAACTTGATTTTCTTTCTTTGTTTCCTTCTTTCTTTCTTTCTTTCTACTTTTAGTTTCTTCTTTTTTTAATGATTGTTTTGTTCCTAGTTTGCTTCTTTTCTTTCTTTCTGCTTTTGTTTCCTTTTTCCCTAGTATCTGTTGTTCCAGCTTCGTTTCTTCCTTTTGCTTTCTTCTTCGTGTGTTTCCTCGTTGTTTTGGTCTCTCATCCATTGCTTGTTCCTCTTTTCGTTTCTTTCTTCCCGTTTATGTTTCATCCGTTTTTACTTCTTTATTTGTGTTGATTCTTTGTTATCTTGTTTTTGTGTGTGTATTGCTTTCTGTTTTGGTTGGTTCTTTCTGTTTTCTTCCTTTGTTCTTTTCTTAATTTAATTTAATTACAATATTTATATAGCACAAAATCTTAATAAAATCAAATCTAAGCGCTTTTCTTCACTTCATGACATGCATTCTTGCTGTTGTCGTTTTTGCTGTCTTACGCTTTTTTCAGTTGGTGTTTTTCTGGTTCTTGTTGACTTGTTGATTTAAGTGTCGCTTTTGTTTTTTTGTTTTTGTTTTTTGTTTTTTGCTTGACTTCTTGGGGTTTTTTTTTTTCTAGAATTTGGTAGTCGTGCTAGTACGTTTCGTGTTTTTGTGTCTTGTTTTTTGTGTTTTCTTTGTTTTCGTTTGTTTTGTATTTTGCTCTTCCTGTTCTTTGCATTTGTGATTTTTTTCCCTAGTTGCTTTCGTATTTGTCTTCTTGTTTTTGCTTGTTTCAGTAGTTTTCTTATTTCATGTTCTTGTTAGTGCTCTTTGTGTAGTAGTTCTGGTAACTGTTAATATTGTTCTTATACTCTTATACGTCGTTACCTTTGAACCTTAGATCTTGAATCCTCGGCTTTTAAGCAAAAGATCCAGACAAGCCAGCAGCAAAAGTGAAAGAGTTAAATGTTCAGGTTATAGCTGCAAGTGATACCTGAGGCTGATGTTAACTCTTACAACACGTACGCGTGCTGACGCTTGATGATCGGGCAGATAAACTATGCTGGAGATCAGTGACATTGTAATGACTGTAATGTTTCCTATTTACCTTCAGCGAATTGCCGTAACCGGCTTTCAATGACTTTTCAATTGCGACGAAAACGCCGAAGGTTACAGCTTTTCTATGTTTGTTTTGCTTTGTTTTTGTGATCAGTTGTATTAGTGTCAGCGGTGATATAGTCGAGGTTAAGATGTTGGATTTCTACTCAGGTTCAACCGTTGCCTGGCGTGGCCGACCACAACTGCTCTGACCACCAAGACACATGGGCAGCCGGTTGGAATTAAAATAAAATAAAAGTTTACATACATTGATTGTCATATGTGGGCTGACATGTAGACGACGAACGAAAGAAGAAGAAGGAGGAGGAGGAGGAGGAGGCGGAGGAGAACAAGAACAAGAAGAACAAGAACGAGAACGAGAACAAGAAGACAAGAAGAAGAAGAAGAGAAAGAAGAAGAAGAAACAACAAGAAAACACAAGAACAAGAACAAGAACAAGAAAAGAAGAAGAAAGAAGAAGAAAAAAGAAGAAGAAGAAGAAAGAAAGAAAGAAAGAAAGAAAAAGAAGATGAAAAAAGAAGAAGAAAGAAAGAAAGAAGGAGAAGAAGAATGCATCGTAGGTACCTGTCGCATAGTGAGAACAAGAACAAAATCTTTCCACCCTCGCTGGTCAACAAGTGTCCACCAGATCTGTTAATACCTAAACCCCATTCGTCTGTTCATGCACGCAGAACATCAAACATGCACGTTAAAGATCATGTCAGTCGTGTCTGTGTCCGGTAATCTACGAAAACATGCAAACACCCAGCATGCACGTCCACAGGACTATGCACCAGCAAAAACGCCTGCGCACTGTAGGCAAAACAACGTGCACACACGCATCCGAGAAAATTGAAACGCTTAACCCTTTGACTCCCACACCCTATCCACCAACTGCAAAAACTTAACCCTTTGACTCCCACACCCTATCCACCAACTGCAAAAACTGAACCCTTTGATTCACACACCCTATCCACTAACTGCAAAAACTTCACCCTTTGGCTCCCTCACCCTGTCCACCAACTGCAAAAACTTAACCCTTTGGCTCCCTCACCCCGTCCACTAACTGCAAAAACTTAACCCTTTGACTCCCACACCCTATCCAGCAACTGTAAAAACTTAACCCTTTGGCTCCATCATCCTATCCACCAACTGCAAAAACTTAATCCTTTGGCTCCCTTGCCCTGTCCACCAACTGCAAAAACTTAACCCTTTGACTTCCTCACCCTATCCACCAACTGCAAAAACTTAACCCTTTGGCTCCCTCACCCCATCCACCAACTTCCTGCAGGAAGCTGGTGGATAGGGTAACAGAGCCAAAGGATTAAGTTTTTGCTTTGCTAGCATATTCGACAGTGCAGGATGCTGGTGGACAGAGTGCATGAGTCAAAGGCTTAAAACAAAATTTAAGGAAAAACTTTTATAAGTGTAATCAAGAAGGGAAAGTGAGTGCGGGTGGGAGAGGGCGGAAAGGGGGGGGGCAAAGCGGAGGGGGGGGGGGCGGGGGATAAGGGAGTAGAAGTGGAAATTGTGGGGGTCTGAGAGAAGTTGTAATCTCTGCAGCTAATCAAA
>CM060309.1:73029033-73031533 GCA_030674185.1 Monoplex corrugatus | reverse complement strand
AAACCTACGGTTTATTACAGTAAACGTCGCAAAAGTCGCGGGACGCCCCACCGCTAGAAAACGCTTTGCAAAAATTGCTGTGCCACACACTCAGACCAAAGAAACGATTATCGTTCTCTGCTCCGACCAGCAAGGAAGGACATGAATCTTACTCTGTCTGTGGCGCCGACCGGGGGGGGGGGGGGGAGTAACATGGGGGGGAAAGCACGTCCCCATTCTGTGGGCTGCCTGCTGCGTCTTCAGGCATCGTTTTACTGGAGTGCGGTAGGTCTGACGCCAACAGCAATGTGCTACTTTTGTGTAAGTTGTGTGTGTGTGTGTGTGTGTGTGTGTGTGTGTGTGTGTGTGTGTGTGTGTGTGGTGTGTGTGTGTGTGAGTGTGTGTTTGTGTGTCTGTGTGTGTCAGTGTGTGTGTGTATGTGTGTGTGTGGCTGTCCGTCTGTATGTTCGTGTATGTGTTTAATGTGAGTGTGTGTGTGTGTGTAGTTTGTGTGTGTGTGTGTGTTTGTTTTTATGTGTGTATGTGTGTGTGTGTTTAATGTGTGTGTGTGTGTGCGTGCGTGTGTCCGTGTGCGTGTGCATGCGTGTAAGAGAGAGAGAGAGAGAGAGAGTGTGTGTGTGTGTGTGTGTGTGTTGTGTGTGTGTGTGTGTGTGTGTGTGTGTGTGTGTGTGTGCGTATGTATAAAAAAGGGAAAGACTCTGTGTGTGAGTGTGTGTGTGCGTGCGTGTGTGTGTGTGTGTGTGTTTTTGTGGGGTGTGTTGTGTGTGTGTGTGTGTGTGTGTGTGTGTGTGTGTGTGTGTGAAAGAGAGAAAAGACCATGTGCGTGCATCTCTGAAAAAGAAAGAGAGAGAGTGTGTGTGTGAGTGTGTGAGTGTGTGTGTGTGTGTGTGTGTGTGTGTGTGTGTGTGAGTGTGTGTGTGTGTGTGTGAAATAGAGAGAAAAAATGTCTACGTGTGCATGTGTGTGTGTGTGTGCCCGCGCACACGCACGTGTGTTTGCCTGTATGTGTGTATGTGTGCGTGCATGTGTACAAGTGTGTGTGTGTGTGTGTGTGGTGTGTGTGTGTGTGTGTGTGTGTGTGTGTGTGTGTAAGAGAGAGAAAGTGTGTGTGTGTATGTATATGTGTGAAAAAGGAAAAGAGAGAGAAAGTGTGTGCGTGCGCGTACGTGTGCGCGTGCATGTACGTGTGCGCGCGTGCACGTACGTGTGTGTGTTGTGTTTGTGTGTGTGTGTGTGTGTGTGTGCGCGCGCACGAAAAACAATGAGAGACAGTGTGTGTGTATGTCTGTATGAAAAAGAAATGGAGAGAGAGAGAGAAGAGAGAGAGAAAGAGAGAGAGAGAATATGTATGTGTATATGTGTATGTGTGAAAAAGAAAGAGAGAGAATGTGTGTGTGTTTGTGTGTTTGTGAAAAAGAGAGAGAGAGGGAGAGAGAGAGAGAGGGAGAGAGAGAGAGAGATTACATTCACCAGTGTATTGAACTGTTAAACGTTGACGCATCAAATCACTTCACAACATTACTTTTTTTTTTTATGTTTTTATGATTATGTAACTACAATCTCCATACACGCATCTCAAAATACTTTCAGAAACGCGTTTTATATGTAATGTCGACCCACCACAACATTTTAAAAGAAAATGCATATGAACAAAATGACTATAAACGGGAATTACTGTCTCCTCGGAAACTACTTCGACGTGCCTCGTTTAAGTCAGCATAAAGCGATCATCGGTGAACTATGGAAACAATATAGAATTTCTGTCACAGGTATGCTAAGCTTCCAACAGAGCCATTGCACGGTATTACAGTAATCCACAAACGTCCATTTATAGACATACACACAGAGAGTAGATTATTTTATGTTCTCAGCCGTCCCAGCATGTTTAGAAACATGCTTAACTTGACCAAAAAAAAAAGGCAAAGAGAGAGAGAGAGGGAAGGATGGAGAGAGACAGACAAAACAGACAGCAGAGAGAGAGAGAGACAGAGAGATAGACAGAGAGAGAGAGAGAGCACAGAGAGTAGATTATTTAATGTTCTCAGCCGTCGCAGTATGTTTAGAAACATGCTTTTTTTGTTATTTTTATTTAAGGCCCAACCGACTACGTAGGGCCATATTAGGACTAATAACCGCCTCAAAACATACAAAACTTCAACAGGGGAAAAAAAAAAAGAAAATCAAATATACATACCAATGCATTCGCGCACATAATTTAAGGACATACACCTGGCATTGACCACTCCGTCCAATCTATCGCACAGGGGATTTAAAAAACACACCTGAATACAAATGTAAGCATACCTAATGACACCAAAACATGAATAAAAACAGGCATACATTACCAAAAAATGCTTCCGCATATCTCATCCCCCTAGAGCCAAAAAATGCACTTGATACATGTACCCAATTATCAATCCTAAGAAAAAGTACTGAGACTTTATCGAACACATACAGATGAATGGACCAGCAAGGCGGAAAATGATAGGAAGAAATGACA
>CM060309.1:73001533-73011533 GCA_030674185.1 Monoplex corrugatus | reverse complement strand
CTTTCCTTTTGTTTTGTTTTGTTTTGTTTTGTTTCCTTTCTTTCGTTTTGTTTTGTTTTGTTTTGTTTTGTTTTGTTTTCTTTCTTTTCGTTTTGTTTTGTTTTGTTTTGTTTTGTTTTGTTTCCTTTCCTTTCGTTTTGTTTTGTTTTGTTTTGTTTTGTTTCCTTTCCTTTCGTTTTGTTTTGTTTTGTTTTGTTTTTGTTTTGTTTCCTTTCCTTTCGTTTTGTTTTGTTTTGTTTTGCTTTGCTTTGCTTTGCTTTGTTTTGTTTTGTTTCGTTTTTTTTTTTTGTTTGTGTTTTGTTTTGTTTTGTTTTGTTTCGTTTCCTTTCCTTTCCTTTCCTTTTGTTTTGTTTTGCTTTGCTTTGCTTTGCTTTGTTTTGTTTTGTTTCGTTTTGTTTTGTTTTGTTTTGTTTTGTTTCGTTTCGTTTCCTTTCCTTTCCTTTCCTTTTGTTTTGTTTTGTTTTGCTTTGTTTGTTTTGTTTTGTTTTGTTTCGTTTTGTTTTGTTTCGTTTTGTTTCGTTTCCTTTCCTTTCCTTTCCTTTCCTTTCCTTTTGTTTTGTTTTGTTTTGCTTTGTTTGTTTTGTTTTGTTTTGTTTCGTTTTGTTTTGTTTTGTTTCGTTTCCTTTCCTTTCCTTTCCTTTCCTTTTGTTTTGTTTTGTTTTGCTTTGTTTGTTTTGTTTTGTTTTGTTTCGTTTTGTTTTGTTTCGTTTTGTTTTCGTTTCGTTTCGTTTTGCTTTGTTTCGTTTCCTTTCCTTTCCTTTCCTTTCGTTTCGTTTCGTCTTGTTTTGTTTTGTTTTGTTTTGTTTTGTTTCGTTTCGTTTCGTTTTGTCTTGTCTTGCTTTGTTTTGTTATGTTATGTTTTGTTTTTCTTGAAGTGGTTATAGTTCTGACATGGCTCTGTGTAGTCAGCTGGGCCTTAAACAACAATAACAAACACACACACACACACACACACTCTCTCCTCTCTCTCTCTCTCTCTCTGTGTCTCTCTCTCTCCTCTCTCTCTCTCTCTCTCTCTCTCGCTCCGTGTCATCAATCAAACTATTGTTGTCTTTTGGTTCATCTGTTGTTATGCTCTCATCAAAAGGTTGCTTTCACGAACACACACACACACACACACACACACACACACACACACACACACACACACACACACACACTCACAACACACACACAAACACACACACACGCACTCCACACACACACACACACACACACTCTCACACACACACACACACACACACACACACACACACACACACACACACACACACACACACACACACACACACACGAGACAGAAAGAATGAAAGAACGAACAAACGGGACGAACCGCAAACCACCGTAACGACCACGTACAGCAGTGGCACACACCTCTATTTTTTTCTGGAACGCTCGGGGCCCACAACAGGCAATTATAAAAGATTACATGCAGCCACCCAAATAAAGACACCCGGACAATTGTTGCCGCCTGAAATGACGGCAGGCGGGAAGCGGACCTTCCGCTCTGGCATTTGGGCCTTCTTTCATCCGAACGACACGGGAAGCCGGCGGTTTTCACTATAATGCTTGTCTCCCTTCTCTACGAGAGGGATAATCATGCAAAACATAGTTTGACCCGTATCACGGTTATGTCCCTTACCCGCATCATTTTGGGGAATCATAAATATCGGCCTCTGTCCTTGTTCAAAGTCAGCACTCGTCGATTAGTGGCGATTTGAACAAGCAATTCATGGCATACTGCACACGCCGGAGAATTATTCTTGGAACCAAGAAACACGCACGTGAAGAAAAGCAGGGGAAAATGCCGTCTAAAACGACTACTTTGCGTTGTGGAAAAAGGTCACATGAGCTTGCGTAAGATATAGCTGTTTTATGGTTTTAAATCAGTCATGGAGATTACTGCCTCGTTACAAGATGATCCCATGCCATAAATGCTCGATAGTGGAGATTGCCACCTTGTTATTTGATGATCCCATAATACTCGATAGATGATATACGACCAACTTTCATGCAAACACTGACAGTAAAAAAAAATTGAATGATGCAAAATACTAAAGTTAGATCTCAGGGATAATAAGCACCTAAAACAGAACGAGGAAATCAAGAAACACCAAACGATTTCAAATACCAAATTCATATATCAGAGATAGCATCTATATTGGTATCACAGAAAGAAAGAAAGAAATGGAAAGCACTTCAAATACCAAAGTCATTCCAAAGATAACAATTACATAAGCATTAGAAAAAGAAAGAAGAAAAACAAAACCGACAAACTCTGATGTCAGATATAATAGTCATTTCAGCATCAGACAGAAAATGCAAAATTCATCAGGAAAGCACTGATGTGCTCCAGTGGTAATGATTATAAAACGACATATCCAATTCATGTGATTGCTGGCAAATCTTTTTTTTTTTTTTTTTTTTTTTTTTTACTGATAAGTCCACCAAATGACAAAACATCAAACCAGAGATGAAATACAGCGCAGAAAGGACCTCAGATCACTGAAGTCTTTTGCAGCTAAAAGTAAAAGCGTACTCAACATGGTGTTCATCAACTATCATCCATCCATCTCGAGAGATCATGGAATTGCATGTTGGGGAGGATTTGAAGTTCCAGATTTTGCACTCTAGTATGCAAGCCTGGACAGGCGTACATATATGGAAAACAGCTCTTGCCCACAAAGCAGGTCTCCACTGATAAAGTCCAAGGGAAAGCGACGTCACAGGAGTAGTTGGAGCAAGGCTGAAAACAGCAGCTAGCCACCTTAAGGCCTCGAACTCGGGATTTCTATCAGTTTTATTTGTCAGCCTTTTTTTTCTCGAACATTACTGCAAAGAAGCAGGGGTTTGTGGGTGGCCCTTGACGCTAACTGGGTTTGTCCGTTCTTTGAAAGGTCTTGGTTTCGAGTTTACACAACTCTCCTCAGCTAGCAGCCAGACTGGAATGCTGATTCAGTTGCTGTCGACCCTACCACGACATGGCTACCGAGACAGAATGGCCTGACCTGACCTTTATTGTGCTCTTTACATCAGAAAATTGTGGATAGTCTGATTGTTTCTAATTTCAATTCGTAGACTTACTGACAAAATCCACCTGAATATCACTTGTAAAAACTACAACATGAAAATCAACATTAGCAAAACTGAGACAATGAAAGTAAAGAGAGCATAAGGCAACCTTACATTCATTCATATCAATGGCACTAAACTCAAACAAGCATGTGGATTAAAATATTACGAAAGCATTTTCTCAGAAAAAAACCCCAAAAGATTCAACACATAGATGGAAACCAGAATCAAGAAAATAAAAAAATTTCAGTTATCAACTTGTCCCACTCTTGAAACGCCCAAACCTTCCTATTGAAACAGAAACCAAGCACATCAGTTTCATTCTCATATCAACTAATGCCAGACCTGGACCCTGATTAAGCCCATGGAGCATAAACTCACCATCTGTGAGATGCTTTGTTTGCGAAGAGCTGTCAAAAAGACCAGATGAGACATGATTGGAAGCATCAAGATCAGAGAAATGGTGGGAGCAACACCAGTTCACCATCCTGTTCATGAGCAGAGAATTCAGTGATTTGATCGTCTGACGATACCAGCTGGCTTGACAAACAGATAAACATAAGACCTTTGAATTTGAATGGATGGGCAGACCACGAAAGAGCTGGATTGATGGCGTGTAAGAGACCTTAATATCACACGGCATTTCTCCACTTCAGACCTTCCATCTCGTTGCTGACCGTCAGCTCTCTTACTCCATGGATCCACAACACACAACATATTACATGTGGACAGATTAAATAAAAGAGACTGACTAACTCAACTGATAGATTCACACCTGGATTCGGACATCTGGAGTTCAATCCTAGCTCACAACTTACAAAAAAATCCGTTCTATTTGCTGTCGATCTTAATGTGGCAATCATCTCAGTAAAGTTAGCATTGTTTTATATAGAATGTACAAAATACAGAATGCACTCTTCGTGTTATTCACAAAGCTTGTCAAATCATCATTCTATACGTAAGTTGAAATCAGCTGTCTTTTCTACATCCTGCGCGTCCTATGTAGCTAGACATTTAAACTGAATTTTTTTTAAAATTGTGAATGGGAGTGAAACAAACAAGGTCTATGGTCTATCAGAGACAATGCATAGAAAAACAAAATGTCTGTACATGGTAGCCCCGATTTCAAGGCATTTCAAAATCCTACCCATCAACAGAATTTTGCACAGGTCAAGAGAGGTATCAGATCATTGCAACAGGTTTGGATGGAACACACGTGAAACCGTCCAGTTTAATGAACCCATGGAACAAAGTGAAATGTTCAGAACAAAGTGAAGAAAAATGTTCCTTTTCATGGCATGCTGTTTGCAAACAGGTGAAAATGGTCATTTACCAAAGATAGGCTGCTTATAAGCTCTTTCGATAGAGCTATGGACTCAAGATCTCATGTTTTGATACTAGTCCCACCCTGCAACATACAAGCTGGCTTACTTACAGTCCTTACTGCGCCAGTCATTTCACAGGTCCTGTGCTCCCTCCCCATATCAAGACTTTCCCAGCGTATAGGATTTTTGTTCAGGATCAAACAGTTTGCCAGATAATTGCTGGCAGTGTTGAGTGGACGTATATGGAATTATCTGAATGCGACGAGTTCCTCTTGGAAAACATTCCAGAAACTAGTTGTCAAACATGATTCAATGACACACCTTCAGTTGTATGGGCTGCAATTGCTTATTCTTTTTTCACAACTCTCTCTCTCTCTCCCTCTCTCCCTCCCTCCCCCTCTCTCTCCCTATTTCTCTCTCTCCACTCCCTCTCTTTCTCTCTTTCTGTCTGTCTGTTTGTCTGTCTGTCTGTCTGTCTGCTCTCTCTCTCTCTCTTTCTCTCTCTCTCTCTCTCTCTCTCCTCTCTCTCTCTCTCTCTCTCTCTCTCTCTTGTAGCTGCAAGCTGTTTTTTCTCCCCACTCTCTCTCTTTCTGTGTCTCTTTCTCTCTCCCTCTCTCCCTCCCTCCCCCTCTCTCTCCCTATTTCTCTCTCTCCGCTCCCTCTCTTTCTCTGTTTCTGTCTGTCTGTCTGCCTGCCTGTCTGTCTGCCTGTGTGCGTGTGTCTCTCTCTCTCTCGCTCTCTCTCTCTCCCTCTGTCTCCCGCCCCTCTAACTCTCTCTCTCTTTCTCTCTCCTCTCTCTCTTGGAGCTGCAAGCAAATTTAAAAGACTGTCGGTTCTTCTTCTTGTTCGCTGTCTACGCGGTCTGGCTACGTCTAGTGATAAACAAGGCGGTTTTGTTGTTGCTGTTGTTGTTGTTGTTTTTGTTGTTGTTGTTGTCGTTGTTGTTGTCTCCAGTTCCTGCTTGCTGCTAGGGAAATTTCCTCTCACATCCTCCGAATGGACAAGATGGACAGCAAAGACCTCCAGTGGCTCAGGGTGAACCCTGGTGAGGTGTAGGACTTGGTGCAGCTCCATCGTGAAAGAACTTCAGTGGCGGAGCACCATTCTCGTCTAGGAGTTTGTTTACGAGGAATTCATCACACTTTGACAATTTCATATGCGCTCAACCATAATCTGCATGCCGGGCAGGTATCCAGCAAACTCCTCGATCCTTCTCAAACACCTTTATTCTCTGGCAGAGTCTTGAAATGGTATGGAGAGAGAGAGAGGGGGGGGGGTGTCTGATGTAGACAACCATGTAAGTATATGTGTCATATTACATAGTACCATGGGTTTGTTCAAAGACGCTTGCAAGCATAGTGCCTCATACTTGTGATTTAATCCTTTGATTCCCGCACCCTGTCCATCCTGCATTCTGCACTGTCCTCTCTACTCAAATTTCTCTCTCCTCACCTCCACTCTTCCTGCAGGAATCTGGTAGATAGGGTGAGAGTTGATGGATAGGGTGCGGGAATCAAAGGATTAAGCTCTGACTGTTGGTTAGAACTTAGCTAATAAACATTCGAGCATCGTGAACGGGAACAAAGTTTTCCAACGATAGTTCTTCGTGGTAGCTGTCCATGTCGCCATCAGAGAGACTTGGTTAGTCGACGACACAGAGTAAACCACCGACTATGCTGGAATCTCTCCAGGCAGTGTATGTATGTGTAGACGGTGATTTGTTGGACGTGATGTGCGTGCAAGCAGCAGCGGCGAGGGGCGGGAACGCGGATTGCGGCGGCGGGCGTGAGTTCAACTGATCGATCGGCTGTTGTCTGTTTGGAGGAGAAGAGCAAATAAAGTATCACTCCAATAGGAAACATTATTTTCCGATTGCCAGTAATTGCAGCGTTTAGCCGCTTGCCTGCTGTAATAAGGCAATCAGGGGGCCAAGCCGTCGTGAAGCTAATAGCACGCCACTGTCTTCTGCGGCCATGTTTTTGGCCTGCTACTATGGTGGGGCCTTTCTCTCCCCCCCCCCCCCCACACCCTCTCCCCCCCCCCCTCCTGTAAACGACACTCTGCTGCCAAATAAATTTTACGTAATTGTTGGTTATAGGCACTGTATCTTAATCTAGTCTCCCGAATTGTTTGGCACGAACTGGCTGGTAAAAAAAAAAAAAAAAAAAAAAAAAAAAAAAGCGCAAGTGAAAATGTTTCACAATACATCAACTGGGGGCACTGTTCTAGTTGGAGTTTGTAAAGTTCTGTTTGAAATATTTGTGAGGGATATAATATTAACCTGTTTGCGTGAAACCATTTTTATGTAAGTAATAAATTGAGTTCAGTGAGCAACACAATTATTATGATAGACTCTTTTTTATATACAAAATATTAAATTTTTTTTTTACGTATTACCAATGTTCATGGCATTGCAACACGTATTTTAGTTGCTGCAAAACTGCATTTTTAATGGTTTCGAATGTCATAAATAAATATGTCTAAAGAGTTTCAAAAGGTCAAATTTTTATCAGTATTTATTCTGAATAAGAAACAAACTAAAGGAATAAGAAGAGCTGAAAACAAAAGAAGATGGTGAAGCCATTCTAACTTTTTTTTAACAACAACAAATATATATATATGTATATATATATATATATAAATATATGTATATATAGAAAATCCAGATTTTGTGTTCTTGAGAACATAAGATCTGGACTTTCTATAATGTTATATATATATGTATGTATGTATATATGTATGTATGTATGTATATATATATATATATATGCGTTTGTGTGTGTGTGTGTGTGTGTGTGTGTGTGTGTGTGTGTGTGTGTGTGTGTGTGAGAGAGAGAGAGAGAAAGAGACAGAGAGAGAGAGACACAGAGAGAGGGAGAGATATGTATCTGTCTGTATGTCTGTGTATGTGTGTGTCTATGTGTCTGTGTGTCTGTGTGCCCTTGAAGAAGCAACACATGAAATGAAACTTGACTAAAGTGGCGACAATGGTAGAAAGCCACAACTATGAAAACAGAGGTTAACAATTGCCAGATGTTCCAGACACACGTCTTCACACGCCTTTCTCAAAAACAAAAAGTGCTGTTTTTTAACATGCTTGTTGGTACGCGCGACCATGATCTTGGCGCCATGATTTCTTAATGAATGCAACAGCCTACACCGTTAGACGCAAAATTGGTCAAAATCCATATCGGGAAACAGTTTAGAAAATCTTGCTTACACATCTGTGTCGCTGTTACATAGACAACACACACACACACACACACACACACACACACACACACACACACACACACACACACACACATGCACTCATAAACGCACACACGCACGCACCTCTAACCGATAAGAAAAATAATCAGCTGCTTTCATAACGTTTCACTTGCACTTCAAGACATTGACAACATGTATCTATTTTTGATTAGTTTACTGCCGATGATTCTACCATAGGGGACAACGCACTTAACAGCTTTCAAGTCACAAGTTTTTGCACACTCACATGTTATATGTTTGTGTGACCATGTATTATGTGTTTGTGTGACCACGCAATGAATAGTAAACGAAAACGAGACAGACAAACAAACAGAGATAAAAGACAAAAAGACAAAAAAGAACGAGAGAGTTGACTTTCATCATCACTATCATCAACAATATCAAGTGGAAACTATGCAGTAGCCACAGATCAGTCCACTCTTTTGTTTGAAGGCCCCTGTCTTTGTAGTGCCATCGGATTACTCGTTTTTTTTGCTCCGTAACAAACCTGCAGCGACGAATCGACCGGATCGTCCATTCTTTTCCCTGAAAAACTGCCCCAGTCTCTGATGCCTTTCAATTAACGGGCGATCAAACCCATCCCCATTCTTTAACTACACCCTAATTCCTAACTACCATGCGTGCCGCACGGCTCCCCGCGCCATGGCCATCACGTGACCGCCGCCATGATGATTTCCGATTTCCGGTCGTTTGGCAACAAACACCTCTCACCCAGAGCCCCTTACCCTTCCCTCGTTTTCCATCCAGAGGCAGTAATAACAGAGGGAAGGCGGCCTCGTGAGGTAGGCTATTTATACAGTGATTAGGCCAATTAAAGCGAGGATCCTGCGCTGGCCTGGCTGTAGGGAGACTGGTGCTGCCCCCTTTGCCAGCCTGTAGTTGAAGGGAGACCACTGTGTCGGCCAGTGAGGGGAGACAACCGATAATGGAATTGGAGTTGTCACGCGACCAACCCTTTCATTTGCCGCGACTCTGTCCCACGTTTTGCCACTGACTCCGCCTTTTGTGTGTGTCCAGGGTTTTTTCTCCTTTTGTTGCTTTCTTTTTCTTGTAAATGATGGTCAAGCTATATTAAATTTCTTCTTTTTTGGCGGAAGAATAAGCCTCCTGTGATTCCCTTTTGTGTGTGTCCAGGTTTTTCTCTCCTTTTGTTGCCTTCTTTTTCTTGCAAATTATGGTCAAGCTGTAGACTATTAAATTTCTTCTTTTTTTGGCAAAAGAATAAGCCTCCCGTGATTCCCTCTGATCCATCTCTTATTCGTTTTTTTCTGTTTCTTGTTTGTTGTTTTGCTTCTCTGGTTTCATTTTTCAGCCTTTTCTTCCTTGTTTTCTTTTTCTATAAACAAAATTTCTTTCTTTTCTTTTGAGAGAACGTCACATTCTTACGCTGACTGCTCCGCTGTCTTCATAGAATCGTGGACACAAGATATTATATTTCGAGTTCAATCCCAGCCTGAAGTATTAAAAAACCGACCTGTTCTCTACCCACTTTAACCCTTTGACTCCCACACCTTTTCCACCAGCTTGCAAAAATTTAAATCCTTGATTCCCTCACCCTGTAGGAAGCTGGTGGATAGGGTGAGGGAATCAAAGGCTTAAATTTTTGTTACACTAGCATGGTGGACAATGCAGGTTGTTGGTGGACAGGGTGCTGGCGTCGAAGGGTTAATGCTTTCATCATCCTAGCGGTATCAGCTCAGTGTTTCATAGATCCTATTCCTTCCCCCGCCCATCCCCATTTCAAGACCTTGCGAATGTATGGGCTCAGGGAGTCAGCCAGATGACTGCCGGCAGATTGGGGTAGAGCGCATATGGAATTGTCCGAGTGCCATGAATCCCTCTTGAATAAAGTCCAGACTCCAAACTCATCTACTCCATTTCGCTTGTTTAGTTTTGTTCCCTGTAGACTAGTGATGTTTTGTATACTTATCGTCTTTCCTTTTTTGTTTGAGTTTGTTGTTGTTGATGGTGGTGGTGGTGATGGTGCTGGTGCTGTTGTTGGCGTTGTTGTCGGTGGTGATGTTCATTTGTTTTGTATAGAAAGGGAGACAAGGGTGTCAACTGGATAGAACAATAGACAAGAACGCGAATGGTGGTATGCAAATCATCTCATTTGTGGATCATCATAGATGGGTTTGTTTGTTTTTTACTTCGGCTGCCTTAACGATAGTTTGTGTTTTCTTATGAATTAGGAAGCAGGCATTATCCATTGATTTTTTTTTTCTAAATTGACAAGAATCATAAGTCAGACGTTAGTTTGTATACATCTGCAAAAGATTTATCATAAATGATTTACAGATGGATGGGTACAAGTATGTGTATTTTAATTT
>CM060309.1:72984033-72999033 GCA_030674185.1 Monoplex corrugatus | reverse complement strand
TGTAACAGAGTGCCTTGCTCTGTTACGATCTTTCCCCATTTACTTACAACGCTCAAAGGCAACACCGTGTAGCGTGCTTGCCTAGATCAAAAACGCCTTGCGTTCTCTTGGTCAAATTGTACTGTTATCTCACAGCCTCTGCCTACCCATAGCTATGCATTGAACATTCCAAGGATCTAGCCAGTACATGACGATTGTAGATAACACACTGACCATTACCACGGCAACAGCAGCCACCACAACACTGTCTTTGGTGTGACCGGGCTGGCCACACTGAAGACAAATGCTGGAACCGGCGCCGGCACAAGAAGAGAGGCAAGCGGCGACGGCAGCCTGCACCGAAGAGAGCTGCAAAGCAGAGTGCAGACCGTGCTGTCACCCATGGACAAGCTGCAGGGCACAAGAAGAAGGGACGCCCAAACAGATCCAAATCTGCCACTACTCCTTCTTCTGGGCCCCATTCTCCCTCTTTTCTTTCCCAGCCCTCCAAACCTGCTGCCCCCAATCTCCCCTGTGCCAGCCAGAACCTGATTGCGGTCAGCACCTCTAGAGCTGCCGGTGCACGTCCTGTTCCAGTGCCCTGCAGGCACCGTCAATCCAGAGGCCACCCGAGCCATGATGGTCAACAACAGGACCCAGCAGCACCGGAGCAGGTGACATCCACACCAGCAGCTGACGACGACCTGCAGGTAGGCATGCATGTTTACCTGCGGGACATGATACCTGGTTCCAGCGCAGCATGGACCAACACCTGGTCGCCGGACCTGTACTGTGTGACAGCACGCCACCCCCAGCACCGTCACATCTATACAGTCCAGTTGCTGGCAGGTGGCCCTCACCAGGCCGTCTCCAGGATCCACCTCCTGCCAGCATCTGGGTCCATGCCAGACGCACAGCCACAACCAGACCCGGAGTCATCTGACTCCGAAGATGAGCAGTGGCTAGTCTGCCCACAGCCACAGCGCAGAACAACGTGGCCCACGGTGACAACAGCACCTGAGCCCGCTATACCAGAGCAGACAACTACACCAGTCCCTCCAAGATGGTCAACACGTCTCTTGAGCAGGACGTAGTGAGTAGTGCCACAACGGGATAATGATATAGTAATTTCTTTTCAGGTTCTACTGACCATAAGATCATTGACATGGACAGATATTGTCCAACCCAAAATAACATTTTGTATGTGTTTAAATTGATAATCTGCCAAAGCTATGAACATTATATTTAGTCATTCTTTTCACTTAGCATGTAATAAGCATGCCATTGAAAACCCAGATTGTCACATTAATATGATGCTTTTGATATTTACATATATTTTTCATACATTTTGTCATTTTGTTTCCTGCAATGAATGTTTTGATGCATAGGTATGGCAAAGAGGCTTGAGTGAACTTATCAAATGCTAGGTTCTTTAGCTTATCATGTTGAGGCACTTGCCATTTCAGTGTTTCGTACTGTCAGTTATGTTGACCAATTCAGAGTCCTAACTTGACCAAACAGTGCAACTGTCCTTTCGGAACTGAAATTGCAACTCTCCAGTGTGCCCATGCATACCCTAGCTAATATACAAGTGGATTCCATACTCCACCATATTCATAGCATTTCTCAATTTTGTGAATTCTTGAGGTGGCCCTGAAATTTCAGCCTTCAAGAATTTACCCACTGTTCGCGCACCATTGCGGACGATGGTTTTCAAATTGGTGGGGGGAGGTGTAACAGAGTGCCTTGCTCTGTTACGATCTTTCCCCATTTACTTACAACGCTCAAAGGCAACACCGTGTAGCGTGCTTGCCTTGATAAAAAACGCCTTGCGTTCTCTTGTTCAAATTGTACTGTTATCTCACAGCCTCTGCCTACCCATAGCTATGCATTGAACATTCCAAGGATCTAGCCAGTACATGACGATTGTAGATAACACACTGCTAAACAATTAGCAGATCTACAATGTGTACATGTACTCTGAAGGGGGCCTACGACAAGATTTTGTCGTCATCTACAGTCAGTATTACGTTGTAGTTTTACAGAACGTAGAGGGGGCCGTCACTAATTTATGCTGCCTTTAGTTTAGCATTGTAAAACAATCGCCATGTAATTGCCGGCGGGAACACTCAGACAATGACCGCAGGGGGTGTTGCAATAGCCACTCGCGAAACTGTCGGACAATGACCAGCGTCTCACTTGTGTGTACTGACGCGCTGCGTTAAAACTACACACTAAGTGTTGATTTATTAATTAGGTGAGAACAACCAATCAGACCTTGGCATCTGGTTGATTGATTAATTAGGTGAGAACAACCAATCAGACCTTGCCATCTGAAAGGTTTGATATTTGAAAATATGACCATCATGCTCTGTTCTCAGAGTACAAAATTAATACGGCGCATCATAGTGTGTGCTTTTACGCCGCCACTCTCAGTCTCACCAGAGGTGTCCTGTCCTGCCACCACTCTTGGTCTCACAGCAGGTGATCAACTTCATGGCGTTACTGTAGCACTGTCTTCTTCTTACCCGTCTCCTTCCTCATCTTCTTTTCTCAATAATAAAGAGTCAAGAAGCAAAACGAGGACTTGTTTTTTGATTGAGAGACTTCCCTTTCTGCTCTGGATACAAACGACCACCACAGCAATCATCACCATCACTTACCCCCCTTAACCACTCGCTTCATCTCATATATATATATACATTGACGACGACGACGATGACGACGACGATGACGATGATGATGATGATGATGGTGATGATGACGACGACGATGATGATGATGATAATGATGATGATAATGACTACATACAATATACAAAGAAGACCTGAACAAGCTGGGGAAAGACGTGGTTCTGGAATTCACCGTCAGGAAAAGAGATGGCTTTTTACATTGTATTTAAAACTGTGAGGGGTAGGTGTTAGACGAAGGGAGAGTGGAAGTCTATTCCAGGCAGATGGTCCTGAAACTGCAAAACAATGCTGGCTAACACATAATAGTTTAAAACCCTTTGACTGCCGCACCTATCCACCAACTGCAAAAACTTAACTCTTTGACTCCCTCACCCTATCTACCAGGTTCTTCTTGCAGAAAGCTGGTAGATAGGGTGAGAGTCAAAGGGTCAAGTTTTTGCTTTGCTAGCATGGTTGACAACATTAGGACGGAGCCAACTGGTAAATTAATTTGTAGCACAAGGACATCATCATCATGCATGGCGTTGGTGATCGAAGCCCCTCATACGAATGTGTCCCTTATTGCTGCAAGTATATCTCTCCCACCCTCTGTGTCTTTATCCACTCCGCAGTCCATCCAGTAATAAGAAACTCTAAGGAGAGCCAGACAGCAGGTCCTCAGAGGAGAGACCCCCGTCAAGCAAGTGTTTCAGTCCTTCACTTCTGATACTCTAAGGGCCGCATCCAGGTCATGACTCCTGAATGTCCTTCTGCTGCCGCCATTTTTTCCCAGTATTTTCTCCCTGGGTGTACCTGGTGCTCTTTTTCCCTCCAGCTGTCCTGTTGTGACTATGCGCACTAATGTCTCTTGCCTCATAAAATGTCGTACAAATGTTGCTTGTCTTTTCCTAATCTTCTTCATTAATGTTCTTTTTGCGTTTACCTCTTTGAAGACTGTTTCGTTTGTTTTCTTTGCCACCCATGGACAGCACAAGGTATGCGGCATATATCCAATTTTGCTTGAAAGGGACAACTAGTGCACGGAGCAAAGGAGAGGACTGACAAGATCAAACATTTTCTCTCCGAGGATAAGACAAGCAGCAGTGTTTCGTGTGCGTTGCAGATAGAGGACAGAAGAAGCTGGTAGGCCAGAGAGGAGAGCGTTACAGTAATCAAGACGAGACAAAATAAGAGATGTTACAACTTAGGTGCAGCCTCAGCCGAAAGGTATTTTCGAATGTAACCAAATGCAGCGAATCTGAGAGTAACATGATTGGTAACTCTGAACTAGAAACTTCTGCATAGAAATAGTGTTGTCCAAGGTCATACCCATGTTCTTGACAGAATCAGAGAGAAAGGGATGGTTATTGGTGTATTCACTGTAAGAGAGGCAAGTTTGTTTTTGGTGCCTGCAATCATGGCTTCGGTTTTATCACCATTCAGTTGCAGTTTATTTTGTGTCCTCCAGGTCTGGATATCAGCGTAACAGCTGGATACATTTGAGATAAGGGAAGTGATATTTTCAGGGGTCGTGTTATTATAAAATTGTGAATGTGAATCATCTGCGTAAAACTGTTGTTTCACATTAAGTTGATGTTCTGCGGGCGTCTACACATGAAGAGGGTTTAGGAATTAACAGGTTTATACATAAACTAGTGACCTGAAAAATCGGGAAAAACAATCTCTACCCTTTACCCACCAGGTGACAAGTACTCAGACAAGATCGAACCCCAGACATTCCAATCGGAATTCCGACGTCTTATCCACTTCACAACCGCGCTCCTCCCACTTGGATTCTAAAGGACAGCTATTTCTTGGCGACTGTCGAAGGTATACTTACAATATGGTTTCCACCCAAGCCCAGCACGACACACACATTGGCACCAGCAAGGCGCCAACCTCTCACCACCAACACAACCCGACCCACCCAGACCTTCACAACAAAAGTGCCCCACAACATATCCATAGGAGCACGTCACTCACTCGCGTTACTTGTTCACTGTCTACCACCCCATTTCTTCTCACTCTTCACCCCTATGTTGGTTCTCCTTCCCCAACCAACACCCAACCCATCGTCCCTGTCTCCAATAGATCATTTATTCATAGGCAATTATCTCCGGGTGAAGACCGCCCATTAGCACGAGAGGAGACAAGGACTGTGAGGGAGAGGGGGGGATTAGTGTTAGTGAGAAAGGAGAGTACTGCTTCAAGCCCGAACTTCGTCTATGGCGAGCTGCTCGCTTTACAAACCTTTAAAACAACAACAATAACGACAGCTATGATAACTATTAAAGTGGCATTTCTTTCACCGCGAACACGTCATCATCAGTGTCATCATCGTCCTCCTCCTCATCATAGTTATCATCATCGTC
Source organism: Monoplex corrugatus (assembly GCA_030674185.1). Classification (NCBI taxonomy): domain Eukaryota; kingdom Metazoa; phylum Mollusca; class Gastropoda; order Littorinimorpha; family Ranellidae; genus Monoplex; species Monoplex corrugatus. The sequence goes on along the minus strand of CM060309.1, from coordinate 72,994,010 downwards.
GTCGTCATCATCATCATTGTCATCATCGTCCTCCTCCTCATCATAGTTATCATCATCGTCGTCGTCGTCATCATCATCATCGTCGTCGTTATCATTGTCATCATCATCACCGTCGTCGTCGTCGATGTCGTCGTCGTCGTCGTCGTCGTCATCGTCATCATCATCATCATCACCATCACCATCACCATCATCACGAGGATCGTCATCCTTGTCATCACCGTCTTTACATAATATCATAACCAGTGTGGCCTATGCGAGTCTAGCAATGCATGAACAGACTGGATAGTCCATCTCCGTCTCTGGCTTTTATAAGCGAAGGGATTACATGTAGATATTCTGAGGTCCATTCTTTTTTAAATCTCTATTTCGTATTTTAAGAATATTATTTCATACTACCAGAGACTGGTGTGTGTCTGTGTGCGTCTTGTCTGTGTATTTATGACAAAAATGTGAAGACAAGATTTTCTCAGCTGTTTTTAAAGGATCTTCGCTAAATCTGAGTCAAAAGTGGGAACTGTTCAGGAATTGCAAAGGCACAAGTCATGGCGCCAAGGTCAAGGTCACACGGGTCAAAACAGTTGTCTGAAAACGGCAATTTTGTATGAAAGTGCGTGGCTGGCACTTTCTCAAGAACTTTTGACAATGTTTACATACTGCTTTTGCTTTTGTGACTGTCTACCCTTGTCCTCGATGCAATTCAAGTTTTCCTTCATTTAATGCTTCTTCGTGTTCAAAGTGACGAGAAGTACACAATCTGGATTGTCATCTAGGCAGTTAAAATTTCAAATCGAATTTTCCTAGCTGTTTATAATTTGATTCTTCGAATATTTTCCTGGTGTCATTTGTAGGCTTAGATGCAATCTCAACTTTTGTTATAGAAACAGTCACGCTATGCAAAAAAACAACAACAGAAAAACAAAAAACAAAAAAAAACTCTTTTCATCATATGCTCATGTCATTTGTGTGACGTGATACATCACCCTTACAGATTAACGAAACCTACTTGCATTACTTAGCTTTAGTAGCACCTTAAACAGACTCGCTACACCGAAATTTGGATGAATTTAATACAGTTTCAAGATCACAGCTATAAGATTGTTGACATATACATATCTCGTTATGACTCCAAACAGCAATGGTCACACTAACTGGATGGCAACATCACTGGTCACATAAGAGAAGTTGTATAGTTTGTTGTATGATTGAAAAATGAACTCAATTTCCTGGTAATCGTATTTTCTATTAATTACAAAACATAATTGTATTGTGTATTAGATACAAAGCAACAAGACTGAAACTGATGAAAAAAAAAGTATTGTTGATGCTGTTGTAATCATATTAAGTATGACTATTGTTATTGTTGCTGTTGTGATCCTACTGAGTATGGCTGTTGTTGTTATTGCTGTTAAAGTGTGGCCATAGTTGTAATTACTCTTGTTATCCTGCTGATCACGGTTGTTGTTGTCATCGCTGTTGTGATCCTGTTATGTATGGTTATTGTTGTCTTGTTGTGATCCTGTTATGTATGGTTATTGTTGTTCTTGTTGTTGTTATCCTGTTATGTATTGGTTATTGTTGTTATTTTTTGTTATTGTTGTTAGTTGATCCTGTTATGTATGGGTTTTGTTGTTATTGTTGTTGTGATCCTGTTATGTATGGTTATTTAGCTGTTGTGATCCTGTTATGTATGGTTATTGTTGTTATTGCTGTTGTGATCCTGTTATGTATGGTTATTGTGTTATTGCTGTTGTGATCCTGTTATGTATGGTTATTGCTGTTATTGCTGTTGTGATCCTGTTATGTATGGTTATTGTTGTTATTTGCTGTTGTGATCCTGTTATGTATGGTTATTGTTGTTATTACTGTTGTGATCTGTTATGTATGGTTATTGCTGTTATGCTGTTGTGATCTGTTATGTATGGATAGTGTGTTATTGCTGTTTGTGATCTGTTATGTATGGTTATTGTGTTATTGCTGTTGTATCCTGATTATGTATGGTTATTGCTGTTATTGCTGTTGTGATCTGTTAAGTATGGCTATTGTTATATTACTGTTGTTGTATTGTTAAGTATGGCTATTGTTGTTATACTGTTGGATCTTTAAGTATGTCTATTGTTTGATGACTGTTGAATCTGTTAAGCATGATATGCTATACTATGTTATTACTTTAATATGTGTTATGTGTCCATGTTGTTAACCGTTAAATGGCTATTGCTGTTATTGCTGTTGAGATCTGTTAAGTATGGCTATTTGTGTCATTATGTTGTGATCCTGTTCAATATGTCTATTTTTGTTATTACTGTTGAGATCCTATTAAGTATAGCCATCAGTGTTATTACTTTTAAGATCCTGTTGAATGGCCATCACTGTTATTACATTTGAGATCCTGTTAAGTATGGCTATTGCTGTTATTGATTTTGAGATCCAGTGTTCAAAAACGACACGCAGACACACTCAAAAGACAGAAACAATATGTATTTAACTAATCGTATAACAGGATGAAATGGGGATGCGGGAGATAATGCACATGACAAAAGGAAGGCAAAAAGTGGGAAGGAAGCTTGTTCTTGCCTATATATAAGTAAAGGAATGTGTGTAGCGTATGCGTGTACTTGTGTGCAGGACAGAAAGAGGATTATGTTTTTGTAAGGTTCAGACCATACGTTGCACAGACGGTGCAGCGTTGAAAAAGTAGGTAGACGAAATAAAGATTGAAAAATATACTGCTTCATGCAGATTTGTGTACATTTGAATTTTGTCCATATGGATATTTTGCTTCAGCTGGACATTATTTTATGATGTGATTGCAAGTATGCTTTGTTGTTTCGTTCAATTTGCATGTATTGCTTCTTTAACATCAATTTTAAAAAGGTTTGAACAATTTTTTTAAATAAGTGATAAGGGGAAAATGAAACGAAGTAAATACACAAATCGATAAATCAATCAACAAATAGATGAAGGGATGAATGAATCATTATCGTCATATGCCTTGCCGAATGGCGTTGGGAATCATGGCCGTCCATACGAAACTATCTTATGTCGCTGCAAATTTAGCTCCTATCCTTCTTGTCCCCACCCTCTCTGCAAAACATCCCAATCTTTTCTCCCTGGGTCTGTTGATGCTTTCCCCCTTAAGCTTTCCTGTAATGACCAGGTGTTCAAATTTCTCTTGCCTCATCAAATGTTCTATAAATGTTCCTTGTATTTTCCTTATCTTCTTCATTAATGTTCTTTTTGTGTTTGCTTCTCTCAAGATTTTTTTCGTTTTTTTTATTTTCTGTCTATGTAACTGTTAGCATTCTTTTTAGAGACAACATTTCAGCTGCCTTGATCTTGTTTTGACTTTGCTTATTGGTTGTCCACGTCTCATACATACAACAGTATTGATTCTATATAACACTGAAAAGCTCTCTTTTTGGTATCGATTGATAGGCATTTGTTGGTAAGAACGCTTTCCATTTTTGGACTGACGTTTTAGCTTGCCAATTCTGCTAGCTATTTCCAATGTGCATCTGCCATCTGAAGAGATGACTGTTCCCAGATATTTAAACTTATCAGCTTGTCTCAATGTTATGCCATTTGCTGTTATTTTACATGAGGAGATTTCTTGGTTTTTTTGCTGATTACCATGACTTCAGTCTTTTTACTATTTAGCTCCAGTTCTTTGGCTCTGCTTTCTTTTTCTATTATGTTCACAAGATTTTAATTTTCTGAAATTAGAACGGTGTCATCTGCATAACGAAAAATTCTTTAATCATTTTTCCTCCAACCTTTATCACAGGGCATTCTTCTACGTTCTTATGCCTCAAGGCTTACCGGCCTGGTCTAAATCAGATTTTCCAGTTGGAAAGTCTGTTGCGTCCATCGTACATAGGATAAGATCAATTGTCTGCAAAAAAAGACACCGTCACCCGTCATCATCAACGAGTTCGATGGTAGCAACCGCAGCAGACTACACAACAACTCTCCTCCATTTATCCCAGTCTTGATTTTTCTGTGCTAAATTGTAGACCTTCAAACCGCTGATGTTGGTGATGTTGTTCATATAGGAGGTGGCTGGTCTGCCCTGATATCTTTTGGCCTCAACTTTACCTTGCAAAACCGTTGTCGTTAGGATTGTGCTGGTGTTGTGCGGGTTGCATGGCTGATGTATGTCATTTTTCTTGTGTTGATTTCTGCCAGCTGTTGACGTTGGACTGTGAGCTCATTCAGAAAGCCTATCGATCTATTTGACTCCAAGAAGCCGCCAGCAGAACGTCTCTTTTTGCTTTGACCTTATTTTCATCTACTTTTCTGCATGTCTAGGCTTCGCAGCCCTAGATCAGGAAGACTCACATCGAGAAAACTGCACTTATGCCACGAGAAATTGTAAGCTTAGCAAAATTACTCTGAGAAAAGCAGGATAGCAGAAGGTCTTTAGAGGATAAGCCCCCTGCCCCTCCCTCAACCAATTTTTTCGGTCTTAAAATCCTTACACTTTAACCTTTTGACTCCTGCGTCGTATCCACCAGCTTCCTGCACTGTATACCATGCTAGCAAAGCAAAAACTTAACCCGTTAACTCCCTCACAGGTTTAAGTTTTTGCATTTGGTAGACAGGGTGCAAGAATCAAAGGGTTAAATCAAGGGGCTGGGAGCATCCGGGTTATGACTCCTGGAGGCCCTTCTGCTGTCGCCATTTCGCTAAAATATGTTGTTGTTCTTGTTGTTGTTGTTTTTACAACAAAATTTCCAATATTCAACCAGAGAAGCTAGCTTTGCACCATACGCACCTCTCCTTTTCCCTCCAACCTTCACCCCACTCATTATCACTGGTCTCATCTCAGGGACGGACTGACAATGAACAACTCCTCCCGGCTGGGAGAGGCCATGGTGGCAAAAGTTGTGTTGATATGACGGGTTTCGAATTAATTTACACGCCCTGTAGAGATCGGGCGACAAAGCAAGTCTGCGAGTGCGAAAGTGACACTATTGTGCGACGTGCGGATTAAATTACATGGCTTTACACGCTGTGCCAACGGTACTTCCTGCGTGAAAATACTTGCGACGGTTGGATCTAAAAGGTATGTCTTTAGTGACTTTAAATAAATAAATGCATACATGCATAAATAAGTGCATAAATAACTTCCAATGTGAAAAATATTCTGTACATATATATAAAAAATATATTTAAAAAAATGGTAAGATTGACAAATGTATTCCGAATATACGTACTTTTCAAAGACTGTTAAATAAGATTCAGAATTGAACAATGTAATGCCAGAGTGGGTCCGTCTTTTAATGTCAATGGAATAACTATAAACCTCTGTTTTCTTAATAGAGAACAAATTCATCTTTATGACATGTTTGAAATCTTGATGTTTGAATTCTCCCATATATGAAATGTTTTTTTTGTCTTCTAGTTGTATATGTCATCAGATGTCCAAAAAAAAGTTCCTCTTATGTGTATGAATTGAAATATTGTTTTGTTACTATATTGTTTGTTGATGTCTATTCATTGTTAATAAACTGAATACAAACAAGGTGAGAAAAAAATAAATGCATAAATGAAATATCCAATGAAGCGATTTAATCGCACATTAGAGGCTGTTGAACATTCCAGTTCGATTTAACTGGATGGGTTGATCACAAGTCACTCATACGAAATCTGAAGTGACTGTTTCTCCTCAGCTAACGAGAACATTTGTCGCCCTATACTAAAAAAAAAAAAAAAAAAAAAAAAAACGAAAAGAAAATTCCCTTGGAGAGGATACAAACACTGCTGCGATGGATGATTATCACCCCATAACTGCCTACCCAACCACGTTACGTACTCAGGGTTATGCGACAAAATTTTATCGCATCATACAAACCACTGAGGACAAATCGAAATCGAATTCGTGTTGCTTATAGCCCAGCCAACCACTTATTGACCGCCAGATAATTGCTGGCAGATTGGGGTGGAGTGTGTATGGAATTCTCCTAGCGCGATGACTCCCTCTTGAACAAACTCTAAACTCCAAACCAGAAACAACTCCAAGTTTAATGTAAAGTCAACCGTGAAAAACTAAACACACGCCTAACCTGTCAAATCAAAATAAAAAAGAAAAGAAAAAACATTTAAATATATTTCCAGTACATATGACCAAGTAAGAAGAAAATCGTTGATCTCTTGTGAAAAGGCTTGAAAAATTCCGCCTGGATGAACATCTCTGAACAGGTTGTTTAACCCTTCCACTCCCGCACTCTGTCCACCAATTGCAAAAACTTAACCTCTTTGATGCCCTCACTTTATCCACCAGCGTCTTGCAGGGTGGGAAAGTCAAAGGGTTACGTTTTTGCTTTGCTATCATGGTTAGCAATGCAGAATGCTTGTGGACAGGGTGCGGGAGTGAAAGGGTTAAGAACTGTGCAGTAAAGTGATTATGTCTCACATCGTGCAAGATCCCAGTATTTAGTAATAAGGTAAACCATGATGCTGAGTGGCTCATTCACACGCTGTGTACCATAGTGCTTTTTTCTTTTTTTTTCATTTTTTAAAAGATATGAGTGAGTGTAAAATATGTGACCTTAGTGTAACCTGCAGAACACTATCTCCTTCTAACGTTCCCAGGAACAGATGGGGAAGAACTGTTTAGTTAAAGGTCCGGGGCAGTTTTGGAAGGTTGTTGTTTCTTTGGTTGTTCCAATCCTCTTGTCAGAGTTTATTTACTGAAGTTTGTACAGACATATCTACGTCTGTGGTGCAAACATGTTTACCTCTATGGAACAATCTTTTTTATCCCTATTGTACAAACATGTTTACCTCTATGGAACAATCTGTTTTATCCCTATTGTACAAACATGTTTACCTCTATGGAAAATCTTTTTATCCCTATTGTACAAACATGTTTACTTTATGGAACAATCTTTTTTATCCCTATTGTACAAACATGTTTACGTTATGGAACAATCTGTTTTATCCCTATTGTACAAACATGTTTACCTCTATGGAACAATCTTTTTTATCCCTATTGTACAAACATGTTTACCTCTATGGAACAATCTTTTTTTATCCCTATTGTACAAACATGTTTACCTCTATGGAAAATCTTTTTTATCCCTATTGTACAAACATGTTTACCTCTATGGAACAATCTGTTTTATCCCTATTGTGCAAACATGTTTACCTCTATGGAACAATCCCTTTTTTATCCCTATTGTACAAACATGTTTACCTCTATGGAACAATCTTTTATCCTATTGATACAAACATGTTCATCTCTATAGTACAAACATTTCTATCTATATGATTCAAACATGTTTATTCTATGGAACAATCATTTCTATCTAATGGTACAAACATGCTTACCTCTATGGAACAATCATTTTCTATCTATATGGTACAAACATGTTTACCTCTATGGAACAATCATTTCTATCTATATGGTGCAAACATGTTTACTCTATGGAACAATCATTTCTATCTAAATGGTATAAACATGTTTATCTCTATAGACAATCATTTCTTTCTATATGGTCAAAATGTGTTTATCTCTATAGTACAATCAGTTCTATCTATAAAGGTACAAACATTGACTCTCTCTGTGGTACAAACTGTTTATCTCTATAGTATAATTATTTCTATCTATATGGTACAAACATATTTATCTCTACAGGACAATCATTTCTGTTCTATATGGTTCAAACATGTACCTCTCTATGGTACAAACACGCATATCTGTCTGGTACAGTCATTTCTGTTTATATGGTACAGACATGTTTATCTCTACAGTACAATCATTTCTATCTATATGGTTCAAACGTGTTCATCTCTATGGTACAAACATGCATATCTGTCTGGTACAGTTATTTCTATCTATGTGGTACAAACGTGTTCATCTTTATAGTACAATCATTTCTATTTATATGGTTCAAACATGTTTATCTCATAGTACAAACATGCACCTCTGTGGTACAGTTATTTCTGTGTATATGGTACAAAGGTATTTATCTCTATAGTGCAATTATTTCTGTCTATATGGTACAAACGTGTTTATCTGTATAGTACAATCATTTCTATCTATATGGTACAAACATATTTATCTCTATGGTACAAACATGCATACCTCTGTGGTACAGTTGTTTCTATCTATATGGTACAAACATGTTTATCTCTGTAGTACAATCATTTCTATATGGTACAAAAACATATCAGTGTCTATGATACAAACTTGTTTACCTCCATGGTACTATAACCTATGTCTACATGGTACAAACATGTTTATTTCTAAGGTACAAACATGTTTATATCTGTGATACAATCATTTCTATCTATATGGCACAAACATGTTTATTTCTATGGTACAAACTTGCTTTATCTCCATGGTACAAATATTTCTGTCGATATGGTACAAACATTTTTATCTTTATAGTACAAGCATATTTCTCTCTGGGAACAAGCATGTATATCTTTATGGTAAAACATGTCTATCTTTAGACCACAAATATGTCTATCGTTTACCTACAAACATGTGTATCTTCTGGATACAAGCATGAGTACCTTAGGAATACAAACACGTCTGTCTCTAGGGTACTAATATGTCCATCTCTTAGGCATGAACATGTGTATATCTTGGGTGCAAACATTTGTATCTTAGGGAGATAACCATGTGTATCTCTAGAGCACAAACATGTGTATCTCTACGATACAAAAATGTCTATTTGTAGACAAGAAACATATCTATCCATGCGGTATACACCTATCTATATCTAGGGTACAAACTTGTCTGTCTGTTGGATACGAATATGGCGGACATGCACCAAAACCAAAGCGGATTTTGTGTTGCTTTGGTTGGCGTGCATGTCCGCCATTATTCTTGCCTGACCAGTTGCCGTGGTGTTGTGGGTAGCGCAACGGACTACTGACTGGAAGATTGTGGGTTCGAATCCCATGAGCCCTGCAAAAAATCATTGTTGGATTTTTGGTGGATGAAACACCCGACTATGACGCGGGTTACCCGCGTTCAATATCAGATCGGATGCCCTTCCCACCTTTTCTATTGAACCTTGAGTCGTGATCTTGAGTGCTAGCATACTTTCTCTGGCGCTAAATCTTTCAGATGACACGATAAACTGAAGTTCCGTGTGCATTCAGCGCACATGAAAAGATCTGTGCTGCAACAAAAGAGTTGTCCAAGGAAAAATTCTGCAAAGGCATAAATGAAAAGAGAGAGAAAAAAAATGAATGGCGCCATGCTATGGCGATGTAATTTCCCCTGAGGAGAACGACCCGTATTTCATGCGAAAAAAATTCGTCTTAACAAATAAATGAATGAACGAATGAATAAATGAAGAAAGAAAGAAAGAAAGAAAGAAAGGAAGAAAGAAAAATTAAAATAAATAAATAAATAAATTCAACTCGACCCAAGTTATCGGAATTCCACAGGGGAGGCTTTAATCAGATTACTGTGGTGAAACTGAACCCCTCCCCCTCCCCCAACACACACACATACACAGACACAGCCCTCCCCCCATCCCCCTCCCCTGTCTTAAATGGTCAGCTGTCCAGACGGGCAGACGTTGCAGCAGTTGCTGTAGTGGTTGGCTGGTGGTCCGCTGATGGATGCGGCCAGAGAAGCGGTTATCAGGAGGAGGTAATGCCCACTGCCACTGACAGTGACCGGCCCTGTTTCCTTCGCTTCATCTACGCGGCCATCTTGCAGATAATCGGCCCCTTGCTTTCGCTAACGAGTTGTCTGCTCTTAATCGGGTTAATGAGTTACCTGCCGGGGACTATTAGCACAGGAAGAGAGCCAGCACAATCCATTATTGTCTCTTTACACCTCCTGCCTTCAACTAACGCCAGACACAGACAGAGAGAGAGAGAGAGAGAAAGGAGGGGTGGAGGAAAAAAGCTTGGGGAGGGAGAAAGAGACAGAGAGAGAAATGACTACTTTCCAGCGAGATAGATATTAGCCAAGTTATATATCTGCTGTTGCTAGTCAACGCGTATTACAA
>CM060309.1:72959033-72976533 GCA_030674185.1 Monoplex corrugatus | reverse complement strand
GATAGAATTCTTTTCCTTTCTTTACCATTTTTATGTGGTTCATTTCATGTTCAGGATCCAGCAGTATCTCCTTTTCTTTATTTATTTCTGTCCTAACATGATTTTATGAAAATAAATATTAAACAAGCAGAAGAATGATTTCCACTGTCAAAGACCCAGAGTTAAAACTCACATAGGTGGAGTTCTTTCCCTTTTTGCATAGGCAGTGACAAGTCTTTCACATGTGTGGGAAGTTGGGTGCTCCTGCTCAGGGTAATTTGATCACCGAGAATGTTCCAGAAATAGCTTTACTTTTGTTTTTGTTTTTTGTTTTTGTAATTGCAAAGTGATATGAAGATCCAGAAAAGTGAATTCCGCTGATGAAGAGCAGAGTTGGGAGTTCAATTACGTGGAGTTTATGTCTCTTCTTTTTAAGTTTCTACTTTCTCACTGAATTAAGAAATGGAATTAAGTGAAAAACTGTCATGGTACAAGAACCACAGGGGACGCTCAGCCTCACATAGAATCTCTTCTTTTAGTTTTTACTTTCTTTCTTTGCATAGTCACGTTTGAGAAGTGGCCTACCTGTTTTGTTTTCTGAAACAATATGATAACTCCGAGCAGACACATAAACTCCACCATCAAAGAAAAGATGTAGACAGGCCTTAATGAGGTGGAGTTTGTTTGTTTGTTTTTTATTGTTTGTTTGTGTTTTGTTTTCATTTAAGAATCCCCCTTTGGGGATGCCAGGTACTCTTTCAGTGGAAATTAGTATCCTCACCTTCTGGAAATTCTGTGCTAGAAATTTCCTCTTTTCTGTCACTCTTTGCTTCTGCCTTGTTCCTTTGCTTTCTCTCATTTCTTCCTATCATTTTCTGCCTTGCTGGTCCATTCACCTGTACTTGTTTGATAAAGTCTTACATACTTTCTCTTAGGATTGATAGTTGGATAGATGTATTAAGTGAATTTTTTTTTTTTTTTTGCTCTAAGGAAATGAGATGTGCAGAAGCAGTATTAGGTAATTTAGGCCTGTTTATATATGTATTTTAGATTCCTTAGTTATGTTTATGTTCAGGTAAATTTTTTAAAATCCCCTGTGTGATAAATTAGATGGAATGGTCGACACCAGGGGTATCTCCTTAGATTATGTGCGCGACTGCATTGATATGTGTATTTAATTTTCTTTTCTTTTTTTTTTTTTTTCATTTTGAAGGATTGTATATGTTTTGAAATGGCTGTATCCCTGATATGGCTCTATGTAGTCAGCTGGGCTTTAAACAATGATAACAATAACAGTTTAAGAATAATCCATCATGTATGCTTCACAGACATCAATTTATTTTCTAGGTGAGAAGGCTACATGATCAGAAACACTGTGAGCAGAGTTTGTAGTTTGGATTTAATTCAGGAGGGAATCTTTGCACCCAGGCAGTTCCAAACATGCTCCATGTAATCTGCTAATATGGCAGACTCCTGGAGCCTAAGCAAAACCCTATATGCTGGTAAAGACATAAGTGGAAGGAGGATGAGATTGGAAGTGGATCTGGAACCATGAAACACTAAGCTGATACCACCAGTATGATAGATAACAAAAAGGCCATATGTTATGTTGTTGGCTGAAATTGAGTGCAGATTGGAAGCTATACACAAATATTACGTTCCACAGGTGTGATTTGCAGCCATGCAAATTCATGCAGGCAGATTGGAAGGCTCAACTGAGCTAAAGCAACCTACCTTTATTTTTTATTTACAATTTTTTTAATTTATTTATCTATTTATTCATTCATTTATTTATTTATCTGAGCTACCTGGTCTGTAAGAACATTTGCCTGTCTATGGATTGAACCTACAATCCCTGCGTTATAAGCACAGTGCTCTGACTGAATCGGAGAAATGGTGAGAGTAACACAGGTCCACCATCATGTTCATCAGCAGAGAATTAAATGCATAGGCCATCTAACCAGAACGCAACTCCCACCAGCTGGTTCAGCAAGTCTTCAAAAAAAAGATAGCTTCAAGAAAAAAGGGAAAAAAACACTGGAGAAGATCTGGATCAACGATACAAAGAAGACACCGCAGGCCGCCCAGTTCGCTGCTGACATTAGCTCTCTGTCTTCCTGCGATACCCATGATGCAACAAACAGAAGAGTAAAGCATTTGTTTGGAGTTTGTTGAAGGAGGATTCATTGTACTCGGACATTTGTATACACACTCCACCAAAATCTGCCAGCAAATGTCTCAGTGAAAGACTCCATAAGCCTGCGCAGAGCCCTATGCATCTACAATGTCTTGAAATGGGGAGAGGGGGAAACAGACCTGTGAAACACTTAGCTTACTCCACCAGAATGATAGAAACTTTAACATAGACATTGACCATGCTAATTTGTAATGTTGCAGGACAATGACCATGCTAATTTCTAATGTTGCAGGACAATGACCATGCTAATTTGTAATGTTGCAGGGACAATGACCATGCTAATTTGTAATGTTGCAGGACAATGACCATGCTAATTTCTAATGTTGCAGGACAATGACCATGCTAATTTGTAATGTTGCAGGGACAATGACCATGCTAATTTGTAATGTTGCAGGACAATGCCATGCTAATTTCTAATGTTGTGGGGACATGACCATGCTAATTTGTAATGTTGCAGGGACAATGACCATGTTAATTGTAATGTTGCGGACAATGGCCAGCTAATTTGTAATGTTGCGGGACAGTGACCATGTAATTTGTAATGTTGAAGGACAATGACCATGCTAATTTGTAATGTTGCAGGGACAATGACCATGCTAATTTGTAATGTTGCAGGGACATGACCATGCAAATTTGTAATGTTGCAGGGACAATGACCATGCTAATTTGTAATGTTGCAGGGACAATGACCATGCTAATTTGTAATGTTGCAGGGACAATGACCATGCTAATTTGTAATGTTGCAGGGACAATGAACATGCTAATTTGTAATGTTGCAGGGACAATGACCATGCTAATTTGTAATGTTGCAGGGACAATGACCATGCTAATTTGTAATGATGCAGGGACAATGACCATGCTAATTTGTAATGTTGCAGGACAATGACCATGCTAATTTGTAATGCTGCAGGGACAATGACCATGCTAATTTGTAATGATGCAGGGACAATGACCATGCTAATTTGTAATGTTGCAGGGACAATGACCATGCTAATTTGTAATGATGCAGGGACAATGACCATGCTAATTTGTAATGATGCAGGGACAATGACCATGCTCGTTTGTAATGTTGCAGGTTGGGATTGAACTCAAGAAATCAGATCTTGTGTCTACGGCTGTATCAGAAGATTTAACCAGCCTGCAAAAAGACAAAAGGAATACTGCATGGACTGTTTATGTATAACCACGAAGGAGTAACTGTCTATATCTTGGAATCTTGTTTTGTTTTACTTACAAGTAGATTAGCAATGGTAAGTAATGTAGCCTATATGAGTTGGTCTGTGTGCTTTTTTTGTACTGTTGGAAAATAAAGTTGTAATTGTTTTAAGCTACTTCCCTTTTCCTGTTTTATTGTGTGCATGCACCCACCATCACCTTCATCATAAATCATTTATTGTTAGATTAACATACAATGTCACACTTGCATGTTCTCACACACACACACACACACACGCGCGCGCGCACACACACACTCACACACACATACACGGACACGCACAGAGACAGACACATACTCACACACACACACACATACACACACACACATTACCCTCTCTGTTTCTGTCTCTGTCTCTGTCTCTGATCTATCTGGCTACTCTGTCTCTGTCTCTGATCTATCTGGCTACCTCCTAGCATGATGGGTAAAGGGTGCAAACATTTTCCATCTACCAGGTCAACACGTGTACAGATCTGTTCGTGCCTAACCTCCTTTGTATGTGTACACACATATATTCGATCCAATGTACACATTGGAGATTCTGTAAGTCATGTCAGTGTCCGGTGGGTTATGGAAACTTATAAAAAAAAATAAAAAAATTTTAAAACATGCATGATAGAAACTTATAAAAAAAATTTTTTTTAAAAAGCATGTATAATCACCAGAGATGTTGTATGCAGACTGTGAAGCAACACATTTCCTGCATAGCATGGGCAAAAACGACATGCATACACACACTGATACAAAAGAAAGTCGGAACACTTGGGGAGTTTATTTAAGAGGGATTCATCACATTCAGACAACTCCATATACACTGCACCCAATCTGCCATCTATTATCTTTCAAACTCCATGTGCCTGTGCACAATCCCATGCACTAGCAAGGGTCTTGAAAATGGAAGGGAATTGGGGGGTGGGTGACAAGACCTATGAGACACTAAACTGACACCACCTGAATGTTTGGAAACTGGTGGATAGGGTGAGGGAGTCAAAGGGTTAAGTTTTTACTTTGCTATCATGGTTGACAATGCAGGATACTGGTGGACAGGATGCAGGAGACAAAGGGTTAAAATGGGCAGCAGACATTTCAGTTTTTATGTCACTGGCTGAGATTGAACATGAGGCTTCATATCTTTGAATCCATGGCTCTCAGAAGAGCCAACCAGCCTGCCTAAAAAAAAGAAAATGAAAGTCCCATCTGAGGGGTGAACCCACAACTCCTGCATTGTGTATATGGCGCTTGTAACAGCTGACCTAATGAGCCACTCAAAACACACACACAGAGACATGTACTGCATACAAATTATTCTTGGTTCAATAAAATAAACCCGAAAAAATCTTTTTCATTTCATTCAGACATGCGCGCACACACACACACACACACACACACACACACACACACACACAATCATCTTTGGCTCAGTAAATGCACCTGAAAGAGCTCTTTGTATTTCATTCATGGACATACATGCACACCGCATCATTATTATCATCCTTGCACAATAAAACAGACCTGAGACAATTCTTTTATATTTATGTTTCTTTTTATTTCATCTTGAGACAAGGATTTCATTTCAACATGTGACAGTATGGGGATTCACTGGTAATGATGTTGATATGTTTTACTTTATCACTAAAATGGCACAGAAAAGCAACAGAATGGTTTGGAAAAAAAGACAAACATTAAATAAAGAAAACAGCACATTGCCTATGCCAATCTTGGTAATTTTATTTTATTGCTGTGTGCATAGTATGTGTTGTGAGTTTATCTTTGTATATATATATATATATATATATATATATATATATATATATATATATATATATGGAGAGAGTGGGGAGAGAGGTGTGTATGTGTGTCATCATCATCATTATGTGCCCTGCTGCATGGCATAGGTGATCATGGCCCTCCATACAAATCTATCCTTTATTGCTGCAAGTACATCTCCCACCCTCTCTGTCCTCAGCCACTCTGCAAGTATGTCCAATATTTTCTCCCTGGGTCTAGCTGGTGCTCTTTTTCCCTCCGGCTTTCCTGTTAATTTCTCTTGTGAGTGTGTACAGATGATGTATATAGAGGAAGACAGGTAGACAAGACTTATCTCTTAACCCAAGCCTTCCATTGTTATCATACATAATTGCTTATATATACTACACGTCATTATTGAAGGGCCAGGAACGTTTTTGAGTCAATTTTTGAAAGGAGAAATAACCTATTTTCTCTTACTCTTTTCTCCAATTCGTTGCCGTAACTGAATGGATAAGAGCTCAGACAACATTGCAGTTTCCTTTTGGCACGTGTTTGGGGATTTGCCGATTTGCAATGGGCGGCCCAAGGAAGACAATTTCCACACGAAATTGTCGAATCTTCAGCAGGGTCTCTCTGACGACGCAGGCAAGGTAGCGACAAAATTCGCTTTGCACGTGCAAGGCAAGCCCTTTTTGAACACTACTCCAGCCAAAGTTGCCCGCAGACGAGGATAAAAAGGACCCGTTCTTGGTTCGTTTTAACCATGCTTGCAAGACGACGGATGACGGATGAGCAGCGGGGGAGAGCCCTCGCTCTGCTTGATGAAGGCCTAGCGCAGCGGGAAGTTGCTAGACGACTTGAAGTGTCGCATTCCACAATCCAGAGACTGCTGGAGCGCTTCAATGAGACTGGAGCAGTCCAGGAAAGGCGTCACACGGGTCGACCCAGAGTAACGACAAGACAGCAAGACCGCTACCTTGCCCTCTCCGTCCTGAGGGAAAGAGCATCCACTGCGATGACCTTGAGGGGTCAGCTGAGGGACGCAACAGGTGCTAACATCAGCTGCAGCACGGTGAGAAGACGGCTACATGAGGCAAACTTGAGGTCACGGAGACCGGCCGTCCGACCCGTGCTGTCACCGGTCAACAGAGTGCGCCGCATGACCTGGGCCAGGGAGCACGTGACCTGGACAAGGCAACAGTGGGCCCGGGTCTTGTTTTCGGATGAGTCCAGGTTCACCCTGACCTTTAACGATGGCCGGGCTCGGGTGTGGCGACGTCAAGGGGAGAGGTTCGCTGACGCCACTGTCCAAGAGCATAACCGGTACGGCGGCGGGTCGGTGATGGTGTGGGGTGGCATGAGCCGTGGTACCCGGACCCCCCTGCTCCCCATTGACGGCATCCTGAACGGGGTCCGGTACCGGGACGAGGTTCTGGCGGCCGTGGCACTGCCTGCGCTTGTGGACCTTGGTCAAGGCGCCATCTTCCAGGACGACAATGCACCTGCGCATCGAGCACGCCTTGTGACCGACTTCCTGGAGCAGCATGAAGTCGTCCGTATGGCCTGGCCAGCGTGCTCACCTGACCTGAACCCAATTGAACACCTCTGGGATGTGCTCGGGAGGCGCATCAGGGACAACCACCCCCCACCGGGCACCCTGGCCAGGCTGGTCGACATCCTGCAGATCGAGTGGGCGGCCATCCCTCAGGACACACTCCGTACCCTTGTGGGGTCGATGCATCGGCGCTGTGAAGCATGCATCCAGGCTCGGGGCGGACACACGCGATATTGAAAACAGATTGGCCAAATCTGACACTTTCTGTTTTTTGAAAAGGGGGGGATGTTCCTTTAAATGCATGTGCTGTTCACTAATGGGTCATTGTGCTAATTTCTTTTTCCAAAACAGGTGTGGAAATGATGAAATAAAACATAGAATCAATTCTAAACATTGTCAATTATTTCAACTTAAAATTAGAGAGGAAGGAAGAAGTGGCCCTTAAATTATGATTAGGAGTATATATACCAATGTGTTCTTCCACTTTTTTGACTACAGATCATGTGGCATCATGCAATCATTCATGTATATGTTTATGACCACAGGTATCTGTGAATGCATGCTCATCAGACGTTGTTAGTATGTATTACATTGTGCACATGTGAATGTATTCTTTTTGATGTGTGTGAGGATATGTCAGACAGCGTTTCCATATGTATTATACCCTGTGTCTTGTACAGTGATTTACGATGAGTTTGGAGAACAGCGCTATAAAGAATGATTTGTTATTGTTATTGTTGTTGTTATTATTACTATTGTTATTACTGTTATTATTATCATTACTATTATTATTATTATTATTATTATTATTATTGTTGTTGTTGTTGTTGTTATTACCATTACCATTGTTATCATAATGATGATGATGATGATTATCATTGTTATCATTATTAACACATTGTCATAATCATCATCACTATCATTATTAGTAGTAGTATTCATATTATTGCCGTCATTATTAGTACAATCAATATTATTATCATCATTTTCTTTAAGGATCATCACACTCACTGAGACAGTTTCCTTTGTGCTTGTCTTCTTTTCTTTTTGTGTGTGTGTTGTTGTTGTTGTTGTTGTTGTTCTTTTTGTCCCCTTTTCTACACCATCTTAATGGCCACAGAAGCTGAAACAGTTTTTGCAATAGTATGATGATGAGGTCGATGAGAATGATTATATGATGCTGTGGAGTTCCCTCTAAGATTGAAACTGTGTTAGGGTTGTACTCTATGCTTACTATTGTAATATACCCTGGTGTCAACCAGGCTCAAGAGATGAGATCTGCAGTGTTGGTCAAGAAATTTAAACAGTACCCTCCATGACACATCCAGGAAGTGGATGAGACTCGACCGTAAGGTCCCAGTCTTCCAAATGATCCCATAGCACACTTAACTCTGGGTAACAGCCGGTTGTGGCTGAAAAATCCAACAATGATTTTGAAACAACTGATGGGGATTTGAAACCACAACCTTCCATTCAGTAGTTTATTGCACTAAGCGCTACACCTCAGCGACTGGTTTATTATCATCATTATCATTACCATTATTACTATTATCATGAACACCACAGCAACTGGTTTATTATCATCATTATCGTTACCATTATTACTATTATCAAAAAACATCTGAGGGTGCTGGGTGTTTCCAGAGCAACATTGCCTCACCACTAACCAGATAATCACTACCATGCTCCCAATGCACCACACGCTACAAGTTTGTGTGTACAACCAGTGCCAACTTTACAAGTAATGATTTTGTTTGTTTGAAAACAACTGAAATAATCCCGACAGATAACACCCACTGTATACACAATGACTTTAAAAGTAGATGTGCAGAAAGAAGGGGAAGATTTTATGGCTCTTGTAATTTCAACTGTCATACTTATTTTTAACCATGACAGATTCAGTATGAATAGACAACTGCTTAATGATTGTGTGTGTGTATGTATTTGTGTGAGTGAGTGTGTGTGTATATATATATATATATGTGTGTGTTTTGTGATTATATAGTGCTCTCTCTCTCTCTCTCTCTCTCTCTCTCTCTCTCTCTCTCTCTCTCTCTCTCTCTCTCTCTGTCTCTCTCTCTCTCTCTCTCTCTCTTTCTATCTGTCTGTTTGACTGTCTCAGTGTCTGTCTGGAGAACTGAATGATTTTAATTGATAAACTGAATTGTTTGCTTTTTTATGTGAGTGTGTGTGTTGGGTTTTGTTGTGCTATATGTGTACTGTAATGTGCTCCGAAGACCAATCATAGAATAACATTGGAGTCTGTGAATTTAATTGATAAGCTTAAGTGTCTGTGTGCTTTTGTATGTGTGTGAGAGTTTTGTTTTGTTATGCCATACATGTAACGTAAAGCACTCTGAAAACCAGACATAGAATAGCATTGGAGTTTTGTTCAAGCATTATTCTGCGCATTTGGACAATCCCATAATGTGCTCCACCCAACTTGAATCTGCCCTCAGTTACCAGGCAGACTCTATCAACTTGAGCAAAACCCTATGTGCTGGCAAGGTCTTGAAATGGGAAGGGGACATAAGGGAACGGAGAGGGAGCAGAGGAACCTATGGAACACTACGCAGACAACCAGAATGATGAAAATATTATGATGCGACTATGCATATTTTTTAATGTGGGCCTGGATTCTACTCAAGATATCAGATCCTAAATCATGACTTTACCAAAAGAACTGCAAAAGAGTGGTATTAAACAAATCTTCATATCATTATTATTATCAAGACTGTTATCAAATCACAAACATTATATCATAAAAATGTTATATCATACATAAGAGTCCAAGCCTTCCAAAAAGACTGCACATATTATCTTGGGCACGAGTCTGATCTAAAAACAAAAAAAATCAAAAACTGTGCATGCAGTCTCAGAGACCACCCAGAAATGGGTACCTGACCATACCTGAACATGGCCTTCATTACAAACTTAACAAACCCCTTAATCTGATCCTGTTCAGGGTTAAAGGTAAAAGCATCGAGAGACAGGAATAGCTACCACCTTCATAATGCTGGCCCAAAGGGCCACAGAGGTCTCTTACCACCTTGACTTCCTGACAATCTCAGGATTATGGAACAACCATTACCTTTTTTTTAATACTCTTTACATATCTAGCAGCACGATTGTTTAGCTGCTTGCAGTGTATAATGCTGGTATCATGAATTGGACCTTCAAGGGCTCATGTTTTCTTTTTTCTCTCACCCCACCCCCCACTCCCTCAGGTGGACTGGCTGGTTCTTTTGACATGACCTTAGACTCAAGATCTGATTTGTCGAGTTCAATCCCAGCCAGGAAAATTAAAAACTTTCTGGTTTGTTACCCATCTTAATGCTGCCATCATTCTGGTGGTGTCTAGTGTATCATAGCTCCAGTCCACCCACCCTGTCCCCATTACAAGACCTTGCCAGTATACAGGATTTTGCACCAGCTCAAGGAATCTACTAGATAGTTGCTGGCATATTTAGGTGAAGTGCATGTGGAATTGTCCGAATGCAATGAATTCCTCTGGAACAAACTTAGCTGCATTCTCTTCAGAAAAATTGGCTTATAATTTTTTTTTTTTTTTTTTTGAGGTGATTTTGCATTAATTGATTCAACAGTACGCAACAGATAATTTTGTTTTTGAAAATTTATGATGCTGTTGTCCTTTAAAAATCCATGTTACTCTTCTTCCATCAGTGATAATTAATTACACTGATCATCATAATTATCTCTCTTTTCTGTTAGTTCATCTGTCAACTTCTGTAAAAGGGGGGCCGGGGAAAAAAGACACAGCAAAAATACAAACAAACAACAAAACACCAACATGTCCTTTAAACTAATGCATAAAAGAAAGAAATACCAACCAAAACAAAGAAACAATTTAAACAAAAAGAAGAGAAATAAAAATGACATGTCGGCCTAACCCTTTCACTCCGGCACCCTGTCCACCCAGCATCCTGTATTGTCAACCAGGCTAGCAATCCAAACACTTAACCCTTTGACTCCCTCACCCTATCCACCAGCTTCCTGCAGAAGCTGGTGGATAGGGAGAGGGAGTCAAAGGGTTAAGTTTTTGCAGTTTGTGGATAGGGTGCGGGAATTAAAGGGTTAAATACACAAATCTCACGTACTTTTAATAAAGATAATCTGTTACCCCACCCCCCTTATTCAATGAATGAATAGATAAAGTAGAGTAAAATAAAACAAAGATCGCATCATTCAGTAACTATGCCGAGTGATCTTTCTGAAAAAAAGAAGTGAGCTGGATTCAGTGTTTTTCACCACAAAATATTTACGCATAATGTTTACACACAAGCACTGTTGGGTAACAAAATTCTACTCTTCTCCAGAAAAGTAGGTAACCCAATAACGTGAAGCCATCCAGTATTCCTTTCTAAAAAAAAAAAGCTGGTGGATAGCGTGACAGAGTCTAAAGGGTTAATCACTTACCAGTTTATATATACTGGGACTCTCATGTTTTTCAGTCTGCTTTTTTGATCACGTACCGGTTTACATATATTGGGACTCCTGATTTTCAGTCTGCTCCTAATCGAGGTCTGGATGGACTCAATGGTTTTCAATCTGCTCAAGGTCAAGATCAGTCAAAGGAAATAATCCGCGGCTGTTATCTATTCCCGAGTCTCTATGGCAACCACAGTTGTTGTCCTCTTCCTGGTCTTCCAATTCCTCCTCCTCCTCCTCCCCAATCAGCTTCACAGGCTCCCTGATGTCGATGCCGCTGGACACGTCACTGGGAGGGGGCGTGGAGGGGAGGTGGGCGCGTGCAGCAATGTCAAGGTCAACCATGTTTTCACGCACTGCCGAAGGGAGATCCGGTGCGGCACGTGCAGGGTGAAGGTCAGTAGGTCTGGTAGGGGGTGGGACGGGGAGGTCAGTGTCGCGTGGGGAGCTGGCGATGGGCATCAGTGCTCCGATGGACGTTGGTCCGGTGTCCACCAGATCTGGTCCCCATCGTCTCCTCTGAAACACACGGGATAGAGGCCATTCGTGATGTGTTCCCGGGCATAAAGAGTAGCCTAGATTAAGTGTCTGTTGAAAGTTTCGAGTTGATGCATTATCATGAACTAGGTGTGTGCGTGTGTGTGTGTGTGTGTGTGCACATGCGCATTGTTTGTGTCTGTGAATACTTGTATCATTTGGCTCTTAAATTTTGCTATAGTTATTAATGCTTATGATTTTGTAGTTGGCAAATGTGGGTAGAGCACATATGGAACTGATCAAGAGCGATGAATCCCTCTGGAACAAACACCAAAGAAACAAAGGTGTATAACAAAGCTCATAGTCTTCCCCTTTCTCATTCTCTCCGTCAGTGTATTTACTTTCATTTCTTTAGCGATAAACTATTTCCCTAATTTCATCAACTTGTCCCATTTCGGGAAAACAAAGCTGGAAATAAACATACACACACAAAACACACACAAAAACAACAAATAAATAAATGAATAAAAATTGTCCCATTTCTCTCCTTTTCCTTCTTGATCTAAACAGATTGCATTTATCCATAATTTGCTTATTGTTTAACATGTTGTTCATGTTAGCAATTTTCAGTTTTCATTCAACATTGACAAACTTTCCCCTGCTATCATCACATTTATCATTACCTGAATGTCTTGTGCGGGTGTAAAACTGGTCCCAGGTTTTCCCGTGTACGCCGTCTGAAAGCAAATGACCACACAGTTAATGAGCATCAACACATTTGTGGGTTGTCAGCAAGACCAGATCCCTCCATCCCCACCCCGTGGGGTCTTTCAGTATAAATAGTACCCCCACCTTGTGGAAATTCTGTGCTAGAAATTTCCTCTTTCCTGTCACTCTCTTCGTTTCTGCCTTGTTCCTTTGCCTTCTGTCATTTCTTCCTATCAGTTTCTGCCTTGCTGGACCTGTATGTGTTCGATAAAGTCTTACGTATTGTTCTCTCAGGATTGATAATTGGATATATGTAGGCCTATTAAGTGCATTTTTGGCTCTAGGGAAATGAGATACGCGGAAGCAATATTAGGTAGTTTAGGCCCGTTTTTATTTATGCTTTAGTGTCCTTAGTTATGTTTAAATTTGTATTCAGGTGGGGTTTGTTGTTTGTTTGTTTTTGTTTGTTTGTTTGCTTGCTTTTGTTTTGTTTGTTTGTTTCTAAATTGCCTGTGTGATAAATTGGACGGAGGGGCATCTCCTTAGGTTATGTGCGCGAATGCATTGATACGCGTACTTAATTTTCTTTTCCATTTTTCATGCTGAAGTATCGTATGTGTTTTGAAACGGTTATAACCCTGATGTGGCTCTACGCAGTCGGCTGGGCTTTAAACAAAAATAACAATAACAATAAGCAAAACCAGAAGTGACATATCAGAGACACCAGAAAACATGATGGAGGCAACACCAGTCCGCCAGCATCTTCTTCAGCAGCAAATTCCTGCAGGAAGCTGGTGAACAGGGTGAGGAAATCAAAAAGTCAAGTTAAGTTTTTGCAGTTGGTGGATAGGGAGCGGGAGTCAAAAGGTTAATGCTTCAGTTATGCTGGTGCTTAAGCTTAGTTTTTCATTGGTCTTCTTTACTTCCCCTTTCACCCAATTTAAGGTCTTATCAGAGCATAAGGTTAGTGCAAATGATTACAGGCAGGTATGTGGAGAGTGCATATGGAATTGCCCGAGAGCGATGAATCGCGACTGAAAAAGACTTCAGACTCCAACACCATGAACAGATGAAAAGAGAACGGCAACAATTTTGTTTGAAGCTGTTTGAGGTGAAGACCAGAGAACTTGTTATCACACAGTTTTGTTTGTACCCTCGAGTAGAGACCAGATTAAGTGCATTCCAACACACACACACACACACACACACACACACACACACACACACACACACAACACACACACATACCACGCACGCAGGCACGCACGCACACACGCACACACACACACACACACACACAAACACACATAAGCATACAGAACATGTGCGCACACACACACACGTACGCACACACAAACATACACACACAAACACACCCGTGTGCATACACACACACACACACACACACATGCACACATAAACACATGCGTGTGCGCACGCACACACACACACACTCGCACAACTCACCCCCCCCCCCCCCCCCCGACACACACAGAATCTTAAATCTTTTGAGAAAGTAAGACAAATTGGAATTGACAATACAACACACACACACACACACACTCTCTCTCTCTCTCTCTCTCCTCTCTCTCTCTCTCTCTCTCTCTCTCTCTCTCTCTCTCTTTCTCATGACATTATTTGACAAAGATAAGATCAACTGAAACAATAATGCACATACAGATATACATATAACAGAAACACTCATACACATAAACACAAATGCATGCACATAATACACATTTTGAAACCTTTTGACAAAGACAGATTCCAGCTAACATTACCACACATGCACGCACGCACATGCCCACACACGCACACACACACAGACACACATACACACACACACACGCACGCACACACACACACACACACACACACACACCATTCAACCACCACCATCCCCACTCAAACCACTCCTAACATCCAACGCGCGCGCATGTACACATACATATACACTCACACTCACACACACTCACACACACTACACACACGCACGCACGCATGTACACACACACACACACACACACACACACACACACACACACACACACACACACACACACACGTTCTTAAACCTTTTGACATAGCAAGACCAATTGGAACTGACACTATAGAGCACACACACACACACACACACACACACACACACACACAACACACACACACACACACACACACACACACCTCGTCTAAAAGCACATATGAGATTAGACGTTAAAAGAAATAACGAACACGACACACACACACACACACACACACACACACACACACACACACACACACACACACACACTACACACACACACACACACACACACACATACAGAGAGAGAGAGAGAGAGAGAGAGAGAGACTGTTTAACAAGAATAGGCATACAAACAGGACAACGGCCCGAGTGTTAACAATTCATGACGACCGGCTGTAGCGGAGTCAGTCAGGCATATGACATGCCATATCCCCCTGCAGTGGCCATGATGGATGACTGCCTTGCTCTGGGAGGGAGGGGAGGGAGGAGGACTCGCCAGAAACACTGACTAGCGCTCCACAAGAACCGTATCGGTACTTTGTTGCAATTCAATAGGTATGGCTGGCTTGTGGCTAACTAGCTACCTCTCGCTGCCAGATCGATCAGACTGTTGTTCACAAATACCTTTATAAAACGAGAATGACTTCCAGGACCGACTACAAAATAAAGGCAGGCAGATTGTCACAGTCCAAAAGAGGGAAAGGAAGGGTTGTCTCCTTTGCAAAGGTAAAAAGGTGAAAAAAAAAATTTTAAAAAGACAATAACAAGAAGACAAAACAGACCTTTCACACGAGAAGTAAAATATCTGGTTAAAAAAAAAAAAAGAAACGAAATAAAAAAAAAGAGCGAGGAAGACAACGCTGGGGGTGGGGGGAAAGAAAAACTGCCGATGGCTTAGTAACAGTTCGGAAGACATGGTCGTATATTACTCCAGGGCTGAAAACTCTTTCCGTGTCTGTCTCTGTCTATCTCTCTGTCTCTGTCTGTCGCTCTCTCTGTCTCTGTCTCTGTCTCTCTCTCTCTTCTGTCTGTCTTCTCTCTCTCTCTCTCTCTTCTTTCCTTCTTTTTTCTTCTTCTCTTCTCTTCTCCTCTCCTCTCTCTCTCTCTCTCTCTCTCTCCTCTCTCTCTCTCTCTCTCTCTCTCTCTCTCTTTCTCTCATTCTCATTGTAGGTGTGATGGTTCATATCTTTTTTAATATGCTTATATGTGTAGAGTGACAAGAACTACCTGAGTTTAAGGTTTTGCGCATGCTAAAGGAGTGCGCTAGACATCTGATGACAAATTTGGGTAGAGCGCATATGGAATTGCCAAATGCAATGAATTCCTCTTGAACAAACTCTAAACATAAAGAGAAAAGGGTCTGGTAACAAAACGTGCCAGCAGAACACGTGGACTTGATTAAGAGTAATAAAATCCCTTTTGAATAAACTCCAAACATGGAGAAAAAGTTTGGTAACGAAATGCGCCAGTAGAACGCATATGGAATTGCCCGAATGTGATAACTCCCTTCTGAACTAAATCCAAACTCAAAACAAAAAGAAGTTTGGTAACAGAATGCGCTAACAAGGGGGTTTTGTTTTCTTTTGTGAAAAAGTTTGTTAACACTTTGATTCCTACACCCTATCCACCAACTGCAAAAAAACTTAACCCTTTGACTCCCTCACCCTATCCACTATCTTCTTGCAGAAAACTGGTTTAGGATAATAGTGAGGGAATCAAAGGGTTAAGTTTTGGTTTTGCCAACATGGTTGACAACACATGATGCTGGCGGACAGGGTGCGGTAGTCAAAGGGTTAATTAAATAAAGACTCATGACTGGACTGGTGTGAGTATAATGATCCATCACAAATATATCAGTATTGTGCAGACAGCACGTCTAAATTAAAAATTACACCAATCCTACTAGCCTCGGACTAGTCTGAAGGAAAATTATACGTTTATAACAAGTCAATCAAGAGTGTTATCCCCTGGCAGAAGGGACAACCAACGTTTAAAAACAAATGGTAAAGCCATTCTGGCAATCTCCCTCCTTATGCACAAGCTAGGTAGGGCCTCAGGACCTGGCCAGCTCATGGGTTTATATGCAGGCTTTAAGGCTCGTGCCATCATCACTATACACATGGCACCTGTGACGTTAGTGCATATGGAATTCATTCCGAGCGCGGAGACGTCATCTTGAGAAACTGAAACTGAAACTGAAACTTATGCACAAACCGATGTATATATGTACCCAGACGCAAAGCATGGAACGGGGTCCGCTGGATGAAATTGACGACTGGGAATGCACAGCAGATCTCCCACAATGGGAAAAAAAAAACCCACTAAAAAATCATCAGCAAGAGTGACATGACACTGGAGATAGGCCACACACACACGCGCACACACGCACACACACACAAAGGGTGGGGGGGGGGTGGCCTGCCATGAACAACTTCCACCAAAACTTTAAACAAAAACTCACCTCCGTCATTTTGTGGAAGTCCAATGTCGGCCTGTCGTCACGTCGTCTCTTCTTGGCGTAGCGGCGATGATGCAGGACGCAGGGCTGAGAGTGACAACGGGGGATCTTGCTGCGGCACGGGGACAGAGGCACCAGACCTGACGACCCCACCACACAGGGGCTGGACCCTGCCGAAGTCGTGCCCACCGCCGATACCTGGAACCCCATGGAGATCTGTTCTTCGTAAGACTCGCTGCGGGACGGGAACACCTCCATGCCCCCGCTTCCACGGAACCTCGCCGGAGAGTGGGTCCACCAGGTTCCTGAGGAGAAGGCGAGAGATCGGACACTGCTGGCGGACGCGGGTCGAGGCACTGGGGACTGGGACGGGGTGTGAGGCTCGGAGGTCGTGTCTCTGCCACTGTCTACACTCAGAGGGGATGGGGCCAAGGGGAACGCCGACGTCCCTATCCCTCCTCCACCCCCTACACCCACCACTTTGAAGTCTCGGTAGAAACGCGCGGACGCACACCCCACCGCTGTGAAGCTGCTGAACGTCCGAGCGTCCGGATGTTGCGGAGAGGCCATGAAAAGCACACCCTGAGTCCTGGAGTCCGGCTGAGCCACACAACCCGCCGTGCAGACGCTGGAGGTGCTGGAGGTCAGTCCGGTGATGGGGATGGGTCTCCACACTTTGGCCCCCT
>CM060309.1:72946533-72954033 GCA_030674185.1 Monoplex corrugatus | reverse complement strand
ATGGGTAGCGCAAACTGTTTGGGTTTGAGAAATTCTACATGGGAGATAACTCCGTGACACTCACGAGTTATGTTACTTAGTTGATATTTTAAAATTCTCCCCGCTTCCCTCTTTTTTCCTTTGGTTCTCTTTTTAAGTTAGACTTGAGGGAAGAAAGAGACTGCATTTGTCGAAGAGAAAGGAACAGGTCCAAAATCATTCCTATTGTCACGATAAAGGAGCAAGGGCTAAAATTATTTCTTTTCTCTCATTTTTAACTTGAGTCTCGAATTCTGATAGCGCAACAGCACTGAAACTTAAAGAAAACCAAAGAACATGTTAACCTAATCCGGCGCCATCCAACCACACCTTCACTTATCTCCACTCTAGCCATCACCCCAGAGAAGACCTCAGCAGTTGTCTATAAATTCAACAGACAGTGGCAAAAACTAAATAACGCGTTTTTTTTGTTTTTGTTTTTCTTTTTCTTGGGGGAGGAGGTTGAATTCTACTTTTTTTTTTTTTTTTTTTTTTTGACAGTCAACTCTAGCCTATAGCAGTATAAAGATTTTTAACTAGCGCAAAAAAAAAGGCGTGAGTGTGTGTATTTACGTGTGTGTGTGTGTGTAGATAGAGATAGATAGACAACCAGACAGACAGACAGACAGACAGATAGATAGATATAGATAGACAGACAGACAGACAGATCAGATAGATAGATAGATAGATATAGATAGTAGATGGATAGATGGATAGATAGATAGATAGATAGATAGATGGATGGATGGATGGATGGATGGATAGATAAGATACATAAGAGAGAGAGAGAATATTTATATCTACACACACACAGCGTGTGTGCATTTGTGGGTGTGGTGCGTGCATGTGCATGTGTGTGTGAGTATGTCTATCTAACTGTCTCTGTCTCTGTCTGTCTGTCTGTCTCTCTCTCTCTCTCTCTCTCTCTCTCTCTCTCTCTATCTATCTATCTATCTATCTTTCTTTGTTTCTCTCTCTCTCTCCTCTCTCTCTCTCTCTCTCCTTGTTTCTCTCTCTTTTTCTCTCTCTCTCCCTCACACACAGATACACACACACACACATACACACACAGATATATATATTATTACATGTATATATATATATATATATATATATTGTGTGTGTGTGTGTGTGTGTGTGTGTGTGTGTGTGTGTGTGTGTGTGTGTGTGTGTGTGTTGTGTGTGTGTGTGTGTGTGTGTGTGTGTGTGTTTTGCCAGCAAATCAGACGAGAAAAAAGACAGCGGGCAACATTGTACACGCTTCAACAGCCTGGCAACCACCTAATATTATTACTACTGCTGCATGTCGTCAGTCAGGCAGGCATAACTAGCTCGTGCTGCCTAATATTACTCTGTACTTACTACAAACAGTCTCTTTTTGCTTACAGTCTTAGAACGAACGAGCACGCTTCGCCTCACTTTGAGACTCTTTGTCTGTAAAATCAACAGCCAAAATGGAGAAAGAACAAGACTTTTTTTTTTTGTAATTCGCCAGGGCAGTGGTAAAAACAAAATAACGCGATTTTTTTCTACTTTTTTTTATTTCTTTGTTGTTGTTGTTGTTGTTGTTGTTGTTTTGTTTTTACTGTTTTTGTTTGTTTGTTTGTTTGTTGTTTGTTGTTGTTGTTGTTTGTTTTTTTTTGGGGGGGAGTCGTTGCGTTCTTCTAACCTGTCTTTGTTCTCTTTTTCAATGCTTTGGTTTTCTTTATTAAATTTCTTTTTTTTTTTTTTTCGCCAGTCAAAAATCTTGCATTTATTTTGACGTCTTCATACTGCTATAAATATAACTCATTTGTGTTACCGGAGATCCATTATGGGAAAAAAAATAAAGAGATTCTCGTTTCTTAATGATGAGCTTACGCAATTATCTTTCAAATGTGTAAGTGTTTGAACCTCCAAGCGCGAGGGCTGGACGTAAAAAAAGGAAAAAAAAATAACAACAATAACAAAACCACTGTTTTGCTTTAGCAAGGACTAACCCTAGACAGGTCTAATAGAATCTAATGCTGCTATCCTCGAGTAATAATTATAAAGTCTTCACACTTGCAAATATACTTTTGTTCTCGATTTCTCAATCCAAAACAAGTGTGACTGCCCGCGTTCAAGCGAACAAGAACCAGAACAGAAAAAAAAACGAAAAATGAATAAGAACGCGTACTTTAATACAACAAGACAAGACAGGCGCAAATTTTCGGCCAACTCGATTTCTCAAGACACAAACACACACACACACACACACACACACACACACACACACACACACACAAACACAAACAGTGACACACATACATACATACGTACATACATACATGTATACACACACTTTCGCCACAAACATTTTGAAAAAATTACCATCCTTCCAGCCAAACACACACACACACACACACACACACACACACACACACACACACACACACACACACACACACACACACACACACACACACACACACACACACACACACACATACACACACAACACACACACACACACACACACACACACACACACACGTGCGCGCACACACACTTTGTCTAAAAGCACATATGTGAATAGACGTTAAAAGAAATAACGAACGAACGAACGCACACACACTCTCTTTCTGTCTGTCTGTCTGTCTGTCTGTCTCTCTCTCTCTCTCTCTCTCTCTCTCTCTCTCTCTCTCTTTCTCTCTCTTCTCTTCTCTCTTTTTCTCACCACCACCCCACCACCACCACCACCACCACCGCCATTCTGAAAATTTGCCAGCAGCTTGCCACAGATTTGATCCGCAATACCCAAGACACAAACATGGTCCTGTAAGTCTTCAGCCTAGCGTGAAGAGAGCTGACTGATCACCGACTGTGATAAATCCTTCTCTTTAATCCATGCCAATGTCTTTTTTTGTGTAATCCCTCTTTAAAAGAAAAAAAATATAAAGAATATTACTTCATGGTACTTAGGACGGTTGTGGGTGCGTGTGTGCGCGAGACAGAGAGCGAAAGAAGGACTGATGTGTGTGTGTGTGTGTGTGTGTGTGGTGTGTGTGTGTGTGTGTGTGTGTGTGTGTGTGTAAGTGTGTGTGTGTGTGCGTGCGCGCGTGTGTGTGTGTGTGTTTGTTGTGTGTGTGGGTACGCGTGTACTGATCTCTCTCTCTCTCTCTCTCTCTCTCTCTCTCTCTGTCTCTCTCTCTCGCTCGCTCGCTCGCTCGCTCCCTCCCTCCTCCTCCTCTCTCTCTCTCTCTCTCTCTCTCTCTCTCTCTCTCTCTCTCTCTCTCTGCGTTTGTGTGTGTGCATATAATGCATGCTCTTATATACGAGAAAAGCTGAAGCAAGGATACAGTGACCAGTGAAAACTACTGAAGCGATACGAGTATGCCAACCTCATCAGCTGTGGCATCAAGACATCCACTGGAAAGACATTGTCCTAAACAGAGTGAGCTGGCGACAGCGAGGCACACAGGACACAATCACATTTGAGCGACGCAGAACAGCTGTTATTCGACAGAAGAGGGACAGGTAGAAGCAGAATCTACATGTACATAAAAGGCCGTAAGACTTCTTCCCATGCAGCGTCTATGGTAGAGCATGTGACTTCAAGATCTGTCTTGTATTGTCCCACGTGGAGATCCACAGCAGGCGATAAAGGACCAATATGCCTACTCATCAGTCCCAAGACAGGAGGCCCCATTACATACGTGCAAGCGTTTTTTGGTTGGTTGGTTGGTTGGTTGATTGGTTGGTTGGTTGGTTGGTTGGTTGGTTGGTTGGTTGGGGTTTTTTTTCTTATCCATTTTTATGAGGGTGCGGAGGAGGGGGTGCGATGGGGAAGTTGTAAATGTTTCAATAGGATTAAAATCAAGTTTAGTAACACACACACACACACACACAACACAAAACACACACACACACACAACACACGACACACACACAACACAACACACAACACACACAACGAACACACACACAACACACACACACGAACACACACACAAACACACACACACACACACACACACACACACACACACACACACACACACACACACACACACACACACACACACACACACACACACACACACACACACACACACACACCACACACACACACACACACACACACACACACACACACGTAATTACCTTGAGCGGTTCATCTTCCAAACTCTGTGCTCGCAGCCTGTCTGTGATGACCGCAACAGGCACGTGCAACATGGTCACAAGGTGACCACTACCTCCACCCTCCCTCTCCGTGTGGTCGACTCACTTCCCGATCCTCGCAATCCTCACCCCTCCTCCTCCTCCTCGACTTGAATTCCTCTTGCTCCTCTTTTTCCTTCTCGGCCTCCACCTCACCTCTCTTCTTTCTATTGTTCTTGTCTTCCTCTTCTTCCTCTCGCTCCCTGTCTTTTGATAGTTAAAAGATAGACTCTCTGTTAATTTTAGTTCAGGTCGTTCTACTATCTGTATATCCAAGGTACTTCAGATAGCAACTGAAGTTACCACAACACACATAAAGCATCGTTGATAGAATATACAAAGATCCACCAACGCCACTGATCGTTCTCTCAGCCCTATTACTTCTCCCAACACATCAGTATTTGGTGGATCCTGTTCACGGGAGATTCATCGTGCATTCGAGCACTTCCATAAGTGCTCCTTCCGAATATAAGAGCAGGGTGATCCAGTACAGACTCCTTGAACAAGCATATAAAACCCCTTTTTCACAAAACAGAGTCTTTGGAATAGACGGAAGGCTTTGTAGGTTACCGTACTTAAACGCTACACTGACACCCACACCCACGAATAGTGTTAGCGGATTATGTGCGGCAAACACATTTATAGCCTGCTAGTTTCTTCTATTGCTCCCTTGGCTTTCCGTACGATGTCTGCCTCGTTTCCTGCGATCGAATCCAGACGACCGGCTGCCGGCATTAGGATCACCAGGAGATCTTTGACGAAGGAAGCGATGACGGTGCTGCGGTTACGAGGATGACGAAGGCGAAAGAATCGCCGTTAGGTTCACTCGCTGGAGAAGACCGGCTGATCGTGTATAGCAGGCGATGATGATACGTTCTGGTCTTCACGGGGATCTGCGCAGATATTGGAACGTGTTAAATATTTTACCACACTTTATTGATTAACAGTTAGGAAACAAAAACATGCAAGTACACGTGCTCATACACATGCAAACGCACACACACACGCAAACACACACACATACACACATGTGCATGGACATGATATAAACTACGCACGCACACACACACACACAAACGCACGCACGCACACACACACAACACACCGCGCGCGCGCGCGCAGGTATGCACGCACGCACGCACACACACACACACACACTCATTCAGCCCGATGTTACAGTCTGTAGTAACACACACACACACACACACACACACACACACACACACACACACACACACACACACACACACACACACACACACACACACAGGACACAAAAACACATCTCAATAATACTCCAATCATTCTGATAGTGTCGACTTAGTGTTTCCTGGATTCCCTTCGCCCCCTCCCCTCTCCCCAACCCCCCAAGCCCTGCATCTCCTTAGGTACCTTGTCAGCGCATAGTTCTGCCAGATACGTTACTGACAGGTTTGGCTGGGAATGTACCGAGTGTGAAGAAATCCTTTTGAGTAAAGTCCAAACCAAAATAGACCATTCCCACACGATGGGTTTATCCCCAAACTGGAACCCGGACGACAAAGGCAGTGCAGTGCTGTTTTATCTCTCCCACCCGTAAATCCGCTCGAAATCAAATATCTCATTGACACGGCTGATAAACGTACACCCTTAAACCTTTAAACCCCTCAAGCCGACTCTCTGTCAACTGGGCTATGCTCGAGTAATATATCTTGTATTGATAGCTCTGCTGATCATGTAGTGTCCTGTAATTATTTATGTATGTATGTATTACATTTATGACAGTAAGTGTACTGTATGCACTCGTAGACGTTGTTCTTATGCATATATACTTTTTTTCTGTTTTCTTTTCTTTTTTAATTTTTTTAGAACGAAATACAATGACAAATATTATCAGCCAAACAAAATCATTTGTATCAGATTTTAAGTTCAATACACACGTCAGCATTCCACGTCTTCGACAAAGGGTCTATGTACGTGAATTACAGTCACCGCCAACACTGTATCAGACAACTATATAAACACACACACGCACGCACGCACGCACGCACGCGCGCGCGCGCACACAACACCACACCACACACACACACACACACACACACACACACACACACCACACACACACACAACACACAACACAACACACACAGAGCAGGTCGTAGACATTCCATGCATACATATAATAAAGGAGCAAGGAGTCATATCAGACTTTTTCTCAAACTGGGGATAGATACGGCAGCCATGTAACTCTCAAAGCGTGTAAGTTTCACGTCAGTTTTTGCATTATATGTAGTTCGTATGTTTATACTTATTTGCGCACGTTCATTAATGTGTGTATCTCTCTCTCTCTCTCTCTCTCTCTCTCTCTCTCTCTCTCTCTCTCCTCTCTCTCTCTCTCTCTCTCTCCCCCCCCCTGTCTCTCTGTCTGTCCACTCCCTCTCTCTCTGTCTCTGTCTCTCTGTCTCTGTCTAGGTCTCTGTATCTGTATATCTCTCTCTTTCTCTCTCTCTCTTTCTTTCTCTGTCTCTCTGTCTCTGTCTGTCTGTCTCTCTCTCTCATCTCTCTCTCTCTCCCCTCTCTCTCTCTCTCTCCTCTCTCCCTCTCTCTCTCTCTCTCTCCGTGTGTGTGTGAATGTGTGTGTTTGCACTGTCTACGCATGTGTGGGGGTGGTTAGGTGGCTGACTGGGAAGGGTGTTTTTCATTGTTTATTTATTTGTTTGTTTTTCGTATCTTTCTGTTACGTTTTTGCCCTTGTATTGTATTTTCATGTCTTATATACCTTTTCGTATAACAAAAACAGCAGTAATGATAACAACAACAACAACAACAATGATAATATCAATAATGAACATACAATTACAACAGTAATAATAATGACAACATCAACAAGTACAACAATACTACTATCGCTACTATTAACTACAATAATTCTTCTTATTATTATTATTATTACATAGATAGTAATAATGATAATAATAATAACAATAACAATAATAATAATAGCATGATAGTAGTAATAATAATAATGATAATGATAACAAAATAATAATAATGACACTACTACTACTACTACTAATGATAATAATAATAATGAACAATAACAGTACTACTAGTAATAAACTACTAGTACTACTACTACTAATAATAATAATAATGATGATAATAATAATAATAATAATAATAACAATAA
The DNA here is from genome assembly GCA_030674185.1 of Monoplex corrugatus. Taxonomy (NCBI): domain Eukaryota; kingdom Metazoa; phylum Mollusca; class Gastropoda; order Littorinimorpha; family Ranellidae; genus Monoplex; species Monoplex corrugatus. Next base: position 72,946,664 of record CM060309.1, on the reverse strand, counting down.
TATCATTAACACTAATACTAATTACAATAATAATAATCATAATCATAACGATAATGATGACAATAATACCTCTAGGATTATCAGATTATAACACAGGGCATGGTGTTAACCCACTTCCTGAGGAGCAAGGT
>CM060309.1:72924033-72929033 GCA_030674185.1 Monoplex corrugatus | reverse complement strand
GAGATAAAATTTCTAATTCATTGTTTAATAACAAATAATACACAGGTTACTTTTTGTTGGATCCGATCACACTGTGGTATCCTTTTTAACGATCGGGTCGACAGAATAGCGAAAAATGCAGCAATGAATAGGGCTGGCAGTACTAAACTTGATTTACCACTCTCTGAATATGAAATGAATGCTATGTGACCTTCGCCCCTTCTCGGTAAATTACCAGGGTTTTACAAGACAAGAGATAACTTTAGCTTACAGATTAACTCTCAATTCACTTCGAACTAAATTTAGTAAAACCATCAAATGTATCTATGGTGATTTTATAACAGTTGATCACCTTTTGTGTTGTCAGCGAATGCGACCTTATTTCCCTGCGTCATTTACAAACTTAAAACAGAAACATACTGATTTCATTCTGTATTTACACACTGCTAGACGTTTACTGCACAGTCCTGTAGGTCGTTTCCTTTGATTCAGCCCAACTGTTTTATACCTGTAACTCCCACACAGCCCCGAGAAATTCGATGAAGCCTGACTGATATAATGTTCTGATTGTTTTTCTTTTGTTCGTTAATTTGTTTGATGTTACATTAATTGTTACCTTAATTGATACAATGCCTTCATGATTACATAGATTCATTCATTCCTTACGCACCTTTTTTTTTTTTTTTTCCCCCGTCTAAAAGCACATATGAGACGTTAAAAGAAATAACGAACGAACGAACAGACACACACAAACACACACACGTACAGATGCATACATACACACACGTACACACGCATGCACACATACATGTACACACACATGCACGCACGCACGCACACACACTCACAAACGGAAAAGGCATGTAAGCACACACGCATACCTGCATACACACACTAACGCATGCACACACACCCACACCCACACATACACACACTGACGTAACAAACGCATATGAAACGCAGAGAAAGAAAGAGACAGACAGACAGACAGATAGACAGACAGACAGGCAAACAGACACACAGAGACAGAGACAGACAGACAGACAAACAGACACACAGAGACAGAGACAGAGACAGACAGACAGATGGAGAGATAGGCAGACAAACAGACAGACAGTCAAAGACAGAAAGAATGAGAGACAGTCAGACACACAGAGAGACAGACAGAGAGGACGTACACATATCTAGAAACACACACACGCATACAACATACCACACACACACACACACGCACACACACACACACACGCACGCACGCACACACACACACACACACCACGCACGCACACACACAACACACATTCACTCACGCACACACACACACACACACACACACATATGTATCCCCCCCCTACACACACTCACTCACAACCACGCAATTAACCCCCACCCCACCCCGCGACACACACACACACACACACACATCCACAACACACACAACACACACACACACACACACACACACACACGCACACACGTATCCCCCCTACACACACATGTACCCCCCCCCCCCCAAACACACAAACACACACACTCACATGTATAAACTCACACACACCACACACACACACACACACACACACACACACACACACACACACACACACACACACACAACACACCACACACAAAACCCGCAAAACATAGCCAGAAATGATCCAAACGGCTAACACTCACAAAAAGCAGAAAGACCCGTACCTGCACAGGACCAGAATACCAGCTAGACAAGACACACGCCACGGACGGACCCGAAGAAAAGTTCACCTTGCTGTAGCTAGCATGTGAGTGACAATGCGACGACATGGAATGGAATGACACAAACACATACAGACACACACACATGACGTACACACCAACCGGTAGACCTCTCGTCAATGACCGACACAGGTCTTACACCACCAACTCCAGCAATACACCCGGCGCTGGATCCAAGCATATAAAGCCTTTAACTAGAAATACCACAGGTGTGACACCTAAGTCTGTTCCCTTGCCACGTCTTTCCCAGGCATTTTATTTATTTATTATTTGTTTGTTTGTTTGTTTGTAGATTTGTCTATCGCAAGCATTTTTCGTGGATTCGTCTGTCACAGGCAGTTTTCGTGGCTTCGTCTGTCGCCAGCGCTTTTCGTGGCTTCGTCTGACGCAGCATTTTTCGTGGTTTTGTCTGTCGTCGGTATTTTTCGTGGATTCGTCTATTGAAGGCATTTTTTCGAAGCTTCGTCTGTTGCAGGCATTTATCGTGGATTCGTCTGTTGCAGGCATTTTATTCGTTGTTGGCTTTGCTTCGTCGCGGCATTTTTCGTGGCTTCGCCTGTCGTAGGTATTTTTCGTGGTTTCATCTGTTCGAAAGGCATTTTTCGAAGCTTCGTCTGTCGCAGGCATGGCTTCTTTTGCAGCTTTCGTCTGTCGCAGGCATTTTTCGTGGATTTGTTGCATGTAATTTCTGTAGCTTTTTCTGTCGCAGGTATTTTTCGTGGCCTTTTTCTGCGCAGGCATTTGTTCTCGTGGACTTTTTCTGTTCGCAACGGCATTTTTCGTTGGATTTGTCAGTCGAAGGCATTTTTCGTGGATTGTCCTGTCGCAGGCATTTTTCGAGCCTTCGTCATCGCAGCATTTTTCGTGGCTTTGTCTGTTTGGATGAGCATTTTTCGTGGCTTCGTCTGTCGCAGGCATTTTTTTGCAGCTTCGTCTGTCGCAGGACATTTTTCGTGGCTTCCTCTATTCCCAGGCATTTTTTTCGTGGCATTTTCGTGGCTTGTCACGAAGCATTTTTCGTGGTTCTGTCTGTCAACTTTTTTTGTTTTTCAGCATTCGTCGTAGTCCTTTTTGTAGTTTTCGTTGACTTTTAAATAATAAACAATACGAATTAGTTCAAGAGGGTTAATCACACTCTGCAATGCCATATGCATCATCCAGCTCTGCTAAGCAAATATCTGGCAGACTCCTATCAATCCAAAAAAGTGAACGCCCGGTTCAAGAAAACAGGAACCAAAAAAAAAAAAAAAAACGAAACGCGTATTTTAATACAACCAGACAAGACAGGCTCAAATTTTGGCCAACTAGCCTTTATCAGCATAAACGTAAGATCAACACACACACAACACACACAACACACACACACACACACACACAACACACACACACACACACACACACACACACACACACACACACACACACAAAACCAACAACAACAAAGACAAAAATTAAGAGAAAAAGACTAAAACTTCCCTGCTGCTTCGTCCAGTGAGAGAAAAGGACTCCTATGCGTTGACAAAGTCTTGAACGGAAAGAGGGTGGAAGGAGGGTTAGCAGAACAGATGAAATACTAATAATGACTTAATCAATAATAATGGGTTTAATGGAGATGGAAGGAAAGACATGAAAAAATACAGAATCCTTAAGTTAGGAAAATCACACTACTTCCCAAATGCATTGGGTTTGTGTGCAGTTTTAAGGTATGATACACACATACGCATGTCATTTACATGTAACCAAGATTATTCCAGCGGAAGGCTGAAAAAAAATACCAGTATAAAATATATTCTAAGTAAAACGTAGTCTAGGTAGGGTCTTGGGACCTGGCCAGCTCGTGGGTTTATGTCCAGGCTCAAGGCTTGTACCATGATCACCATACACATGACACCTGTGACGTTAGTGCATATAGAATTCGTTCCGAGCACGGAGACGTCATCTTGAGAAACTGAAACTGAAACTAAAACTGAAACTGACACTGTGCAGTTTTGGCATTTGCCATGACTAGTTTGGATCTTTCACCGCAGGCGTTGTTGTACTAGTGAATATGCATACATCCAACGTTGTCTACAGCAAACTGAAAGTGAAAGTAACACTGAAAGTTTCCAAGAGCAGTGTCTATATTTGGGGCAAAATGTAAGGCTTGTTACAATCATCCTCACATCCTAATAATATTCATTCAGTCACTTTCGGTGTGGTGTGCCAACAAAATTTTCACCCACAAGCACTGTTGAACTGTATCGAAGTGATCTGACACCCCATAAAGAATCTACTCTGGTGGGTGGCATCGAGGCAGCTTGATATCGCTGACTTCCATAGGCTTCCTACCATTGTGACTTCGACTGAGTTGGAGGTGTGTTGAAGAAATGGAATGAACCACGTGGGATGAACGCGAACAAAGTGACAAAAAAATCCTAATAAATGAATATATTCATTTCCCCGATTACTATCTATCTAAATTATATTTTATACGCACCACAAACTGTACGGCGCCTATATGGTGAACACAAAAACTATCCGGGAGGGCTGAATTTATCGTGGAGGCACAAATGGCGTGTTACAGTACGGCATGTGTACCGGATGAAAAAAAAGACCTGTTGGTGTGTGTGTGTGTGTGTGTGTGTGTGTGTGTGCGTGTGTGTGTGTGTGTGTGTGTGTGTGTGTGTGTGTGTGTGTGCGTGCGTGCGTGTGTGTGTGTGTGTGTGTTTTTGTGTGTATGTGTGTGTGTGTGTGTGTGTGTGTGTGTGTGTGTGTGTGTGTGTGTGTGTGTGTGTGTGTGTGTGTGTGTGTGTGTGTGTGTGTGTGACGTCTAACCATATATTTATACACACCTGTGTCTCTACCGCTCCAGTCAGTGACTACGAACCCGAAACACATATTTACATACATCTGTGTATCTATCATTCCGGCCAATAAGTGAGGTATCTAAGCACATACTTATGCACACCTGTGAGTCTATTAGTGCTGTTCATAAATGTGCCTTTAAACCACGTGGTTGTATAAAGTGCACAGCAAAATCTCCACAGTCAGTTTCTATAAAAATAGTAATAACAATAATGATAATAACGATAATAATAATAATGATAAAAATGATGATGATGATGATGATGATGATGATGATGATGATGATGATGATAAAAATGATGATGATGATGATGATGATGATGATGATGATGATGATGATGATGATATTGTTATTATTGATATTATTATTATTATTATTTTCATCATCATTATTATTAATGAGATGAAATTCACGAGGTGCC
>CM060309.1:72896533-72906533 GCA_030674185.1 Monoplex corrugatus | reverse complement strand
AAAGAGAGAGAGAGAGAGGTTGTAGATGAGGACGGAGAGAAAGAGACTGAAAGAGAGAGAGAGAGAGAGAGAGAGGTTGTAGATGCGGACAGGGAGAGAGTGAAACAGAGAGAAAGAGACAGAGAGAGAGAGAGACAGAGAGAGAGAGAAGCCGTATATGAGAATGGAGACAGGGAGAGAGAGAGAGAGAGAGAGAGAGAGAGAGAGAGAGAGAGAGAGAGAGAAGGTTGTAGATGAGGACAGGGAGAGAGTGAAACAGAGAGAAAGAGAGAGAGACAGAGAGAGAGAAGCTGTAGATGAGAATGGAGACAGAGAGAGAGAGAGACACAGACAGACACAGACAGACACAGAGAGGTTGTAGATTAGGACAGAGAGACAGACAGACAGACAGAGAGAAAGAGACACAGAGAGAGACCTAGAGAGAGAGAAGCTATAGATGAGAATGGAAAGACAGAGAAAGAAAGACAGAGAGAAACAGAGAGACAGACATAGAGAGAGGGGGTGTTGATGAGGACGGAGACAGAGATAGACAGACAGACATACAGACAGAAAGTGAGAGGCTGTAGATGAGGACAGAGAGAAAGAGAGAGAGAGAGAGAGAGCGCGAGAGAGAGAGAGAGACTGTAGATGAGGACGGAGACAGAGAGAGAGAGAGAGAGAGAGAGAGAGAGAGAGAGAGAGACTGTAGATGGGACGGAGACAGAGACAGAGAGAGAGAGCGGAGAGAGAGAGGAGGAGAGAGAGAGGGGTGTAGATGAGGACGAGAGAGAAAGAGAGAGAGCGAGAGCGAGACAAAGAGGGACAGAGACAGAGACAGGCTGAAGTGGAACAAGCAGATCAATATTGTCAGACTGTCCTTGATGTCACATCGTCTCCGTCTCTCCTTTCATTCGCCAGCCATCAACCATTACTGTATTAAGTAGACCTGCATCGCCACCAATACTACTAGAGTGAACTAGTACTTCTCCACACCATCAACTTCCTGGCCATTACTACGAGTTCACTGCCACTACTACTACCAGTATACCACCACTCTTCCACTAGCACAGCACCACTACAAGTACACGGCCACTGCTATTAACCCTTTGACTCCCGCACCCCATCCACCGACAGCAAAAATTTAACCCTTTGACTCCCTCAGCCTATCACCAGCTTCCTGCAGAAAGCTGGTGGATAGGCTGAGGGAATCGAAAGTTTAATTTTTTTGCTTTGCTAACATGGTTGGCAATGCAGGATGCTGGTGGAAGGATGCGGGAGTCAAAGGGTTAAATTGTGATTTAGGCGTTAGTTACTCGAATGAGACGATAAACCGAACCGACATCCGATGTTCCAATTCAGCGCACTTAAAGATATTACGTCAACGAAGGAATCGTCTCTGGCCGAAGTCTGCAGAGAAAAAAACCATAGTCACACGTAAACAGAACTACACACGAAGTAGAAAAAAAACAATCAAACATGAAAACAGAATCCGAACCCGTATTTGATACAACCAAACAAGACATACACGCATAAAGAAAAGAAAAAGGGTGGCGTTGTACTGCGGCGACATGATTCCCCAGAGAAGTCAGTCCGACTTTCGCATGGTGAATCCACTATAAATCTAAATCAAAGTGGCTGCCAGATTTTAAATTACCGTAATCAAACTGAAACAGGAACATAGGAAAACAGTACGAGAACACGTAATTTTAATTCACAAAACAAGATAGGGGCAAAAATTTCAGTCAACCGAACTTTGACAAGCATACACAAAAGACAATTAAGAACAAATACACAAACTTTTAAGGGGAAAAACAACAACAAAACACAAGGACACAACTTTCCTGATGTTTTCGTGATCATTGTGGCAAAAAGAACAAAAAATACAACAGATGGAATACAAACACACTACTGCCCAAAGTAAATACTATATGATACAAACAATATTGCCTAAAGTAAATACAATAGATATATTGCAAACACAATATTGCCCAAATAAAATACAATAGATAATAATACAGACATAATATTGCTTAAAGTAAACACAACAGATATATTGCAAACACAATATTATTGCCCAAATAAAATACAATAGATAATAATACAACATAATATTGCTTAAAGAGTAAACACAAAGAATAATATGTCAAACAACAATATTATGTCCAAATAAAATTACAATGGATAAATACAAACATATATTGCCCAAAGTAAATAAATAGATATAATACAAACACATATTGCCCAAAGTAAATTCAATGGATAGAATACAAACACACTATTGCCCAAAGTAAATACAATAGATCATAATACAAACACGATATTGCCCAAAGTAAATACAATAGATATAATACAAACACAATGTTACCCAAAGTAAAAATGCAGCATTGTCCAAAGTTTTATAAAAACAATGAAAACTTGGTATGCAATCGCCACCCCCTTCTCCTCCCCAACAATCAAAAATGCCGTAAGATCCTCCCTGGTGATGTTGGAGACGGCCCCAGACGGGTAGTTAGTGGCTGAGAGATCGAACCCTGCAGGTTGTTAGGCAGGCTGTAACGCTACGTGTTGTGCATACAGTCGCACGTGAAATGCAAATCACATGGACATGGAATGTCTGCCTTCGATCCGGCCTCGATGTGTTCTGCATGTATGTGTGACTCAGACTCAGGCTCATTTAAAAATCTTTTTGTTTTTGGTTTTTCGCTCCCATTTTCTACGCATATCAATGACCACGCTTGGCATCCACATAACAATACTGGTTCTATATAATACTGCTGTACAAATGTGAAGCGTGGACAGTCAACACGGAAAGTCGAAACAAGGCTGAGGCAGCTGAAATATGTTTTTTTTAAAAACAATGTCAAGAGTTCTATGGACAACAAAGAACACAGACGAGACGGTCTTGAAAGGGGCAAACACAAAAAGAACATTAATGAAGACGATTAGGAAAAGACAAGCAACATTTTGTAGGACAGTTTATAAGGCAAGAGAAATTTAATCGCCTAGTCACAACAGGAAAGAAGGAGGGAAATACAACACCAGGTAGACCCAAGGAGAGAATATTGGACGGATCTGTGGAGTGGATGAGGACAGAAAGGGTGGGAGACATACCTGCAGCGACAAAAGATAGATTAGTACGGAGGGACATGATTGCCAAAGCCACGTAGCATGGCACATGATGATGATGATGATGACGACGACGACGACGACGACGATAATGATGATGATGATGATGATGATGATGATGATGATGATGATGATGATGATGATGATGATGATGATGATGATGATGATGATGTGATGATGGTGATGATGATGATCAATGGCCACATAATTTGGGGCAATGTTTCACAATGTTATGATGACAGTGATGACAAGGGTGATGATAATCACAATGCTAGAGAAGTCCCCAGATAGGACCGAGACTGCATGACAAGTTTGTATTCTACGCTTACTATCATAACATATTCTGCCGTCAACCAGGCCCGGCAGATTCAGATACCTGACGCGTTGGCAAGTACATTTGAGCAAACACCCTCAATGGCGCATGCATAAACTGAATGAGACACCACGGTATGGTCCCAGTCTCTCCAATGAGAAGTGAATGAGACTCCACGGTATGGTCCCAGTCCCTCCAATGAGAAGTGAATGAGACTCCACGGTATGGTCCCAGTCTCTCCAATGAGAAGTGAATGAGACTCCACGGTATGGGGTCCCAGTCCCTCCTATAAGAAGTGAATGAGACTCCACGGTATGGGGTCCCAGTCTCTCCAATGAGAAGTGAATGAGACTCCACGGAATGGTCCCAGTCTCTCCAATGAGAAATGAATGAGACACCACGGAATGGTCCCAGTCTCTCCAATGAGAAATGAATGAGACACCACGGAATGGTCCCAGTCTCTCCAATGAGAAGTGAATGAGACTCCACGGAATGGTCCCAGTCTCTCCAATGAGAAGTGAATGAGACTCCACGGTATGGGGTCCCAGTCCCTCCTATGAGAAGTGAATGAGACTACACGGTATGGGGTCCCAGTCCCTCCTATGAGAAGTGAATGAGACTCCACGGTATGGGGTCCCAGTCCCTCCTATGAGAAGTGAATGAGATTCCACGGTATGGGTCCCAGTCCTCCTATGAGAAGTGAATGAGACTCCATGGTATGGGGTCCCAGTCCCTCCTATGAGAAATGAACGAGACCCCACGGTATGGTCCCAGTCTCTCCAATGAGAAGTGAATGAGACTCCACGGTATGGGGTCCCAGTCCCTCCTATGAGAAGTGAATGAGACTCCACGGTATGGGGTCCCAGTCCCTCCTATGAGAAGTGAATGAGACTCCACGGTATGGTCCCAGTCCCTCCTATGAGAAGTGAATGAGACTCCACGGTATGGGGTCCCAGTCCCTCCTATGAGAAATGAACGAGACCCCACGGTATGGTCCCAGTCTCTCCAATGAGAAGTGAATGAGACTCCACGGTATGGGGTCCCAGTCCCTCCTATGAGAAGTGAATGAGACTCCACGGTATGGGGTCCCAGTCCCTCCTATGAGAAGTGAATGAGACTCCACGGTATGGGGTCCCAGTCCCTCCTATGAGAAATGAACGAGACTCACGGTATGGGGTCCCAGTCCCTCCTATGAGAAATGAACGAGACTCACGGTATGGGGTCCCAGTCTCTCCAGTGAGCACACAGCACACTCAAAACTGAACAGGAGCCGCTTATGGCCAAAAAAATAAATCCCACAACGATTCTGACGTGATTAAGGATTAATGGGATTCGAACCCACACCCTTCCCATCCCAGTTGGTAATCCGTTGCGTTAACCACTATGCCACGGCGACTAGTGAATGACTCATTTGTAAGTTGCCAGGAGAGCCCGAACAGGGCTACATGACACAGAATGATGACACTGAGTCAGTACATCATACCAGCAGTTAGCCTACTGATTTCACACATGATGTCATTATCAATAACGGGAACAGTCTATGTGTGAAAAAAAAGGATACAAAAAAAGTTCTTGTGAATTATCAGTTGTTGGCAATCACGGATAATTTTGTGTTAAATGTTTTTTTTTTCTTTGTTTTTGTTTTGTTTGTTTGTTGTGTGTGTGTGTGTGTGTGTGTGTGTGTGTGTGTGTGTGTGTGTGTGTGTGTGTGTGTGTGTGTGTGTTTCTGTCTGTCTGTGTCTGTGTGTCTGTGTGTCTGTGTGAAATATCAGTACTTATCAATTATAGATAATTCTGCAACAAAGGTGTGTGTGTGTGTGTGTTTGTGTGCGTGCGCGCGTGTGTGTGTGTGTGTGTGTGTGTGTGTGTCGTGTGTGTGTGCGTGTGCGCGCGTGTGTGTGTGTGTGTGTGTGTGTTGTGTGTGTGTGTGTGTGTGTGTGTGTGTGTGTGTGTGTGTGTGTGTGTGTGTGTGTGTGTGGTGTGTGTGTGTGTGTGTTGTGTGTGTGTGTGTGTGTGTGTGTGTGTGTGTGTGTGTGTGTGTGTGTGTGCAGTATGTGGTGTGAGTATGCGTGCAGTGTGTGTGTATGTGTTGTGTGTGTACGTGTATAGTGTGTGTATACGTGTATTGTGTTGTGTGTGTAGAATTGAAAAAAAAACAAACAAACAAACAACCAATGCTATTGTCAAAATGAAATATCCGTTTCTGTCATTAAAATACTGATTTAATGATTATAAAGGCATGGAGATAAACCTGACATGAGGAAAAAAGTTTTAAAATGACTTTGCAGATAGATAGGCTTCAACGTCCCTAACCCTTTGACTCCCGCAACCTATCCACTAACTGCAAAAACTTAACCCTTTGACTCCCGCAACCTATCCACTAACTGCAAAAACTTAACCCTTTGACTTCCGCAACCTATCCACTAACTGCAAAAACTTAACCCTTTGACTTCCTCACCCTATCCACCAACTTCCTGAACTTAACCCTTTGACTCCCTCACCCTATCCACCAGCTTCATACAGGAAGCTGGTGGATAGGGTGAGGAAGTCAAAGGGTTAAGTTTTTGCTTTTTGCTACTATGGATTAACAATGCAGGTTGCTGATGGACAGAGTGCGGGTATCAGTTAAAAGCATGAGTTTGGAACTTGGGGTTTTGTTAAAGCGGGATTCATGGCATTCGAACAATTCCATATGCGCTCCATCCAAGTCTTTCAGTTATTATTTGACAAAAAGTCCCTGAGCCTGTGTAAGACTCTATACGCTGGCAAGGTCTTGAAAAGGGGGGTGGGGAAAGAGAGACATCATCATCATCATCAGGTGCCCTGCCGCATGGCGTTGGCGACCATGGACTTCCAACCATCTCTATCTCTCGTTGCTCCCAGCATCTCCCCCACCCTCCTCATCCCCAGCCACTCTGCAAGTCCGTCAGCATTCTCTCCCTTGGAGAGAAGAGAGACATGTGAAACATAAAAGCTTGTATCACAAGAATGATCAAAAATTAAGACTGGCTGCAAAGAGATCCTTTTTTTTTTTTAATGTTGTGGGACGGGACTGAACTCCAGATGTCGGATCGTGAGTCCATGGCTTTATAAAAGCCAACCAATCAATCAACAACAAACAAACCGACCACCCACCCACCCAACCAACCGACCAACTAACCAGCCAACCAACCAACTACCCAACCAACCACCCAACTAGCCAACCAACCAACCAACCAGCCAGCCTGCAACCACCCAGCCAACCAACCAACCAACCAGCCAGCCACCCAACAAACCAACCAACCAACCAACTAACCACCCGCCCACACAAACAACCAGTCAACCAACCAACCAGCCAACTAATAACCCAACCAACCACCCAATCAACAACACCAACCAAACCAACCAAACCAACCACAAACCACCCAACCAACTAACCAACCAACCAACCAACCACCCAGCCACGCAACCAACCTACCAACCAACCAACAAACCAACCAACCGTGAAATGAAAACATGAGACTTTGCATATGGCTTCAGCGTCTTTGTAAACATATTATAGGCTTCAACTCAACAGTAATCTTTTGGGTGATTACCACTTAAAAGATACGCTAATGTAAATTAAACTGAAGACATAGACTCCTTACCTGTCACACTTACTACACCGTTATCGTCATGAATGCCTACACCACAACTCGAACAACAACAACAATACCACTTCTACTACTACATCCAATAATTATAATATGTATTCTAATACTACGACTTACACTGATAATAATGACGATATTATAACATCTTATCGTTATTGCAATCCACCTCAACCTTTTTTTCCCCCAAATCACCAGACTCTTTTCATTTGTTTCATTTTCTATTGGTTTTTGTTCATATTTAAAGTTTTGTATACCATGAAGTGTGGGTTTGAGCAGATGCGATGAAACTCAGGGGGCATAACTGAAGCAAAATCAGGGCCTCGAGTGCCAATGAAACCAGTTATTACCGGCCCTGAGGCAGTCGACATAGAAGTCTGCGCAGATAGGGATCAATGAACATGACTGATGATGATGAAGCAGTTTATTAATATACAAAGGAAATGGGCATATTTTGAAAAAAAAACAGAAAACTATACACTTAGCATTCACGTACTTCTGGTAATTTAGGAATGCTGAAGAAGATTTTAAGAAGCTGTTTGATAAGCCACATACGCGAAGGAATCAGTATTCAGTGGTGTGGTGTGTGTGTGTGTGTGTGTGTGTGTGTGTGTGTGTGTGTGTGTTGTTGTGTGTGTGTGCGTGCGTGCGTGTGTGTGTGTGTGTAAGAGAGAGAGAGAGAGAGAGAGGTGTGTGTGTGTGTGTGTGTGATGTGTGATAGTGTGTGTGTGTGTGTGTGTGTGTGTGTGTATGTGTGTGAATGTCTACGCGCGCGCGCGTGTGTGTCTGTATGTATGTGTATGTATGTGTGTCTGTCTCTCCGTGTCACCTCTAGGTGCATGTGTTTCTGCTCTGTGTGTATGTTTCCGAGCTCGCGCGCGCGCGGTGTGTGTGTGTGTGTGTGTGCATGTGTCTGTCTCTCTGTGTCTTGTGTGTGTGTGTGTCTTTTCCTTTGTGTTTTTGTGCGTTGTGTGTGTATCTGTCGCCGACTATGTGTGTTTCTCTGTGTGTGTGTGTGTGTGTGTGTGTGTGTGTGTGTGTGTGTGTGTGTGTGTGTGTGTGTGTGTGTGTGTGTGGTGAGTGTGTGTGTACTTGTATGCGTACACGCCATGTTTGTGTGTACATATGTATCTCTGTGTACATGTATCTCTGTGTATCTGTGTATCTGTGTATATGTGAGTGAATATATGTATGTGTGTGTATGTCAGTCTATCTATCTATGTCGCGTGTGTGCATGGATCTTTTGTCAGGTTGTTTCCTTGTTCATCTTCAGGTATTTTTATGTCTCTTTGGGTTTTCATACAAGCAGATTAGCGACAGCAGATAACGTCAGTCAGCCTACACACCAGCACAATGTATCTATACCGTTTCGAAAAGATTTCACCTTATTTTATTTTATGTCATCCCATTCCATTCCATTTCGCTGCTCAGCTTATTCCAAAAGCTGAATCTGTGTAGTTTGAAGCCTAGAGCATTTCAGTATTTCCAGTTTTTCGTGAAACAGTGTCATGGAGTATAACCATTATTCAAGGACGTAAGAGGTTGAATTTTACGGTACTTCAGTAGGTCAGTCCTGTTACACAGGGAAGAATTGACATGATCCATTTGTCTGTCTGTTTAATGTCTCTACGTCTGTAATTGTGCACTTCAGATTGTAAACTCACGTTCATGAAAACACTGAAACCATCATCATCACCACCACCACTACCATCATCACCATCACCATCACCACCACCACTACCATCATCAATACCACCATCACCACTATTACCATTACCACCACCACCGCTACCACCGCCATCACCACCATTACCACCACTACCACCATCACCACCACCACCACTACCATCATCACCACTACAATCCCACCACCATCACCACCACCACCACCACCACTGCCACCACCACAACCACCACCACCATAACAACAACAACAACTACTATTACTACTGTACTACTTCTACTACTTCAACTACTTCTACTACTACTACTCTTTTTACTCCTACTGCTCCTACTGCTCCTCCTCCTACTCTTTCTATTACTGGTTCTACTACTACTACTACTACTACTATACTACTACTACTTTACTTGTAGTTCTACTACTACGACTACTACTACTACTACGACGACGACGACGACGACGACGACGACTTCTTCCTTCTCCTACTGCTACTCTTTCTCCTCCTCCTCCTCCTCCCTCCTACTACTACTGCTACGACTACTACTACTACATCTCTCCTCCTCTCTTCCTCCTCCTCCTCCTACTACTACTACTACTACTACGACGACGACGACGACGACGACGACGACTACTATTACTCTTCCTTCTCCTACTGCTCCTACTGCCACTCCTTCTCCTCCTCTTATAACGACTACTACTACTACTATTACTACTACCACTGCTCCTACTGCTCCTCCTCTTATTACTTCTACTACTACTACGTCTACTAATACTATACTACTACATTTACTACTACTACTACGTCTACTACTACTACTACTACTTCTACGACAAAACCGGCACCATGACCCCGAAAAGCCTATAGTCTTATCTAGAGGCCACAAGCCACGATAAAATCAGAGCACCAGCAATTCAATGTCATGCTTTCAGAGTGATTAAAAACTGGCTCCATGACAGATATAAACCAGTAATAACATGGATTGACCACTCTTTTCTTTCTTTCTTTAGTCTGCCAGCTTGTATCATCTTGCGTGTCGGGAACTGGAAGATCTGAAGGGGAGAAATGCCGTATAATGTCAAAGATTTCTTTACATCATCCATGCAGGTCTTCTTCGGTCTGTCTCTCCCTTTAAATCCATATATTTTTGTTTTATACTTGTATCTTTTGTTGTTGCCGGATACGAAGCGTGACAGGCAACACGCAAAGTCAGAACAGGATTGAGGCAGCTGGACTGTCGTTTCTAAGAAGAATGTTAAGAATTTCATGGACAG
>CM060309.1:72884033-72891533 GCA_030674185.1 Monoplex corrugatus | reverse complement strand
GCTTTTCCCACAGAAGAAGAAATGAAACAAGTTGGAGGTAGCTTTTCCCACAGAAGAAGAAATGAAGCAAGCCGGAGGCAGCTTTTCCCAGATAACAGGAAATAAAACAAGTTGGAGGTAGCTTTTCCCAAAGAAGAAGAAATGAAACCTCTATCACTTCTCATCCCTCCCCCCCCCCCCCCCCCCCCCCTCCTACGATCTTAGTGTTAAACAACAGCTAGACATGTTTTGGGGCATATTCTGTTTCAGGTAGTTACAACATAGACGATGGACAGGTGTCAGTGTCGGGCGTATCGGCAGGAGCATCCATGGCCACACAGTTCCATGTGGTACATTCCCGTGATGTGATGGGAGTGGGCCTCGTTGCTGGTAGTGAGTAAAACGAAGGACAAAGATAGAAAGAAAGAAACGAACAAACAAACAAACAAACAAACAAAGGAACCAACGAACAAACGAACGAACAAACATACAAACAAACAAACGAACGAACGAACGAACGAACATACGAACGAAAAAACAAAAAAACGAACAACATAACAAACAAGCCTTTGTGTATATTTGAATGTGTGCATATGCACTTGCGTATGTAAGGATTTAAGCGAGTGTGTGTGTGTGTGTGTGTGTGGTGTGGTGTGTGTGTGTGTGTGTGTGTGTGTGTGTGTGTGTGTGTTGGTATGTGTATGTGTATGTGTGTTGTGTGTGTGTGTGTGTGTGTATGTGTATGTGTGTGTGTGTGGTGTGTGGTGGTGTGTGTGTGTGTTGTGTGTAGTGTGTGTGTGTGTGTGTGTGTGGTGTGTGTGTGTGTGTGTGTGTGTGTGTGTGTGTGTGTGTGTGTGATGACAACCTACCATAAACTATTCGAGGTTAGTTATAATCATCTTTTAATTTCATCCCATAGACAGAGTAGTTGGGAGAGGGGGAAGGGTGGAGAGAGAGATGGCTTTGTTACATAACTGTTGGCGAGCTTTAGTGACGCACATACGGAACTTTCCAATGCACTGCAACCTCTCACGAATAAATTCAAAGTCAAAAAAGAGTACCCATTACGATTGCAGGAAGCTAAGGGATAACTGGAGGAAGTCAAAACAAAACAAAAAAATATGTAGTAGAAGACTAGGAGATAAGGTGCAAGCAGGGGGTGAAAAGGGTTAACTTCTCCATTTGATTTGATGCTTTCTCTGTCCCCAGCACCCTACATGTGTGCTGAAGGCAACGTGGTGACAGCGGGGGCGTGTATGTCCACCCCTTCACTGGTGAGTGTGACGGCTCTGCAGGCCATCACGACCTCCGCTGCCTGGATTTCTAATATCGACTCCACCTCCAACATGAGAAGCGACAACGTCTGGATCTTTGCCAGCACCCAGGACTCTATCGTCAAACGGGTAGGTTGTCATCAAACCGGGTAGGTTGTCATCAAACCGGGTAGTTTGTCGTCAAACCGGGTAGGTTGTCATCAAACCGGGTAGGTTGTCATCAAACCGGGTAGGTTGTCATCAAACCGGGTAGTTTGTCGTCAAACCGGGTAGGTTGTCATCAAACCGGGTAGGTTGTCATCAAACCAGGTAGGTTGTCATCAAACTGGGTAGGTTGTCATCAAACCGGGTAGGCTGTCATCAAACTGGGTGAGGTTGTCGTCAAACCGGGTAGGCTGTCATCAAACCAGGTAGGTTGTCATCAAACCAGGTAGGTTGTCATCAAACCGGGTAGGTTGTCATCAAACTGGGTAGGTTGTCATCAAACCGGGTAGGCTGTCGTCAAACCGGGTAGGTTGTCATCAAACCGGGTAGGTTGTCATCAAACTGGGTAGGTTGTCGTCAAACTGGGTAGGTTGTCGTCAAACTGGGTAAGTTGTCATCAAACGGGGTAGGTTGTCGTCAAACCGGGTAGGTTGTCGTCAAACCGGGTAGGTTGTCATCAAACCTGGTAGGTTGTCATCAAACCTGGTAGGTTGTCATCAAACTGGGTAGGTTGTCGTCAAACCGGGTAGGTTGTCGTCAAACCGGGTAGGTTGTCGTCAAACCGGGTGGGTTGTCATCAAACCGGGTAGGTTGTTGTCAAACCGGGTAGATTGTCGTCAAACTGGGTAGGTTGTCGTCAAACCGGGTAGGTTGTCGTCAAACTGGGTAGGTTGTCATCAAACTGGGTAGGTTGCCGTCAAACCGGGTAGGTTATCACCAAACCGGGTAGGTTGTCACCAAACCGGGTAGGTTGTTGTCAAACTGGGTAGGCTGTCATCAAACCGGGTAGGTTGTCGTCAAACTGGGTAGGTTGTCGTCAAACTGGGTAGGTTGTCATCAAACTGGGTAGGTTGTCGTCAAACTGGGTAGGTTGTCGTCAAACCGGGTAGGTTGTCACTAAACCGGGTAGGTTGTCACCAAACCGGGTAGGTTGTTGTCAAACTGGGTAGGCTGTCATCAAACCGGGTAGGTTGTCGTCAAACTGGGTAGGTTGTCATGAAACCGGGTAGGTTGTCAAACTGGGTAGGTTGTCGTCAAACTGGGTAGGTTGTCATCAAACCGGGTAGGTTGTCAAACTGGGTAGGTTGTCGTCAAACTGGGTAGGTTGTCGTCAAACCGGGTAGGTTGTCAAACTGGGTAGGTTGTCGTCAAACTGGGTAGGTTGTCGTCAAACCGGGTAGGTTGTCGTCAAACCGGGTAGGTTGTCAAACCGGGTAGGTTGTCAAACCGGGTAGGTTGTCGTCAAATTGGGTAGGTTGTCGTCAATCCGGGTAGGTTGTCGTCAAACCGGGTAGGTTGTCATCAAACCGGGTAGGTTGTCAAACTGGGTAGGTTGTCGTCAAACTGGCTAGGTTGTCGTCAAACCGGGTGGGTTGTCGTCAAACAGGGTAGAATGTCGTCAAACTGGGTGTGTTGATGATTATGATGATAACGGCCTTTTTGTTCTTTTGTTGTTTTTTCTTCTCTGTTTGTTCCAGCTGTTGTCAAACCGAGCACGTTGTCGTCAAACCGAGTAGGTTAATACTTACGGTTATGATTGCTTGGCAAAAAAATCTACATGTATTGTAGAAATAGGTTCGTTTCGCAGGTCCCTCCCCTCGAGTCCCATTTAGCCTCCTGTCTTTCTGACATATTGGTTTAAAAAAAAGTGAATATGCATATGTCATAGAGAAGATGACAACTTGGGTCAAGGATCATTCGTCGAATATGCTTGAGTGTACCTTAGCTCAGCATCCTGTGTGTGTGTGTATGCGTGTGCGTGTGCGTGCGTGGGTATGTGTGTGTGTGCTTGTGCGCGTGCGTGTGTATGTGTACGCGTGTGTGTGAGAAAGAGACAGACAGACAGACAGAGACAGAAGCAGGATGAAGGCTTGGGTCAGGGATCACACGCTCTACTCCCCTCCTGTCTTCCCCCTCCCAGTTTGCGTGTGCTTTGTGCCCTGCAGATCTGGTCGTTGTCGGTGATTTCATTGGTGAATAATAGGAGTGGCACCTTGTTTTGAGTCTTGAATCAAGATTAGGTGCCTTATTAAACATCATTATTATAACTATGACGCCATTCATCTGCTTGTTCCAGCTGTCATCAAACCGGGTAGGTTAAAGAAGATGACGATGATAGTCTTCTCCTTTCTGTCATGTAGCTGTCTCTTTTTGTGCCGTCTTTGGTACCGCGGGACGATAAAGAGTTGATGTTCAGCAGCAAGTTGCAGTGGGAAAATGTCCTGTCACTCCAAACCTTCCTTCAACCCATCAGTCCAGGTCTTCCTTGGTCTGCCTCTTTGCTTTTAACTGTATATTATATTGTTGTTGTTGTATACTTGTTCTTCAAGATCTCGCCAGCGCAAAGGGTTTTGCGCATGCTCAGGAATTATGCCAGTTAAATGCTGGCAGATTTGGGTGGAGCGCATATGGAATTGTCCGAATGCGATTAATCCTTCTTCAACAAACCCAAAACCCCAAACTCAAACTGTATGTACGCCTGTTGAGCCTGTTGGCGGAGTCGCATAATGGTCAGATGACCTAACGAGTTTATTCTCTGATGATGCAAAACGCTCGTGGACTGGTATTCAATCTTAAGGCTATTGAGAAAAATGTTTTCAAGACTGATGTTCATAGAGCATTTGAGTCAGTCTGTCAGTCCAATTCATCTGATCCCATATGTACTTACAACACATGCTTGCGTCAGCTGCTTGACCAACACGCCCCTCTTGTTATGCGTACTGTGTCAGACCGTATATCCGCCCCTTGGATGACTCTTGAAGTCATTCATGCTAAAGTGCTACGGCGTACCGCTGAGCGTGCGTAGCGTGAGTCCGGTCTGACCGTTCATAGAGAAATGCATGCAGAGCAGCGTAACATAGTTACAAATATGATACGTGAAGCAAAGAAAAAGTACATATGTGGTAAGATAGCAGGCGCTGATAGTTCCAGAGAACTCTTCCGCCTCAGTGATCAGTTGCTGGGAAAAGCTGGAGATACTGTGCTTCCTTCTAACATCCCCCCAGAGTCTCTTCCTGATAAATTCAATGAATTTTTTGTTGGAAAGATTGAACGGATCAGAAGCAGCTTTGACCCTGATACACCATGCCCCACTGATGCTGTTGTGTTCTCTGGTACACAGCTAGAAAATTTTGAGCTTATGTCTGAGGGTTGTGTGAGAGAGATACTGAAGAAAATGCCAAAGAAGTCCTGTGACCTTGACCCTATCCCTGCCTCTATCCTATTTGATTGTCTAGATGAAATTACTCCAATTGTCACAGATATTATGAATAAGTCCTGTCCTTGTCATCTGGTGTTGTTCCTCAGTGCTTTAAGCACACTCTTGTCAAGCCCCTTCTGAAGAAGGCAAATCTCGACCCAGACTGCTTGAAGAATTATCGTCCAGTTTCCAATCTACCATTCCTATCAAAGGTGTTGGAACGTATTGTACTAGAATAGCTTCTGCAGCATCTGGAATCTCACAACATGCTAGAGCCATTCCAGTCAGCCTACCGTAAGTGCCAAAGCACAGAAACCGCTCTATTGCGTGTGGTCAATGACCTCCTTCAGGCTTCAGACGATGGGAGTGTGTCTATCTTGTCACTGCTTGACTTGTCAGCAGCATTTGACACCATAAACCATAGCATCATCATAACGCGGTTGCGTACCACTTTTGGCTGTTCTGGAACGGTTCTGGACTGGTTTACTTCCTATTTGACTGGCCGTACCCAGTCTGTTGTCATTGGCCACAAATCAAATCCATCTGTGCTGAAATGTGGTGTCCCACAAGGTTCTGTCTTGGGACCTGTCCTGTTCACGATGTATACACAACCTCTCAGCGCTATCATTCATCGGTCAGGTCACTCATACCACTTCTTTGCGGATGACTCACAGCTGCATAGCTCCTCTGCCCCATCAGATTTTGACGCTCTTGCGTGCAGTCTGAGAGATTGTATAGAGGATGTTCTCCAAGTGGATGAGTGAAAACAAGCTGAAGATGAATGATGATAAAACTGAGCTTATTGTTACTGGTACTAAGTCAAAGGTCAATCAGGTTACTCATGCCCCCATGTCTATCTCTGGTTGTAATGTAGCTTTCTCACAAACTGTTAGAAACTTTGGCTTCTACCTGGATGAAACACTGTCTATGGAAGCCCATGTCAAACAGTTGTGCCGTACTCTGTACTATCAGCTACGCAGAATAGGTAAGATTCGCTCCTTTCTTTCCACTGATGCTACCAACAAGCTTGCTGTCTCTTTCATACTATCTAGACTGGACTGTTGTAACTCTCTATTCGCAGGTCTCCATGACAATCAACTATTTAAACTTCAGCGCATACAGAACCACGCGGCTCGCCTTGTTCTCCGCAAGCCCAGGCGTGAGAGTGCAAAATCTCTGCTTAGAACACTTCATTGGCTCCCGGTAAAGGCTAGGATTCAATATAAAGTTGCCTGTCTCTGCTTTCAGTGTATCTATCACGAGAACATGCCATCCTATCTTGCCAACCTCCTGCAGGGTTACAAACCTTCTCGAACGCTCCGCTCTTCTGACACCTCACTGTTGACTGTTCCTCGCTTCTCTCTAGACACCTTTGGTAAAAAATCTTTCTCTGTCTTTGGCCCAAATGTATGGAACTCTCTACCACTGTCTCTCAGAAAAACTAAGTGTTTCTCAACCTTCAAACGGCACCTGAAAACCCACCTCTTTCAAACTCATCTAACCTGAAGAGCCTTAGTTTGAAAGTCTGTCATCAGACTAATCTCTCCTGCCTGTATAACAGTATTTTGTATAAGGGCCTATAGGGCAAGGTGTGTGTGTGCGTGCATGTGTATGTGTGTGTGTGTGTGTGTGTGTATGTATGTGTGTGTGTGTGTGTGTGTGTGTGTGTGTGTGTGTGTGTGTGGTGTGTGTTGTGTGTGTTGTGTGTGTGTTGAGTGGCATGTGGTTCATTGTATTGTACAGCTGAGGAGGGGTGAGCATGGGGAAAATTGATGTGGGAAAGAGACTGAAATACTTTAAGAAAAACTTATTTAGAACTTTTTGTTGTAATTTGTTTGTAGAATGTGATGTGATATGCGAATAGTTTATAATTTGTGAGGTAATTTTGATTGTCAAGGTGTTAATGCTGTAATACTGAAGTTATAATGTTTTTCCTGTATATGGATTAGAATTTTTCTGTTTTTATCTTCATTCAAAATATTGATTATAATTCTATGTACAACTATTGCATGCATAAACACACACACACGCATGCAAACATAGCACACGCACACACTCTCTCTCTCTCTCTCTCTCTCTCTCTCTCTCTCTCTCTCACACACACACACACACACACACACACACACACACACACACACACATACACACATTCTTACAAACACACACGCGCACAGCAACGTACACGCACGCACACACACACGTACACACACACACACACACGTACGCAAGCACACAAACGCAGCAATATATAAACACAGTATACCTCTTTATTCATATGAAAAATCTGTTAATCTTTCTTCTTTACATAAGTCAGTGTTTAAATTTTAATATTCTGTGGTTTCTTATGTCTTCTTACTTGTATAGCTTTAATGTTTGTTGTTATCTTATTGTGTATGTAATTGTGAACATTTTTTATCACCTTTTGCCTTTCTTGCGAAATGTAAAGCGCTGGTGAGCATGTTTTTATATGGAATATGCGCTATACAAATAAACATTATTATTATTATTATTATTATTATTATTATTATTATTATTATTATTATTATTATTATTATTATTATTATTATTATTAGTATTAGTATTATTATTATTAGTATTATTATTATTATTATTGTTCCCATGGTCAGATGACCTAACGACTTTATTCTCTGATGATGAAAAGCGATGATGAACTGGTGTTGTTCCCAGCATTTTTCCGATCTTGGTGTTTCCGACTGTGTCACGCCTGATCTTGGTTGACTGCTCTTTGCAAAACAACACAGTTCACAGGTGATACTCATGATGTGTTGAGAGTTCCATGGACAGCAAAGAAAACAAACGAGACAATCTTGATGTAGGCAGACA
>CM060309.1:72804033-72879033 GCA_030674185.1 Monoplex corrugatus | reverse complement strand
GATGTGATACATTTCAAGAGCCAGCTGGATCATATCGTGTGGAACTGATCCATATGCATTCGCCAGATCAAGCCAAACTACGTCAATGTCTCTCTTCTCTGTTCTTGCTTTTTGGATGGCATCCCAAATCAACGTGGCATGTTCCAAGCATCCAGGCATTCCTGGTATGCCTCCCTTTTGGACTGACATATCCAGATACTTGTTTTCAGTCAGGTATTTTGTCAATCTTGCTGCCATAACAGAGAAGAAGATTTTCCCCTCGACGTTCAGAAGTGATATTGGCCTGAACTGATTGATGCTGCTGGAGTTCTGCTCCTTCGGAATGTACACTCCTTCAGCTCTCATCCATTGGTCGCTGATCTTCTGATTCCTCCATGCTGATCGAATCATCTTGTGGAGCCACTCGAGCACTTTTGGGCATTTCTTGTAGAGCAGGTATGGTATTCCGTTTGGTCCAGGTGCTGACTTGGCTCTGGCTTTCTTTACTACGTTCTTCACTTCATCCAGTGTTGGTGGTTTGTTATTGAATTTTCCTTCTGGCGCTGCAGGCCAAACCAGATTTTGGATTTCAAGTGGTGCCTCGCGCTGAGAATCGGAATATGTTTCCCTGAGATGCTGCTCTAGGGTTTCCTTGCCCACTGTGAGAGTCCCTGATTTGGGTTGTTCAAACAGCTTTCTTGCAAAGTCAAAGGGATCTTTGAAGAAACGATCTTGAGTCTTCTTCTTTTTGCTCTTTCTTCGCCTTGTTGATTCCACTTTGCTGAGAGCATTGTGTTTGGCCTTCAGATCTTTCCAGAGTTCCAGGAGCCCTTGCTTCTCGAATTCTGAGGCAGTTTTCATTCGCTTTTTAAGCTTCCTTTTCTCCCTCCGGATGCTCTCCATCTGTTGCTGTCTTCTGGATTTCTGGGGAGGCGTTTTTGTCTTTGGCTGCTTCACTCCATAAGTGTCCCTGCAGATAGAGTATATGATGTCTCCGTATGTGTCAAGTTTGTGTTCCAGCGTACTGTTCCCTATTAGCGCATTCAGCTTAAGGACAAGTTCCTCATCTAATTTCTCCCATTGTTCTTTTGCACCGGCAGGCGGCAAATTGAGTTTTCCACGTTTGGCGTTAAGAGCTTGTGCAAAATCCGCATCAGAACCGTCAGCGTGAATGTCCTTGGCACTATGGTTTAATTCCTGGCCTTGGTCATCCAACGTCTCACCTGCTATCGCAGTGCGCTGCTGCTGGTTCGTATGTGTCTTCAAACAGCCCATTTTTGTCCTGTGGATCTTCATGCCGCGTTTGGTGGTGAATCTCCTTCCACACGCACACGGAAATTCCAACTGGTCATTAATCATGGTCCGTTGTGCGTTTCCAGTCGTGATGGAGTCAGTGCCGATGGATTCATCATTCTCTCCCCCTTTCGGTGAATCCTGGGAGCATCTTTCATTTGGAAAACTCGTGGCATGTTATCAAAGGCAAGGTGGGAAGCCAACCCACAAAGCCCGCAGATCTAGTCTTTCCCAGTGTCCTTCGGTCTTTCCCGAATGTCCTCCGAACTATTCCCGGAAGTCAATGGACTGACCATGTGCAGGTAGAAAGAAACTCTAGGGAGAGCTAGACAACAGAAGGTCTTAATTCAATAGAATTAACTTGACAACAAAAACAGTCTTATAAGAAATGATAATTGTAAACAATGAAAAATTGACATTTTGTGGGGTATATACAGAGAAAATATTGAGCACTTATTGTGGACGTGTTATAGTGTTCAGCATTTCGGGGGGGGGGGGGGGGGGGGAGGGAAACTTTGATCTTGTCAGTGGATGTAAAAATGGGCATAACCCAAAGTTTACTGAAATCTTGGTTTTCTTTGTAGTTGAAAGCCGCGCTAAAACAGATAGCGTTATCGTTTTTATCACACTCTTTGTTAAATGTTTATATTTATAAGTGTAAACTAAATAGGCTACAGATCAACATGAAATTACTATCTTTAGACAAATGTCGAAAAAATTAATATATGAAACAGATGAATATCGTGCTAGAGTAGGTACGACGTAAAGTAAATGTATCTTCACATGGCACAGTTCTGGGCACATATCGACAGAAACATAGAAAAAAATGTGTTTAGAATATTTCGTGTTCCCGAACCAACAAGGGAGCTTACTTGCATTATTTTCTGCTATGGTCCATTTCCCCAACGACTCGTGTGCAATTGTTCTTGCTGTTATATACGTATATCACATGAATGTCTCCTTCTTATCTCTGAGTTTTATTTATTTATTTATTTATTTATTTATTTATTATTTATTTATTTATTTATTTATTTGTCTGTTTGTTTGATTGATTGTTTGTTTGTTTGTTTGTTTAATTATCTGTTTGTTTGATTGTTTATTTAATTATTATTCATCTGTTTGTTTGATTGTTTGTTTAATTATTATTCATTCAATCAATCAATTACATATTAATTTCATTATTGAAGGTCAAACTGTGCCGGTGAAGTTTTGCACAGACTTGTGTTATTTTCTTTGATATCGTATGTTTTATTTGTTTGTTTATTTATTTATTTATTTATTCATTCATTTATTTATTTATTTCCTTGTTAAAGGTCAAACTGTAATGGTAAGGTTCTGCACAGACTTGTGTTATTTTCTTTGATATTATATATTTTATTTGTTTATTTACTTATTTATTTATTTATTCATTCATTTATTTATTTATTTATTTATTCATTTATCTATTTATTTATTTCCTTGTTAAAGGTCAAACTGTAGTGGTAAGGTTCTGCACAGACACATCTTCAATGCAGAAGAAAAAAAAATGGGGGTCTATTTCCGGTTGATGACTGCAGATTTTTGCATAACATACACACATATTTTGTACACACACCCGTCTGTAATGAAACATGCTGTAAGTATTACGTAATTATCAAAGTAAGCATGAACAATCATTTTTGCCTTTGATAAAAGAAACATTGTCATGCTTGAAAAAGTAAAGAAAGAAAAAGAAATAAACAAATAAATAAACGAATGAATAAATAAGCAATAAATAAATGAACAAATAAAATAAACAAACATATAAATAAACAAAATAAACAAAGGTGTATATGTCCAGGTCCCGCCTAGGAGACAAGTACGTTCGTCACGCAGGTTACAACGAGGTGGGGGAGGCCAACAACATCATCATCCTGTACCCCCAGGTCACCGCCACCCTGACCAACCCTCACGGCTGCTGGGACTGGTGGGGATACACCGGGCTTCTCTACGGTCAGCCACTAACAGTTTGTCTTACATCATCATCCTCGTCGTCGTCGTCATCATCGTCGTTCTCATCATTGTCATCGACATCGTCGTCATCAGCAGCAGCAGCAGTAGCAGCAACAGCATCGTCATCACCATCATCAGCAGCAGCAGCAGCAGCGTCGTTGTCGTCGTCGTCATCATCATCATCATCATAATCATCATCGTCGTCGTCGTCGTCGACATCATCATCATCGTCATCGTCGTCATTGTCGTCGTCATCGTCGTCGCCGCCGCAGTTTTCATTCTCTTCCTCCTCCTCCTCCTCTTCATCCTCGTCATCATCATCATCATCATCGTCATCATTATCATCATCAACAACAACAACAATAGCAACAACAGCAACATCGTTGTCGTCGTCATCATCACCATCATCAACATCGTCGCCGTCATCATCATCATCATCATCACCACCATCATCATCACATTTATCACCAGCATCATCGCTATCGTCACCAGCATCATCGTCATCATCATCATATATCGTCCTCGTCGTCATTATCATCATCACCACCACCACTACCACCACCATCACCACCATCACCATCATCACCATCACCATCAGCAGCAGCAGCAGCAGCAGCAGCAGCATCATCACCATCACCATCACCAGCATCAGCAGCATCGTCGTCTTTGAGGAGCGTGTTGCCCAGTGGCTGAAGTCTCTACCTAAGACGCGAGAAACGCATGTTCCAGTCGCTGAACGGACAGTGATTCCCCCACCCCACTCCTTCTGTTCCATCTTCAGCACGCACTCGGCACATATTTAACAATCCCAAGCAAACAAAGAATATGTCTCCGGCAAGATTCTGTAGAATTGTTGTTTTATTATTGTTTAAAACTCAGCAAACTGTGCAGAGCCATGGATATCAGGGCCATAATCGCCTCGAAGTGTACACAATACTACATTGAAAAAAAAAATGGAAAAGAACATTACGAACACATATCAATGCATTCGCGCACATAATCTAAGGATATGGCCATGGCGTTGATCATTCTGTCCAATTTGTCACCAGGGGGTTAAAATAAAACAAACCTGAAAACAAATGTAAACATAACTAAAAGGACACTAAAGCATGTAAAACTGGCCTAAACTACCTAAAATTGCTTCTCGTCTCCTCAAGGCCACAAATGAACTTAATACATTCACCCAGTTATCAATCCTAATTATAAGTTCGTAAGACTTTATAGAGCACATAGGGGTGAATGGACCAGCAAGGCACAAAATGAGAGTAAGAGATGATAGAAAGCAAAGTAGCAAGACAGATGATACAAAATTAGTGACAGACAAAAAGAAATTTCTCGCACCGAATTTCCAGAAGGTGGGGATACTATTTACACAATTTGTATGCCCAAGGCTGAAGATCCCCAACTGCCGCGTCGATCACATATTGAACAAGTAGTATCGGATTACATGGTACAGATAGCATACTAAATGGCCTGACCTGATCAAATCAGACATCATCATCATCATCAGGTGCCCTGCCGCATGGCGTTGGCGATCATGGACTTCCAACCATCTCTATCTCTCGTTGCCCCTAGCATCTCCCCCACCCTCCTCATCCCCAGCCACTCTGCAAGTCCGTCCAGTATTCTCTCCCTGGGTCTACCTGGTGCTCTCTTTCCCTCCAGCTTTCCCGTTGTGACCAGGTGCTCCAAATCCCCCTTCCTCATAAAATGGCCTATAAATGTTGCTTGTCTTTTCCTAATCTTCTTTATGAGTGATCTACTTGTGTCTGCCTCCATCAAGACTGTCTCATTTGTTTTCTTTGCTGTCCATGGAACTCTCAACATTCTTCTGAGAAACCACATCTTGGCTGCCTCAATCTTGCTCTGGCTTTGCTTGCTGACTGTCCACGCCTCGCATCCGCACAACAGTATTGGTTCTATATAACATTCAAGGACTCTCTTTCTGATGTTAATTGATAGGCATTTGTTGGTAAGAATGCTTGTCATCTTCTTGAATGCTGTTTTGGCTTGGCCGATTCTGCCAGCTATTTCCGAAGTGCATCTGCCGTCTGATGAAATGACCGTTCCCAGGTATTTGAACTTATTAACCCTGTGTCAAGGTTGTGCCGTTTGCTGTTATTTTGCATGAGGGGATTTCATGTTTTTTACTGCTCCCCATGACTTCAGTCTTCCTGCTGTTTAGTTCCAACCCCTTACCTTTGCTTTCTATTTCTAGTATATTCACAAGGTTTTGTAGGTCCCTTTCATTTTCTGCAATTAGCACGGTGTCATCTGCGTACCGAATGTTGTTTATCATTTTCCCTCCAACCTTTAATCCAGGGTCTTCTTCTAGGTTTCTCATGATGTTTTCGCTACATAGTGAAAACAGATCTGGTGACAAAACACAACCCTGTCTGACTCCTCTTTCGATGTTTTGGAAAGAGCTTATATTGTTTCCTATTCTCATTGCAGCTGTTTGTTCCCAGTACATATTCCTGATTATTCGTAGATCTTTTCCATCAACATTGAGTCTCTCCAGTTGGTTGATCAATTCTTCATGTCGTACCCTATCGAAACCCTTGGTATAGTCAACAAAGCATAAATACAAATCCTTATTCATCTCAATTGACCTCTTTATGATAGTTCTTAGGATGTATATGGCATTAATAGTTCCTTTCCCCTCCACAAATCCACACTGTTCTTCTGCTATTTCTCTTTTGATTCTATTCCTTGTCCTCATCATGATTATTCTTAACAGGATTTTTATTACATGACTCATCAAACTGATTGTGCGATGGAGTTCGCATTCTATAGCCCCTGTCTTCTTTGGAAGTGCAATGAAAATTGATTTTGACATATCTTTGGGGATTTTTCCAGTGTCATAAATTTCATTTAGGAGGACTGTTATTTTTTCTATGCCAAATTCCTCCAGGGCTTCAATCATCTCTGTAGTAATGTTGTCTGGTCCTGGGGCTTTTCCTGGTTTCATCTTTTTCAGTGCTGCTCTAACTTCATCTTTCATTATGGGTGGTCCTTCAAAGTTCTTTTTTATAATGTGTTCTTCGTTTCTGTCATCCTCAAAAAGGTCTTTAATGTACTCTCCCCATCTGTCCAGTATTTTGTCTTTTTCCATGATAAGCGTGCCATCTTTCGATTTTAAGCAACCAGTTGATGTGCATGTATTTTTCCTGTGGACAATTTCTTCAATTCGTCTGTACATACCCTGAGGATCCATTTTGAGTCGTTCTTCTATCTCTTTGCATTTTGTGTTCAGCCAAGCTTCCATAGCTTCATTGCACCTATACCTGATTTCTTTATTTATCTTCCTGTATATCTCCTCGTTTCTCTTTGCCCTCTTCCTTTCCTCCATCAAGCCCAAAATTGCATTAATAATAATAATATTTTATTTATATAGCGCAAAATCTTGATAAAATCAAATCTAAGCGCTGAGCGTATACATGCATACATACCTACATACATATGAGCGTATACATGCATACATACATGCATACATACTTACATACATAAATCTAAGCTGAGCGTATACATGCATACATACATACATACATACATAAATCTAAGCGTATACATACATACATACATACATACGTACGCACATGCATACATAATAATTACAATATTTATATAGCGTAAAATCTCGACAAAATCAAATCCAAGCGCCGAAAAGACACACACGCACACACACACGCACACACGCACACACACACACACACGCATGGCCACAAATGGGGAGAAAGAATAAAAGCAATAAAAGCAAGAATAAAGCAATGGAAAACCACAGAGAGCACATCATATACAATTATATATTAAAACAAAGTGATTCCCCTCCGAGCGGAGACAGGCTGCAGAGGGGGCAGAGCGGAGGCAGAGCGGAGGGTACGTGAGGGAACATAGATCTCAAGTAGGCTTGACAGGTAATCGGGGGCTGCGTTATTGAGGCTTTTGTAGCACATGGTGTCTAGTTTGTACTGTATGCGCTTTATAATATAATAATAATAATTACAATATTTATATAGCGCAAAATCTTGATAAAATCAAATCTAAGCCCTGAAGCAGACACACACGCAAGCACGCACGCACGCACGCACGCACGCACGCACACACACGCACGCACACACACACGCACACACACACACACACACACACACACACACGCATGGCTATAAATGGGGAGAAAGAATAAAAGCAATAAAAGCAAGAATAAAAGCAATGGAAAATTATAGAGAGCATAGCATATACAATTATATATTATAACCATGTGATTCCCTCCGAGCGGAGACAGGCTGCAGAGGGGGGGGAGGGGGTTGAGTGAAGTTAGGATTTTATGCGGAGGAGAAAAGGTGAGTTTTGAGAGCGGACTTGAAGGAGACAAAAGTAGGTTGCTGACGGACTGAGAGAGGAAGTTTGTTCCAGGAGAGTGGACCAGAAACAGAGAAGGCTCGTGGACCATAGGTATTGAGCTTAGTGCGTGGAAAGCGAAAAGTCAGAGGATCGGAGGCAGAGCGGAGGGTACGTGAGGGAACATAGATCTCAAGTAGGCTTGACAGGTAATCGGGGGCTGCGTTATTGAGGCTTTTGTAGCACATGGTGTCTAGTTTGTACTGTATGCGCTTTGATACAGGGAGCCAGTGAAGTTGTGCCAGGAGAGGAGATATGTGGTCAGCTTTATTCTTTTTGAGTACAAGGCGTACAGCATTGTTTTGAATGCGCTGTAGGATGTGAATGGTGGAGGCAGGAAGACCAGACAGGAGTGAATTGCAATAGTCAATGCGAGACATTATGAAGGAGAGAACGAGTTTTGCAGTTGTTTCGACAGAGAGATACTTCCTGATCAGCCTTATACGATGGAGATGATAGTAGCAGGATCTGGCAGTTTGAGAAACAAAGTTGTTCATGGAGAGGGTAGAGTCAATGCAGACACCAAGGTTTTTAGCTGAATCAGAAATTGGGACTGATGTGTTACATAATGGGAGAGAAAGAGGAGGCAGCTGAGAAAGTTTCTGACGAGTGCCAATGAGGATAGCTTCTGTTTTGTCGTCATTAAGCTGAAGTCTATTGTGTGTCATCCAGTTCTTAATGTCCGAGTAACACTCAGTGGTGCGAGTCAACAGGCGCTGTATATTATCAGGTGAGTCACTGTCTTGAAGTTGGGTGTCATCAGCATAGAAATGGTGTTTTATAGAGTGGGAGTTGATGATGGTGGACAGGGGGGAGGTGTAAAGAGTGAAAAGAATAGGGCCAAGGACAGATCCTTGTGGAACACCACAGGTCAGGTATGCAGGTTGAGAGTAAGTGCCATTGATGAGAACGGTTTGTTTTCTGTTTGATAGGTATGAAGTGAACCAAGACAGAGCAATGTCAGAGATGCCAAAAGTATGATGAAGTCTAGAAAGGAGAATACCATGATGAATGGTATCAAAGGCTGCAGACAGATCAAGGAGTGTGAGGAGAGAGACTTTGCCAGTATCAGTTGCAAGGAGGAGATTGTTGAGAATGTGTAGTAGGGCAGTTTCAGTGCTATGGCACTGGCGGTAGGCTGACTGGAAAGGATTGAGGAGATTGTTGGCAGACAGGTGAGAGTTCAGCTGGATGAGGACGACCTTTTCAAGGAGTTTTGACAAGAAAGAGAGATTAGAGATAGGCCTGTAATTTTTCAGTTCATTTGGGTCTAAATTGTGTTTCTTGAGGAGAGGGTGAACAATAGCAGACTTGAAAGAATCTGGGACAGTTCCAGTTTGAAAAGAAGTGTTGATGATGTCAGTGATGAATGGGAGGAGAGTAGGGAGACAGTCGGAGTAGAGAGAACCTGGAAGAGGATCCAGTTCGCAGGTTTTGAACGACATGGATCTGATTGTGTTGAAAATTTCTTCTTGTGAGACTAGGGTAAAAGTTGTGAGAGGTGTGCCAGAGAAGGAAGGGTCAGGTGGGCATGGTTGACAGGGTGTCCTGTCAAGCCTGTCACGAAGAGTTTGTATTTTGGTGGTGAAATACTTGGAGAATACAGATGGGAGTTCTTCATTTGTATGTTTTGTTGGGAGAGGTAAGTCTTTTCGTGTGCCAAGGAGATGATTCATGGTTGTAAAGAGTTCTTTTGAAGAAGAGGCATTCAGGATTTTGGTTTGGAAATAGCTTGTTTTTGTAGATGCAATGAGGGTGGATACTTTTGTTTTAGAGGCTTGGAAAAGTTGCCTGTGTACAGTGAGTTTGGATTTGCGCCAGCGGCGCTCTGCTCTGCGGCGGGCACGTTTTGCACAGGCAATCTCATGAGTGAGCCAGGGGGTAATAATAATAATAATAATTACAATATTTATATAGCGCAAAATCTTGATAAAATCAAATCTAAGCGCTGAAGCAGACACACACGCAGGCACGCACGCTCGCACACACACGCACGCACACATACAGACACACACACACACACACACACACACACACACACACACACACCCACACACACGCATGGCTATAAATGGGGAGAAAGAATAAAAGCAATAAAAGCAAGAATAAAAGCAATGGAAAATTATAGAGAGCATAGCATACAATTATATATTATAACCATGTGATTCCCTCCGAGCGGAGACAGGCTGCAGAGGGGAGGGTTGAGTGAGGTTAGGATTTTATGCAGGAGAGAAAAGGTGAGTTTTGAGAGCGGACTTGAAGGAGACAAAAGTAGGTTGCTGACGGACTGAGAGAGGAAGTTTGTTCCAGGAGAGTGGACCAGAAACAGAGAAGGCTCGTGGACCATAGGTATTGAGCTTAGTGCGTGGAAAGCGAAGAGTCAGAGGATCGGAGGCAGAGCGGAGGGTACGTGAGGGAACATAGATCTCAAGTAGGCTTGACAGGTAATCGGGGGCTGCGTTATTGAGGCTTTTGTAGCACATGGTGTCTAGTTTGTACTGTATGCGCTTTGATACAGGGAGCCAGTGAAGTTGTGCCAGGAGAGGAGATATGTGGTCAGCTTTTTTCTTTTTGAGTACAAGGCGTGCAGCATTGTTTTGAATGCGCTGTAGGATGTGAATGGTGGAGGCAGGAAGACCAGACAGGAGTGAATTGCAATAGTCAATGCGAGACATTATGAAGGAGAGAACGAGTTTTGCAGTTGTTTCGACAGAGAGATACTTCCTGATCAGCTTTATACGATGGAGATGATAGTAGCAGGATCTGGCAGTTTGAGAAACAAAGTTGTTCATGGAGAGGGTAGAGTCAATGCAGACACCAAGGTTTTTAGCTGAATCAGAAATTGGGACTGATGTGTTACATAATGGGAGAGAAAGAGGAGGCAGCTGAGAAAGTTTCTGACGGGTGCCAATGAGGATAGCTTCTGTTTTGTCGTCATTAAGCTGAAGTCTATTGTGTGTCATCCAGTTCTTAATGTCCGAGTAACACTCAGTGGTGCGAGTCAACAGGCGCTGTATATTATCAGGTGAGTCACTGTCTTGAAGTTGGGTGTCATCAGCATAGAAGTGGTGTTTTTATAGAATGGGAGTTGGTGATGGTGGACAGGGGGGAGGTGTAAAGAGTGAAAAGAACAGGGCCAAGGACAGATCCTTGTGGAACACCACAGGTCAGGTATGCAGGTTGAGAGTAAGTGCCATTGATGAGAACGGTTTGTTTTCTGTTTGATAGGTATGAAGTGAACCAAGACAGAGCAATGTCAGAGATGCCAAAAGTATGATGAAGTCTAGAAAGGAGAATACCATGATCAATGGTATCAAAGGCTGCAGACAGATCAAGGAGTGTGAGGAGAGAGGGTAGGGGGGCGGTCAGGTAAAAGACGGGTTATGGCTGGAGCATGAGTGTCCAGAAGATGGTGGAGAGGAGTATAGAATTCATCGGTAAGGTTATGTGACTTTTCAGAAAGGAGACGGGAGGCATCAGATGAAAATGTGGAGAGGTCGATAGATTTGAGATTGCGTCGAGTCACTGTGCGCGTGGTACGGGAAGGAGGAGAAATGTCAAGAGAACAGAGAATTGCAGAGTGGTCAGATGGAAGGGCTGAAGTTAGACGGGTAGAAAGAACTAAGCAGTTGTCAGTAGCTGAATTGTGGTGATCACGAGAAATGATCCAGTCAAGAATGTGACCTTTTTGATGGGTTGGTTCAGAAATGTGTTGAGTCATATTGTGATTGGACAGAGAGTTGATGATATGTCTTGTGTCATAACGGTGAGTGTTGTCATAGTGGACATTGATGTCACCTAGAATGATGAGATTTCCAGGTAAGAGGCAGTAGTGATCAAGCAGTTGGTCAAAGTCAGAGAGAAACGTGGATGTGGTGAGTTTGTTGGCAGAGCTAGGTGGAGGTCGATAGACACAGGAGAAGGTGATGGGGTGAGGGGTGGATTGGAAGGATACTTCAACGTGCTCGAAAGAAGGATGGGAGAAAGGCAGAGACTGCGAGAAAGATAGGCGGGAATGGAGTGAGTCGTTGTAGAGGATGGCGATACCGCCACCTCGGGATGAGCGATGGAAAGAAGCAAGCCTGTAACCACTCGGAGTGAGGCTAGCATGTATAGGTTCATGACCAAGGGGGTTAAGCCATGTCTCTGTGATAAAAGCAATGTCAACGTGCTCATCTGCGATAAAATCAGCAATGACTTCGGCTTTGCCATCCTTGCATGTTGACTGAGCGTTAAAAAGGCATAGTTTAAGTTTATCACAGTCATATGGCGGTGGCCGAGGTGGCGACGAAGGCGGCACCGACGGGACAAAAGACGAAGGCGACACCAGTGGGGCAGAAGACGAAGGCAGCAACGACGGAACAGAAGAAGAAGACAAAGGTAGCACCGGCGGGACAGAAGACGAGGGCAGCGCCGGCGGGACAGAAGACGAAGGCAGCACCGGCGGGACAGAAGGCGAAGGCGGCACCGGCGGGACAGAAGGCGAAGGCGGCACCAGCGGGACAGAAGGCGAATGCGGCACCACCAGGACAGAAGGCGAAGGCGAAGATGGCAGAGGAGGAGACGAAGCCCGCAGCAGCGAGGTCGAAGGCAGGGGCAGTGGAGGAGATGAAGAAGCAGAAGAAGAAAAGTGGCGTCGGGCTGGCAGAGCAGGAGACAGGTTGTGCCAAAGTCGGTGGAGACGTCCACCACGACAGGATCGCGCAGTGCGGGGCTTGCTACACAGCCCCAATGTACGTATGCGCTGGTAGACGCCTCCACCGAGGTAGCATTTGCTGTGTTTTAAAAAGTGTCAGTCCAATTTGTTTAAGAAAGGACGGATCCATAATTGAGAGCCAGTCAGGAGAGGATGATGTTTGCAGGTTGGTGTGTGGGTTGGTCAGTTCACAACAATTGAATCAGAGAACAACGAAGGTTTGGGAGCTGTAGCGTTGGGCGAACACAGTGGGCTAAAATGTTAACACAGTTCACAGGTTAAATGTCCGACCTGAGCGGCAGAATTAAAATGACGAAAAGTAAGCATACGAAACTCCAAAATCAGATTATCCGGTAAAATAATCAAAAAATTTTTTTTTTAAATTTACATCACCATTTGTCGGGACCCAAGAGGAATAAACTGATATAAAATTCAATGCACAAAATCAAATAGAACTACGATAAAATCACTGTAAAATACCACACACACTTTTGCTGCCTGCTGGCGCGACATCTACTCACATCTATTAGTCATCCAGCTCTTTTTTGCTGTTCTATCTGCCTTAGGGATTTCTTCACAAGCTTCATTTATCGAACTTCTCAACTTTGTCCATTGTTCCTCACTGTCACCAACGTCTTCCAGAGCACTGAATTTGTTTTGAACATGTACATTAAATTTTTCACGTATCATTTCATGTCTTTAAGAGTCCAAGGTTTAGTTTGATGTTGCTTTTGGTTTTTTCCTTTTCCTCAATTTCAGCCTAAACCGACCCACTACAGGATTGTGGTCACTGTTGCAGTCTGTGCCTGGTAGTGTTTTTGCTGACAGTAAAGAATTTCTAAATCTTTTGTTGATCAGGATGTAGTCAATCTGGATTTTGGTATTATCTCCTGGACTCATCCAAGTCCATTTTCTTCTGCTAGGCTGCTCAAACCAGGTGTTTCCTACTATGAACTCATTCATCTGTGCCCATTCTACAAGTTTCCCTCCCCTTTCATTTTGTTTACCAAGGCCATGAGGTCCAACTATATCCTCCACCCTATCCTGTCCCACTTTACATGGTACAGATAGTATACTAAATGGCCTGACCTGATCAAATCAGACATACTGACATTAACTTTACTCTGATATTTCCCACACAGCTTTTTCGCCTCTGTTTATATGACCAATGATCTCTTTCTAGGTTATCCTAAAGATGATCTTGCGTGTCTCGGCAGGTGATGTTCACCAATTCATGCAAGCTTTTGTCGCATCACAGTACTGTAGTTTCTATTGTACGTATGTGTGTGTGTGTATACATGTACAGCACTCACCGTTTCTGTTAACATAGAGAAGTACTTTGGGTAGCTGAGGTTGGTGGGACTATACTGGATCTCTTTGTAATAAAACAGTCACAATTATTGTTCCGTTTTCGGATAATTTGAACAAAAAATAAAGGTTGATTGGTCAAATATACTGGGCCTCTTTGAGGTCAGCCAATCATAATTTTCGTTACGGTTAGGGCTAATCTGAAAAGCGAGGATTGGTTAGTACGCTCTGGCCTCTTCATAATCAGTCTTGGCTAATCAGTCTGGGCTACATTTAGCGTGTCGAAATGTAAAACATACATGTACTTTTTTTTTTTTTTTTTTTTTTTTTTGCTAAATGTGAATATCGGCACAAAAACCGTTGTTTCTTATCATATTTTTTTTAACATTGTTAAGGAAAAATATAACTGACATATAACATTTTTAACATTGTTAAGGAAAAATATCATAACCCTGACATACATTTTTAACATTGTTAAGGAAAAATATCATAACCCCGACATACATTTTTAACATTGTTAAGGAAAAATATCACAACCCTGACATACATTTTTAACATTGTTAAGGAAAAATATCACAACCCTGACATACATTTTTAACATTGTTAAGGAAAAATATCATAACCCTGACATAACATTTTTAACATTGTTAAGGAAAAATATCATAACTCCGACATAACATTTTTAACATTGTTAAGGAAAAATATCATAACCCTGACATACAACATATTTTTAACATCGTAAGTAAAAGTGTCATAACCCCGAGATTGTTGGGGAGTGAAGTGGTTGAGACTTCAACTTCCTTCTAGCAGCCAGAATCATGAGGGCGTTGTCTGTTTCCTCTTCATAGCTGCTTTATCTTCCCCAATCCTAAACAGAGAAAGGCACCTATTCACAGCAAGGCGGACTGCTGGTAAATGCACGGAGTTATCTAGTTTATTGCACACCCGTGCAATCATTTGGAGAGTATCTAAGCCAGCCAAACTTCAAAATATATGTATGTGGTCGTGAATGAATGAATGAATGAATGAATGAATGAATGAATGAATGAACAAATAAATTACTGTGTGCAGCCACAAAATCCGGATTCCAGATGACGGCAGTGTACCGCATGATGGATCGCATCATCAGCTGAAAAACTTCTGCTTCCTGTTTCCCTTCACGCCAGAAATGTGATGATAAAACTTCCTTCCTTTCAAACATATTACTGTAGCATGTATTCAAACAGAAATGAAAAATAAAGAAAAAGGTGGATGAAACTTGTGTTTGCTCGCGTGTTGGGAAGAACTAGTCCAAAGATTTAGAAAAGCTGTTGCCATTTTTCTGCAGAGCAAAAAGAAAAACGATTTCATTAAAAGACTTCTTGAGCAGGCTACTGTTCGAGACCGACTGGGAGTAAGGACATAGCGCCACGCCTATTAATCTCCTATCGGTATACTCAGCCTTATCGGTATACTCAGCCTATCGGTATGGAGCAGGTGTTTTCCATCCCACACATCCTGATTAACAACTCCCCAGGAGCACCTAGCACTGGCAACCCGGTCTGTTACATGTATCTCATCACTGGCACTGGTGGTCAGCCAGCGCGCATAGACATGCAAAAATTAATAAATTCCATTTTATATTTTATGTACGTTCCTTCCGTGTTAAAAACATCACAGGCTTGTTCATACAGAATAAATTAAAAAAGATATTTAGTGCACATTTGATCGAAATAGGACTGCCTACAGAAATGATGAAATGGCTTTGAATAATTTGTTAGAAGTGCAAAAAAAAAAATGTATCACCGTTCGCTGTAAAAGCAGACGAAACCAAAAGTAGGTCGGGATAGGGAGGCCAAATTGTACAAGGAATTTTAAACACATGCATTTCTAACTTAACCGTAACCTTATAATTTTCATTCTGTACAATTTATGGTCTTCCGAAGTAACAAGTTGAAACGTTACGCTTTAGATTTCGTAATGTGTATGCTGTTTTCAACGAAATATACCGATAGGGCGTTAAAACACACACCCCTCATCCCTTTTACACCCCTATCCCTCCCCTCTGGCGTGTGGTCCATCACCCACGCCTTGGTCTGTCTGCTGAAAAAGCTTTACCTGACAGGATTCGGTGAAAAAGATTATATAGCAAATACCCAAATATATTGAGCTGATGCACAATAATGAAAACATTTTTATTTCAAATCGTAACTATGACTTCATTTATTATGCAAAACATTAAAAAAATAACTTGTGGCTACTATGATTTTCTTCATTATGCAAAGTATTAAAGAAACGTGTAGCCTATAATCATAATGATATGGGAATTAACTGTCCCTTGTCATAGCATATATGGTTTGAGGATAAATAGAATTTGTCTGGAAAACAGGAATATAGTTAACCCTTTGACCCCCTCACCTGTGGTGGAGACTCCCTCACCTTCTCCACCAATCGCAAAATAATTTAACCCTTCGACTCCCTCATCCTATCCACCAGCTTCCTGTGAATAGGGTGAGGGAGTCAAAGGGTTAAGTTTTTGCTTTGCTGGCAAAATTGACAATGCAAGATGCTGGTGGACAGGGTGTGATAGGCAAAAGGTTAAAGAGGGAAATTCACTTTCCAGTCTATTCACAGACAGAATGTGATCAGATTTGAACTAGTGCTGGTTGGCATATGTGTGTGCCGTGTGTGTGTGTGTATGTGTGTGTGTGTGTGTGTTTGTGTGTGCGCACGTACAAGCGTGTGTATGTGTAAATGTGTGTGGATGGGTGGGTGGTAGACGAATGGGAGTGTGAGTACAAAGATTTAAAATAATTTCTACAATCAAAGCTGTCAGGACTTGGTCTATATTAAGACAATATTCACAAATATTACATAAACACAGAGAGAGAGAGAGAGAGAGAAAGAGAGAGAGAAAGAGAGAGAGAGAGAGAGCGCAGAAAAGTGCCACCACCGTCATCTCTCAAACACCAAACAATGATACATAATTTCTTTAAATTCACATTTTTATTGATTACATGTGTAGCAGACAAGCAGGACATTAATTAATATGGACCGGTGCTGAAAGTAACCCAAATACACCTGTATAAATGTTCATGACTGAAAAGAACAAACCATCAGTTACAAAAAGTCAAACCAAAACTGAACTTACTGCCATATTGCACAAGAAATCAGGGCATTTTACACACACACACACACACACACACACACACACACACACACACACACACACACACACACACACACACACATAAACACACATACATAAACACACACACACACATAAACACACACACATATATACACACACACTTCCCTGCAAAGTGGACCACAATGACTAGTGTAGGTATGTGGTTCTATCTCGTTCACTTTTCACAGCCATCAATTATCAGTTACCTAAATATTTCTAATAACAATATTCAACAGCTTTGCGGATGATATCGTTTAAAAAGTAAGTACTGTCTCGTCTTTCTTGTACGACAGAGCAAAAAAAAATATTAAAAAAATATTTTAAAAAACACACACATAAAAATGACAAGAACAACTTACAAAATTCTTTATCAGAGGAAATAGTCTTGCCATAGTTCAAATCAACTTCCATGACATTGTTGCCATAATTAAATCTATATCTTTAATCAAACAGACTGAATGCCAGTATATAACTACAGAACAAGAAACAATGACAGTAAAATACTTCAAAACAGAGACAGGTACATAAATCAGTCAACTCCGGACTCTGTTGAAGATGGATTCATCATACTCAGACAATTCTATCTGTGCTTCACCCAAATCCACCAGCAGCTATCTGGCAAACTCCTCATGCCTGCGCAAAACCTATGTGCTGGAAAGGTCTTGAAAAAGGGCAGGCAACAGGACTTCTGAAACACTGACACCAATAGAATGATTAGGACATTAACCCTTCGACTCCCGCATCCTATTCACCAACTGCAAAAACTTAACCCTTTGACTCTCTTACCCTGTCCACCAGCTTCCTGCAGGAAGCTGCAGGATATAGTGAAGGAGTCAAAGGGTCAAGTTCTTGTTTTGCTAGCATGGTTGACAAAACAGAATGCTAGTAAACAAGGCGTGGGAGTCAAAAGGGTTAAAGTGAGCAGCACAAAAGCCAATGTTTATATTGTGGGATTGAACTCGAGACAAGAGATCTTTTCTCCATAGCTAAATCAAAAGAGACAGCAAGACCACATTGAAAATATGTGGCGTGGGAGTCAACAGGGTTAAAGTGAGCAGCACACAAGCCAACACTTTAACTTGCAGGATTGAATTCAAGACAGATCTTGAGTCTACGGCTCAATGAAAAGAGACAGCCAGACCACGCTGTAAACATGTGGCCTGACTTGAACCGTTGAACACACAGAAGTATGTTTTCCTATACAACAATCAGAAACACATAATTATTACACAGCCAGATACACACACGCAACTATTTTCACAAGCCCAACAGGATAAATATTTTCGCAGGCTGAACTGATCCGCAAAATGTATAGCATATGCACTCGCAGTAAGCTCAAAGCGTATCCAGCTTTCAAGAAGCAATTTTTGAACCATACTTGTGTTTGCAGGGCTACCGTTTTTTTGTTTTTGTTTTTGTTTTTTGTTTTTTTTCTAATCTAGCTATTTGTTATTTGACATTTTGGTATTTGTCTCTGTCATAATAGATTTATCTGTAAAAATCAGGCTGCTCTCAAAGCGGACAACGTGTTGCCATGGTGTAGTATTGCACTTTTTGCTGTTGTTATTTAATGTTGTTATTCAGTGTTTCAATTCTAAGTTTCATTCACTGTTGAAAACTTATGGTCTAAATCATGAACACTTTGTTTCTATTATAAATTACGAGCTCTTTGTTTCTATCATAATTTCATTATCCGATGAATACAACGGACTGTGTAAATGGCTTACGTTTTTGCTCACGTGACAATGATCTGTGTGTGTATGTGTGTGTGTGTGTGTGTGTGTGTGTGTGTGTGTGTGTGTGTGTGTGTGTGTGTGTGTGTGCGTGTGTGTGTGTGCGTGCGTGTGTGTGTGTGTGTGTCTGTGTGTCTCTGTGTGTGTGTGTGTGTGTGTGTGTGTGTGTGTGTGTGTGTGTGTGTGTGTGTGTGTGTGTGTGTGTGTGTGTGTGTGTGCATGTGTGTGTGTGTGCATGTGTGTGTGTGTGTGTGTAAGCCCGCGCACATGTGTGTGTGTGTGTGTGTGTTGTGTGTGTGTGTGTGTGTGTGTGTGTGTGTGTGTGTGTGTGTGTGTGTGTGTGTGTGTGTGCGTGTGCGTGCGAGTGTGTGTGTGTGTGTGTGTGCGAGTGTGAGTGTGTGTCTGTGTGTTGTTTTCTTTTCTTTTGTCTTTGTGTTTGAAAAAGAGATAATTTTGAACTTTTCTCTTCATACAAGAAATGGTTTCTTAAATTCTAGAAGAAGAATTCATGGATCAACTCTTCTTAATCTGTAACACCTATCAGTCGTCCAATGACTGGTCGCACATGAACGAATGCAGAACTGAAAATATCATACAAGGGTTTTCTGACACAAAACCACACAACGATGACCTAAACAGCAATCAGATAAATTCGTTATGGAACAACTATCAAAATGTCAAGAGCACATCAGCTTAGCAGGAAAAAGAAAAAGATGATTGCTAATGGAAGGTGATGTATAAGGCTGGTTTGTAATGAAATGTGGCATCAAAAATCGGACACAGCCATAAATAATTACGCTCTCTTACAAAGGTGTTTCTTTCGCATCTGCCTACATAAATAAAACAAAACAAACAAATAAACAACAACAACAACAACAAAACAGAACTATCTGTTTTATAAGTCCAAATCTTTTGCAGTTTCTTCCCCTTAACTTTTTGACTCCTGCAGCCTGCCCACCAGCATCCTGCACTGCCAACCATGCTTGCAAAGCAAAAACTTAACCCATCGATTCCTTCATCCTGTCCACTAGCTTCCTGCAGGAACCTGGTGGATAGGGTGAGGGAATCAAACGGTTAAGTCTTTGCTGTTGGTAGATAGGGTTCAGGAGTCAAAGGGTTAATGTAATTATGGGCACACTGCTGATTAGTCAATTAATTCAAGGGAATGCTTGTGATACGGCAGGAAGAAAAATCAGCAGTTTATATACCTGATGAGCACAACCTGTTTAAAAATATGACACCCCTAACGTTTCTTCTTGCACCCAATTGTCATCACGGTATGAAAAGGTCTTTCAAGTAAATGATTCTTTGCTGGCAAGGCAAAGTACTCTGAACAGATGATGTTAAAGTGTCTCACGATTGGTGACGCTGCCTCTGTTTTTCAGATAAATACCTTCTGCATGACTTTGACTCGTTTGAGAAAATGTGCATTGAAAGTATACAGTGACAATCTTCTGTGTGTTTGGTGCCAACTTCTAAATTCCAGTAGGTAAACTCCAAAAAGGAAAAAATAAAACAAACGAAACAAAAACCTGGGCCCTTTGGTAAAGCAGGCAACATGCGCTGAATGCTGAATGCTTCATGCAGCATACAGCCATTAACCCTTTAACAAGCATATTGCCTCTGCAACAAAAACACACAACCCACATACTGCCTCGCTTGCTGCTGATTTTTTTCTCAACAACTGAATAGCAATTCACTGTATTCCACTTCTTTTCTTCTCTTTTCTAGCCCATTTTTCACTGTGTTGTTAAGCTTGACTGATACGGAAATAACCAGATATAAACCAATGATGATTATGATCATAAATTCTAGTTTTTATTTACATCAAGTTCTAATATTTGTTATCATATCTAGTTCTAGTCTTTGTTATCAATAATCAGTTTTAGTCTTTTGCTATCAATATCCAGCTTTCGTCATT
This sequence comes from Monoplex corrugatus, assembly GCA_030674185.1. Classification (NCBI taxonomy): domain Eukaryota; kingdom Metazoa; phylum Mollusca; class Gastropoda; order Littorinimorpha; family Ranellidae; genus Monoplex; species Monoplex corrugatus. The sequence goes on along the minus strand of CM060309.1, from coordinate 72,858,562 downwards.
TTTTTTTTTCATCAGCCAGTTTTAGTCCTTTCCAGTGTATTTTTTCATCATTTGGTTAAAAGTTTGATTACTATGTTTATTTAAATGTTGATAATGATAAAATGCACCAATTCCCCTCCATGGGCATAAACATTCAACATATGTATTAGAAATCCCATATTTTAATACACGTATTAGGAATTCCATATTTTAATCATATCAAACATTGACTATGGCAATGCTTACGTTGACGACTGGTCAGCATAAAACAGTAGCAAAAAACTCTGGGGAAAGCTGGACACAGAAGGTCCTCTGTGGAGAAGCCCCCATTCAGCAAACGTTTCAGCCCTAAACTCCTTACGTATACTGGGCCACACCCAGGTCATGACTCCTGGATGCCCCTCTGCTGTCACCAAAGAGCCCTAAATACATCGTTACCTGCCCCTCTCCCCCATCCCCCCCCCCCCACCCACACAAAAGAAATGAAAAGTACGCTTCAAAAGACTACTGCCTAAGTAATCTACAAGCTATGACAATATCAAACACTGCTATACAGGTTTGCTCAGGAAACTAACACTGAGCACATACTTTTGAACTTGCAACAAGCGTGCAGCATTCAGCAGATTGATCTATATCTCAATGCAACAAAATCTATTGACTAAACATAAAGTCAGTTCTGCAGCATCTCAACAGTTTGCTGACACAAATGCAGCTAATTATTTGTATTAGATAAAGTCAACATGTTGCATATCGTTCCCAACAAATCAGGACACAAATCAAAGGAAAAGATGGTGGGTTTAAATCACTGCATCATACATACAACCTATACAACATCTATAACAGAATCATCATAACAAAAGAAAAATCATTCATCTATAACAGAATAATTCATTTATTGGCCAATATCTGTTTTTGCCCCTGAACTGAAAATCTGTTCTTGTACATCAAAAAGACACTAATCCTACCCCCAACCCCACCCACACACAAATCCCAAGCATAACGAAACAAAATTGTTCTGATCAAATTATCAAGGGAGAAATGACCAAAATAAAACATTAGCCATGGAGGTGGGGTGGGTCGGTGGGGTGGAGTTCAATATTCCAAAATTCACATGTGTACCATCAGGACTGCCACAAAAAAATCTACTTCAACTTTTCACAAAAAGCCATAAAATAATTTCACTGCCCCTTTAAAAAAAAAGACATGCCATTTTTACATTGCAAACATTCTAACTAAAACACTGTCTGAACTCTAGTATATGTTTGCATTGTAGTGAAAACAAGTATAATGTCCTTGCCGCGTGTTTAAATGGGGTACCATTTTTCACACCATTGGCATGTCATTGTCAGACAGCCCACCCCCCTTCACCTCTATGACACAGATTTCAGATAAATCGATGTTATGTGCTCCATTTGGATTTGCCAGCAAGTATAAATTATTGGCAAATTTAGGTGTAACGTACATTTTCTTTATCTGGAAGATGCCCTGAGCCTGCACAAAACCCTATATGATGGCAAGTCTTAAAATGGGGAGATATCGATGTTGGGGGGATGGGACCTATGAAACACTTAAGCTGTATCTACCAGACTAACTGCAGCATTGGGATGGGCAGTGAACTGGCCAGTTTTTATGTTACAGGATGGGATAGAACTTGAGGTACCCGATGACACAACTCATGTTCCAACAGCCTCAGTATGTCACTTTATCACAACTTGTCAATAAGCCTCTGGTCCAACACAAAAGTGATACACAAAGGATGAAATGGGAAACAAATCTAAGTGAATTTAACATCAATCTAGACAGTATTACAAAAAATGAAATGAAATGAAATAAAATAAAATGAAATGAAATAAAACAAAATAAAATAAAATAAAACAAAATGAAATAAAACAACCAACCAACAGATGAAAACAAGAGGTACATGAAAACTACAGAAACCAATGATGTCTACGACATTTGATGATCAACATTTTAATTACATATCATACTGATCAACATTTTAATTACATATCATACTATCACTGCCATAAACAAACATAACACTCATTTCCCAGTCTGAAACAATTTCATTTTAAAGCCAATATTATTTAAACTGCAGGATAAGCAGCTTGGTGGCTGGACACATTTTCTGAAACATTTTTCCTGACTGTAAAGCTACTACCATTCAGATTTGGACAGATACATATATGGTATGGACGTATGAAAAGTGAATCATGTTAGCAGTGTGTGTGTGTGTGAGTGTGTGTGTGTGTGTGTGTGTGTGTGTGTGTGTGTGTGTGTGTGTGTGTGTGTGTGTGTGTGTGTGTGTGTGTGTGTGTGTGTGTGTGTGTGTGTGTGTGTTGGTGTGTGTGTGTGTGTGTGTGTGTGTGTGTGTGTGTGTGTGTGATGTGTGTGAGTGAGTGACAGGGAGAGAAAAGAGAGACAGACAGACAGACAGACAGAGAGACAGAAACAGACAGACAGAGTTAGAGAGAAAAAAAAGAGAGAGGGTGAGAGAGAGGGAGGTAGACAGAAAGAGACACAAAAACACAAGGACTGACACAGAGACTGACATAGAAAAAGAAAAAGCGAATTCATGACAATGTATCTGATGATTTGTTTTACAGTATTGTCCACACTGAAAAAAAAAAAGAAAAATGTATATACATAAGTGTACTGATGATGCTGGTGAAATTACTAATAGCAGCAGTGAAACTGAACACCACAAAAATTACTTATCTGGGTCTCACCCCCCCCTCCCCCACCCCACCACCACACAATCGCTTTGTTCTGAATTCCTGCATCCACTTACAGGCACTTCTTCAATCTTTTCCAACACATACATGCTCTCATCAGAAAAGCAAAATATTATTTCTAGTTTGCCAATGAATGAAAACAAAAAAACCCCACCTCTTTGACCTCTGACAACATAATCATTTGCTCCACACAAAGAAAGAAAAATACATATATAAAGAAACAAGCAAACAACCAAAAAAAAAAAAAAGCTCCCAAAGACAAATGACACTTACATATAGCCATCAACACATAAAAACAGAGACAAAATTAAGTTAATGACATAAAACTATCAACACATTATGTACAAAACTTCTTTCCAACTTCAACTTGTAATAAACAAAACCAACAACCTGTTTATAATCTGCTATATTAAACAATGTACAAGACTAATTTTCAACATCAGGACATTTTTTTTAAGGAAGTAATGTAGACAATATTTTCGTGGGTACTTTTGACTAAAAAAAAAAAGAGGACTTTTTAAGGATGTACTGCAGATTGTAGTTTCCCGGGTACTTTCAACTAAAAGAACATGGTCAACCTTATTTTCAAATTTATTTTTCGCTTCATAACAAAAATCAAGCTATCAAACTGACTTTACTAGATGCCTGCATTCCCATAACATCTATTTATTCTGTTCCATTTTCTGTGTCCCTGTTGTGTTGCTGTTCACATGCCCAACCAAATCCAACAAAACGGAGCCCACAGCACACTCAACTCTGGGTAAAGACCGATCAGGGCCAAAGATTCCAACAATACCTTTTTTTAACTGATGGGATCTGAACCCATGACCTCCATGTCAGTGAGTAGTGTGATGTGCTAAGCACTTCACCACAATGACTGATCCCATAGATAATGACTCATAAAAGGTTTGACATATACATAATGCGCATGTACTCTGCATTTTTTTGTCCCACTTTGAAACTGTCTCCACTCTCCAATTATGATAATCATATAATAGTAAAAAATAATAGTAATAACAATAGTAATAATAATAATAATAATAATGATAATAATAATAATTATAATATCAATAATGATGACGATGATGATGATAATAATAAATAAGAAGAAAAAGAAAAAGAAAGGCAAAGAAGAAGAAGAAGAAAATAAAGAAGAACAGATATAATAATGATAATAATAATAATAATAATAATAGTAATAATAATAATTTGTAAAAGAAAAAAAGCTGTTTTGTTCAGCCACATCTATCTTAGATATGAGATATCCTGCATTTCATGCAGTCTACCTGAAAAAACGCCCGTGCTTTCTGTCACAACACAAGCAATCATTCCATATGCACTTACACTTACACTGTGAGAATGTCATTAACACAGCTGGTGGGCTGTGATTACACGACAACATTCGCACTGTGTGGCAGCAGTAACTGACGGTGCTGGCACCTGTTTGGCAAAGTTCTGATTAATGTTACAACAGCTGCTTACGTGCCAGGCTTTTTGCCCAGAGAGGGACAATGCATTTTATCCTTCTTTGCGCTGCTACAACTGTACAAATTATACCACTTCAATAACTGCTGTTTGAATCAGATGCGGAGCACACATGGGACTGTCCGAAACACGATGAATTCTTTTGAACAAGTTCCATTTATACTATAGCAGACAGTAAGGTCTTGGTAATTCAGTCATGTCATTTTCTGACCAAAGTACTTCACAAATGCCATCCAGACCACTTGTCTTGAACAAGTTCTATTTATGCTATAGCAGACAGTAAGGTCTTGGTAATTCAGTCATGTCATTTTCTGACCAAAGTACTTCACAAATGCCATCCAGACCACTTGTCTTGAACAAGTTCTATTTATGCTATAGCAGACAGTAAGGTCTTGGTAATTCAGTCATGTCATTTTCTGACCAAAGTACTTCACAAATGCCATCCAGACCACTTGTCTTGAACAAGTTCTATTTATGCTATAGCAGACAGTAAGGTCTTGGTAATTCAGTCATGTCATTTTCTGACCAAAGTACTTCACAAATGCCATCCAGACCACTTGTCTTGAACAAGTTCTATTTATGCTATAGCAGACAGTAAGGTCTTGATACTTCAATAACGTCATGTTCTAACCAAAGTACTTCTAAATCGCTCACTATCCAGACCACTTGTGTGGACAAAAAGGAGTTTCTTGTTTTTATAGACAAAAATCCTCCATCTTTTCTTTTATAAAAAAATAACTTCAGACATGGTATTTCATAAATGAAGTGTGCTGTGCTACGCAAAGAAGCACAATAGATATTTCTACATCTCTTTTATACTACAGACCACAGAACAAAAATATGTTAAGAAACAGCAACACAAGATTCCTTGGCAAGTCAAAAACAAGCTTGTTTGGTAGATGTCTAAGCAAAAGTGTAGTTATTTCATAGATTAATGTGAAAAAATTCAACCTTTACACAACAGTTTTACAAAATGTATCTGCATTGTGACGATACAATCATTACCAACATGACAAATGAAATAATTTTCAAAAAAATGATTTAAAGAAAACCCAACTCAGTAAACAAATAATGATCTTCACAACTCCCTCAAACACACACAAGAATCATTACCAACATATTCTGAATGATAAATGAAATAATTAAAAAAGAACACAGTAATCAAATAATGAGATCTGTAACTCATACTACACACACACACACACACACACACACACACACACACACACACACACACACACACACACACACACTGCAAGCATTGTAACATAAAGGACAGTTCAGAATCTGTTCAAGAGTGATTCACTGCACTCCATACATGCTCAGCCCAATCCTGCCAGCAGTTACCTGGCAGACCCTTCAAGCCTGCACAAAACCCTATGCTCCAGCAAAGTCTTGAAATGGGAAGGAGAAAGGGACATACAAAAAGGTGACACCACCAGAAAGACTGGAGCATTCAGAAGTGCAGTAAACATGCCAACTTTGAAGCTGCAGGGTGAGACCAAACTTAAGTCATGAGATAATGAGTCCTTGGTTCTGAATAAGCCAGCCAGCCTGTGTAAATCTTTTAACAGGGTACATTCAATCTCTAATGCAGTAGCAATCAACAAAAAAAGACTGCAACCAAAAGTTATTATTCAATAGGCTTGAAACATCTGTTCAAATGTGCATACTTTATGATACAATTAACATACAGATTGCATGTTCAACAAGCACCAGATTGCGTGTATTCATATCTTTCTTTTGTCACAGTGGATTTACCATGTGAAACTTGAGCTGCTCTCCCCTTTGAGAGCACGTCTTTGCAGTGCATTCCCACCCAAACAAACAACGTAACTTCAAATAACAATTATACCCTTGGTTCTCCCTACTTAACCCTCCTTGTTCAAGGTCATCATCATCTTCATGTGCCCTGCCACATAGCACTGGCGATCATGGCCCTCCACATTAATCTATCCCCTGTTGCTGTAAGTACATCTCCCACCCTCTCCTGTTCCAGGTCAGCACACATTAATGCTATAGGCCACAGGGTTTTTACTGTTTTTCGTTCTTTATTTGTCTATGGGCTGGGTGGTTCTTTTTGACAGAGCTATGGAGTCAAGATCTGATGAGTCAAGTTCAATCCCAGCTCATTAACATAAAAACTGGCCTGTCTGCTGTCCCACCTTCTTTCACTCATTCTGATGGTATCAAGTTGAAAGTTTCAAAGACCACCTCTCTATTTCAAAACCTTGTGGTATCAAGATAAGGGTTTCAAAGACCACCTCTCCATTTCAAGACCTTGCCAACACCTAGGATTTTGCATTAGGTTCAAAGAGTCAGCTGAATAACTGCAGGCAGATCTGGCTGGATCACACACACACACACATGGAACAGCCTGAGTGTTATGAAACCCTCTCAAACAAACTGCAAGCTTCAATATCACAATGTTAGTATATAACAAGGAAAACACGGTTTTCACACTTTTCCTTGATATATCAAACAAATTAGGAAACAACATGTACACCCCTCTATGGGTGACAGGCAACATCTCAAATTGATAAACATACATGTAGAGGCAAGATAAAAAAAAAAAAAAGAGCAGTCTGTATGCGGATCTTAAAACTATATGCGGATCTTAAAACTACTGACAACATCTATCTCTGGTACATACACACAGTAAAAAAAAAAATAATGCAAGAACTCACTTAAACTCTCTCAAGGAAACTGTGATATGTATTCATAATTCCAGGGTTGTCTGAAAAATAAACAAGTCCGTACATATGTTTACAGTCATTCAGCAAAATAGAGACTATTGTCATTACTGAAAAGTTTAGGAATCAGTCTGTCACAAAACTGTCCTTCATTTCAACAGTATTGCTTAATTTTGTATGACTCATAGTCTGATCATGCATCATATTTATGTGCTTGTTTAGGCATATCCGTGTGTGTGTGTGTGTGTGTGTGTGTGTGTGTGTGTGTGTGTGTGTGTGTGTGTGTGTGTGTGTGTGTGTGTGTGTGTGTGTGTCTGTGTCTGTGTCGGTGTGTGTGTGTGTGTGTGTGTGTGTGTGTGTGTGTGTGTGTGTGTGTCTGTGTGTGTGTGTGTGTGTGTGTCTGTGTGTGTGTGTGTGTGTGTGTGTGTGTGTGTGTGTGTGTGTCTGTGTGTGTCTGTGTGTGTGTGTCTGTGTGTGTGTGTGTGTGTGTGTGTGTGTGTGTGTGTGTGTGTGTGTGTGGGCACACACGCATGCACCGTACACATGTGTGCACACGTGATTATTTATAAATCAATGACGACACATAATTTCTCTTTATGTGTAATACCTCATTTAAAACTTCATGGAACTGCTGCAGTTACCTGCTTCAAATATATTCAAATTTACAAAGCATTGTTTTTATACATATACCTAAAATACAAACAACTGCACGTCAGATCAAGAGTAAGCTCATTTGCATTTCAGCAGATTTAAATGATGTTGAAGAATAACATGTTTCTCTTCACAAAGAGTCATTTAGTCTTTAACTGTTTTCAATGTGATCACTTAAGCCTGAAGATGTATCAAAAAAATTTGTTTTAATTTTACACAGCAACTGAGAAGGAAAACTAGGCTTATCAGTACAATCTTCCTATCATACCTACACTGACTTTCCAATGCCAGATCTGGACTTTAGACAAAACCCTTGATAGAAAGACCACAAACTGTGACATGAGATCTCTGAAAAGAGCAGCAGGCAATCCTAAAAGAGACAGGTGTAGAAACCAAAGAAATCTGAGAAAGGGTTTGGAACAACACCTGTCAAAACATCACATCCCATAACAATGGATTAATTAGGAACCAGAAAAAAACACGAAAAAAGAATAAGAACGCGTATTTAATACAACAAGACAAGACAGGCGCAAATTTTCGGCCAACTGGCCTTTGTCAAGCGTAAGATCACAAAAAACACACACCAGATACAAAAATTGGGACAGAAAGACTGAAACTTCCCTGCTGCTATGTCCAGTGTGAGAAAAGGAATGATGGATTAATTAGTATGGTCATCTGACAAGGATGCCAATCAACCAGCAAGCCCTTCGAGCTCACAGATCCAGATGCTTAAGCATCAGAGCCAGAGGAAGATGACTGCAGCTCTGGATAGATGGGGTGGCAGACACACTCCACATCTACAACATGACTCTAGGCCAGGCTGCTAACCACCACCAGCTTCATCTCTCTAGGACACCTCCTGATAGAGGCAGATGGAAAAAGTTCAGTAATGTAAAAGAAGCAACAGAGGCCATGCACAAATGAATAAATGAATGAATGAATGAATGAATGAATGAATGAATGAATGAATGAATGAATGAATGAATAAATAAATGAATAATAAATAAATAGATAAATGAAATACCTGACACATTCAGAGAGACAGACAGACTGACAGGTAACAGACACAGATTATCATCGATCAGAGATAACGTTCAAGGAAACATCAAGACAGAATATTGCTCTCTCATCTTTGTATCACAAACACATGAACATTAATTTGACAATTAGCCAGTAATCATCACACTTGTAAGGATTTCTGATATATATGTTGCAAGAAGCAATACATCGTATCTTATAAAGATACAATCTTAAAAGTGCACTTTTCAGGCAACATGGAAAGAATGATGGGAAAATCTCAAAATATCAAGAAAGAAACACAGAAAGAGACAGAGAAAAAAAGGAAAGCACCAACAACATATAGATCTATTTTCTGAAGGAAAAAATGTGCAAGCAACTCAAAAACAAAAATAATATCACTGAGGCATACAAATTTCATCAATATCACTCAGTCACGCACAGATATACAATATAACTAGTAAATTAAAAAAAAAACCCACCATATTTCTAGTTTTCTCCGTAAATATTCTGCTTAACAATTCTACCAAAGCAAAACATAAAAGAACATTTCAACTGATGGAAGCTTATCAAAAAATCAGTTGAAAAAAACAAACAAAACAAAACAAAAAAAAAGCAAAGTTACTAAGTCAGCTACACAATTAATCAGGTTGATGTAACACAGAAGCACAACAATATGTTTAACATAGTAGATAAGTACATCATCATCATCAGCCATAACGAATAATTACAATATAAAACCTTAAATTATCAACAGTTCTCAGTAATTCTTCTTATGCCCACTTACTCCCCCGTTTGCTTTCATGATGATCATACCCCTACTGATACTCCACATTCAAAATCCCTTGACACAGACGCAAGACTCATGCTTTCTGATCTTTTGCCTGTTTTTGGACTTTTTCTGTGGAATAACCTGCCCTTTGATCTGAATAAATTTGCCTGACCTTTCCTCTTTTAAGATACAATTTACAACCCAGCTTTTCCATCAATTCTTCTGTTTAAAGTAACTTTCTTCATACTGACCCTACCCCAATCCTGGTTTTGTGTGTTCTTGTAATATGTTGTTCATGAATATTACTGAGAATGTGTGCATGATGATAAATGTGTAGAAACAGAGAATGTGTGTTATTAGTAGATTTGGCTTATTCATTTCTGTACAGTGGAAATGTAAGCGTTTACAGCACTCTGAAGTGCAAAATAAATGTCCATTATTATTATCATATCTGTGACATTTACTTCAGAGTCTGTTCAAGAGGGATTCATTGCACTTGGACAAGACCATATGCACTCTGGATCCACCCAAATCTGCTAGCAATTACCTCAGCCTGTGCAAAATCCAATGCACTGGCAAGGTCTTGAAATGTGGAGAAGTGGGGGGAGGGGGGGAACAGGACCTGTTAAACACTAAGCTGACACCACTAGAATGAGTTGAGCATTCAGAGTTTAGCATTCAGATGAGCTGTGACCAGGCAAACTTACTGAGTGACTGACTGCGCTTTGAATGAAATGCTGTGCTTCCTTGTGCCTAAAAGTTGATCTACAAGCGACGGAATCTTGCATGACAGGACACACATCAAGAGGAAGCGTACTAATGTCTATGCACTTACCACACTTTTATGGATGAACTTATACAAATTGTACATGTCATGATTATTCCTATCATTTTATTCATCTTTGCTAACAAATACTTAAGTAGCAACTGGCATTGCGCAACTGTTAAAAGAGTCACTCATTTCTTTCAGATGCTTACCCCTTTGAATCCTTCATCCTATCTACCTATTTCTTACATTATCAGCCATGATAGCAAAGCAGAGACTTAACCCTTTCATTCCACTGCCATATCCACTAGCTTCCTGTAGAAAGACACAGGAGGGCTATGAAAGGGTTCAGTTTTCATAGCTGGTGGATATGATGAGGAGGTCAAAAGGGTTAATATTGCGGGAATATTTTTTTCTTGACTACCTCAACAAAACCTCATCTTCAGTTACAACTATCTCCTTGTATGTTTTATGAGTACAGTCAGCAGTATGTTACTCTTCCTTTTATCAATCTTGTATGAAGATAATGAAATGATCAGTCCAGAATTACAGTCAAGCTAGCAAGTACAGACAACTGACCACATAGCTGTAAACTCAGGAACACATGCTGACACAGTGTGATGTATCTGTGGGTCATGTAATGGCTTAACCATTCAACAACCATGCACAAGCTAAAGTCCCCACCTCCACCCCCCACTAAATCTCTCTCTTTCCAACCCTCCCATGTTGCACACACACACACACCCACACAAACACACACACACAAACACACACACATACACACAAACATACACACACACACATATCAATGACAAAGAATGTAAGTAGATACTAGTTAATTACACACTAACAATTGTAAGCATTATACCAGATATCGCGGTCCATGACTTAGAGCAAGCCATAGGCCTGTTTATCACAATAACAGAGATATCAAGTTCCATGACTTTAAAAGACAGTAATGACATGCATTTGTACAACAGGAAGGCAAAATGGGCCCAGCGTAGCGCTACAATAACAATGCCATCCTTTTCACAACAGGAAGGCAGATTCAGTTTCAATTTCTCAACATATGTCTCCCCACTTGTTCATACGCATCGACGCCCCTGGTACCATATGATGGAGAAGATCCAAGACGTCCATGGCTCAAGCCTTAAGCCTACACATAAGCCCCATAAGCTGGCAAGGTCCTGAGGTCCTACCTGACATGTGGGTTTCGTATCTTAAAACATGGCCCACCCAAGAACTTAACTCACAACCTCCGCATTAACAGCATGTCGCTACTGACAACTGCCATACTGGAACGCATCACATCAGAATACTGGCCTGCCAAGAAGGCAAAATTGGCCAAACATAGCACCATACTGCCATCCCCACCAAACATACGACAACAATCCACCCCCCTCACAAAAGGACGGTAACATGGACCAAACACAGCCAAACAATACCATTCCCATCACAAAAGGACGGTAACATGGGCCAAACAATACCATTCCCATCACAAAAGGACGGTAACATGGGCCAAACACAGCCAAACAATACCATTCCCATCACAAAAGGACAGTAACATGGGCCAAACAATACCATTCCCATCACAAAAGGACGGTAACATGGGCCAAACACAGCCAAACAATACCATTCCCATCACAAAAGGACGGTAACATGGGCCAAACAATACCATTCCCATCACAAAAGGACGGTAACATGGGCCAAACACAGCCAAACAATACCATTCCCATCACAAAAGGATGGCAACATACGCCCAACGTTGTATACACTACAATGTTGTGCCCATCACAAAAGGATGGCAACATGGGACAAACACTGCACTATGGTACCACCTCCATCACAAAAGGAAGGCACTGCACTACAATGCCATTCTCATCATGAAAGGACGGCTACATGGGCCCGACATTACATGCACTACAATGCCTTCCCCATCAAACAGAGCCAGGTCGCTTTACAAAGGCAAGCATAATATGCAAAGTAGTTATTCTCCAGGTCGCTTTACAAAGGCAAGCATAATATGCAAATAAATTACTCAATAAGAATATTGATACAACTTACACAAGCCTGAATAAACAACTCGCAGCATCATGTGTCAATCAAATTCTGGAATGTCTTCGTATGAGAAGCCTTGGTATCCTTTGTATGCATAGTAGGCGATGCGCACGTGATACAAACCCGGGATGAACATCAGAGACCCGATGATCAGAACTGGCCAGGTTCGGTCTGCATACTGAAACAGCCAATGGCTCGGGTTACTGTCGGCATCAAAACTACAGCAATACTTAGCCCTTTCACTTCCGCAGCCTGTCCACAAGTTACAAAAACTTAACCGTTTCACTCCTTCATCCTATCCACTCGCTTCCTGCAGGAAGTTGGTGGATAGGGTGAGTGAGTGAAAGGGTTAAGTTTTTGATTTGCTATCATGATTGACAATGCTGGATGCTGGTGGACAGGATGAGAGAGCCAAAGAGTTAATTAATATCATATCAACAAGCAATCAACCTGGTGAAGTGGTCAGCATAACAGAATATTGACTAGGAGTTCAAAGGTTTGAACCCCCATCAGAACTCATCAGCAACAAAACAAAAAAATTACTAAGGGATTTTCCAGCCCTGAATCCTATCAAAGCATGAGCATGCTATGGACTTCGTGGGAAGAATGGACCATGAAGCTGAGGTTCAGCCACTTTACAGAGGCTGCTGCTCAAAATTCTAACACCACAGGTATCTGTACCTCTTGGGCCTGATTGAAGCAGAAATCATCATTATCATCACATTCTCTTCATTATGGCAATGTAGGAAACTGTCCCAGAATCTGTGGCTCTTAACTGCTAACTCTCATGGTGATCACCCAAACAAAGAAACGAACACACACACACCACACACACACACACACACACACACACACACACACACACACACACACACACAACCATACCTTGGCATTGATGACACCAGCTAGGAGCAGAGCACCAACGATGATGAGAGCAGACCCCATTACAAACAGGATAGTGGCCAACAGGATGGCTTTGTAGGGGATCTTTGGGGGAGGTTTCTCAAACTGCAATGTCAAATTCATTACAATCCTTTTGTTACTCAATGATAAATTTCCATCGCGAACAGGATAGAGGCCAACAAGATAGTTTTATTAGTGATCTTCGGGGGTGGTTTATCAAACTGAAATATCAAATTCATCAGAATTGTTTTGTTACACTATGATAAATTTCCATAATAGACAGGATAGTGGTCAACAAGACGGCTTTGTAAGGGATCTTTGGGGACGGCTTACCAAAGTGAAATCTCAAATTCATCAAAATTGCTTTGTTATTCAATGATAAATTTCCATGACAAACAGAACAGTCACCAACAAGATGGCTCTGAAAGGGCTTTTTGTGTATGGTTTCTCAAACTAATATGTCAAATTCATCAGAACCCTTCTGTTACTCAATATCAATTTTTCACAAAAAAAAGGAACAAAAGTTCAAATTTAAACACACAAAAATCGTAACAAATGATCACTGCACAACAAATCTTTGGCAATCTTTCTTTTTTTTTAACAAAAAACCTGCTTGTATCATATACTAATGTTTTTCGATACGTAGTATTCATGTGCGCACTTAATGGGTTATGCCATGATTATTTTAGATCTTCTCCATGGTATTTATGACACTGATGCATATGGCATGGTGCAATCTGTGTTGGTGCATATGGAATTGGTGCACATGGCACAGGTGCATATGGAATTCATTCTGACGGAAGAAAAATTGTCATGGGAAAACTGAAACTGAATTTGGAGCATTCTTCCTAATCTTTCTTTGCAAGCTGGTTGATTCTTTTGACAGAAACACAGACTCAAGACCTGATACCTTGAGTTCAGTTCCAATCTGCAATATTAAAAACTGACTCCTTTGCCGCCCTTCTTCCAAGTTTCCATCAATTTGGTGGTGTCAGCTTAGTGTTTTATGGGTCCGTTCCCCCCCTCCCCCATTTCCCCATTTGAAGATCTTGCCAGCCCATACTGTTTGAAGCAGGCTCAGGGAATCTGCCAGATAACTGCTGACAGATGGAGTGCATATGGAACTGTCCGAGTGCAAAAACTCTTGAAAAAGTCTCCTGAAAGTTTTTGACCAGATACTTCAGCCATGTTCAACACAACAGCACTACTGAGCCACAACAGCATTCCATCATAAAGAAACGTTAAAATAATGGAAAATGATGTCAATGCAAAATAGTGTCACATCTCTGGCAATGTGTTTTCTTGCACTAATACTTTAAATGCCCTCATGTACAAAATGATTTCCATCAAATGACTTCAAGTGTTGCATTTTAAAATGTAATTATAAAAATTGTAAAAATCTGTTCTTGTGCATCCTACTTTGTGTAGTGTGTGTGTGTGTGTTTTGCTAGAGGAAAATTTCTGAAACAAAAATCTCAAGGTCAGGCAAGCTTCATCTGATCAGGGTTGACAACTGGCACAACAATTGAGAGGTTTGAACACTGGTCTTCCAACTAGAAGGTCTGGGTTTGAACCTGCTTGGGTACAACCTGGCACGTAAAGGGTGGAGATTTTTCCAATCTCCCAGGTCAACACGTGTACAGACCTGCTAGTATCTAAACCCCCTTCCTGTGTACACATATGCAGAACACGAAATACCCATTTTAAAGAGCCTGAAGCCATATCAGAGTTTCATGGTTTATGGATACACAAAAAACACCAGCATACACATCCCCCGAAACAAAGCACAACCACCTAAATGGTGGGATATAGAAAAAAAGTTTACATGTTAATGCTCACTTGTATTTATGTGCAAAAGAAAGTTTCAGCCCATGAAAAAACAAAACAAAAGCAAAACAAACTAGAAAAAATTCAGGGTTGATCATTACCACTTTCAAACTCATTACTAGCATTAAGATAAAACAAAATAGTCAAAAAGAATGCACATATACATTACAGACACCGTTTTTTTTTTCTTCAAAGTTTTGCAATGAAAACAAATGTCAAACAAACTTGCAAAGTAATGACAGAATTTATAAGACCTGACAAGCATAATCACATATAAAATGTGGCTAGACGGTTAATACGCCTTGAATTTATTAAATCAATAACCTTATTTTGTGTGCTTGCACACCACACACACACACACACACACACACACACACACACACACACACACACACACACACACACACACACACACACACACACACACACATTTGACAAAGATATGTGTATATAAGTACATACACTCTGTCAATACACGCACACACACACATATTTGACAAAGATATGTGTATATAAATACATACACTCTGTCAATTGAAAATTGTCATCTCTTGCTGTTCTGAACCAACAATTCAAAGTATTCTTCCAAAATGTTTAGAGCAGAACAGTAATAGGGCCTTTAATGCTTTTGCAGTAATTGAATGCTGTTTCAGTCATAATGAATCTCAAGAGGTGAAAACAGAACATCAGTATAAAAAAAGCATTTAAATATAATTTACACATTTTCATCAGGAACTTACCGTAAGACCAGTAGATTCCATTACTGATAGTGATATTCCAAACTCAAGCTCACTTCTTTAGTCAGATATTCCAACAGACATGAACTCAAACTTACTTCCCTCTCCTCAATATGAGTATGACAACAACAGCTGAAACTTAAGTTACATGACAAAAGGAGCAATGAAAAGGCTTTGCAACAACCATGATGTCAGGAGGAAACAGCTACACTAGTACAGTAGTAGTGATTCTAAAACTGTTTTGTTAATCACAATGGACAGTCTTCACAGTACAATACCACCCACCCACCCATCCCCACCCCCCCCCCCACCCCCCACACACACATCCTCACTCACTCCCTCTCCCTAATTTTGTTTTTAGATACGGTTTTTTTTCCTAACCACTGACACTTTCAGTCTCACTGTATGGGGCATTGTGCATTGTAGGATAATGATAGAGGCAAACAACTGAAAAGCATGGTTGATGTTCATACAATACACCAGCTGAATTGGTTTGTACATGCCAACATCACACAAACACGAACCTGTCATCAATGACAAAAGAATAACACTGCAATGTCAGCTGTAAAGTGATAGATAATTACAAGCAAAGTGGAGCTTATTGATTTTACAGAAACTACTTTCTTCATCTGGGAATGCAGATTGTGTCTTCATCTGGGAATGCAGATTGTGTCAAGTTCGCTATGTTTTGCTTTCTCTTAAGGCTTTCTGCAGGATGAGTGCTGGCTGTGTTTGACTCTGTTACTAGGTGCATGGCAGTCTGTGATGTAAAAAACTTGTCTGTAGATTACCTGAAGCTTAAATTCAATGTTTCTGTTTGATGAAGGTCCACCCTCAATGATTACAATGTTTCTCTAGTCATAAAAATAATATATCATTCATGTATAGCACTGTTCTCCAAAGTGATTTGGACTAACTGCATGCTGTACTTTTACAAGACAAAGAACCTTAATACATACAGAAGCTCTGGTATCACTCACTCACACACACACACACACACCACACACACACACACACACACACACAACACGTGCACACACATGCACACAAACACAGACACATACACGCACACAAACACACACACACACATTATCAAAACACACACATCAGAATACACACACACACACACACACACACACACACACACACACACACCACACACACACACACACACACACACACACACACAACATAAAAATACACAAATTCATATACATAGATCCTACTTACAATTTCTCTCTATACATATACCTCCAGTCATAAACGTATACATATATCTATGAACGATTACACAATGACACATGATCTGCAGTTAGATGTGAAAATATATAATAAGAACAATAATAATTACAGTATTTAAACAGTGCCAAATCTTGACAATTCAAATCAAAATGCCCTCACGCACCAGGCATATGCATACAATCGACAAATACCACCTTACAATATTCAATACACAGACAGGGAAAGAAGTAGTAGTAGAATTCGTAGTTAGGAAATGAGGTAGGTTTTTTTTTAAATTGGATTTAAAAGCAGAAAGAGTTGGCATTAGGTGAAGGCAAAATAGAACTATTAGTCTATTCCAGGATGACGGTCCTGAGATAGGAAAAAAACAAAAACAAAAACAAAAATGCTGGCCAACATAAATCTAGCGACTTGAAGGGAAAGATTGTCTGAAGCTGAGTGTGAGGTATGAGTTGGCATATAAAATATTGATATTATCACAAAGATACGATCAAGCAGACTGGCAAACAGATTTGTAACACAAGGTATCCAGCTTAAATTCCATTTTTTCTTTTTAAGACAGGCAACCAGTGAAGAGAGTGAAGTAGAGGACTGATATGATCAAACATATTCTTTCTGAGGACAAGATGAGCAGCTATGTTTTGTATGCCTTGCAGACACAGGAGAGAAGAAGCTGGTAGTCCAGAAAGGACAGCATTACAGTAATCAGAATAAGACAAAATGACAGATGTCACAAGCTTAGATGTGCTTTAGATGAAAGATACCTTCGAATATAATCAATGCGCTGAATATGATACTGATTGTAGCAAGATTGGCAGCTCTGGGGCAGAAACGTCTGCATAGAAAGAGTTTTGTCCAAGCTCACACCCAGGTTTTGACAGGATCAGAGAGAGGGATGATATTGCCACATAGCTGGATAGTATTCAGTGTGATAGAGGCAAGATTAGTTTTGGTACCTATAAGCATGGCTTCGGTTTTATCACCATTTAACTGTAGTTTATTTTGTGTCATCCAGTTCTGGATATCAACGCAGCAGTTGGATGCTTCTGAGATAAGGAAGGTGATATTTTCAGGGGTGGTGCTATTCTGTAGTTGTGAATTATCTGCATAAAAATGATGTTTCAGGTCATACTGGTTGAAGATGTTGGCTAAAGGTGAAGTATAAATGGTGAACGGGACAGGGCCTACCACAGATCCCTGAGGAACTCCGCAAGAAAGCTGAACAGGCTCAGACTGATTTCCGTTGACAACTGAGTGAAAGCGATCAGACAGATAGGAGGAGAACTGGTGGATGAGCAACTATGATATCAACAAAGGAAAGCCTGGGTGACCAGGTAAGTCTTTTTAACTATGACTTGCAGTGTGAAAGGGTGAGCAGATCTGTCAAATCAGATAGCAGCAATTTCCACTCAAATGATGCAATGAAACCAAAGCATGTTCCCCTGCTGACATAAGATTGCATTTCGTAACCATCAGAAGTTTTGTTTGGGGGATTATAGGGTGCATGATGTTTGATATAAGGTGAGGCAATCTGAAAGGTAGGGAGGTAAAGATCCATTAAAGTGGTGATATGCAAGGCTAGCAATCTTATACCAGCAGCAAGGTCTGACTGGTAGCGGGAGGAGTTCTTATGGTAATGGCGTTAGGTAATGCGTCTTCTTCATGATTGGAAGTGCAGCGCTATTCTGACTCTTTGCAATCATGAAATTTGTTCTGCTAGAAACCAGAATTACAATAATCTAGCTGGGAAGTTATTTGCATAGACAAATGATTAGAAAAATGAACACCATTCTCCTCCTTCTGGGCACAAAGCCAGACAAAATGTCAAGGAGAGCCAACTACTGCCCTTGCAGCAGCCAAGCAGGCCCACCTTTTCCACAAAACCAGTATAATACAAATTACAAGGGAAAGGCTAGAGCCTGTATAGATTAGAACTGATGAAAGGAGAATAAAGCCTGCACACTAGTTATTTTCATGTTTTCACGAGCTACCAGACACAGACACAGCTTAAAGTTACAGCACCTGTAACGCGCGTATTTGATGTTCCGTGTAACTGACACATGAAGAGGGTTTAGGCACTAACACATCTGTAGGCAAACATCTCCACACTTTACCCACAATGCAGTAACCGCAAACATTACTCTTCTTCTTCTTCTTCTTTTCCCCTAACTCTGAAAAGTCACTGAGTCACGACACTACAGAACTATTCACCAGATTCCTCCACCTCTGTCAGGTGTGTGCCAAGCCTGGGTCTCTCTAAGTGGTTTCTCTGTCCATTCAGCATCATTGTCAGTCCACTGGTTTTTCGTTTTGTTTTTTGTTTTGTTTTGTTTTTTTCTTCCTCTGCATCTCTCTCCCTCGAAGGTTCCCTGAAGGATTCTTTCATGTGGTGTGCCTTGTGCAAAACGAACCTGGCGAAGGCCATCCCTCTCCAGATTAGATAATTTTGTAAAGTTCGCTCACCACATGCAGTAAGCAGAACTGGGTTATGTGCTTATTGTAGAAGAAGACTGTCTCTAACCTAAACATTACTACCTACCTGCCTCTGACCCAAATATCACTACCTACCTGCCTCGAACCCAAACTCCTGTCTCTAACCTGAACATTACTATCTACCTGCCTCTGACCCAAACATTACTACCTACCTGCCTCTGACCCAAACATTACTACCTACCTGCCTCTGAACCAAACATTACCACATATCTGCCTCTGACCCAAACATTACTACCTACCTGCCTCTGACCCAAACATTACTACTTACCTGCCTCTGATCCAAACATTACTACCTACCTGCCTCTGACCCAAACATTATACCTACCTGCCTCTGATCCAAACATGGCTACCTACCTGCCTCTGACCCAAACATTCCCACCTACCTGCCTCTGACCCAAACATGGCTACCTACCTGCAAATCAAGAAGACAACCTCTGACCCAAACATTACTACCTACCTGCCTCTGACCCAAACATTATTACATACCTGCAATCAACTTTTTATCAAGAAGACAATCTCTCACCCAAACATTACTACCTACCTGCCTCTGACCCAAACATCAATACCTAACTGTAAATCAAGAAGACAACCCCTGACCCAAACATTACTATCTACCTGTCTCTGACCCAAACATCAGTACCTACCTGTAAATCAATGTATCCATCCCCACTGACATGAGCCAGTCTATGATACTTGGCCGCAGTGTCTGAGCTCACTGCCGACCGCTTGGGCATCATGGGATCCTTGTCGCTTTCGACGATGCTACTGTCCAGTGTTGATTCCTCCGTAGTTGCTGTCGTTGGTGTTGCACCAAGTCTGCAATATTCTGTCAATGCCAGGTTTGATGGCTAAGTTAGCATTGTAGGGTTACACTGGATGAATTCTTCAGAAATGTCAGTCACAGGCTGAATGAATTCTGAAATTACAAAAACATACAAAATCATGAGCACAGGTTAATGTCCACTCAAAGGGTGTAAGCGTGCACATGCATCAGCACACACACACACACACACACACACACACACACACACGCACACACACACACACACACACACAACCACCACCACCACCACCACCACACAAACACACACAATCACACATCCACACACACACACACAAACACACACACACACACACACACACACACACACCCCTTCCTAAAGCATGTGGCACAATTTCCATTTTGTGTACCACCAGGTATATTTCGTGCCTCTAAGAATAACCTTAAAATAAGTCAATGCCATTGTTGTTGTCCTGATGAGCTATGTTCAAACAACACACACAAATACACACACACACATACACCACCACACAAACACACACAATCACACATGCACACACACACACCCCACCACACAAAACACACACACGAACAAACACAAACACACACACGAACAAACACATACACACACACACACACACACACACACATACACACACACACACACACACGCACACGCACACACACACACACACACACACCCCTTCCTTAAGCATGTGGCACAATTTCCATTTTGTGTACCACCAGGTATGTTTTGTGCAACTACGAATAACCTTAAAATAACAGGCAATGCCATTGTTGTTGTCCTGATGAGCTATGTTCACACAACACACACAAATACACACACACATACACCACCATACAAATACACACAATCACACATGCACACACACACACACACACCACCACCACACAAACACACACACACAAACACCCACACAAACACACACACACAAACACAGTCATACACAAACACAAACAAACACACACACACACACACACACACACACACACACACACACACACACACCTTCCTAAAGCATGTGGCACAATTTCCATTTTTGTATCACCAGGTATGTTTTGTGCAACTAAGAATAACTGTAAAATAACACTATTAACAGACAATGCCACTGTTGCTGCCCTGATGAGCTATGTTCATACTGCACTAATATATATGTATCTATGTTTAAACCACAGAAATGTATGGACCCACTCCCCCACCCCCTTGCTTTTTTCAAAATGTTCCATTCTATATACACTCCTTTTTTTTTTTTTTTACATGAACTGTTTGCAGGGAAGTTTCAGTTTTTTTTCTCCTAATTTTTGTATTTGGTGTTTGGTTGTTTATGATATGCTGACAAAATTTGTGCCTGTCTTGTCTGGTTGAATTAAACACACATGTGATTCTTTTTTTCGAGTTTTTTCCTGGTTCCTGATGATCCTAAGCTACTCCACGATGGCAAAGAAATCTTTGTTAATGATCCAAAGCCACCCAAAACAATGAAGGATCAGTACATTATAGGCTTATTCACATTAATTTCTGTCACAGCGCACAAATGCCGTGTTTAAGACGCAGCCAGCTTTTTGTTGAATAATTCTACTGGTGTCATACACTGAAACAAGTATGTGGCTGAGGTAACTTGATAAGTAACAGTCCCTGAAACATTCAACAATTGTACAAAACTGTCAAAAGTGGCACTCTACAGTCCCTATATATATTATACAAGAGTAGCGCTGTACAATCCCTACAGCATTTACCAACTATGTGTAAGATTGCTGCTACACGGTACCTGGAGCATTTGTATCACACAGAGCACAAAACTAAAAACATGGATACTGCAGCTGGGCATAGATATTTTCATGTCACTATGATACTGTATGTCAGAGCAAACATCAATACAGCAAAAAGAACATGATACTAAGATCAAGAAAATCATATAAGGACAAGGATACTTTTGTTACTAGAGTATAATAATGTTAGATTCAAAACAAGATTGACTGCCCGCGCCCAAGCAAACACAAACCAGAAGAACAAGAAAACCAATGTAAGCGCGTCTCCAACAAGACAAAACAAAACAAGCGCAAATTTTCGGCCAACTAGCCTTTGTCAAGCGCGAACGCACGGTCACAGACAAATCACAGACACCAAACAATGGATAATAAAAACGGGACTAAAAACTTCCCTGCCGCCTCGTCCAGTGGGGAAAGAAATAACGGGACTAAAAACTTCCCTGCCGCCTCGTCCAGTGGGGAAAGAAATATCTTTCCTCATTGGACGAGGCGGCAGCTAAAAACTTCCCTGCCGCCTCGTCCAGTGGGGAAAGAAATATCTTTGCGCTTGTTTTGTTTTGTCTTGTTGGAGACGTGCTTACATTGGTTTTCTTGTTCTTCTGGTTACTGTTAGATTGTCAGAATGAATGTTATTATTGTTATTTTTGTTTAAAGCCCAGCCAACTGCGTAGAGCCATATCAGGGCTATAACCTGTTTCAAAACATACTTCAACAAGAAATAAAAAGAAAGTTAAGTACACATATCATGTATTTGTGCACATAATCCAAGGAAATGCCCCTGGCGTTGACCATTCCATCCAATTCATCACACAGGGGATTTAAAATACATACCCGAATACAAATTTAAACACAACTAAGGACACTAAAACATACATAAAAAACATCTTAACTTACCTAAAACTGCTTCCGCATAACCATAAATACACAAAAAATAACATCATAGAAATTGTATAGATAGACGGATATTTTTTATGTCACTTCAACACTGTAAATGACAGTGACGCATCATCAATTCACCAAAAAGACCATGATACTGAGATCATGCAAACTGCATACAGAGATGATATTTCTATGTCACTATATAGTATATAAAACTGTTACTATGCCAGTGCACACATAATACATGAAAACTCCACACAGGCATAAATATTTTTCTGTCACAATGATACCGTCAAAATTTCAGAGTGAATCATTATTATCACACAAAGAGCACAATGCTAAGATCACGGAGAACTGCACACAGAGAGAGAGATTTTTATGTCATGTCAGAGAGAGAGACAGAGAGGGGAGCATGTGATCCCAAAGTGAGGAGAACATGTGTTCCTTCTGTTTTCATTGCACAGCTGTCTTCTTGTAATGATGTATACTAGTATCAAACTGCACTTTGAACAGCAGCCAACTGTACTCTGAATACAGACAGTTGTACTGAAATAAACTAGTGTTATGAAATACTGCATACAATTACAATACATAGAATGATAGATGATCAATTCTGTTTCTTAGTTATTGCATGCATGCTACTGATCTACTTGCATGCTACTTATTTACTGACTTCTAAACATTTTTTAAAATACCAAAAAAACAAATACATATGTAAATATATATTAAAATCAAATATAATTATACTATATACAAATGAATAAATAAATAAAACAAAGAAAATCAATAAAAAATAAATATCAAGTCACAGTTTCTCTATGAATATTTTAACATTACAGTACATATTCAAAAACGGCGGTGATAACTGTGATAGTGATGAATGTGATGTCTAGTTGGCTGGCTGATTAGAGAGAGAGTGTGTGTGTGTGTGTGTGTGTGTGTGGGGTGTGTGTGTGTGTGTGTGTGTGTGTGTGTGTGTGTGTGTGTGTGTGTGTGTGTGTGTGTGTGTGTGTGTGTGTGTGTGTGTGTGTGTGTGTGTGTGTGTGTGTGTGTGTGTGTGTGCCCGAGAGAGAGAGAGACAGAGCAAAAGAGTGTGCGTGTGACATGTGTTGACAGTAAACAGCGTGCGGATAACAGCACAGCATGATATTCATATAAATGATAACTGATTGCTGTTCACTGTGAAATGTATATATAGTCAGTTGAGAATCAGACAGCGACGAGTAAAGACTAAAGTTCAACCATGGAAGATGAACAAGAAGAGAGAAAAGCCAGTCGACGACATGCTAAGATTCCCTTGCCTCCTAAACTTGATGTGAATGGAGGAAACCTGCAGAGCAGCTGGAGGAAATTCAAGAGGCTTTGGGACAGCTATGAAATTGTGACAACACAGACAGAAGAAGACTCAACATACAGAACAGCAGTTTTTCTTTCTTGCATCGGGCTGGATGCTATGGACATCTATGAAGGATTGGCATTTGCTAATGAAGCTGAAAGAAATGACATTGACACTGTTCTCCAGAAATTCGAAGAATACTGTGTGGGTTCAACCAATGAAACTTACGAAGCATTCAGATTCAACTGCAGACATCAAGCAGCAGGAGAATCTATCTTCAAAGAAAAGATGACAGCAAAGCAGTATAGCAAAGGAAACAAACCAGAGTACAGAGAGAAATGCGGATATTGTGGTGGAAAGCACCCAAGAGCAAAAGAGAAATGTCCAGCATTTGGAAGAAAATGCAAAGCTTGTGGAGGAAATAATCACTTTGCTTCATGCTGCAAAACACCCAAGAAAAAGCAAAAGAAAACAAGAGTTCAGCACTTCGAAGAAGAGGAGACTGACACTGAAAGCGATGTTGAAATCCTCGGGATCGAAGACAAACCAGAAAAAAGGAGAGAAACATACGAGCAAAAATGCTGATAAATGAGATGCCGGTAACATTTCTTCTTGACACAGGTGCAACAACAAACGTGATGTCTGAGAGCCTGGAGATGAAAGAAAGTCTGACCTGCAAGAGACGAAGAAGAAGCTGGTGATGTTCAACGGAACAGAAATGAAGCCTGTAGGGGAGATAGTGCTGCGAGTGAAAAACCCCAAGAACAGAAGGAAATACAAAGTCAACTTCGCGATCACCAAAACGGACTCTAAGCCAGTACTGGGACTGAAAGCTGTACAGCACATGCAATTGTTGACGATCAATGAAGAGAACATTGCAACGATAGCGGCGAATCAGAAAGAGGAGGAAAATGCAAAAGATATGCTCACAAAGTACAACGATGTCTTTGAAGGAGAAGGAAAACTAGAAGGGAAATTACACCTAGAAACAGACCCCAGTATTGCTCCAGTGAAGATGCCTTGCAGAAAGTGGCCGATAGCAGTGCAAGAGAAAGTGAAGGACGAGCTGAAGAGGTTGAAAAAACTGGACGTGGTCACTAAAGTAGACATGCCAACAGAGTGGATAAGCAGTTTGGTCGTAACAACAAAGAGCAATGGGAAAGTCAGACTGTGCATCGACCTTAAGCCACTGAACAAAGCCCTCAGGAGAAACGAGTACCTCATGCCAACCATTGATGACGTACTGCCTCTCCTCAAAGATGCAAAATACTTCACATACCTGGACGCGAAAAACAGGTTTTGGCACATTGAACTGGACGAAGACAGCAGCTACCTGACAACATTTGAGACGCCTTTTGGCAAATACCGATGGAAACGAATGCCTTTGGAATTTCACCAGCCCCAGAAGAATTCCAGAGGAGGATTGACATCGCTCTGGCAGGACTGCCAGGCGTGGTGGCGGTTCATGATGACATCTTTATTTTTGGCAGAGGATCAACCGACGAAGCAGGAGCACAAGTTCATGATACCAACCTGAACCGTTTGCTACAACGATGCCGAGAGACTGGAATCAAACTCAACAAGGAGAAGGTTGAGATGAAACAAACAGAGATATCATATTTGGGACACATCTTCTCAAGAGAAGGCTTGAAAGCCGATCCAAAGAAATTGGACGCTGTCCAACAACTCCCAGTGCCAGAAGACAAAGCAGCTGTGCAGAGACTACTCGGTGTAGTCGGATACCTTCAGAAATTTGCACCAAACCTGTCTGAGGCAGCACCACTCAGAGAACTGGTAAAAAAAGACGTCCACTTCAGATGGGATGAAGATGTCCACGGAGAAGCCCTGAAGAAAGTGAAGAAGATACTCTCTGAGCCACCGGTACTTCGCTACTTTGACTCTTCAGGAAAGCGTACAACCACCCTTCAGTGTGATGCTTCACAGTTTGGACTTGGAGCTTGTCTCATGCAGGATGGTCAACCGATTCAGTATGCATCACGAGCCTTGACCGAGACAGAAAAAAGCTATGCTCAAATAGAAAAGGAGATGTTGGCAATACTCTTCGGTCTGGAAAGGTTTGAGAGATACGTCTATGGAAGAGACATCCTGGTGGAGACCGACCACAAACCACTAGAGACCATTCACAAGAAGAGCCTGCTCTCAGCACCTAAGAGGATTCAGAGGATGCTACTCAGAACTCAGAAGTTCAGGTACACGGTAGTATACAAGCGTGGATCTGAGATGCACCTGGCTGACACCCTCAGCAGAGCAGTCTGTGGAAAGGCGGAACAGCAAGTCACCCACAAGGAAGCCGTTTTCCTCCCAGACCTGGAGAAACAGACTCATTGCAAGAACTGGCCATCAGCCAAGAGAGACTGAACAGTCTGCAGCAAGCAACTCAGGAAGATGCAACCATGAAAACCCTGAAAGCTGTCATTCTACAAGGCTGGCCAGAGGAGAAACAACAACTTTCATTACAGTTACAACAATACTTTCCTTTCAGGGAGGAACTGTCACTGTCAGTCTACAACGGACTTGTCTTCAAAAGCCACAGAGTAATTGTACCTGAAAGCGAAAGAGCAGACATCCTTGAGAAACTTCATGCAAGCCACTCAGGAATTCAGAGCTGCATAAGAAGAGCATGTGAGGTAGTCTACTGGCCCAGGATGAACATGGACATTGAAGATTTTGTCAAAACATGCAGCGCCTGTAACACATACCAACGTGGTCAGCAGAAGGAACCACTTATCAGTACAGAGATCCCTGACCTGCCCTGGCAACACATCGCATGTGACATCTTCGAACATAATGGCAATGAATACCTGGTCACGGGCGATCACTACTCTGATTTCTTTGAGATTGATCGCTTACAAACAAGAGAATCCAAAGAGGTCATCATCTGTCTGAAGAGACACTTGGCAAGACACGGAATACCAGAACGCCTGACAACAGACTGTGGAACTCAATTCACATCAAACCAGTTTGGAAAGTTCAGAAAAACATATGGGTTTGAACACGTAACAAGCTCACCACATTACCCTCAGTCCAATGGAAAAGCAGAGAGCGCGGTGAAGGCTGCAAAGACGTGCATGAAGAAAGCAGAACACAACAATCAAGATCCCTTCCTCGCTTTACTTGAGCTGAGAAACATCCCGACAGAGACTGTAATTGTAAACAGTTCGCCTGCTCTGAGACTGTTCGGCAGAAGAACACGAACACAAGTGCCGACGTCAAAGACATTACTCCAACCTACAGTTGTACCAATCAAGAAAGAACTTGAGAAAAGGAAACTGAAGCAAGCGCACTACTACAACAGAAGCGCAGTAGAGCTGACAGAATTGAGTCCGGGACAGATTGTGAAATTCCAACCTCCAGGATCCAAAAAGTGGATCAGCGCCAAAGTAGACCAACAGGTGAACATCCGGTCATACAACATTCGCACAGAGGACGGACGTCAGCACAGAAGGAATCGTCGTCAGCTACGAGACACAACAGAAACGGAGCTTCAGCAGACAATCAACCCTCAACGACTTGTCCAGAGAAGGATGATTTCTGGAAGTCATCAGGAAAGCGACACATCAGGCAAGCAACAGCAAATCATCATTCCCTCAAAACAGATGCTGGAAGATAACAAGAAAACTGGAACTGGAACAGATGTCAGGACGCCAGCATCGTCTGTCCGTGAGAACTCATCTGATCAGTCACCAGTCATCAAAATGTCTGAGACAACCAGTATCAAGGAGCCAGATGAAGTTATCAAACAAACAAGGACAGGACAACCCGAACCAGTTAGTTCTCCTTACAGAACAAGATCTGGAAGACAAAGCAAAAGGCCAGATTTCCTGAAATATGAATGAAACTGAAGACTCTACCACAATCAGATAAACTGAAAGCATTGCGAAATATGGACATGATGATGATGGATAGTATAATGATCCGAGATAAAATGAGGTGAATGAATTATTGGGCCCTGTGCGTGAAAGAAAGAATGAGTGTTTGTTAAGTTAATGCTGTGATAAAGGTGGGAAACACATTTATTTCGTATAGACTGAAAGATAGGAAAAATGATTAATTGATTTTGTTTCCTTAAAGAAAGGGAGATGTGACGTGTGTTGACAGTAAACAGCGTGCGGATAACAGCACGGCATGATATTCGTATAAATGATAACTGATTGCTGTTCACTGTGAAATGTTATATCGTCAGTTGAGAATCAGACAACGACGAGTAAAGACGAAGAAGCATTGCCCTGTCTTCCGAGTTGGCTGTAGAAAGAACGAAACAGTGCGTGTATCACTGTATGTGTGTATGTGTATGTGTGTGTGTGTGCATGTGTGTGTGTGTGCGTGTGCATGAGTGTGTACATTTGTTCATGTGCACATATGTGTGAACAAACTATCCAAATGGATTTCAAGTAAAAAAAAAACTTGGTCTACATGCTAAAAGTGCATTATTTCATCTTTTCATCCATTCATCATTTCATGTATTCGTGCATATATACCTGTTTCTTTGTCCGTTTGTTTAAAACTTATAACTATGTACAAACTCATTGTCTCCACACCTTTCACAGCACTGAACTTGTTTTGAATAGATACATGAAATTTTGGAAGACAAGCTCCAGGAAAAATTATCTGAGAGTGAGTTTTAGGGAGAAAATGTAGAGACAGAACAGAAACTCTTCAAATAAGTGATCTAAAGTACTGCAGCTGATACCCTGGATTTTGTATGTTGTAAACACAGCTACTGGTTTGATAAAAGGAATAAAGAGCCCAGTAAGCTCACTGACAAACTCCACACTACCCACAAGGTATACCTGACAAGACCTGTGAGAAAAGGAAGCAAAACTACTTGCAAACATAGCAGCTTATCCAACAGAAACTGTGGTGATGGTGGGAGATGAAAGTTGCAGAACTCCAGGACGTGTCTGAAGCTGAAACTCCTTTAGACCAAAAAAGTTATGCAAAATTTGCATGCAAACTTCACAACAAAAGAAACTGATGTGAAATATGCATGCAAATTTCACACTGAAAGAAAATAAAATCTGCCAAACCTTTCTGCCATTGTGTAAATTCACAGACCTGCATTTCACACAAATTTCGCATGATCTTCACTGCAAAACTTTTCTTTCCCATGAGGGAGCAAAACTTTTAAATTCTGCATGCAAACTTTAAAGAACTGGGTGGTGCTCATTTCATGCCAAATTGCTACTCTGCCAAAAGAGCAACATGGCAACTCTCTAACAAAATGTGAAAACGCTCAAAAACTGATCAACCTGATTCAAAAGTGAACACACACAGATGATAAGTTTGCCTGAACACAAGAATGCATTTCTTGAACAGATCTCCATCAAGACCAAGCTTCATGATCAGTTTTTTGTTGCACCCAGCTGCTGCAAAACTGAAGCTTCTTCATTGCTCTACATTTATTTCACCACAGCATCATGATTGCAACGAAAATTCTCACACTGTTAAGGCAGGGTGTTTGATTGTCACGTACTGGCGCCATAGTTTAAATCAAAACTGTTAGACAAATTTTATGTCAATGAATGGACAACTCCTGTTTCTTCTCCTTGGCATGAAAAAATTTTCAGGAACTCTTCACATGTCAGTTTTGCATCATTTTTCCTGGTCCATGGAATTCCACCTTGATGCTAATGATATGAAGTTATTGCATGATGGCTTGCACACAGTGTACAGATCAAAGGATTCCAGCTTAACACTGATCCTATCTCTGACTACTCCATTCTGCTGACAGAAAAAAAACTGACACCTTATCAGCTGAGATCCAACCATGCAGGGCTGAGCACTTTAAGCGCACTGCTGAACAGGAAGTCATCAACTCTGAGGACACCACTGCAGGATTCCCCCAACTGTCAGTAAAGGAATATCTGGCAGATCAACTAGTGCCAAGATTACCAAAGCCCTGAACATCTGAAGCAAACCATGCCTGAAAAGGCTTCAGATGCTGATGGTATTCCTGCAGACACCTACAGGAATGGCAAGACGCTCCTGGAAAATTTGACAACATTATACCAGTCTATACGGCAAAAAGACGAAGATCCTCAAGACTTTTTAAAGAAGCTAAGATCACTCACATTCACAAGAAGGGTGATAAGACTTTATGTGACAATCATAATGTTTTGGATATCCTTTCTGTGCACTGCAGGGACGGTCCCTGCCCGAATCATCCTGAACAGAGATATCACAATATAGCCAAGCCCATAAGTCTCAACATGGTTTTCATGGTGGAAGAAGCATGAGTGACATGATGTTTACAATATGTCACTTGTCAGCTGTAAGAGAAGCAGCATGAACAAAACAAGGAGCTCCACATGGTGTCTGTAAGCATGACCAAAGCATTAGACACTATTATAGTATTAACCAAAAGGACCTTTGAAAGGTACTTATCTCATTCTGTCATTGACTGCTTCCTTTCACAATGGCATGCTGGCCAGGGTTCAACACTGCAAGAGAATGAGTAGACATCCAAACTCTTCCCTATGCAAACCAAAATGAAACAAGGATGCATTCTACAGTTCTTGCGCCCACATTCTTCTAGATCCTCTATGTGGCAATGCTGATTGATGCATTCAGAGACTTTAAGAGGGGTGTGTACATTAAGTTCTGCTCAGATGATTAATTCTTCAACTTTCCGAGATGCCAAGCAAGACTATAACTAGTATAAGCGCTTAAAACTGTCCTGCAGGAATTTCTCTTCTCAAATGTCTGCTCACTCACACAAGGACATCTAGCGCATAAGTGATCAATTTGTTCTCATCTACAAATCCTTGAGCCTTAGAATTAGCCCTCAGCAAGAAAAGGCTAAGTTTCAGCCAACATCATTTCAGGTTTCTGGAACTCTATCACCTTCTATTGTCATTGAGATCAGCAACAAAGACAAATTTTGGTACTTCGGCCGTACTGTAAGCAGCCATGGATCTCTTGATGCTGAGGTGGTCCTGCACATCACCAAGACTAGCTCTGCCATTGAAAGTTTGACCAAGATGTCTAGTAAGATCATGGTGTCAAGCTTGCCCCAAAGACTTGTATACACAGCAATAGTCTAGAGCAAACCTGTTATACTGCTGCAAGATCAGGACTACCTACTCACAGCACAGTCATCAGCTGGAATGGTCAAACACCAGCAAAGAAATCTGCACAAGATCTGCAGTATCACGTGGCAAGATCAAGCATCAAACCTTCAAGTCTGTAGAAATGTGGTTTGCTAAGTGTAAAGTATCAACTCATCAAATGCCAGCTTTGTTAGACAGGACAAACTGTTCATCTGGAAGATAAATGCATCTATATGGTGAGCTGAAGCAAACATATTGTGATCAAGGAAAAGCAATGGGGGATACTCTGAAGGGAAACCACATGAGCTGTGACATGATCACTACCAACTCAGCAGCTGGGGAAAAAATTGCCCAGAACACAGTAAGCTGATGACAGCAGTGCACACAGGACATATCTGATATCACATTTTAAAAGCAAGCATAAATGGCAAGACTAAGTAAACCTGTTTCTTTCCAAAATGTGATACGATAATAATCCATTGTGTTCTTCTTTCTGTATCATACATTGTTGAGAATATGGGAAAATACATAGTTTAGCCATTAATGGCCTGTACTGAAAAAAAAATGTAATAATCTATTGCTTTCTTGTGAGTTTCTGTATGGGAAAATACATAGTTCACAGAAACATTTATTTTGAAAATGTATTGTTGGATCTGCTTCTTTTAAGTTCTTACTCTTACTGTCTTAGTAATATTAAATATACTGAGATTAGTTACTAGAGTCTACAGTCAGTATGAGTATAGGGAGAAAGTTTCTGCAGCATAATGTTTATGCTGCAGAAACTTTCTCACTATACAGTTTGGTATAGGCCTACGTATACTAACCGTATAGAACATTAGAAGCAGATCCAACATCATGAACATGAACATATTTTTCAAAACAAAACATTAATCATTAAAATTTAATGAGCAACATTTTCTTCTCGAGCAGCAAGCAGCACTTAGGCTCGTTTAAATAAGGAAACGAATTTTTTTATGGTCCGTCATGAGGTTTGTCGAAAGAAAGAGAATGTTTTCTTGTTTGGTTAGACAGGGAGCAGCTCACCTCAAAGCTGAGTTGTCTGCCGCACTCCTTCAATACAAACATTTCGTGTCAACAACGGATGTTGTTGGAAGCAGTGGTAGTGACGTCCCCTCTCAACAGTTATTTTTACAGATTATCAGCAAGGCCTCTGTGCGTTTTCATGCAGAACTGACATGCCATGACCACAGGCATTTTTTATAGGATGTCTGTGGCCATAACACATGAAACATACTATATCCAAACACGATAATAGCATCGGTATCTCACAGCGCAACCAAAATATTTTAAGGCTTCTTTGAGCAACATTCTTATAGTTAGTCCTCGTATACTCTGAGAGTGGCAGGACTTTAAACTCAACAAAAGAGAACAGAACACATGAATGATGATACGCTGACACAGCGGGCTGGTTTGGTCTTGTAACAGACCATGGATTTAAGATTTGATATATCGAATCTGACACCACCCTGCAGCATAAAATCTGGCTTGTTTGTTACTTAACTTTTACCTTCCTCTGGTTCCCGTTAAGGGTGTCGAGGGGAGATGCAGATGACTGGGCTGGGCTAGTCGCGTGGCTTCCGATGATGAGAGGTTGTGTTTTTGTAATACCCCCTTCACACCATCCAGCCATCTCTTCCTTGGTCTTCCTCTGCTCTTGAGCTCCAAATCTCTCATGTGGAATGTTTTTGCAGCAGGTTGATTAATTGGTATTCTGATCACATATTCAAACCATTTCATGTTCTCTTTTTCAATAAACTTCATGACTGGCACAGTTCTAACTAGCTCCCTAAGTTTTTCATTTCTGGTTTTATCTTTTTTTGTAATGTTTATGGTATTTCTCAAGCATCTCATTTCACACACAGTGATTTTATTTTGCAGTGACTTGTTAAAAGTCCAAGTTTGACATTGGTATGTGAGGGCTGGAACAAATACTTACCAACTGTGCATTTTCGCCTCCATTGGAATTTTTTTTTGGGGGGGGGATGGGGGAGAGAAGTAGTGCCAGTTGTTATGTAACAACATTTGCATTCTGAATCATTGTCACTATTTCTCTGTCTAATCTGCCATCTTGTGTGAATAATGCATCAAGGTGTTTGAATTCATCTACATGTACCTGCTTTAATTGAGTTTGAAGGTCAATATGTACACTTTATTGAGAGGGGTTTCTGCTGACTTTCATTTCTTCTGTTTTGGAGATGCTAAGTTTCATTTGATAATTCTTGCAGACCTCACTGAGGTTACTAATGTGCTGTTGCCCATATTAAAGCTGCAATCAATCCTATGGTGTTAGTTTAGTGTTTCCTAGTCCTGTTTCCACCCCCACACCACCATCCATACGTTCCACACGATTTTGCCAGTGCAGAAGGTTTCATGAAGGCTCAAGGAGTCTGCTTGATAACATATAGCAGATTGGGTAGAGCGCGTATGTTATTGTTTGAACGCAATAATTCTGTCTTGAATAAACCTTAAACCCCAACTTCACAATTATATCTCATGCTAATTGCAGCCATAAACATTTTACTTACAACATTGTAATTACACAATATATACATATATTACAATTTACAATGTATAGGACTTCAGCAATTAGCTAGATTATTCTGTGTGTGTGTGTGTGTGTGTGCGCGCGCGCGCGCGGTGTGTGTGTGTGTGTGTGTGTGTGTGTGTGTGTGTGTGTGTGTGTGTGTGTGCAGAAAAGAAATCATTTTGGCTTTGGGGGAAGAAGAGCGGTGTTGGGGGGGGGGGGAGGGGGTCGAGTGGGAGTATTATGCCAAATCAAATAGCGTCCTTTGATCTTGAGAAATCATGGAAATATGGTGGGTTTTGAGGTACAAGTCCTAAATTTGCACTCCAGTGTGCAAAGCTCCACAGAGGCCCAAGAAGCAGGTCTCATATAACCATACCGCTGGTGAAATGCGAGGGAAAGACAAGAACCAGTACAGCTTGGTACCATGCAGCAACGTCACAAACATTACCAGAGTGAGGCTGGGAGCAACAGCAACAAACAGCTCTGGATTTCTGTCAGGTTTAATCCGCGGCCTTTTCTGCTCCTGAAGATTACTGCAAGGCAGCAGGCTTTTATTCTGAAGTGGCTGTTGACTTTAGCTGAGTTCATTCACCCTTTGAAAGGTCTCAGTGTTAATCCAGAGCAAGTCACTGAGATGAGTGTGCTGGTTTGGTTGCCAAAGGAATAGCTTGACCTGACACACGGTATTAGTTCTTCTTCGTCTAATTATTATTATTGTGACGATGATGATGATGATGATGATGATCATCATCATCATCATCACCAGTAGTGGTAGTAGTAGTAGTAGTAGTAGTAGTAGTAGTAGTAGTAGTAGTAGTAGTAGTATTTGTAGTTGTATTGTTGTTGTTGTTGCTGTTGTTGTCATTAAGTAACCTAGTATTTGTAGTAGTATTGTTGTTGTTAATGTCCTTGTTGTTGTTGTGTTGTTGTAGTTGTAGTTGTTGTTGTTGTTGTCTCTGCTGCTGTTGTTATCATTAAGTAACTAAGTTCACTTAATTGATGTAGCGCTGCCTCTGACATTGTGTACACTGTTTGATGATATTTTGCTCAGTGAATATTTGGTCAGTACAGATCCTCTCTCTGTCCAAAAACAGACCTGTTCTATCCTTGGTTGTTTGTGTACTGTATATGAGATTCATTGAATGATGATTTTTGCATGGATTTGCTTGGAATTGTCAAAGGGGTGATTCTACGCCGGTTTTTGTAGTTTCTTAGGGCGCCTTTTTTTTTCTTTTTTTCTTTAATCCTCATGATACTACTTTTTGTCTAGTTCTTTGGCATTTCCCTTTCTCCCATAAAGTTGTAAAGAATGGTTAAAGCATTCTTTTCTCCCGCTGGACGAAGCAGCGGGGAAGATTAATTCTTTTTCTCCTAATCTCTTTGCAGTTGGTGTTTATTCGTTTGTGATCTTACGTCTACGCTTGACAAAGACCAGTTGACCGAAAATTGCACCTGTCTTGTCTGGTTGTATGTAATACGCGTTCTGATTCTTTTTTCGTGTTCTTGTTTGCTGGAACGCGAGCAGTCACACTTGCTTTGGATTACAAGTTCTGAGCCTGTCTTGAACGACTCAGCGCTGAGATTGTCCTCTTCGGAGGCTTTTCTATTTTTTTTTTTTTACGATGTGGTGGCCAAGATTATGTCTTCCATCTCTCACTGCAGTGATGGCGTAATATCAATTCCAAGATCGTTCCCAGGTAGGCTGCCATTTTACATTGACTTTCATGTCGCTGAGTGTGTGGTCTTTAGTGCTGTTTTTGTTGTTGTTGTTGCAATTGTTGTTGATGATGTTGTTGTTGTTGTTGCTGTTTAACGACAATAAAAATAGTCTGGATCTCAGAGAGAGAGAGAGAGAGACAGACAGACAGACAGACAGAGACAGACAGATAGACTGACTGACAGACAGACAGACTGACAGACAGACAGACGACAGACAAACAGAGGCAGATACAGAGACAGAGACAGAGAGAGACAGAAAGAGAGAGACTCTCTGACGATATGACAGGTATCTTTAATGAGAAATTGAAAAGAAAATGCGGAAGATATGAGATGGGAAAAGGGCCAGGCGTTTTTGTGCATGTAATGAATATCAACGGTGTACGAAAGCCTGCTGTATGTATAGTTTACTTATTATAACCCATGACCTAGTCACGTAGCCAGCACAGCACTTAAAAAAAAAAAGTGCCGGTTATCTTTGACGTTTTTAAATGGTTTTCTAAACCCCAGTTGATAACAGAATCAGGAAGTGGTGTCACCGACGCTGCTCAGATTGTTTCTGCAACGAAGTGAAATAAGTCTAGTACGGCGCAAAGCATTGAAGTACCAAACTGGTACTTGTAGGCTAGCAGACGACACTTTTTCAAGTTTTTGTAGTAGGAAGGATTGAACTTATTTACAAAACTACATCAACGGCAGCGACTATTGTCTGGAGCTACCTACTTTTCTAAACAAAATGGACAAGAAAGGAGGACAATACGAGTATTTTGCAGGAGTTGAAGGGTAAATAATAATCGCAATATCGGCAAGATAGAAATTGTCACGTGCATGGGTGTGTCATGATTGAGTATACATGTGTGTATAAAAATTTATATATCATGTGTGTGTTCGTGTGCATTTGTCCCAGTGAGTGAGGAGAGAGAGGGAGAAAGAGTGTGTGTGTGTGTGTGTGCGTGCGTGCGTGTGTGTGTGTGCGTGCGTGCGTGTGTGTGCGTGCGTGCGTGTGTCTGTTTTAGCGCTTAGATTTGATTTTATCAAGATTTTGCGCTATATAAATAAAATATTGTTGTATTGTATTGTATTAATGACCGATGTGAAGCATCTAATGTGTTGGTTAATGACTTTGTGCTTTTCACCTCTTACTTTCAGCTCACACCGCTGGCTAGCACTGCTGCTTGCAGCTCTGTGAAAAGGAGAGCAGACTACGTAAGTCTCTCCATCAGCAAGCCCCATTTACATGATACAGTGCCTCTCTGTGGTGACACACAGTAACTGAACACCTCACTGATTCAGGATAAACTCTCGAGGAACTCAGATGAGCGGCACACAGGCCCACAGGCATGTGGACATGCCTTGGTGCCCATGAACCGGACCCCCAGCTATGGGTAAATGGCACCACTGTTGTGTAGTTGTCTTCAGAGATACCAAAACTAAGGGAGTAAATCCTGGCAGAAAATCGCCTCTGCCTTGTGGGTGTCTCAGGAGAGACGAAGGCTAAGGGAGTAAATCCGGACAGAAAATCTGATGGAAGGCATTAGGAAACCATCATTGTATCTTTGAATCTTTCCTAGAAAAATCATGTACCAAAACACGAAAAATAAGTGAACAATATAAATAGGGGTTCCACTGGAGTACCTTCGTCTGTTAGGGGAAGTAGTGGTAATCAAGATACTGCTATTAAATTGAAAAATATATGAATTGCGACATGGGATAATAGAACAGTGCTCCAGAGGGGAAAACTAGAAAACATCAGGATTGAAATGGAAAGATTGAACATCAATATTTTAGGACTAGGAGAAGTGAGACGAAAAGGAGCAGGAATGGTAGAATCAGGAAAGCATAAAATTATGTATTCTGGATGAGACATGTGAAAGAGGGGTAGGCATCATAATGGACAATGACAAGTCAAAGTCCATCAAATGATACTAGGCCGTATCAGATAGCATCTTTTTGGTTAATTTGGAGGGCAAACCATTTGATATCAGCATTGTCCAATTATATGCACCAACATCCCCAAGCACTGAGGAAGAAATTGACAATTTTTATGTAGAATTAGTGACAGCCAAGGATCAATGTAAATCATAGGACATGTATTTTGTAATTGGAGGTTTTATTGCTGAAGTGGGACAGGAATAAGTAGATGGCATAGTTGGATCTCATGGCCTGAGCCTGAAAATGAAAAGGGAGAGAAAGATGTTGAGTCAGCGCATGTAAATGAATTCACACCAGGAAACACATGGTTTGAGAAACCTAACAGAAGAAGATGGACATGGATAAATCCGGAAGACAGCACAAGAAATAAAATGGATTACATCCTGATAAATGGGAAATTTAGAAATTCTTTACTAACAGCAAAAACATGATGTAGACAAGGAATAGCACCAAACCAGAAATAGCAAAAGAATAATGTTGATTTTTTTGAATGGAGAGGAAAATTGTTAATGCCACACATATCCTAAAACTCATAGAAAGATCAACTGAGTTGACTAAGGATCCATTTTTATATTTTGTTGATTATACCAAGGCTTTTGATTGGATAAGACACAAAGAATTGATCAACCAACTGGAAAAGCTCACTATTGAATGAAAAGATCAAAAAATGATAAGGAATATGTATTAGGAACAAACAATAGCAATGACAGTAGAAAATGATGTAAGGTCTTTTCAAAATATCAAAAGAGCAGTTGGACAGGGATATGTTCTGTCACCAGATTTGTTTTCACTTTATAGCTTAACAATCATGAGAAACCTAGAAGAATGTCCCGGGACAAAAGTTGGAGGAAAAATACTAGGTTTCTCATGATCGTTTAGCTATAAAGTGAAAACAAATCTGGTGACAGAACACATCCCTGTCCATTTGCTCTTTTGATATTTTGAAAAGGTCTCAAGAGGAGAAAAAAACAATCTACAAACCCTAGTAAAATCTTTGTTATACAGATGACACTGTTCTAATTGCAGAAAATGAAAAAGACCTACAAAATCTTGTGAATATAAAGAAATAGAAAGCAGAAATAAAGGGCTGGAGTTAAATAGTGAGAATACTGAAATCACGGTAATCAGTGAAAAACAAAAAATCTCCTCATGCAAAATAATGGCAAATAGCATTATATTTTATATAATATATATATATGCATTTCATTATGTGTGTAGCTGTACACATGTTCATAGATATATTGCTGTAACATTAGTTAGGAGATATGAATGATTTTACTAAGGTTAGTACTAATAGTAGATTGTTTTTTTCTCCTCTTGAGACCTTTGAAGTTTGTCAGACTTAATCAAGTTAATGGTTGACTGTTTGGCTGATCCTGTTATTATTGGGTGGACAGCTGATGTTATTGTTCATTTATTCGTTCATTGTGTAAATATAAAATTGTTTTCTGCATTGTTTTACTTTAGTGGAGCAACACATTCAAAGACGGTACTGATCCGATCTGATGGAAAAGTTCTTGCCTGGAGTGAAGGGGGTGCGACAAATCAATGGGTAAATTGAAAGTAATGTTGAATTCATGTGTTTGATACCTCTGTCTGTGATGTGTGTGTGTGTGTGTGTGTGTGTGTGTGTGTGTGTGTGTGTGTGTGTGTGTGTGTGTTGTGTGTGTGTGTGTGTGTGTGTGTTGTGTGTGTGTGTTGTGTGTGTGTTGTGTGTGTGTGTGTGTGTGTCTGTGTGTGTGTGTGTGCTGTGTGTGTGTGTGTGTGTGTCTGTGTTAGTCAACTTAGTGTGTGCGTGTTTCTATCTCTGTCTCTCCCCTCCCTCCTTCCCCTCTTTCTCCCTCTTCCCCCCCTCCAACCCCATCTTTCTCTCTTTCACATCAGCTCTGAGGAACTACCTTAATGGCTTCCAGTTTACTAACCCTTTGACTCTGCACCCTTTCCACCAGCATCCTGCACTGTCAAGCATGCTAGCAATGCAAGAACTTAACCCTTTGACTCCCATCACCCCATCCACCAGGAGAGTCAAAGGGCTATGTTTTTGCAGTTGGGTGATAAGGTGTGGGAGTCAAAAGGTTAAAGTCTTGGAAAAATCCTGCTAAAGTTGCTGCCAGTCAGTCATAGCTATGGCTAGAAACAGCTGGACAGGGTCAACATCGTGACATCAGAAACTGTTTTCAGCATTGAGTCTGATCTCAATTTCCCAAAGTTTTATGGCTAAAAGCATCCCCAGAAGCAGTCAAAAAAGAATTCATTCTGATTTTCAAAGTCTTATGTGCTTATTACTTTTGCTTGTCAAAAATGCATGTATAAAGTTTTAATTGTCTAGGAAATTTCAGACTGATAGATAAGTCGTTTCTTTCTTTCTTTTTTTTTTTTTCGTGTTAATTTGTAAAGTTTAGATATTTAAAACAAATTAAAAACTCAGAAATGAACATTTTGCACTTTAGTTTAGTTTAACCTGGACTTCTTAAGTCACTTATTATAGATGTCTGGTCTGGGAGACTGGCAGATATTAATTTATTTAAGCGTGTAGTGTTTCAGTGAGAGTCTGTAATTGGTAGGCCTACTTTATCCAATCAAGTCTCTTAATATTTAATGTTTTGTTTTGTTTGTTTTGTGTTTGTTGGCATTGTCCTATTTTTGGTCATTTGGAATTAAGTTGATCAGCAAATGTTGTTCAGCACTTATGCAAGTTAGCCAAGTACTAATGTCTGTACCGTGGATACTTGCTTTGATTTGCTTACCATTGGAAAATACAATTTCATTTCATTACCTTGATTTAGTACGTTACATGTTCATTTTCATGTAACACAAGGCAGCATGTCAACAGATGTGACACGAGAAACTTAAATAAATAAATAAATTTATAGCAAGTTATAACGTGATATAACAAAAGTCAGCTTTTATACTGTGTAACACCAATTATCCTAGTTTGAGTGTGAAGCTGTTTAAGAATGATTCATCATGCTGGGAAACTTCCATATGTGCTCCATCCAAATCTGCCAGTGATAGTTCATCTGGCAGACTCCTTGAACTTACACAAACACCATTCGCCTATGGACTGGCAAAGCTTGAGATGAAGAGCAGATCAGACTCTGAGTCCACAGCTCTGTCAGCAAAGCCAGACAACCCACAAGTCTGGAGTTTGGAGTTTGTTTAAGGTGAAGTCATTGTACTTGGGCAATACCTTATGTGCACCACTTAAATCTGCCAGTAATAATAATTATTGTGTGTCAGCTCCTTTAGGCTGTGTAAAACCTATGTGCTAGCAAGCTCGTGAAATGGGGAATAAAGAGGGGGGAAGGGGTGGGGGCAGAAGGGAGCGGGATGAGGGTGGGGCGGGGGAAGGAATAGGGCTTTTGAAAAACCAAGCTGACACCACCAAAATGCTTGGAGCATTGAGACAGGCAGCAAACAGACCACTTTTTGTATTGCGGGTTAGAATTGAGCTTGAGATATCAGCTCCGGAGTCTGTGGCTCTGTAGATGGAGCCAGCCAGTCAGACCACCGTGCGAAGACCATAATAAACTGATCATAATTGATGTACGACTCGTACTTTCTTCAGAGCTCAAGTATCACCATTCAACCACCATACAACATAGGCAGAATGGAATGGAAACCACAGACCATGGAAGGGAAAAACTATGGTTTCTTTATTACAATTATTGAGATCTGTTTGAAAACTGGTTGTTTTGTTTAATTTTCTTTTTTCTGTCATCTTCCCAACCCCGTCCCCCCTTCCCCGAGGTCAGTTGATTGGCGTACCAGAGTGCCTAAAGAGAATCAATCAGATGGTTATGGATGCAAAGGCCGAAGCAGGAGTGCCAGCTGACACACCATTGAAAGCACTGGTTTGTATATTACTATAATGTAGAAAGAAATCAATATCATCAGAATAACTGTATAGACATATTCACACCATGCAGATATATGAACACACATTCATGTACACAAACATATATACATACGCACACAAATACACATGTACACGTGCAACCTATGCAAGTTTATATGTGTATGTATACAGACAGACAGATGCATGCACACGCACACACACAGACACACACGCACGTGCACTCATGCACATATGCACTCACAAATACACACACACAGACACACACAGACACACACACAGTGACACACACATACACACACACACACATACACACACCCCACACACACACACACACACACACACACACACACACACACACACACACACACACACACACACACACACACACACCAAGTTTGTCTCTCCACGAAATATATAACATTTTTTATATTTTAAGTGCTATTGAATTAAGAGAGTATTTCTAAAATGCCCAAAATTCACAAACTGAAAAATGGAACAAACAAGCAAGGCATAATTATAAACACAGTAACAGCAACAACAACAACAACAGTAACAACAGCAAAAAGAACAACTCCACGAAGAAGAAAAAAGTACAGAGAGAGAGGGACAGACAGACAGACAGAGGAATAGAGAGAGAAAGAGACAGAGAGAGTGGAGGGGGGGGGGGGAGAGGGAGAGAGAGAGGTAAACAGATGGAAAACTAGTTTAAAACAAAACAAAACAGAGTTTGGAGTTTGTTTAACAGGTCATTACACTTATGAAAAAATATTATTCCATATGCAATCCTCCCAAATATGCCAGCTCTTATCACTCAATATCAGGCACACCTTCAGTCTGTGCAGAACCCTATGAAAACAAATGAACTGTAATAATACAGTGTTAAAGGAGCAGTAGAAATAAATTATAATAAAATAGGGGCAATAGAAATATAATAAAATATCTGCTTCCATATGTCAGATGGTGATGCGTCGGGAAAAATAAAATTTTAACTACAAAAGAAAGGAATCCATTCTTCTCTCTCTTTTACAAAACACTTGCACACACACACACACACACACACACACACACACACACACACACACACACACACACACCACACACACACACACACACACACACACACACACACACACACACACACACACACGCACACACTGTTCCTGTCCCTCTGGCACACACAGAGCATAGACTTATGACTTATACTCTCAGACACTTTCTTATTTAACCCACACACAGAGACACAGACACACACAGACAAACACACACACACACACACACACACACACACATGCACACACACACACACACTCTCTCTCTCTCTCTCTCTCACGCATGCATGCACACGCACACACACACACACACACACACACACACACACACACACACACACACACACACACACACACAAGAGCACGCTTCAAATGAAAAAGATTTATTAAATTGTAATAGCTTACATAAACTCATTTGTAAGAAGAAATTGTAAACTCAGAAAAAATTCCTGATAAACTCAGAATAGATCCAATATAATACTTAACCAGAATGCAATACACACTTTTCAAGTGAAGCTTTTGTGGCAGTATTGAAGAATTAGGCAACCAAAAGTATTATGATTGTCTTTAACCCTTTGACTCCCGCACCCTGTCCTCCAGCATCCTGCATTGTCAACCATACTAGCAAAGCAAGAACTTAACCTTTTGATCCCTTCACCTTATCCACAGTTTCCTGCATAGGGTGAGGGAGTCAAAGGGTTAATTTTTGCACTTGGTAGATAGGGTGCGGGAGTCAAAGGGTTAATTGTGTTTGTCTCCATTCCAGGGCTTGTCACTGAGTGGGGGTGATGAAAAGAAATCACAGATCGAACTGAAGGAAGCTATCAAAGCAGGCTATCCCAAGCTTACCCAGACCACATTTGTGGGCAGTGATACCCAGGGGGCATTAGCCACAGCATTACCATCTGGTAGGGCACTGCATTTACTTTCTCTTCTTATTTGGTATTCTATGGCATTACAATTGATTTTTTGTCATCTTTATTTCTGTGTATGAGTTTAAATTGTTTCATTCATTCTGTGGAAAATGTCTGTCAACATTTGGTGATATTATCTCAAAGCTGGCTATGTTGAGACAACTGAAATGTTGGAGAGTTCCACGGACAGTAAAGAAAACAAATGAGACAGTCTTGAAGGAGGCAGACACATGAATAACATTAATGAAGAAGATTAGGAAAAGACAAGCAACATTTATAAGACATTTTATAAAGCAAGAGAAATTAGAGCACCTAGTCACAACAGGAAAGCTGGAGGGAAAGAGAGCACCAGGTAGGCCCAGGGAGAATAATGAACAAACGCTTCTGGCTTGTACCATTGCCCTGTACCCCTGCGGAGAAGCTGACCAGACAGCAGGCTTCATTCTCCATGAATGTGAGAGCTACTGGTCGCTGGGGAGGAGATGTGGCCAACACTCCTGAGCCTGTGAGAGAAGCTGTATGGGCCTGGATATGCTACAGAAGACAACATATTTCATCCTTGAGACTAAACTCTAAGTGTGATGGAGAATGAGAAGATGAACAACAACACTGTTGCATGTTATTTGTCTAATTCATTTCAGAGACAAACCATACATCATTAATAATGGTGAGTGCTATATGGTGATATGTGAAGAAGAGTCAGAATTGGATTAAATCGCAGTGAAGGAATCGAAATTTGCGGGATGGAATATCCAACCTGCTTGAAAGTAAATATGATTGTCCTTGACTTTTGCATTCTTTTTTCCAATTTCATGCCTGTGCTAGTTTACTGCAAATGTTGTAAGAGTGTCTATCCTGTCCTGTGTTTTACAATCTTCTTTTCACCAATCAGCATGAAAGTTGTGGCCTGGTTGAAATCCTCATCAGATCAAAAGAATTCCTGTGGGATTTTTTGGCCCTGACAAGGTCTTACTCAGAATTGGGC
The DNA here is from genome assembly GCA_030674185.1 of Monoplex corrugatus. NCBI lineage: Eukaryota > Metazoa > Mollusca > Gastropoda > Littorinimorpha > Ranellidae > Monoplex > Monoplex corrugatus. Next base: position 72,814,344 of record CM060309.1, on the reverse strand, counting down.
ATGCAATAGTCTCATTGAGAAGACTGGGACCACAGAGTCATGTATCACTCGCTTTGTAGATGCGTCATTGAGGGTGTTGATCAGATTTCTTGACCAACACTGCAGTTGCACATTGTCTGTTTCTCTTAGGCATAGTTGATGCCAGAATATATATAAAAGAAAGCATTGAGTATGGCCCTGTCACACAGTCTTCGAAATGGAACTCTGTTGCATCGTCATTATTGTCCCCATTCACCTGATCATAGCATCATGAAAAGATTGAGATTTTGTGATCCTTCATGCCATGCTCATATGATGACCTCAGGTTTGGTGGGTTTGAGGTTTGCTTGAGAGCTGAAGTGGGCACCATGAGGGTAGTGACAAAACAGCAGTGTAGAAGGTAGGACAGTAAAAAAACAACAAACAAACAAAAAACACTGGTCACACCTTCTTAACTCAATACTTGACTGATTTTTGAAATGCACAGCTTATTTCATTAAAGATGAATTTGAACTGCAAGTCCTTGACATGATAGACTTTGAAATGCATGGATTAAATCAAAACCAAGGGTTGTAATGTGTATATTGTCATTGTCACATGGTAACAGGAGAGATGGTTTTGTTATTTGTGGGCTCTGTGTGTGTGTGTGTGTGTGTGTGTGTGTGTGTGTGTGTGTGTGTGTGTGTGTGTGTGTGTGTGTGTGTGTGTGCAGGGGGTGTGGTGCTGATTGCTGGCACAGGATCCAACTGCCAGCTCATCAACCAGATGATTCCATGTTCCGTTGCGGTGGGTGGGGACATCTGATTGGTGATGAAGGCTCAGGTGATCTTTTAACCATTTTATCATTTAAAACATCTTTTTAGTATTATGAAGTGCTCTTTTAACTATCAAACTGTGATCTTTTTACCATTTATTCCATTGAAATAGATGATTTTCCATTCAAAAGATGATTTTTTTTACCATTAAAGAGAAATGTTTTATCAATATAATCGTGATCTTTTTACTATTAAAAAGTTGATCTTTTTACACTGAAAACAGTTTTTTAACACTGAAAAGGGTTACTTTTTAATTATGAAGACAGGCTATTTTACCATTGAAAAATCTGTCTTTTTATCACTAAAAAAGCTCTTCTTTAAAATAGAAATTGTGCAGTATTTGACATTGACTCATTACCTCACAATTTCAGGAATTATCAAGTGAAGCAGCTTGTTATAAATGGAATGACTCAGAGTGTCTTCTGATTAATAAGAACATTGTGTTCCGATAATTCATTTTGATTGTAGATTATTCGAAACAACTGTGTGAGAAGATCTTACATTGAAGAAGTAGTATTGGTGGTTGTAGAATTGTTATTGTTTTTGTTGTTCTCATTTTTGTTATTGCTGTTATCAGTTTTGTTGTTTCTGTGGTTATTGATAGTGTTTTTATTTTTATGATTGGTGTCTTCATCATCTTGTTATTTGTGGGCTAGCTGGCTCTGTAGTTAGAGCTGTGGCCTCTGCATTCTGAGGTCTCAAGTTCAGTTCCAGTCTGCAGCATAAAAACTGACATATTTGCCGCCTGTCTTAACTCTTTGACTCCCGCTCCCTGTCCACCAGCATCCTGCATTGTCAACCATGCTAGCAAAAAAACCCTTAACCCTTTGGGTCCCTCACCCTATCCACCGGTTTCCTACGAGAAGCTGGTAGATAGGTTGAGGGAGTCAAAGAGTTAAGTTACTGAATTTGGTAGGCAGGGTGCGGGAGTCAAAGGGTTAATGCTCCAAGCATTCTAGTTGTGTGAGGCTAATGTTTCTTAGATTCTGTTGTCCTTGGAACCCCCCTCCCCCCCTTGCATGGGGTTGTGCGAACTCTCAAGGAGTCTACCAGACAATAACTGTTGGATGGAAAGCCAGACAATAACTGTTGGATTGAAAGCCAGACAATAAATGTTGGATGGAAAGCCAGACAATAACTGTTGGATGGAAAGCCAGACAATAAATGTTGGATGGAAAGCCAGACAATAACTGTGAGGATGGAAAGCCAGGCAATAACTGTGAGGATGGAAAGCCAGGCAATAACTGTCAGATGGAAAGCCAGGCAATAACTGTCGGATGGAAAGCCAGGCAATAACTGTCGGATGGAAAGCCAGGCAATAACTGTCGGATGGAAAGCCAGGCAATAACTGTCGGATGGAAAGCCAGGCAATATCTGTTGGATGGAAAGCCAGACAATAACTGTCGGATGGAAAGCCAGGCAATATCTGTCGGATGGAAAGCCAGACAATAACTGTCGGATGGAAAGCCAGACAATAACTGTCGGATGGAAAACCAGACAATAACTGTCGGATGGAAAGCATACGGAATTGTCAGAGTGCTGTGAATCTGTTGTGAACAAATTTCAAACTCTGTTGTTATTATGTGTATGTGTATGTGTATGTGTGTGTGTATGTGTATGTGTATGGATGGCCATGATCACCAACACCATGCAGCAGGGCATATGATGATGGTGATGTGTATGTGTATTTTTATGTATAATACATTTGAATATTCAGAATCCACTGTGTATTTCAGGCTACTGGATTTCACAGAGGGCCCTAAAAACAGTCTTTGACCGTGAAGACAACTTGATTCCCAGTACTCTGGATGTGTCCTACGTTACTGCTGCTATGCACAAATATTTTGAGGTATACACCAGTTCTGAAGTACCTTTGGCGTAAACGTAAAAATCTCTCTATTGTGATTTTATCTACTTATTTAGGGGTCTAAAAACACTAAAACAAATAAACACATTTGGCTTAGTAAGACTAAAAACATAAACACATTTGGCTTAGAAAGACTAAACAGATAAACCCACTCGGTTCAGAAAGACTAAACAATACACCCACTTGGCTTATATAAATAAACACACTTGGCTTAGCTAGAAGGACTAAGCAGATACATACATTTATTCTCTCCTCTCGTGGTGCTGAGTTTCTTGCTGTTAACCTGTTAACTGCTTCCGACTGAATATTCGGTCGAAAGAAACATACACCTCCAGTGCCACCAACCGAATATTCGGTCGGCAACCTTTCCTATTTTTAGTTAGAAAACCCCAACACTTTCAGTGACATGTGAGATATCAACGGAAGCTTCAGGATTCCCTCTATAAATAGATGCTAATTATGTATGTGTGACGTTTTACGGTCTTTTCCACCCGTGCGGTTGAAAAGGTGACCCCCTACAGCGGATTACTATTCAGCAACTGCAAACAATGGTGGACAAACTCGCTTCAACACCGAGCATTGATCGGGCCCGAAAAACAGCTTACACAGCAAAAGAAGTTGCAGAAATCATTACTTGTAGAGCTGATTCTGATTTGCAGTCTGTTGATTCACTTGATAAGAGTGAAAATGATGATAATCTGGCGCATGCGGGCGATATTTCGATGTTGATGTCCGAAGTCAGAGTTGATCCAGATAAGAGTCAGAGTGACATTACTAGCACTGGCAATCGTAAAAATGAAAGTACTGCTGCTCCTGGCGTGCTTTCAAGTATACTGAACAAGAAAATATATAGTATTGTGAGGTTTTCTGGGCTGGATGAAAAGATATGAATTTTTTGTATTTTAAGTCAGGACGTTTAAAACTCCGTGGCACAGGCGATTTACCTCCTTATTTACACTTTGGCACTTAAGGGGTTAAATGACAAAAGGCTTATGGAAATTATTTTTTTCCCAAAAAAATTTGTTGCTGCATCTGCCACTCTGGTCCTGTGTCATTATCCCATGCCATTCATTTCAGCTCTCCAACACACCTCCAGACCTATCAAAACTGAGGTTATTGTTATTATTTTTGTTTAAAGCCCAGCTGACTGTGGAGAGCCATATCAGGGCTATAATCGTTTCAATACACGCACAATACTTCAACAGGAAGAGAAGGAAAAGAAAATTAAGTAGGCTACACATATCAATGCATTTGCATGCATAATCTAAGGAGATGCCCCTGGCGTTGTCCACTCTGTTCAATTTATCACACAGGGGATTTGAAAAACATACTTGAATACAAACTTAAACATACCTAAGGAGTCTAAAGCATATCTAAAAACAGGCCTAACTTATCAGAAATTGCTTCTGCATATCTCATTACACTAGTAAATACATGTATCCAATTATCAATCCTATGAGAAGGTAGGTAACACTTTACTGAACACATACAGGTGAATGGACCGGCAAGGCAGGAAATGATAAGAAAAAAATGTCAAAAAGCAAGGGAGGAAGGCAGAAACAAAGAGAGTGACAGAAAAGAGGAAATTTCTAGCATGTAATTTCCAGAAGGTGTGGATACTATTTATACTGAAAGAGCCCCCAGCATCCCCACAGGGGGAAAAACTGAGGTTACGATGAGAGCAGGCCATGAAGGACCACAGCGTCTGGGACATTTTTTTCACAAAACTGTGATCATGAGAATGGGATGATACTGGTGGTGCTATGGAGTTCTGTTAAGAGACCATCGGGGCCAACATCCCGCTGGGATGCCAGGGGCTCTTTCAGTATAAATAGTATCCCCAACTTCTGGAAATTATGTCATAGAAATTTCTTCTTTTTTGTCACTCTCTTTGTTTCTGCCTTGTTCCTTTGCTTTCCGTGATTTTTTTCTATCCTTTTCTGCTTTGCTGGTCCATTCACCTCTATGTGTTTGATAAAGTCTTTTGTACTTTCTCTTAGGATTGATAATTGGATACATGTATTAAGTGCATTTTGGCTCTTGGGAAATGAGGTATGCAGAAGCAATTTTAGGTAATCTAGGCACATTTTAATGTATGATTTAGTGTCCTTAGTTATGTTTAAATTTGTATTCAGATATGGCTTTTTTAATCTCCTGTCCGATAAATTGGTCGGAGTGGTCTACACAGGGGGCATCTTCTTAGATTATGTGCACGAATGCATTGATATGTGTATTTAATTTTCTTTTCCTTTTTTTTCCCAGTTGAAGTGTTGTATATGTTTTGAAACGGTAATAGCCCTGATATGGATCTACGCATTTGGCCGGGCTTTAAACCAAAACAACAGTAACAATAACAATCAGGGTCAAAACATCCCACAGTAAATTTTTGGACTGAGAGGGGTTTGAACCTTCGACCTTCCAGTCAGAAGTTTGTTGCGCTAACCACTTCACCACAATGGCTGGTTGACAGTCATTGTGTTTATCCTCTGCTTCATCTAAATGTTTTGTTAAATTGAATGGACAAAGCCTCTGTGTGTGTATATGTGCATGTGAGTGTGCATGTGTGTGTGTCTGTGAATGTCTGTGTGCATGTGTGTGTGTGTGCAAGTGTGTGTGCATACATGCATGTGTGTGTGTGTGTATCTGTCCATCTGTCTGTCTGTCTGTTTTGTCTGTGTCTGTTCTGTGTCTGTTTGTGCAAGATTGTTTGTATTTTCTGCTTTGAATTTCACAGATTGAAGACCGTGCTGGTTTACTACCCTTTCTATATAGCAACTTTGAGAAAGCCAAAATAGCAGGATTTTGCCAACATCTTGCAAAAGGTATTGCAGCATTGTATGCTTGTTTTGTTGTTTCTTTAACCAGATATAATCTGCTAATTTAAGCAGAACTTTTCCAACTCCTTGCAAAAGGTATTACAATTTTGTATGTGTTTTTTTTAAAGCAGATATATTGTAATTTTAGCAGAATTTTGCCAACTTTTTTGCAAAAGGTATTATAGCTCTATTTGCTTCTTTTGGTTTTAAACTAGATCTATTCTAATTGAAGGATAAAAGTTTGTTTCCTGACCATGTCACTTATCATATTATTATTATTAACACTGATTCTGCCGTTTACCATTTTAACACTGACTGCCATTTACCATATTAACACTGGTTCTGACATTTACCATATTAACACTGTCACTGCCATTTACCATATCAACACTGACTGCCATTTACCATATTAACACTGACTGCCATTCACCATATTAACACTGTGTGATAGATATGTTGTTATTAAGTAACAGTGTTACTAAGCAACAAAGAGTGTTATTAAGTAATGGTATTACTCAGTAACAAAGAGTGCAATGTATATGGTCTTTTTAAGAGACAAAGAGTGTAATGTATATAAAGTGTTGGTGTTCGTCTGTCGTCGTCGACAATGACCACGGCTTCATGAAGTTGCTTTGAGTCAGTGTGTCCGGAGGTGACTGATCAATCCGATCCGGGCACAGAGGTAACGTCCACAGGTTGGACATCTATGGTCGGTTACTGTGGTTGAAGGGTTTGCAGCCCTAGCTTTCCGTGCAGCTCGTTTTTCTTGTGCAGATTGAATACAAGACACTTCTGAAGTGGTACATCCGGTTTTGATTCTTCTACGCCAGACTGTACGATCGAGGGCAAGGTTTTCCCAATTCTCCCAGTCTATGTTGAGGGACTTTAGCGATGCCTTCAAACTGTCTTTAAACCGTTTTCTCTGGCCTCCAACTGTTCTCTTGCCAGACGCTAGTTCCCCATAGAGGAGTTGCTTCGGAATTCTGGTGTCAGACATCCAGTACACATGGCCAGCCCAGCGAACTTGACTCTTTTGAAGTAAAGTGTGGATGGAGGGGAGATTGGCTCTCTCTAGTACTTCTGTATCAGGGATCTTCTCTTGCCATCGGATATTCAGAATCTTTCTGAGGCTTTTGGCGTGAAAATGATTCAGTTTCCTTGCGTGTCTACTGTAAACAGTCCAGGTCTCACTGCCGTAGAGGAGAGTGGTGAGGACCACCGCTTTGTACACTTTGAGTTTAGTTGTGGCCGAGATACCTCTTCTGTCCCATACAGTAGGACGCAGCCTCCCAAATGCAGTGCTGGCCTTAGCTATGCATTTGTTGACTTCGTCGTCGATATGCACACAGCGTGATAGGGAACTGCCGAGATATGTGAAGTTGTCGACTGCATGTAGTTTTGTGCCCTTGACCTCGATATTTGGTTCAGTATATGGAACACCTGGAGGAGGCTGATACATGACTTTGGTTTTCTTGGTGCTTATTGTAAGACCGAAGTTGTCGCAAGCAGTTGAAAATTTGTCCATGCATTGTTGCATCTGTTCACCACTGTAAGCATTTAACGCACAATCGTCTGCGAAAAGGAGGTCACGAAGAGTGCTGTAACTGCATTTAGTGGTCGCCTTGAGGCGTCTTGTGTTGTACAACTTGCCGTCTGTGCGGTAGCGTATATCTATGCCAGGGTCTTCTGGAGAGAATGCATCTGATAACATTGCCGAGAACATCATAGAGAATAGTGTAGGCGCAAGGACGCATCCTTGTTTCACGGCATTGCTGACTGGAAAGTCTCTGGACATTTCTCCATCATCAAGGACCCGTGCCATCATACCATCGTGGAACTGTCGCACCATATTTACGAAGGCTGGAGGGCAGCCGAACTTTGCCATTATCTTCCACTGCCCCTCACGACTCACCGTGTCAAATGCCTTTGTCAAGTCGACAAAGGTTGTGTACAGTGCTCAGTGTTGTTCCTGCGCCTTTTCTTGCAGTTGACGAGCAGCAAAGATCATGTCCACCGTACCTCTCCCAGCCTGAAATCCACATTGACTCTCTGGCAACAGACCCTGCTCAAGATGATTAGTGAGGCGGTTCAGCAGCACCCTTGCTAATATCTTGCCTGCAATGGACAGTAGTGATATTCCTCTGTGGTTGTCACATGATTGTTTGTTTCCCTTCCTCTTGTATAGGTGGACTATTGAGGCATCCTTGAAGTCTTGAGGGAGTGATTGACTGTTCCAGAGTGTTACAAACATCTCAGTTAATCTTTGTGTGAGCATTGGACCTCCCACTTTGTAGATCTCAGCAAGTATGGCGTCAGCGCCAGGGGCCTTGCCACAGGAGAGTTGGCCAATGGCCTTTGTGACCTCTTGTATGTTAGGTGGTACATCAAGTTGGTTGTTCTTTTCTATTTGAGGGAGGCGATCAATGGCTGCTTCATTTATTGAGGAAGGGCGGTTCAAGACACTGTCGAAGTGATCCACCCACCTTTCAAGAATTTCTGACCGCTCGGTGATCAACATTTCCCCATCTACAGATAGCAATGGAGAGGTGCCAGATGACGTTGGCCCATAGATAGCCTTCAGGGCGTCATAAAACCTTTTCGAGTTGTGACGGTCTGCATATAGCTGGATTTCATCAGCCTTGTCACTTAGCCACTTGTCTTGCGTGTTCCTGAGTTTTGCCTGGACTTGTCGGCGACATCCAGGAATGCAGTTTTCTTTGAATCAGACTTTGGGTCGCACTGGTAGGCAAGATGGCGTCTGTGCTTCTCATCCAGAAGGGTTTGGATATGCTGGTCGTTTTCATCAAACCAGTCTTGATGTTTTCGTGTGACAGGTCCTATTTTCTCTAGGGCTGATGTATAGACATGGTCCCTGAAGACTGCCCACTCTTCTTCGACACTAGCATTACCAAAATGAAGGTCAGCCAGCTTGACGTTCAGGTCACTAATGAGGTTCTCTACAGTGGTTTCCTCTTTTAGTTTTGAAGTGTTTAGTCTCTTTGGTGGGGGTTTCTTGCCTTGAGGCCTGCATTTTGGTTTGTTGCGGACGTTAAGCTTTGAGATGACTAGCCGGTGGTCTGTCCAGCATTCAGCGCCACACATGGCTTTAGTTACTCGTACATCATCTTTGTCGGCCTTTCTGGTAATGACATAGTCCAGCATGTGCCAGTGCCTGGATCCAGGGTGCATCCATGTTGTCTTCTTTCTGGTTGCCAACTGAAATAGCATGTTAGTGACGACCAAGTTGTGTGAGCTGCATGTCCGAAGGAGGAGTTGTCCATTGCTGTTGCAATTCCCTATGCCATGTTTGCCAATGATGCCTTCCCATGCTTCATAGTCGGACCCAACTCTTGCATTGAAATCCCCGAGGACCAGAAGTTTGTCAGCTCTGGGAACGCTTGTTAGTAGAGAATCAAGATCTTCATAGAACTTCTCTTTGGTTTCTTCAGAATTTGTCATTGTTGGGGCGTAGGCACTAATCAGTGTGGCTTGCTTTTTGTCTGTGAGGGGCAAGTGCATCACCATGAGTCTGTCATTGTAACCTTTAGGCAGTCGTTCAAGGTTCTTAACTAGACTGGACTTGATCGCAAAGCCTACTCCAGCTTCACAGCGTTCTTCTTGTTTACGTCCACTCCGGAAGAATGTATAGCCAGCACCTGTCTCAGTGAGTTGACCTTCTTCAGTCAGTCTGGTTTCTGATAGAGCGGCAATATCAACCCTGTAACGAGCTAATTCTCTAGCAACCAGTGCAGTTCTTCTGTCAGGTCGGTCAGCTTTGGCATTGTCTAGAAGTGTACGTACATTCCATGTACCTATGGTGAGTCTTGTCACCTTTCTTTCATTTCTGTTTTTTCGACCGCTAAATGGGATCCCTACCAGCCGCAGTATGCTGGTCCGGGTAGGTTGAAGCAGGCAATGTTTAGGGCACCTTTTCTAGCCCCTTCCTCATTCTAGGAGGTGAGCAGTGCGGGTCCTGAAGAGGGCTGCTCAGTCACTCAGGATGTTGCCGGGTTCCTCTGCTGCTTCATTCATTGGAAGACGACCAGTGTCCTGAGCCGCCTGTGTGCAGGTTTGCGGCTGTAGCTGCCAGTGTATCCTCACCTACTACGTCGTCGCGCCCCCATCGCCACAGGGCTTTACGGTTGAAACTTTCAACTGTGCATATGAAGCCATGAATGCGCTGAGACTTTGATTAAAGTGTAGATAACTTGCGCAGCATCATCCACACTCTCTCGTCCAGGATCACCTGGATCCAATGGCAAGACATGGTCAAGACGGCTGGAGATGATTCTGGGTGCAGGATTTTGCCGGAGACTTGACAGAGTTTGAACAAGAAACCGTCTAACGGGGCTCCACTCCGAATTTTCTGTAGGGGTTGTTTCCCTTAGCCTTTACTGGTCCATCAGCTATCCACAAGACAGTGGAAACGGATGATATTAGTCTGGCAAAAAGTGTTATTAACCCTTTGACTCCCACACCCTATCCACCAACCGCAAAAACTTAACCCTTTGACTCCCTCAACCTGCAGGAAGCTGGTGGATAGGGTGAGGGAGTAAAATGGTTAAATTTTTGCTTTGCTAGCATGGTTGAAAGTGCGGGATGCTGGTGGGACAGTATGCAGGAGTCAAAGGGTTATTTGACAAAGGTTGTAAAGTACATATAGATATATATATATATATATATATACATGTATATGTGGTGTTATTAAATGTTCTTATGGTGTGTTACAGGTGCAGTGGATGACAAAGATCCACTGTGCTGTTCGGTGTTCAACGCTGCTGGCAGGGTCATGGCTGAACACATTTTGGCTCTAGCTCCAAAAATGGACAAGGTG